>OX578138.1:44020852-45230852 GCA_951213105.1 Amaurobius ferox
GAAATAAATAAATTAAAAATAAATAATATAAAAATAATAAATGAATAAATAAATAAATGAAAATAAAAAATCATATTTTAAACTGAGAAGGTTAGAACTGATATTACAGAAAAGTTCTTAAGGAAAGATTCTTAAGGTTTTAAAGGAAATCTTGACTTTCAAACAGCACTTGAAAGCAATATGAATGACTTTCATATGTATTAAATAGTAGATCATATTATTTATTTAAACAATTATGTTTTATTTTGTTTTATTTTAATTTCTGTATTGTCACAGTGTAAATACGTAAAAATTGCGTCTCTTAAATGTTGATGTAATAAGAAATCGTAGATCTAGGATAAACTTGTTTTATTTTGACTTCTGATGTGTGTTTTTCTATTATCAATTTACAGCTAAAAATCGTACTTCCTATATAAATCTTCTAAGAGACGTTGGAGGGGGCCAGATTTTACTTTTTCGTTTTTTTTCCCGCTGATGTTTTCTTTTTTCTTTTTGTTTTCAAGTTATTTTTAAAATTAAAAATTTAAATATAACTAAATATTGGTTGTATATTTTGTAAGATTTATATATATATATATATATATATATATATATATATATATATATATATATATATATATATATATATATATATATATATATATATATATATATATATATATATATATATATATATATTTTTATAAAAAAAAATTAACTTCCAAATTCTAAATTAATTTTTTTTTTTTATTCCATAAATGTAAACTCTACATATAACATTCATTTAAATTATGGAGTCATCTTCCATATTCCAAAATTAGTTATTATATGATGACTATTATCATTAAAGTAACTTTGAGTGATGATTGATGCATTTGCTTTCGTGTCAATAAAAAAATCACACATAAAACTACACAAAACATAATATAAAAATATAAACATTTCAAATAATATGGTAAAATAAAACAAATCGGAAGAAATTAACCATTGTGAATAAATAGCATTTTTAAATTAGTAATTTAAGACTGGGGAAAATCTCATTTTTAACCTTATATGGGTATTCTCTATCGAATGTAGGTTGAAATTAAAAATCACTGTAGCAAAATAAAATAAAAAAAATAAATTCATGTTGCACAAGAAAACTTTACTTAGTAATTTCTAGCACATAACTTTTTACTCAATCGCCATAAGTATAACTTTTGACACATTTTAAAAGACACGTTTAAGTTTTCTCTTAATAAATTTTCCTACATTTGATTTGAAACATTTTGACCTATAACTCCAGTCATTTCAGGACTTTTTTCATACAAATAAAATGTTCATAAAAGTTTATATTTTATTTTTATTTTTTAAAAATATCGATTTTTTTTTTATTGGTTTAATAGTTCTATGACCCCCTTAAAAATAACTTGAGTGGTAAATGTTAAAAGAAAGCACATTTCTCCCCCCCCCCCCCATTCTGATAATGATTGTGATACAATTAGAACTATACTTTCAGCAAGGCTAACATACATTGTGGTCGTTATAGGATTGCCAAGAGTCCTATTTTGGAAAGACAACATTTTCTTCAACTTCCTCGTATGAAATATGATTGCATGAGAAAACAGAATGAAAACTTACACTCAAGAATTTTTTTTTTATTATTTAATGTCCAAACGCATTTGAAGAAACTGAATACTTCTCATTCCTAATATATATTTTAGGAATTTGGATAATACCCATCAAAAATAAATTTTCCTAAACCTGAAATAATCGATATCATTACACTACCCTTGATGAAGATTCCTTTTTTTTGAACGATCCTCGCGTGCATCACGGTGGGACTGTAAGTTTTTTGTCAGCTGTCTTCTTTAATAATTTATTCTGCAACAATCCTCAACCTTATTATACACATCCAATGGCGCAGCTGTATCAAAGACTAGCTCTTAGAAGGTCCCCTTAAAATCCCCCTTGTCTAATAACTTTCGACTGGGTTCTTCAGAAACATTTATGCTCACAAATAGCTGATATATATAGTTACATCAGAGACAGATTAAGACAGAGGGGACCGCTGGGACCTTCAGACCATAGAGATGGACTTAGATATAATATCTATGTTTGCATACTATTCGCCTTGGGATATTATATACCTCTATGACTGGCACGACCACATTTTCAAAAGCGGGCTAATGTCCACCTGGGCTAGAGTGTTAAAAAAGAAAAAATTGTCTCTTATTACGACCAATTTTCTTGAAACCAGATACTCAGGCTATTTTACAAGGTAATACAAACATAATATTTACAGTTTTAAAAGATACACGTGGAAACGTGTGATTTTTCAGATTGGAAATTATTTTCTCATAATTTATATATCGTTCGTATTTTTAAAAACTTGTAACAAACATTTTGAGCTTTTTCATTGGAAGCAATTTTAAATATTCACAAAAAATATTATTATTGTTGCAATTATTAAAATACACGTTATTTTTTTTTTTTTTTACTAATTAATGTAAAAGTGAAAACTTATTGTTAAGCCCCAAATAGTTGAGTTCTTCGTTTTATTTTAGTTATAGGTGAGGAAATATCGCAAATACTCAGTTTTCCTCTACTGCGGGAGAGGGCCCATCAAGGCAAGTCAGTAGGGCCATACAAGATCTTTATATTTATGAACTATATATTTATTTCAACTTTTATTGTTCATAATGTCTTCATATACCCAGTGTCCGCCTTAGTCCGGTCTGATTTGTATAATTTCGGTGGTGTGCCTTGGATTTTAAGCGTAGCCCTGTGTATGAACTTCTGATGAAGTTTATTTCTAATAATATGCACGCTAAGTATATGATACTGAACTTATACTTTGAAATGTAAGTTTTATTATTTTTGTATTTAAAAACAATTACAAATACGGATCGGGGCCGGCGGGATTAGTTCTGCTCCTTATCAGAAGAAGAAATCCCGCCGGCCCCGTACGGATGCACCTGTGAGCACGGGGCCTGATTGAACCAAGTATGAATAAAGCGACCTTAGGGTGGCCCTGCGTGTACTTGATACTTCAGAAAATTTATTCGCAGGTATCTATCTATTCATTGGACTATACTGTGTGCTTTACGAAGAGTATCCAAAAGGAATATAAAATACACAGTTAGTCGTAGAAGTGAAGTGAAGTATGAAAAACAAGAAAGATCAATCATGCGCATAAAACATTGACTATGAAACACTTCCCAACTACATCCTGTGTATGAACTTCTGATGAAGTTTATTTCTAATAATATGCACGCCTTGTATATGATACTGAACTTATACTGTGAAATGTAAGTTTTATTATTTTTGTATTTAAAAACAATTACAAATACGGATGCACCTATGAGCACGGGGCCTGATCGAACCAAGTATGAATAAAGCGACCAAGTATGAATAAAGTGTATGAATAAAGCGATATTTTCTAAAACTTTCGAAGCAATTTGTGAATTTTAAATTCGCTTAAAAAATGTTTGAAAAATTAGGTCCCATAGGGTTCAATGTATTTCATCTTTTCAACCCGGGTTCAATCTAAAACTAATTGGGTGATATCATTCATTTATATTCTCGTAGGTCCCACAGGCCGTCTGAACAACATACTAATATTTCATTTTGATAAAGTCATTTTTACGGCAGTTATCGTGCTAACGGACAGACAGACAGACAGACAGAATGAACAAAGTCATAAACACTTTTCAACTATGTTGTAAAGTGTTAAAAATCGGCAAACAGAGGAGAATTTAACTATGATAGTTACATAAAAATGCGAAACTTAAATGTTTATGGTGCCCCAATAAAAACAATATTAATCACTAAAATTTGCGCCGGGCTTAATCGGAGCAAAATAAATTTATTCGATAGATTTTGGTGAAAAATTCCCAGAGATATATCGATCATTGAAATTCTTCTCTTATTCCATTTTACCTGAACTGCAAATGTGAATTACTATAAATTCCTCCGAAAGTAAACATGGGGAACATTTACAAATATATTTAAAACAGGAAAATCTCCAATGAAATGTACTATACCACTTCATTTTAAGTAATTTATTTGTTGTCGAACCCTCGTAGACTCAGATAACGATGTTTGAAGGCTAATTACGACTGTATAAAAACGGAAACAAACAGACAGGACATGAAGACAAACAAGCAGGAGATGAACACAAATACGTCTCTTGCAATCAAAATAAATGGGTTTTATTTAACTCTAAAGGAAATTTTATTAATTTGCATTTTTTTTTTCATTGGAGTGCCGTATAAAAAATAAATTTCACACTTTTATGAAATTATTAGTTCGGAGTGGGGGGAAGGGGGGAGGGTGCAACTATCAGAGCTCATTTCTCCTCTAATTGCTGATTAGGTTTCATATTTCACTTTATTTCTACGGTCAATTGTTGATTTTATATTCCTTTCGTTCACACTCCCAGACTTGGGAAGGAATCTCTTAAATTAATCTTTCAAACATTATTAACTTCTCCTAATGGACTCTGCTCAATAGCGGACGCTTATCGATAGTGAGAACCCTGAACAACGACATTTGTTCTACTTCCAACAACATAATTTCGAGTGGGAGTAATTTACACATGTTATTATTGTTTGCCGAATGGCAACAAGCAAATGCACATGTTCGGCGATATGGGTTTGTTTATGCTATTCGCTTGTAATAAAGTAAAAAATTATGTCATTTTACAATATCGTTTTGCAATAATAACCATTTACACACAATATTTTTTGTCTATTTTTGTAACTTCCAGTTGATTAATCAAATCTTAAACCAGAGTAAGAGTTCCATACGTCCACAGAAGATTCTTTGTAATCATATATAATTAGGCCTATCCGACACTTAAGCCTTCCGCCATTATTTTAAATTACTCATAATCAAACAACATAATGTCGGATTAAGTAATTTAAGTATGTTATTATCGTTTGCCGAATGGCAACAAGTATATGCACATGCTCGACGATGTGGGTTTGTTTACGTTATTCGCGTTTAATAAAGTAAAAAAAAATCTGATGTGGGCAACACATGACTTTCCTTATATAATGTAATGAATTTACTACTTTTACAGTAAAAAAATAGGTTTTTCTTATAGTAGATACTAACTAATATTCTTTCCAAGATATTGAATTTTCGACAATTAGTTATTTCATTGATTTAGCGTCATTAGTCATTTTCATTGATTTAGCGTCATTTTTATCCATTTGGCGAGATTTCGTTAGGCAACATTTCAAAAAGTCGCCGAGTTGGCGACATTCCGCCAAATCCGTCGCCAAAATCTCGCCAAGCGTTATGGACGAAAAAATAAGTTGTTCTTACAGCAGATAAATGACTATTGGCGTTCAAATACAAAAGTATTACTCAAAGTATCTTTTTTCATGAATGGAACGAGCTAGATCCACGAGAATGATGTCACCCAATTTATCGCATGGTATAACATATTAAAAGTGAACATGTTTCTCAATAGGAAATATTTTTTTTTTCATTTTATATGACTTTTTGATATTTTTGTTTGAAAAATGCGCAATATCTCGAAAACGGTTCATGTTAGCGTTCTAAAATATATGCCAATCATTTTCTAATGAAAAATTACATAAGAAATGTCTATTTGCGTAACTTTATTAGTGGTTTTGATTTTTTGACGATTTTTTCAAAATTTTATTCGAAAATTTAGGGGGGTTCTGAACATTCGATTACGTATAAAAACAATAGGCTTCCAGTGTTTACGGATTGTGATTTTTGTACCAAATTTGGTTCAAATCGGTCCATTCGTTCGTCAGTTATCGTCTCCACAGACTCACTGACACACACACACACACACAGACATCACTTCAAAAATATTTGATTCGTGATCAGGGATGCTTGAAACGTGCTCTCCCGTCGAAAACTCAAATTCGAATTTTCGACCCTGTCACAATACTTTCCTTATACATTATGTATATAAGGAAAGTAAAAATACGTTATTTATAAAATATCTTTTTGCAATAATAACACAATATTTTTGTCTTATTTTATAACTTTCAGCTGATTCATTAAATATTAAACCGAAGTAAAAGTCTCATAAATGTTCACCGAAGACTCTACATAAGCATACAATTAGGCCCACGCGGCACTTCCTCCGCTATCTCAGGTCATGTGAGGAAAGAAAAAATATCAAAACCGATTTGATGAGATAATTTTGAGTCGTTTTACTAAGGTAAATAATACTATATAAAATATTTACTAAATTTTCTGTTTTTGAAAAATATTCTTTGATATAATCAAACTTATAGATATTTTACATTTATTAACTTTCAGTGAATAAAAGTTTTCCCGTAATTTTTCACGGGTACTCACTTGTAGTGATTAGGGTCCATAGGGTCCTTGTAGGATCCATATTGGAAAACACAATCCAGAACTGTAAACCGACCATTCGATTCTTCATCCCGTTTTCTGACATCTTGGCTACGCCTATACTCAGCGGGCTCATATTTTTTGACATTATAAATAATAAAATATTTATATAAATTTCATATTTTAAAAGATCTAAATATTGAAAATCTATTTGTCTCATCATTGCGGCAACCAAATTTCATGAAATTTTTATGGCTATCATTGATATGGTCCCATTTAAATGTTAGACGTCCGTCTGTCCTTCTGTCTGTTTGTGTTCATCTCCTGTTTGTTTGTCTTCATGGCCTGTCTGTTTGTTTTCATGTCTTGTCTGTTTGTCTCCATGTTTATCCAGTCGTAATTAGCCTCCAAACATCGTTATCTGAGTCTACAAAATAACGAGACCTAATCTTTTTTTGAGCCTATTTACAATAAATACAATTCAAAATCCAATATTGTGATCCGATTGTTGTTGATATCTCTTCAACTAAAATTTCATAAACTAAAACTCAACAAAGTTTTTAAATTGGCGAAATAAAAAATAAGCCTTTTAATCTGCAGACAATATTGAAAAAAAAACTGATACTTCTTTCATTTGAGTTTTTTTTTTTTTTCTTTTTTTTTTATCGTCTGTCATACATTATTAACATTATATACAATTTGCAAGCATTTTTTAGCAACAGCAAAATTTCAATTATTTCTTTTTTATTGAGTGGCAATATTAGATTATTTGTTACTCTACTAGCAGCTTCATTTAGAATATTTTATGCTTAAAATAATAAGTTTCTTTATATGCCGACAACTATGCATAAAAAAGTGAGTTTTTTTTATTTATAATTTTAAATTTTTTGTATTTTTATAGTTTTAGATTCCATTGTAATGATGATACATTTCATTTAATATGGAAGATTTTTCATTTTATTTTTATAGCTTTTACAAAGAAAAACTTCAAATATTAAAAGTACCGTATGTGAATTACGTGTATTTATATTATATTACATTGTATACGGGTATACAGCTGGTTATCCATATGTTTAAAATACCTCTTATTTAAAGTAATTTCTTTATGTACTTTACCTTAGTGAATGTATTATCATTCATGAATCATGCATCAATGGCGCAAATATGAAACTTATAAAATTAGTGAAATATTTTGGAGATAAAATATTTTTGACTGCTACTTTTAAGCGAAAAATTAAATATTATAAACGCCTACAGTTATATAAAATGCATGCATATGTATACATTATAAACGACTAATGTAGATTATGAACGATAAAGTACATAAAAGTGTGGTGGAATAAACTAGAACATTTTAAATCTGTGTTTATCGATACCAATAATATTCTTTAATAGTTGATATTAAACTACAATTTAGTAAACAGAATGCTTCGAAAAAAAAAAAAAGATGGATTCGGATTTTTAGAAAATAATGCAAAATATTTTTTAAAAAATCAATTTTTATTTCTGACAGAGAAGCAAAAAATTTACACTGTTTCTTGTTGATGTAAAAAGGTATGTTCCTTTTTTTTTTTGTTTGATTATGAAAAATAACTTTCGGACATATTAGGAAACGGAATGCTTTCTAAAAATAAAACTATTGTCTTTATGTCAAGCATTCGTGTGAAATGTTTTTATAGATAATGACTGACTTTGTTTTGAATAAATATTTTTTACTTTTCAAATAATTATATAAATCCCGAAAAATTCCCGCAACTTAATAAATAAATGGTTGTAAAAACATTATGACTCTAGTCTCGAACGTATATTTCTACATGTATCTTAATTCTATCCCAAACAAAGGTTACTATATTTGGTCTTTTATCGTCATAAGTATGCTTTCAAGACTGGAGCCAAAATAATTTTTTTATCAACTAAAGAAACACGCCGCAGAATGAATGCATTTGCTTATAATGAGAAAAGCTTTTAGAAGAAAAAACTTTGTTTAAATGTAAAAAAAATAAAAAAAATAAATAAATAATGACATAGCTTATACCCAGGTTCGTTGTTATCAATCAAATTTCGTTTATAAAAGCTTCAAATACTTCAAAATAAAAATGACGAGTTAATGATAACATAATTTGTTCAGCAAATATACAGGTAAATTTTTTATAATCATGAGAAACTTCTGAAATTAAACCATGGTTTATTGATACCAAACTTTAATTAAAGAGCAACTTGAATAAAAGCTTCAAAAGAGGAAAAAAGTGTGTTAATTTAACATTTATTGACATATGTCTTCATCTGAATATTTAATGATTTTTGTTCTATTATTGAGAAAAATTAAATATACTATCAAATAAGGGAATACTTGTGTACTTTTTATTAGAAATAAATAGACACTATTATTTGTGAGTTATTAAGAGCTATTCTCGAGCTATTACAAATTTCAGTTTTCCACATGGAACACGATATCGTTCCTGGATAATCGATTGATTTTAATAAAAAATGGCATGCTTAATTTGATAAGTAACTACAAAAACCTACTGATTTTCATCAAGCGTGAACTATAAGAAATATTTCATTTTTGTTGTTTCCCCCAATATCTAAAGAAAATATTACATAAATATGTTTAGCATGAAAGTGATATCAGAGCAATCAATCAATCACAATGAATCTATATATCACAATGAATGCATCTGATACAAGTGATTTTCAGAATTCAAAATCTCTGTTCTACTGTCAAAAATATATTGCAGTTGTGCTTAATCTTTCAATTAATACACACTATTTCAGAATTGGTGAAGAGGGCTCGTATATCCCTTCAACCATTGTTGTCAAACAATTTTCCCTTTGTCTACTTCTATCATGGAAGTACCAGGATTTTAAAAATCTGTATTATAATTTTTATTATTATTCGAATAAAGCGAAATATATTACACGGCTTAAATCTTGAGTCGATGCCTATAAAATAGTTTTACTTTCCCTACAGTATGCATGGTAATGTATATGGAACGTATTAGAATAGACTCATAAATCGGAACTCGATTTTTTGACGGATTTGCATATTTCGGACACTTTAAAACATGAATCGACCATTTTAACATGACGTGACGTCAGCGTGTGTGTGTATGTGTGTGCAATGTATGCATCTTCTTCAGCTCAAAAGCTATCCATTGATATTTTACAAAATTTGGTAGGTGAGGCACTTATGGGATAATCTGATGATGATTAAATTTTGGTACGATTCGGAAAAAAAATGAACTGCCCTTTTTTTTTTCTTTGCGAAATGGCCCTCAAAAATCATCAAAATCTAAAATGCAAACTAAATACGCTTATATGTATTGATTAAATGCTTGTTTTATATTTAGATTTTAAAGATGAAATTAATAAGACTAACCACATTACTCTAGAATGAACCGTTCTCGAGGCATGAACGCCCATAAGAGAGAGAAAAAGGAGGGGAGACACTTTCCCCTTTTTGATGTTCCAAGTCATAAAGGCGGGCATCAAGTTAGATTTTGCACATCTTATCCTTGAATCCCCCCCCCCCCCCCTCGGGAGAAATTCTATAAGCGCCTATGTCTTGAGGTATTTAAGTTTTCGGTAATTTCAAGGAGCTAGAGCGTTTTAAATGCGTCAAGGTGTCAACTGAAAAATAATATGCATTTAAACTGCAAATTTAATATAATATCAATTACGCGTCATTTTGAGGAATTAACCTCGATGTCAACAATTATGAAAGAGAAAATGTTGTTTCATATATAATGAAAGAAAATTTGGATTGAAATGCCCTTTAATTAGTCTGTAAGTTAAAGGACATTTCAATCCACTTTCAACATCTTATATACGGAAATATCAATTAAAACATTTCTTTCTTTCCTCTCTTTCCCTTATCAATCACGACCCCATTAGAGTAATTCATCTGCCATGTTAAAACAGAAGCCAGATGAACAATTCAGAATCGCATTTAATAACCCCGCCGATGCTTATCGGTCGACAAAGGCCTCTCTTTTAACCCCTAACAACTGATAGCTCCGAGATAAGAAGCCCCTATAGATCTTTTTCCATAATTTAATGATTCTCGTGTTACCGAAGACGTCTCTGTTTCTCGGACTCTTTGACGGGCTAAGTGTAGCTCGGCCGGTGTAGCGTGAAGGTTAAGGGGCGTAGCTTCACTCCATTAACAATCAAATGGGACGAGAAGAGGCAGAGCTAACTCCAGATATTGGCACTTGAATGCCACTCACTCGAGTGAATTCTGGGGGAGTGTGGGAGAGTTGAATCTTCTCTGATGGTCTGCAGGGTGATTGAAAAGCCTTGCACATCAAATTGTAAAATCATATTATGTACCGAAAAATTGGAAATCGGTGATTCCTCGAATTTACGTCTGTCGTATTTTACGTTTTCCCGTTTCGTACGCTATTTTTCTCCGGTCTCAATTAATCAATAGTACAGAATACAATCAATAGTATAGAATACAATCAATAGTATAGAATACAATCAATAGTGTAGAATACAATCAATAGTGTAGAAGATAAATCAGGAGCGAGGGGGGGGGGTATCAAATGGCGGGTGGACCGTCATAGATATCCCAAAGAGAATAGGATATCTACTTGGACCGTAGTCCACATGAGGACCGCGGACACATATTTTATGGACCTCGACGACATAACGATAAACAGAAGCAATTTTAAATAAGAGTTTTTCTCTCAGCCTAAAGGTGAATGGAGCAGTGAAGCGACAGATATTTTCAACTGTAAAACTGCCATGAGTATGGAAGTATTTGAGTTTCAGGAAAACTTCGTTTCAAAGGACAAATGTATACTCAAGTACAAGTTTTAAAAGATCTTTTCAATGCGAACAATTCTGAAGTAAATATGTGTATGATAATAAATACCCAGAACTAAAAAAACTTAACCATAAAACTGTGTACAATGTTTGGCTTGACATAGGTGCGTGAAAAACATTCGCGAAGATGAATTTGGTGAAAATAAGTTCAAATCGCGACTCATAGATGTCCACTGCTATAATTTAAAGAAAATCAATTGCATCAACTTCAAGTTTCAAGTCGTTCAAATTCAAAGTAAAAAAATGTCACACTGAATATAAACATAAAATGTTTTCATAAAATTATATTATATGCTTTGATTTACAATTGCTTTTGTTATTAAATAAGTAAAATTGCTGAAAAAAGGAAATACCGTGTTCTAATTAGTTTAGGGCTTAACCTTGAGTTACCGTTAAAGTTTGCTGGGCTGCGGAAATCGGGCAAGTTTTTAAAACGGACCTTCATAAAATATAATTGGGGAATAATTGGTAGCTTCTTTCCCATGTCAAACGGTGCTTCAATTCTACATTTTTCCGCATAAAAGTTTTTTTTTTTTCTTAATTTGAGATGCCAAATATAAGAGTTTCTAATATTTCATGCATATGTTTGCATTTCATATCATTTGCATAGAAAAATGTAACAAAAAGCTGCATCTCATTGTTTTGTGAAACGCAAATTTCTTTCAACATGCGAAGGGGAACTTATGTAATCAGGGAAGGGTGATTTATTGGGATGATTGATTGTTTTAATGGACTTGAAATTGACTTTGAGAACTGTGCTGATTGTGATAGAGATGTGATCACCTCAGAGATATACACAATTTCTGACTTAATGGGTTCTTCATCGGACGACAACAATACGGAAATTGAAGAACCTATTGTATATTCTTCTGCGTCATCATTAAAAGAATTGAAATTATTAAAGAATCTTTTCCTAGGCCCGGAAAAATTGCATTTGCAAAATTTCAGTAATTGAAAATACTTTTTAGGAAATCAAAACAAGAAATAGCACGAAAGCGAAAAATCACAGATTTTTTTTTTTTAATCAATTTAATCTATATAAATAAAAATGAAAATCTGTCTGTCTGTCTGTCTGTCTGTCTGTCTGTCTGTCTGTCTGTCTGTTTGTCACACCATCACGGGAGAACGGCTGAACCGAATTTGATGAAATTTTGTGGGTAGCCCAGAAATATCCCCACTTAAAATTATATCCATGTTTTGAGTTTCTACGACCAGTGGTTCTCGAGATATTAGTAAAAAACGAAATTTTCGTTTGTCTCATCATCACGGAAAAACGGCTGAACCGAATTTAATGAAATTTGGTGAATAGCCTTGAAATATCCCCCCATAAATTTTGTCCAAGTTTCGAGTTTCTAAGACCTGGGGTTGTCGAGATATTAATGAAAAACGGAACTTTTTCCTAGGAGTTCTACTCCCTAACTCCGTGGTTTATCCAAACGAAAAGCTTGAAAATCGTTTGAAAGTGAATTAAAATTTAATCTCTGAGTTTGATGGGAGATTGTTTGCGTTAATTAGTCACTTTCTGAAAACAGGTATTGTTTGAAACATGATTTAAAGGGGAAATCTATCTCCATGGTTCATGGTTTATTTAAAACAAGCTTTTACGGAACAATGAGAAGTATAGAGAAATCAAAATCGTTATTTAATATCGCAGTTTATGTTATAAGCCATGACATATTTAACATGTTATAAGATTCTATCTTATATCATGTTACTCAGAAACGCAATTAAATTAAATCTGTCTGTTAATTTTAATAATTATTTTTTCGATTTGAATAATAAATAAATGGATATAAAAATATATTTTAGAAAAGAACGATTTGATTTTTCTTATAGCATTTTTGACTGGATAATATCAATTACGGTCTTCAGGTTTAAAAATTATTATTATTTATATTTTCGGGGATTATTGATTCAAGGATTATTGATATTTTCAAGTTATTATGCAATTATTTTATTATGACAAAAATTGTTTAAACTCATATATTGTATGTTGTACGAATCTTCTACAAATACACGTGTATATCTTTTAATCTACGAGAATATAAGTAGTACAGGTATATTGACATATGTTTTGATATATATTGGCATATATTGGAATCAATTACGACCTTCTGGTATAAAGAGTACGGATATTATTGATGTTTTCAATTTATTACGTCATCTCTTTTATTTTGGCAAATATTTTTTAGACGCATATTGTAATACGGGTAATCTTCTACTAACACATTGGCATATTTTCTGATCTGCGACAATATAATTAGTACGGGGTTGCATATATTCATGCAATTCCTATTTTTTCTTCTGTAAATTTGCTTACAAAAGGGGGCAGGATGTTTTATTCTTCAGATCTGATCGTGAAGATAATTTTGCATAGTGAGAACATATATTCTTAAACTTCTCTTTAGGAGCAATAAATTTAATATTTTAACAGAATTTGCACATGATTGCGAACTTTAAGTTTCTTTAAATTATACACTCCGTACGAATAACGGGTGTGCTGTTAGTGGTTAATAAATTTTAACATTTTAGGAGGATATATCATGTTGCTCGGCATCGCAATTAAATTAAATGTGTTTGTTAATGTTTTTATTATTTTTTTCGATTTAAATAATAAATAAATGGATAAATGGATATAAAAGTATATCTTATGAATGGACGGTTTGATTTTTCTTTTAATTATATTAATTACTGACTGCGTACATCAATTTCATTTATTTTGGCAAATTAGTTTTCAAGCTTATATCGTATTTAGCTACTAAACTCATATATTGTGTTTAGCCAATAAATTCATATAGCCGATTGTTGAAACAGAAAAAGAGTAGAGCGGGTATATCTTCTAATACAATTGTAGTGTTTTCATTTAGTATATTGAAACGGGATAAGAATGTTTCATTCAGATCTGCAAATTCAAAGCTACGAATTTGGAGGGATATCGCTAATTTGACAACTTTTCTTAAACTTTGCCAAATTGACGGAAATGTCGCCAAATTGATATAAACGACACACAAACAGCTGCCAAAAACCTTCGGGTTGGTCGTGTGGCTTGGGTCTTCTACATATCAATGAAATTTTTTTTTGTTTTGTTAGAAGAGAGTACTGAAATGATGTTTGGTTAGCATTTATCTGTCAGACCAACCATCCTACTTAGTAATACATTTAGCGAATTTTTAAAATGTCACCAAATTGATAAAAATGTTTTCAAATCTATAAAAATATCTTGAAATTGATAAAATTGCGCTACATAAATGATAATTATTGTTTTTTGTTAGGGGATAGTATTGTGATGATATTTCGTCAATTTGTCGCAAAGTGGAACTGTCAGTTCTACAGTCCCACTTGGCGATAAATTTGGCGATTTTTTAAATGTCGCTAATTTGACGAAACTGTCGCCAAATGTTCCATAGAAATATAACTATTTAGACGATATTTTTTCTACCAATTTATTTGAAGCAAATGATATCATGTCGCTTAGCAACGGATTTAAATCCAATGTGATTATGCGGCAGACGATTTTTATTAAATCCTTTCCGATTTGAATAATGAAGATATGTATATAAAATAAATTTCATTGCCCTTTCATTTTGGACTGGATAATATCAATTATACTCTTCAGGTTTAAACATTATTATTATTGATATTTTCCGGAATTATTGATTCAGGGATTATTGATATTTTTAAGTTATTACGCCATTGTTTTATTGCGGCAAAAATTGCTGACACACGCATATTGTACGTTGTACGAGTAATCTTCTAGGAATGCACGGGTATATCTTCTAACCTACGAGAATATAAGTAGTACAGGTATATTGGCATATATTTTGACATATATTGGCATATATATTGGAATCAAATACAGTCTTCTGGTATGAAGATTAAGGGGATTAATTATATATTCAATTTATTACGTCGTCTGTTGTATTTTACCAAAAAACATCTGTGACTCATATTGCAAAACGGGTAATCTTCTACTAATAATCGGACATTATAAGTAGTACGTGTATATCTTCCCATATAATTTTAGCACTTTAATTTTGACATATATTGGAATAAATGACTGTCTTCAGATTTAAAGATTACGGGTATATTGGTATTTTCAATTTATACATGTAATCTACTAATACAGGTTATATTTTCTAATATTCGCGTATATAATTAGTACGGGTCCCATACAATTTTAACGCTTTTATTTTGCATATATTGATTCAATTCCATATTTTTTTTATATTCGCTTACATAAGGGGTCCAAGATGTTTTATTCTTCAGATATGTCCATGAAGATAATTTTATATAGCGAGAACAGAGATTCTTAAACTTCTTTTTAGGAGCATTATATTAAATATTTTAACAGAATATTTTGATTAAACATGTCATTTAGTATACTATAAGAATTTGGGCATGATTATGAATTTCAAGTTTCTTTATATTATATACTCCGTACGAAGAACGGGTATGCTGCTAGTTGTTAGTATAAATTTTGATACATGTGTTTGCATGTCGATATTCAGTGTGTACTAGCGGTATATACCCTTTCTTTGTACGGAATATGTATAATATGTAAAGAAACTTAAAATTCACAATTATGTGCAAATTCCTGTAGTATTTATTCTAAATGGCATTATTATTCAAAGCATTATATTAAAATATTTAATTTAATTCTTCTAAAAAGAAGTATAAGAACCTCTGTTCTCAATACATACAAAATTATCACAGACAAATCTGAAGAATAAAACATTCTGTCCCGTTTTTTAAACAAATTTACGAAATATATTAAAACTGACCAATGTATGCCTAAATGAGAGCGCTAAAATGGCAAGGTATACCCCGGGTATTACCCGCCGTACCGCGTTTAACAATTGGCTAAACACAATATATTAAAATTAAAAATATCAATAATTCCTGTAATCTTAAAAAATCCGAAGACCGTAATTGATATAATCCAGCCCAAAATGCCCCCCAATACAATGCATGTCGATATTCAGTGTGTACTAGCGGTATATACCCTTTCTTTGTACGGAATATGTATAATATGTAAAGAAACTTAAAATTCACAATTATGTGCAAATTCCTGTAGTATTTATTCTAAATGGCATTATTATTCAAAACATTATATTAAAATATTTAATTTAATTCTTCTAAAAAGAAGTATAAGAACCTCTGTTCTCAATGCATACAAAATTATCACAGACAAATCTGAAGAATAAAACATTCTGTCCCGTTTTTTAAACAAATTTACGAAATATATTAAAACTGACCAATGTATGCCTAAATGAGAGCGCTAAAATGGCAAGGTATACCCCGGGTATTACCCGCCGTACCGCGTTTAACAATTGGCTAAACACAATATATTAAAATTAAAAATATCAATAATTCCTGTAATCTTAAAAAATCCGAAGACCGTAATTGATATAATCCAGCCCAAAATGCCCCCCAATACCGTTAATTTCTTTTATATCCATTACTTCATTATTTAAATCGGAAAACAATTTAATAAATATCGTATGTTGTATACACACATTAGATTTAATTGCGTTGATGAGTAACATGATATAATTTTCTTCGAACAAATTTACAGGAAAAAATATCATCTAATACTATTTCTATGAGAGTTTTTTTTTTTTTCGACAACCCCTGATCTTAGAAACAGACTAAATTTTAAATGGGGCATTCCAAGGCTACCCACAAAATTTCATGAAATTCAGTACATTTATTCTTCCGTAATGATGAGACATGAGACAAACAAACACGCAAACATATTTTCAATTCTATTTATATAAATTTTTATAAAGTTTATTTTACCCAACTTAAATTTTGTTTTACATCTGTAAGTGTTTTTACTTTTGCAGAGTCCCCCCCCCCCCCCCCCCCGATCTCGAATTTAAGTTTTCCAGTGTTGTACATTTTTTCCCCCTTGTCCAACAAAAAACGTAAAATCCAGGTTTCACTGAAGTAGAGTTTGTTTCAGTTAGGTGGCCCCTCAAAAATGTATCCGAAATATCGTCTGCTATGTTTTAATACGTCAGGCGATCATTACAGGCATCTGTTTTGTCAATGAAAGAACATAGTGTTTTCCCTGCAGAATGAGAGAATATTTATTTTAGAGCAGTGTTCTTCAACCCGTGGCCCGGGGCCATATGCCCCTCGACGTCTGATTTTGTGCGGCCCGCAGATTAACTTTTGAAAAAATATATTTTTTGTAAAATAAAAATAAAAAACTTTTTGTATATTTTGACTATATTTTTTACAAAAGAATATATTTTTAAAGCAGTTTTAATATTATTTTTATAATAAAACTGCTTTTTATATTAAAAAAAATATATTTTTAAAGCAATTAAAAAATGTGTACTATATTAAAGCAGTTAGAAAATCCAAGTAATATAGGAAGTTGCATTGCAGAATTTACAAAATGCTAGTACATAATACATGGAATTCCCAAAATCTACTGATATCGCACGACTGTATGCAATGCAGTAAGATTAAAATGCGCAAAACTGTGCTTTGACTGAAAAAATGTCATATTTTTACTTTCCCTGCAATACATGGTAATGTATAGGGAAAGTATTGGAATCATGCCGAAAATCGCAACTCGAGTTTTCGACGGATCTACACGTTTCGAGACCTCTTGAATACGAAAAAACTATTTTTAGCGTGACGTCTGTGTGTGTGTCTGTGTGTCTGTGTGTCTGTCTGTCTGTACAGATTTTGTATCCACTCTAACTAAAAAACTAATGGACCGAATTTCACAAAATTTTGTATGTAAGTCACTTGTGGGCGGGGCTGGTGCTGATTAGTTTTGTGTACGATTCGGGATAAAAGAACCCGCCTTTTTTGCGAAATGGCCCGCAAAAGCTTGTATCCACTCTAACTGAAAAACTAATGGACCGAATTTCACAAAATTCGGTAGATGAGTCACTTGTGGGTTACCCTGGTGCTGATTAGATTTTGGTAAGATTCGGAAAAAAATGACATGCCTTTTTTTGCAAAATGGCCCGCAAAAATCGCCCAAATCTAAACTAAGGAACTCGGTATACTCAAATATATCCAGAAAATGCTTTTTTAATACGTAATTTTTAATAAAGAAAAGAATAAGACCAACCCCATTACACTAGGAGTAGCCGTTCTCGAGATATTTTAGTTTCTTCGTATTTTCTCAACGTCACCTTTGAAAAGAAGTCCAGTTACCGAATGAGAACGAAAATTGAATTAAAAGTGAATTCAATGTAATTAAAATAAAGAGAACGTGAATATAAATCTGCAGGGAAAGTCATGTGCTGCCCACATCAGATTTTTATTATCTGGAACAAGAGGAAATTTATTAGACAATCGCTTGATATCTTAATCGGGCAAGAGGATGGAATGCTTTTAAAATATTTAAGAGAAATTATGTCATACTAATATTACATTTTGGAAAAATAACGAAAACTTCACACAAATAACGTGTGAAAAAGTTCTGAGCTAATGAACCACATTCAAAACTGCATTCAAATCCGTAGCATCCGTCCTATTCAAACACGATTATCGCACTCCACCAGAGAAAAACATGGAACAGCTAAGATTCAAAAGATTGTTATTCTGGACTTACCTGGATCTCAGGATTTCAGGATTTGACTTGAAAGAATTTTTAAAACTGTAGAAGGCGTTCCTTCGATGTTTTTTACATTTCACAATATGCACACTTAAAGGCACAAATCAATCTTTCGCCTACTTTAACATGTCAAACTTGGTTTTGAAGCAAAATTGTGACAAAATACACGCTAATTTACATAGAATGACTACAATTTTATACAGTGAAACTTTCAGGATTATCATTTCTGATAAATATAGCAATAACTACAAAGACTGTTGTCGAAGGCTGGTCATGTATAATGACTCTGGTTTCAGTTCTTTACATATACGTAAAGGCTCATTTTAGGCCAAAATTTTCTTTTATTACCTTATATTTAAAATTAATGTGATAACAAAAGGATGGAAGAATGTTCAAAGTGATTATATAATAATATATATTTAATATATATATATAATATATATATAATACATAATTATAAACAACATTTCAGATTTTCTGACTATCTTAGTTTCTGTTCTGGTATTTGATCGATAGTCTTTAGGGATGAGCAATAATAATTGAGAAAAATGGTGATAAGATTTCTTATGATTGAATTTCTCTACATCTTATGCAACATTTATTTTGGGCTAATGTTGAACATTTACCATCTTTATAACATGAAATGTTATTTTAGGAAAGCGACAGTGTTCCGTCCAGCCAAGTCGTCAGATCCGAATCCGTGATTGACAAGTATATATATTATGCTTAATAAAACCCGATTTCCAGGAGACTGTCAGTCGCCTTAAGGCCATACCTTTCTAAATACCTTCATATACTGCATAATACTACATATTCTTTCTAAATACCTTGCCTTAAGGCTGAGGGGGTGGGGTGGGGGTGGGGGGTGGAATTAGAATTAATGCGGTAGTACCTGAGCTAAAAGAACTTTAAAATGGCACTTTTTACGATTGTCGTTCCGGCTTTTTATTCTTCAGGGGTTACAGACCTACAGCCTTACTGCTGAACCGATTTTAATGAATGATGGTTCATTTCGTCCGTTCTGGTGGGGGAGGTACATACTTTTTTTTTAAACTAAAAAATAAATTTGATTTAGAATTTCAAAAATTGAAAAATATAAATAAATGGTGCTCGGCGGTAAATTATAATGTGCAATGCCTGCTTTATTTTTGCTACATAATCATGTTGATGTTTTGCAAAAACAATTTCTACCGTCGATCGAGATTAAATCCTCAGGTGCAGTGGGAAAGACGCGTGCTTTAAAAATTATTCAAACCCAGATTTTCGTATAATTTCATCCAGAAAAGCAAATGATAAATTAATTTGAAAATGGGACTTAAAATTTCGCACGTAATAAGATCTCGTTACTTTCCTTATATACATAATGTATAAGGAAAGTATTGCGACGGGGTCGAAAATTCGAATTCGAGTTTTCGACGGGAGAGCACGTTTTAAGCATTCCTGATCACGAATCAAGCATTTTTGGGGTGATGTCTGTGTGTGTGTGTGCGTGAGTGTGTGTGTGAGAGAGGGAAAGTATGTGTGTGTGTGTGTGTGTGTGTGTGAGAAAGTGTGTGCGTGTGTGAGAAAGTGTGTGTGTGTGTGTGTGTGTGTATGTGTGTCTGTGTGTGTGTGTGTGTGTGTGTATGTGTGTCTGTGTGTGTGTGTGTGTGTCAGTAAGTCTGTGGAGACGATATCTCACGAACGAATGGAGCGATTCGAATGAAATTTGGTACAAAAATCACAATCCGTGAATACTGGAAGCCTATTGTTTTTAAACGCAATTGAATGCTCAGAACCCCTCTAAATTTTCGAGTGAAATTTTGAAAAAATCATCAAAAAATCAAAACCTTTAATAAAGTTACACAAATAGACATTTCTTGTGTAATTTTTGCTTAGAAAACGATTGACATAAACTATAGAACTCTAGCATGAACCGTTCTCGAGGTATTGCATATTTTTCAAATAAATTTATAAAAAAATCCCATAAATTAAAAAAATATATATTAACTGTTGAGAAACATGTTCACTTTTCTTATGTAATATCATGCGATAAATTTGGTGGCATCATTCTCGTGGATCTAGCTCGTTCCATTCATAAGAAAAGATACTTTGAGTAATACATTTGTATTTGAACGCCAATAGCCATTTATCTGCTATAAGAATAACTTATTTCTCCGTCCATAACGCTTGGCGAGATTTTGGCGGAATATCGCCAACTTGGCGACTTTTTTAAATATTGCCAAATTAACGAAAATCTCGCCAAATGGATAAAAATGACCCTAAATCTATGAAAATGACGACTAATTAACGAAAATTCAATATCTTTGAAGGAATATAAGTATCTTCTATAAGAATAACCTATTGTTTTTTGCTGTAAAAGTAGTAAATTCATTGCATAATATAAGGAAAGTCATGTGCTGCCCACATCAGATTTTTTTTAATTTAGAAGGGATCGTAATATTTTGTTTCAAATCATGAAATTGAAATGTGAAATACCAATTTTATATTTATTTTCTAATCATAATTTTTATTTTCCCCTGTCATTTAACGACCTATATAGCCACGACCGTTTCTATCATACGCAAAGCGGACAACTGCTGGGGGTAGCAATTATTCATGGGTCCATATTTTTTACACCAGCAACATTTTATTTACTTCTTTTAAATAACACTTATTACTTCTTACCGTCACTTTTGAACTTAGCAAATACCCGTCTGAGCAGAAAAGTATATAGCAATTTAAATGAGTTTTGAATATTTTAAGGCCCATACAATCCTATTAGGCAATATTTAAAATTTTGATAATTATATTCAATTATATTAAAAAATGTATTATTTAGAAAATATCGACAATATTTAATTGTAAAAAGTTGAGTCAACATATATCAATAGTTTATTTCACGACTATTTCTTTTTTATTCTGAGTTCTTTTTAAGTATCAAAATCGTGTTTATCTATATAAATAAAATTGAAAATCTGTCTGTCTGTCTGTCTCATTGTCACGGGAGAACGGCTGAGCCGAATTTGGTGAAATTTTGTGGATAGGCTTGGAATAGCTCCACTTAAAATTTAATCCGTGTTTCAAGTTTCTATGACCAGGGGTTGTCTAGATATTAATTAAAAACGCACAATTAAACCTTCCATAGACGTAGTATTATGCAGACGATATTTTTTCCCATGCGCAACAGACGATTTTTATTAAATATTTTCAGATTTAAATAATATGAAATAAATTTTTATCGAAATTGCATTTTTGGCTGGATTATATCAATTACGGCCTTCAGGTTTAAAGATTACTTTGGAATTATGGATTGATATTTTCATTTTATTAGATCATCTGATTTATTTTTGCAAAACGGTTGAAACTCTATACGGGTAATCTTCTTCCTGTTGCTCCAAGTCCTCTGGACGAGCCGGACGGCCTGGGGCTTTCACGGGTAATCTTCTATTAGTACACATATCTTCTAAAATATAAGTAGCACGGTTATACCTTCCAATACAATTTCAGCGCTTTCATTTTGACACATACTGGAATCAATTACGGCCCTCAAGTTTAGAGATAATTGATATTTTCACTTTACCACGTCATCTGTTGTATTTTGACAAGGATTTTTGAAATCCATATATTGTAATACGAATTTTCGACTAATACACGGGTGTATCTTCTAATATTCGGAAATATAAGTAATACGGATATATCTTCCAATATAATTTTAGTGCTTTTATTTTAGCATATAGGGATTCAATTTCATATTTTTTGCAAATTTGTTTACCAACGGGACCAGGCTGTTTTATTCTTCTGGCTGCTTGTGAAGATAATTTTTGTATAGCGAGAACAGAGATTCTTAAACTTCTTTTTAGGAGCATAAATATAAATATTTTAATAGAATGTTTTGAATAACAATGCCATTTAGAATAGTATAGGAATTTGCACATGATTGTGAATTTCATGCTTCTTTATATTATATATTCCGTACGAAGAACGACTAGTACGGACAATCTTCTATTAAATGCACGGGTATATTTTCTAATCTAGGGTTGTGGGTTCGAGTCCCACCTTCAGGCATGGATGTTGTGTCGTTGGGCACGATGTGTTCCGACCCCCACTGGTGTGCTGGGGCAACGTCATGTGACGGCTAACAGGTTCACGGTTCTGGCCTGTGTATAGGCGAATTGATGGAATATCAAAATGCCTGGACATTGGAGGAAAAAAAAAATCTAATCTACGAGAATGTAAGTAGTAGAGGTGTATCTCCCTATACAAATTTAGGACTTTCATTTTGGCATATATTAACATCAATTACTGCCTTTACGTTTAAAGTTTTAAGGGATTATTGATATTTTCAATTTATTACTTTGTCTGTTATTTTTTAGCAAATATATTTTAAACTCATATATTGTAAACGGGTAATCTTCTACTGATCCGCAGGTATAAATATCTTCAATATTTGAAGATATTTATACCTGCGATTCGTACCTATTTATACCTGCTATATGTATACCTATTTATACCTGCGATATTCGTATTTGAAGAATATAAGTAGTACAGGTATATCTTCCTATACAACTTTAGCGCTTTTATTTTGGCATATATTGATTTAATTTCATATTTTTTGTAAATTTGTTTACAAACGGAACCAGGCTATGTTTTTCGTCAGATCTTTCTGGGAAGATAGTCCTGTATAGTAAGAACAGAGATTCTTAAATTTCTTTTTAGGAGCATTAATTTAAATATTTTAATAGAATTCTTTGAATAACAATGCCATTTAGAATATTATAGGAATTTGCACGTGATTGTGAATTTTAAATGATTTTATATTATATACTCCGTACGAAGAACGGGTATGCTGCTAGTTTTTAATAAATATGAAAGTGGGAAGTGTGCAAAATTTTAATTAGATGATTTCATTCCAAATCACTATTTATTCAAGTAAGAATTCGACCAGGAAAAATTTCAAAAATTAAAAACTTTTCAGTGTGAATTTCGATTCGGTTTTCATTCTGCAATATCAAGTCTAAATTTTCATTTTCATTCTATTTAGGGAATGAAGAGTCATTGATCAATTTATTTAACGTCAGTCATTTCATAGTCATGTCATAACGTCAAGCCCTAAACATATAACAGTATTCTATCATTCCATAAAGCATGACATTGCTAAAAATATAAAATGAAATATTTATGCGGACCGTTAATATACCGATAATATTTTACTGATATATTTTTTTATAAAAATTTTCTTTTGCTTAATCATGGATCAAGAATAATGGTTTCGGCGCAGCATTACTTGAGCCTACGCTCAAGTAATGCTGCCCCGAAAAGAGGGTGCAGTTAGTTTAAAATAAGCAGAAAATCCATACATGGACTCCTATGAGAAAGAACCTAAACAACGTAATTACGTATAACAAATAAACAAGCTGTATCGAGGATACGTTGAACCGCGTTTATTTATTTATTTGTTAACGAAGGCACTCGTTAGTGCATATGTGGCCCAAGGTTTATAGACTATTTATAAACCTTGATGTGAGACTATTTATAAACCTTGATGTGACCCGTGGTTCAATAAAGGTTGAAGACCACTGTTAAGCCTGCCTGTTCTTGCTTTGTCTGTAACAGATCCAATTTCTCGAAAACGCTTTACTAACCTCACAAGTGTTGAATCGTTAGGGGTTTTAGGACATGAATATTTCTCCTTAAACTCTTCAACGGCGTACTCATAAGAAAGGTCAGAGAAATATTGCTCTAATATAAAAATTATTTTACTCTTGGAAAACGTTTCCTTAATTGATAAAAAAGAGATTTGTAATGATCATTTGACGTATTTAAAACAACAAACGGTATTTCTATATTTTTGAAGGTATAGTAATGCCACCTTACTGAAAAAAAAAATTACTATTTCAATTTCTTCATAATTTTTAAATTTGATGTGCGTTAATTTTCGATCACCCAGTTTTACAAAAATTACGAAACTTAATTACATAGGAGTTACACGGGGTTACAAAATTACATGGATTGGTAAAATTGAAAATACTGTCGTTGTGCTCCCACTGTAGATGTTTGTATCCATTGACCAATTTAAATCTTTTTAGCTCTCCTCAACGCAGAACAGCTCATACCTACAATAACATCAAGGAATAACTTAAAATACTTTCACCGAGAAAGTTTTATGAAATGTTTTCACTGTTTTATTCCTTTCCTTCTAGTCCCCCCCCCCCTCCTTCATTTTCTATTTTTTGTTTGGCAGCAATTTCCTTCTTAGGTTACGTTGCCTATGGTTGTCGAAAGCCCAGACCGTCCGGCTCATCCTTAGACATAGAGCAGCAAGAGGGGCGGCCGGTTGCCTATGGGCGTGTCGTTGTTCTGAGGAAAGAGGATGCCTTTAGCCTCCGAAACCGCTTAATATTTTTAATCAACTGTTAATGCTGTTACTAACAAAGTGCTTTTATTTCAAATCTAATAACATTTGTTGAACTTGCTCAGCCAAACTTCACAGATAATCATTGTAAGGTGCTCATAGAATATGGTAAACAGGCCCATTAAAATTTCCAACATCCATTGACCGGTTTCGCGCTTATTTTAGGCTCGTCAGCGTGGAATAGCCGATATTTGCAATGGCATAGCAAGATACTTCCTATAAGCCACAATTTTTGCGAGCTTCTATGGGAACTGACAATTAGTTCTTCCACGTGGTAGACATAATTCGTTTACAGTTTAGCTCAGGCCACACGAAGCTACAAAGTCAAAATTCATTAAATGCAAAACCCGTCTATAAGGGGCGTACCCCACGCAAGATGAAGACATTGAATGGGAATGTTTTGGGGGAATATTCCTTATAAGCGGGATTTGGGTTTTATGACACACGTTGAATGTTCAGAAAACGTATTAAATTAAAATAAAATTGAATAAACATAAATTAAAAAGAATTTCGGACAATTTTTTAAAGATTCGAAGGGCAACATTATTAAATAAAGCCCCGGGCTTCACTTAAACAGCTAGTCACTAAAACTATAAAGTATCAAACTAAAACAACATGAACGTTTCCACAAGATGCGTAATCGATGGTTCGCGAAACTTGAATGTCAGAGTATCTTAAAAAAATCATCAGTTTTTCAATCTAATTTCAATATTTTGCATGCAGCGCACACCAAAAGTCACTAATTTGGCAGGGCCGGGGCGTCGTTCCAGAGACAAAGCGTGATAAACGAGCATTGTATATAGCGTTGAGTTCTGTGTGGGACGCTAGCTCAGAGAACTTAATTGAAACTTCATAATTATACTAATTTTAAAAGGATCTAGTAATGTTGCTATTGAAAGAAGTGGGACTAAAAGATTAACACAGTATCTGGAGTGTGGGGGTATACCATCACTCGACTTTTTCATTCATTCATTCATATTCTACAGAGTTTAGTTTTACTTATATCGATTCTGTGTCAGAATAAAAAGAATCTGATGTAGGCAGCACATGACTTTCCCTACAGGCTCGAATTCATTTCCTCTTTCTTCCTTTTATATTGCATTAAATTGGGTTTAATTGTACAAAATAACATCGATACTTATTTGATATTATATCCATCTTGCATTTTTGATACATTTTCTTTTTCATTTGACAATTTGATGCATTTTAAAACATCGCCAGCTTCTCAAAATTTCACAAAACTTAAATGCCGTGAGAAAGGTTCATCTTAGAGTAATGGTGTTGGTCTTATTCGTTTCATCATAGAAAATTACGCAAAGAAAATGAGAATTTAATTAATATATTTAGGAGCGTGTAGGATTTTACATCAGATTTTTACGGACTATTTCTTTCGAATAGTACTAAAATCTAATCAGCACCAGGGTAACCCACAAGTGACTCACCTACCAAAGTTTAAGAAATCCCATCGAATAGTTTTTAACTATACTGTGAAAAACATCGTCAGCCCATCAAAAATCTAAAAACCTTAATATCTCCAGAACGATTCATCCTAGAGTAATAAGGTAGGTTTCATTCGTTTCATCGTTAAATATTACGTATGACACAAGCATTTAATGAAGTCACTTAAATATATTTAGTTTTACATTTCAGATTTTGACAATTTTTGAGGGCTATTTTGCATAAAAAAGACAGGTTCTATTTTTTTTCGAAACGTACCAAAATCTAATCAACACCAGGGTTAACTCAGAAACTACTCACCTTCCAAATGTTGTGACATTTCGTACAGCTTTTAAATCATACATTGAACATAGATAGACATTATAGACACACATAAAGACGTCGCATTGAAAAATGGGTTTTTCGTACTCTAGAGTGTTCGAAACGTATTTTAATATTTCGTAGAAGTTTGTTTTTGAAATTGGTAACAGCTTAGTAATGCGGATCGGCTCGGCCGACAGAGGAAGGGATTAACAAAATGCATTGCATAGGAGCCCGGGAGGCTTGAAGGGCTGGGCCACATAAACAGTGTACGAAAAAAATCAATAACTTGTAAAATAGATGGTAGAAGAGGGGTGGGTCGCACTTTTCCTGAATGACTCGAGAATTCTGTCTGCGGCACTGACGTCGATGGAAGAATTTGACTTGCCTGTATCAATATAAACTATGTATATTAGCGTCATTAATATCCATAATGTAGTTCGAATTATCAATCCCCCTTATATATACTATAAACTATCATCATTGCCTTGGAAGTTGTCAATGTTTTCCGTAGGAATTAATTCTCTGAAAATCTTAAAATTTGAAAAATTCGAGTTCTAATCAAGAGAACTGCTAAAAATTCTAGCTAGATTAATTTTTTCTCATAATGTATCTACCACAATCACAAAATTTGATTGTGGGAGGAACATTCGTTTTTGAGTTATCGTGTTCACACCTCACACATACGGGGGCGCGGTAGCCCATTGGTTAGCGCGCTGGAGTTGCACTCGGTAGGCCCGGGTTCGATTCCAGCCGCTGCCAAAACTGCCGCCGTGTTCACGCGGAGTACGATCACGTTAAACGTGTGGGTCCGTATGTCCCTCCGAGAGGTTGGTGGTAGGGGAAGAAGGGTACGGTCCCTGTGGATGCCTCCCCCACTGGGTTCCGGTCTAAATTGGGTGGCACTTCCCGGCCGTCCAAACAGTTACCTTACACCTTTCTGGTAGGTCGGACGGTCTGGGTCTCAACAACAACAACACCTCACACACACACACATGCTGATGGACATTTTTCCAAAAGTGTTCAAAATGCTTTCAGGAGGTCTTAAAACGTATCAGTCCTGGGTCGATTTTGACCATAGGCAAAGTAAGCAAATAGTGGGGGTCTGTGAAGCTTTGGGGATCCATCTTCCGTGCTTAACCTTTCTTTTACAATAAATATGGACCTTAATTTACGTTTGTCTAACAACATCAGCAAGGGTCAAGGAGGTCCGGTATCAGTCAAAATCTCATCTTGCGGAAAAACAGTACTTCTCTATGCAGTAATATGAGAAAATAAAAATTACATCTTATCAACGTTCTAACATTAAAAAGTTCTTCATATATCAAGATTGTTCATGCTATGGAAATCTTAAATTTCGAATAATTGAAATTCTAATCATAGAAACTTGTTAAAATTCTATAAAGTTATGATTTTTTAATACATAATAATATACAAACATATAATTGATTTGTTGTTGTTGTTGTTGAGACCCAGACCGTCCGACCTACCAGAAAGGATATAATTGATTTGTGGCTACATGCTTTGAAAAATGACTAAAATGTAGCCATAAAATAAATACGTTGGCAACACTGAATCCCAGACAGGGAGGAGGCGGATTTACTTTTCTCATCAGAAGCCGGAAACTTATCAAAAGAAACAACGCCTGTCAATAAATACATCAGTGAAACAAGAAAGTGTTGATATGGGAACATCCTTGAGAGTAGAGCACCCTGTTTGGTATTTCAGTGGTTATTGATCTTCCTGGAAATTCTAAATTCCTCCTATAACTTTGTTTATAACGGACAAGAAACTTCTTATTGTTGAACATCATCCACTGGAGCGACCCACCCCGAAGAATAAATTAGCGGTCGCTTTCGTCAACTTACCTGGTGAAATGCGATTTACACTAGCGATCCTTCGGTTGTCTGTTGAGTTTTCATTGCACACCCTAATTTCAGATTCACTGGAGAGGGTTCTCCTTTACCTACATTACTTTTTACAGAACAAGAACAGAAGTTGGCGCCTGTTGCAATGAAAGGAACTAGGGGGGGGGGGGGGGAGGTTTCTTGTTCTCTGTCATTCCACTCATGCTCTTTTTGCCTACTTTTGGTTTTGGTCTGTAGGTATTTCACACGTATGGAATTGCACGTATATTCGTTCTTGTTGATCATTAATCTGTCATATTTTCAGATAACTTTATACTTTTTAGTCTTACAATAAGTGATATTTAGAACTAACAGAATCGATGTGCTCTTATTTGAGGTTTTCAAAAATAGCCATTTGCAATCTACTTTTAGTTTCATGTATAGGTTTTTTAAAAGGTCTGGAATTGCATGTATACGCGTTCTTATTGTTCATTATTTGTCATCATTTTGAATAGGCGGATACTTTTTAGCCTTACAACGAGCGAAATTTAGAACAAATAGAAGCAATGTGCCGTTGTTGAAGGTTTTTAAAATAGTGATTTACTCAGTTTGGGCGCTATAGAAAGAAAAATAGTAGTTTTCTTCTCTGGTGCAGAGATAAAAGCGAAAGCATCTGATTTTTAAGCAAAGAAACAACATAAAAGACAAATGATACAATTGTGCGCAACGATATACAGGGTGTCCCAAAAAGATTGAAACGCACTTTAATTCTTTAGCTATTGGAGATGATAAGTGGGCAATGTAAATTGCAAAAATGTTGAAAGTAAGGTAGGAAATAAGACAACGTTAATGAAATAGTCCTCCCATTAATTTCCAAAAAGTTACACTTTTTAAATTTTTATACGACCCCCTTAGACAAAGTTAATCAATCAGAATTTTTTATTTCTAATGCAACAAGATCATTAAAAAACCCGCATATCTGTATCTTTAAAATTGAGCGAGTTATATTTAATTGAAAATTGAACATTGTGAATGGGGAGCATATATCAAATTAGAAATGTAAATATGTGACATATCACAAAAAAGATCAAGATATTTATATTTTAATTATGTGCACCAAACTCGTAGTGAGTACTACTGCTTTATATGATCTCTGTCTGTGTAATGCTTTATTTAGATGTATTTGTGATAAAAATTTTTGACACATATTAACGTATTTTTAATCTAAACAATTTCCATCGTCAATTTGTTTATGATCCCTATTTTCACTGATGAAACAGCCTTTCACATGGTACGGAAAAGTGGCATAAGTCAGATTTTTTCCTTTATCATAATTCAGTTGATTTTAAAGATACAGATATGCGGGTTTTTTAATGATCTTGTTGCATTAAAATTAAAAATTTGCTGATTGACCCAATTTGTCTAAGGAGGTCGTAACAAAATTCAAAAAGTGTAACTTTTTGAAAATTAATGAGAAGACTGTTTCATTAACGTAGTCTTATTTCCTACCTTACTTTCAACATTTTTGCAATTTATATTGCCCACTTATCACCAACAGGTAAAGATTTACAACGAATTCAATCTTTTTGGGACACCCTGTACAATTCTATCATTTGTCCTAACCACAACTCAACGCAGTGTTCCTCTGCCTGAACCCCAACTTGCTTTTAGAAGAATAACGCAAATTCTCATTGTCAGTTACAATCTAAATAAATTATCAAATTTTAAATTTGTTATATATTAATATCATTTGATTTGCTTTATATTTTTATCCGATTTTGTTTTAATACGATTATAAGTACCAAATAATTCGCCGTTTCTAAGTTCAGAAAGCCAGTTCCTAAATTTTTTTCTGATGAGAAAATAGCCAAAACTTTTTTTAAACTTATAATTTATTCATGTCTTTGAGATTACAAACTTCTGAAATGAGAGTCGAACCTCAGAGTGCACATTCTATTGTTAGTTTAGACAGCATTAACTAAATAGACTGTACAAGCTACGTTTCGTGGTTTATCAAGCATATAACGTAAATTGGGGCATTTTCGTTGAATAAATTTTTGCATAAAAGATATCCACCCTCTCCGCTGACTTGTTTCAATATCTGGCCTTTGTGTTATCCCATCCGTTCTTATGAGATATGAGCAAAAGTTACTTTTTCGACCCTCGTCTTACTTATCAAAAGCATGCTGAATTATTCCTCCTTTACCACTCTGTCATTCTCCGTCGATAATTGACTACCAACTCCTACCCAAAATATTTTCACAATGCCGAAGTCTTCCATCAATCCTCGCCAACGAGTCAGCCCGCTTTGAAAGTAGCCCTGTGTGACAAGGCACGCCGCCCGGTCTCCCATGTGAGGATTAAGGGCGTACGGCTTAGCCCTTTTCGGTTTGGCGACAGTTTCCGGTCCTTCGGTCACGCCATTTCCCCATCACTTTCAACTCAGGATCATTGAATATTCACATTCGTGCAAGAATCAGAAGTGGGTGTCAAGTCATACAGTAATCGAAAGATGTTTGTGAGACGTTGTTGAAGACGGATGCGACATCAGTGACGCTTTTCAACATACAAGAAGAGAAAATTAGTTATAGTTTTTAATAGTCGCAAAGCTACTAAAGATAACAAAAACATTTTTGGCCATGAAAGATAAGTTTCATTCAGTGCTTGGTATCACAAGCCTAGCCGGAATCTCGTATGACCACAGATATGAGCATGGCCAAATGAGGGGCTAACAGTGGATATCATTTTCCAATATTGACCCTATCTATGAGGAATTAATGTTTCCACCAATGGAGAGGGGGGGGGGGGGAGGTTGACCTGACTCCCAAACTTCTTGCTTACACCTATGTTTAGTACACAGATATGCAAAATTTCTGGATTATGCCCCTCCTCCTTCAGAGTTACAAAAATATTTGCGTACCTCTTTAAAGTTGTTCAAGGATTCTCCCCTCCCTCCCCTTTTCAGACAAACACATAAATATTTCAATGCTATTAGGAAATAATAGTAGAATGTAAAAATAGGAAAGATAATTTTTTTCTACGGATAAGCAATAAATTAAAAAATATATATATCCACTTTCAGTGAGATGGGCACGATAGCCCAATGATTAGAGCGCGGGAATTGCACTCGGTAGGCCCGGGTTCGATTCCCACCACTGCAAAAACTGCCGCCGTGTTCACGCGGAGTACGATCACGTTAAACATGTGGGTCCTTTCTTTCTTTCTTCGACCCAGACCGTCCGACCTACCAGATAGGTGTAAGGTATCTGTTTGGACGGCCGGGAAGTGCCACCCAATTTAGACCGGAACCCAGTGGGGAAGGCATCCACAGGGACCGTACCCTCCTTCCCCTACCACCAACCTCTCGGAAGGACTTACGGACCCACATGTTTAACGTGATCGTACTCCGCGTGAACACGGCGGCAGTTTGAGCAGAACATGTGGGTCCGTAAGTCCTTCCGAGAGGTTGGTGGTAGACAAACACATAAATATTTCAATGCTATTAGGAAATAATAGTAGAATGTAAAAATAGGAAAGATGATTTTTTCTACGGAGAAGCAATAAATTAAAATATATATATATCCACTTTCAATGAGAGGGGCGCGATAGTCCAATGATTAGCACGCGAGAATTGCATTCGGTAGGCCCGGGTTCGATTCCCACCACTGCCAAAACTGCCGCCGTGTTCACGCGGAGTACGATCACGTTAAACATGTGGGTAAGTCCTTCCAAGAAGTTGGTGGTAGAAGAAGGAGGGTACGGTCCCTGTGGATGCCTCCCTTACTGGGTTCCGGTCTGAATTGGGTGGCACTTCCGGGTCGTCCAAACAGTTACCTTACACCTTTCTGGTAGGTCGGACGGTCTGGGTCTCAACATCAACAACTTTCAATGAGATAAAGTACCTAGAGGCCATTCAGTAAGAACCATTCCAAAAGCTGCAAAGTTAGGCTAAACAAGGGGAATCTGAACGGAGGCTACATCTAACCGATTTCGAATTTTGGCTTTTCGATATAGCTAGTTTGGAAAAAAGACGTCACAAAGTAGGCTAAAAAAGAAAAATGGTTGTAAAACTTTGACAGCTCTCGACAGAAGAAACATATGCAGACATTCGCTTCATACCTAGAAATTTTCACAAGCAGACAAAAATCTGGGTTCATCTCGCAAGGCCCTCCTCACTTTCTTCAAACTCGATCAAATGTTAGGGCTTCGTTTGTACTTATTTGTATATCAACTTACAGCGCTTCGCTTGTGCTAAATAAAAATAAAAAATTCATAGAATAAAAGTTTTCAATGCGGTGGGATGGAGAGATACAGCAACCACAATGAAAATTTCGCTTATATACGCGCTGTTACTGCTTGCTTGTGCTCTAAGTACCAACATTTGTGCTGAATTAAAAATGCCTAAAATGAAATTTTAAATGAGGCCTATAGTTCAGCCGACTACCTCCACCCTCTCGAATCTGGAACAAACCGGAAAAAATTGCAAAATTTGAAGAAAAGTTGGTGCTTATAAGATCTTCTACTTCCAACATTTGTGCTAAATTAGAAATGGCCAAAATGACAATTCTTGTTTATACTTCAACTTCTAAAAATCGTTTTACAATAATTAAGTAATTTTGAAACGTGGAAATGATATTCAAGATATTCATGATCCAGAAATAATAAAAACACAATCATGGAAAAGGGAAGGCATTAAACTTTTATATTGAGAAAACATCCATTTCGTTTGAGATAATAATTCACTTGGCGCCAGGATAAGATATGTGTCCCTGTATGCATTTCTATGGCGAAAGACCTAAAAATTTATTTAAACTGTCAATTTTGTCGAAATAAATTATTAGCGCAACGCAAATTAGAACTGAAATAATGAAGAATATTCTTACATATTCAAAATTATTTTACCTTTCAATTTATTTTCATCTCCATATATTCTGTGTCCTGTCCCGCAGCTATGAAAATATACTGATTTATTACACTCATAATTAGGGACCCTTAATTTAAAAATCATCAAAAATGCTAACACTTACGCCTTCCTGTTGTGCCAAATGGAAACAATAGGTGCTTTGCTAAATAATAACAATAGCAATACATATAATTCTTAGAGCATTATGGCATTTTCAAGCGTTTCATTAATAGGGGTTTCATCTCATTCTCTCTAACTCTATGAACACAATTTTTATCCTTTTGCTGACAATCGAAAAATTAAACAATTAAATCATATCGTCGCGCGTGGAAATAAGATTCAATATATTTTTCCATTTAACATGTAAACTGAATTATAAAATGTGCGCCACTTTTATACATAAATATGAAAGATTTTTGATATTCAGAAAAGTTATCAACAGCTTTGATTAAGTGTGCAGGTGTCACTGACCTCTAGCCATTTCGAAGGTCGAAGCGCGGGTTCAAATGGCTATAGTTACTAACATACACTCTAGGACAAAATATCGACGCAGTCCTAAAACAATTGTCTGAATCTGCAAAACTTGACATGCATATACCCCCGCACAGGTATGTAAATGAATAAAAATTCCTCGCTGTATATGAATTCATTCCAAAGTGCATAGCAGGAGCGCATTTGGAGGGGGGGAGCTCGGAACAGCATTTGATTCTTGACTACTGCTGTCGTTCCGTTGCCTTCGGTAGCCGATGAAAACGAAAGCTAGCCAGTTTTTTAATAAAAATGTCATGCCTATACTTAATCTTTTTCTGAAGATATCCCGCTTAAACTTTGAGCTTCATCACTACTGAGAAGTTTCCCAGATGTTGACTGCATGGAATGTTTGTTATTCATGGAGATGAAATCGTAGCTACTTCTACTTTCAAAGTTCTAAACATGCTTGGCTTTACTTTCCAATATAGTTGAAAAGCAATAAAATTGTGTGGAAAACACGCCAATTTAGCACAATACTTTAAAAATAAAGACAACCAAAATTAATTAATAATGTCTATTAAATATTAATTAAAATGTCTTTAATTAATATTTTATTAATAAAAAAACACCATTAATGACGTATATAACGGTGTTTTTTATTAAAGACATTTTAATTAACCAATTTTGGTTGTCTTTATTTTTAAAGCAGTTGAAGAGTGTTGATGACTTGACTTCAGTCATTCTATCTGTCTGTCTGTCTGTCCGTTCGCACGATAACTGCTTTAAAAATGACTTCATCGAAATGACCCTTTTAGTATGTTGTTGAGACGGTCTGTGGGATGTTTGGGAATGAAAATGAATAATATCAACCAATTAGTTTCGGATTTAACCCGGGTTCAAACAGTGAAATACGTTGAACCCTATGAGACTCAATTTTTCAAACATTTTTTAAGCGGAGTTAAAATTCACAAATTACTTCGATAATTTTAGAAAATATTCAAATTATCACATAAAATGTGTAAAAAAATTAGCAAAATACGTTGGATAGGTTTCTTTTAAATAAAAATTGAAATAATGATTGCATCCATTAAAGAGATCACGTGACTCAATGCAAAATAAAATATGGCTTCCATTTTTTTCCGCTGTGTGACTTTTCTCTGTAAATGTTTAAAGATCTTTTAAATTTATATTTAATGTTGCATCCGTCATAAAACCGCTTGATATCTGCGTATTGTATGTGTATCTAAATTCTGTGCCTACGCAATTACAATATTTTTTATTTTAAATTATCACTAACCTTTCTTTATTCCTACAACGAAGCCTAATGTTAACGCTAAACTATAGCATACAGAATGTAAACAAATCAAGCGATTATAATTTGAGTTGTGCTGATTTTTTTAGGCAAAATTATTTTTCTCTGGAGTCTGGAATATAAGAGATATAAATGAAATAGCCATCGATTTTACAGAGAGTGGCAGACGAGTTATAAAATAAAATGGTTTGTCGTAGTTACAACAATTTCGAAGAACTAATTTAAAATGAGGTGTATATTAAAAGATTAAATGGAATAAGATTAAAATTAAAAGATTAAATGGCATATTAATGAGGTTAAATGGAAAGTGCTTCATAATCAATACTTTATACATGATTGATCTTTATTGTTATATTTACAAAAAATGTCTTGCAATATCCTTTTCGATTTAGCATCTTATCCTAAATTACCCAATTTGTTCAGACCTATAACAGCCCAAGTTATTTTTTCAAATTACGTTGCTTATAAATTACTTCTTTGGTTCGGGATTAAATTAATATTGCATCCATATAAAATTCATCATTTTCTCGTTAAAAGGGGGAATACTGTATTACTCTAAAAGCAAAATATCATAATGTATTTGATGTATTTGAAACACTACAAAACACAAGAGCCGAAAAGACTAAGTTTAAAATTCAAATATAACAGAATATGAATTTTTGGTTTTGAACATATAATATTTGTTCATAGAAATCTAATCTGAGTGTATATATATATTAAAAAAAATCACCTAAAACATTTATTATTTTAACTTTTGTTCTGTTTTGTATATTTATAAATTAGTACTATAATTATTTATATTTCGCAAATTATATAAAGTATTAATACGGCAATTTTTAAAAATAAAACAAGAGGAAGATAAAAAACTTATCTATTAAAGGAAAAAATGTTCCTTGGGCAAACATACACACACAGAAAAAATAAAAAAAAAGCTTGATAATCACTGTTTCAGATATTTGTTAATAAGTATTTCCTAAAAGATATTTTCTAAAAGATTCCATAAATATTTTAATTTCCAAAACCTTAAAAACATTTTAATCTTTAATTAATTCAATCAATTTTAGACAGACTAATTTAGAAGAACTTTTCATTTCATATATTAAGATATTTTAGTGTCCAATGTTTCGAATCAAAAAGCATCCGCCCGAACAGGGACTCGAACCCTGGACCGTTAGGTTAAAAGCCTAACGCTCTACCGACTGAGCTATCCGGGCACAGTAAAAGATAATCACAGACTTCTGAAATTGGAAGCAAAATTCTTTTTTATCTTATTTGGCATGATTCCACCTATGGAGCAAATATCTCAATCTCATACTCTTAAATTTGTAAACTCTCACATACTTTTGGGGGATTTGTTTAGTTTTGCTGTCGTTAAATTATAGAATAATGTATTGCTGGATGAACTGTGATTTCTACAATACATGGAGATTTTACAACAGAAGGGTGTATTTACAAAATATTTCAATAAATGTCCATACTTTTAAAAATTATTGATTGCCCATGTCAATTGATATCCGATACATGCTTTTACTAAAATGTGTATGTGAAGAATAGCAGAACGCCTAACTTTCTTATATTCTAGGCATGGGCGTAGCCAATAGTACCAAGAGAATTTATCGCCTCCTTATACAGCTAATCCACGGACCCCCCCCCCCCCCACACACACACACACACACGCACACATATTGACCATATTCAAAAGACTATTTATGCAGCCCGATTCCTAGGAATGTTAGTCCCTTAAGCGAAATATGTAAAAGGATCTACAAATTTTTAGCCCCCCCCCCCGCCCCCTCAATTTTGGAGAAACTAAAATTTAGGAACCAAATTTTTAGTTTTAAACCTTCAAAATTTAAGCAATAAAGAAAATGCTTTTATTTTCATTTATTTTTTTTTTGGGGGGGGGGGGGGGGTATTTTAAGTGAAAAAGTTTTAAATTTTTGGTATTTTCTTTCATATCACGTTTTTTTTCTTTCTCTCTTAATCTGTTTAAAGCTTCTATAGTTTATCTACATCTTTGTCAGCCATTGGTATTTGAATGAAAATTATTTTCTAATATGTTAAAACAGTTTGAGAAACTATACATTGATTCAGATTATATTAAAAACCGTTAGAACCTTGGACCATTTATAGTACTTTGTGTGCAGTGCTATTCACCGCCGTGAAGAGAAGGCAATTGCGACGTAAAATTATCGTAAAAAGCAGGCGTTTGGCCTTGTCCTGGCTCCCGCCTCGCGCATTATCAAAACCAGTGTTTTTCAAACTTTGAGAAACATTTTTATTTTCAACAACTAGGTGGCTCTGCCCCCTAGTTGTTGTAAATAAAAATAAAAAAAGTTGTAAATAAAAAGTTGTTGTACATAAAAAGTTGTTGTAAATAATAAGTTGTTGTAAATAAAAATAAAGAAAGTAGAACAATTAGGGGACTCTGCTAGTTGTTCTACTTTCTACTTTCAAAAATCTATTTTCTATCCCTGCCTATTTTCCGCAGGAGGGAAAAGTAGGGATTTTTCTTAGCCCAGGAAATCCAAAAACTGAATTCCGTGATCATGAGTTCGCTTCGCGAGCTATTTTATGTCAAACTAAAGTTTAAATTGATAAACGGTTTATTTCATCGTATTGCTTATTATTTCTCTGTAAATGTAGCACCAAATTATATATTTTTGTATGCTATAGTTTTTACGGTATGAGGCAGAGAAATCGGTAGACGTGCCGATACGAAAAAAAAAGTTCATTTCAGAAGTGCATAAAAAGTAAAATATCTCAAAAACTACATCGAAATTAAAAAAGGGGCTCCGTCTTGCAAAAACTCACCCATATAAGCACCTGCCTGTAAAAATTCGTGGTCTTGCTATTGTTAGTCTATCCAAGACGCGAACTCGCAGTTCAAATATTTTGTCTTTGACTTTGACATTAAATATTTCTAAACTACAATATATATCAAGAATCGGTTTATTTTAGCCTAATCCCCAAAGCTTTTTCTGCAAGTGTACTGAATTTCATATTTTTATATGCAATAGTTTTTGCGGTACGAAGCAAAGAATCTCAAGAAACGAGAAATTTGTCAAACAGTGGCGGCGGCGGCATCAGCCACTTTTTTTTAATATAGAGAGATTGAGATTTTGTGTTAAATTGTTTTCGTATTTATCATAAAAATCAGTTTAATTAAATATATATACATTTAATAATCCATCATTTTTTGGCGATCAAAAATAACGCCAAGGAAAATGGTGTTTGAAAAGTCATAACAAACACCATGTTAGGCCGAATAGTATCGCCGAAGATAACAGAAAGCAGAAAGCTAGAAGGGGTTGCCAGAAGAACGAGATCGCGGAGTGCCACTTCGCACAACATTTCTACCACATTTCGCAATTTATCGCTTCATATAATCTCGCCAAATCCAAATTCTTTATATCGAAGCTGTATCAATGATACTTCAATAATAATTTATTGAATAATAATTTTTTTCCGATAAGCTACTTATAAAGGAAATCGTTTTGAGTCTCTTTAATTTCAGTGTTGCCATCTACTGGGAAAAAAACGTACCATGTTTTCTCATCTGACTCTGAGAGTCTCGATCTCGGGTCAACAGGGCTTTGCTACAACTCAAATTTTCTTTTTACGATATCGCGATTTTTTTCTTATTTCTTTTGGTTTCTACACATCGAGAGCTTCCTAATAAAAACTTATGGTAGGAAATAATACGTAATCAGACCAATCGGTTTTATTTGAACAGGAACCCGGACAGGTAATAAAATCAATTTAAATATTTATTAACATATATATTTTAAGCCTGTCAAAACACTGGGGAAAATGTCAATCCATGGAAAATTAGAGTTAAGATTTTTGATCTCATTCAAATATCTTCCCTAATACATTACCATAGGAAAGTAAAACATGAATTCGAGTTTGTAGCGAAAGTCATGTGCTGTCCACTTCATATTTTTTATTCTATCAATTTACCTTACATAATGTTAACTAGAATAGTTACTTATTACAATGTTAACTAATGTATGAACTAGGAGGGTACGGGTCGGGCCGTGTCGGGTGCCGTAACATTGCTTACATCCTAACATCAGATTGGGTATCCGCGATTTACCAGCTTTGCGATATCGGGTTGGGTTTCCTTTACTTTTCAAGCTGAGAGTCGGGTATCCTTTAGTATTTTTCAAGTAGCGGGTCTACCAGCAAAAATATTTTTTGAAGGTTATACCTTATCACATTTTTAAATGAGAGTAAATGGATAAATGCCTTAGTACAAACTGTAAACAGAAAAATGTTGCTTTAGAGCCTAAAGCAACATTTTTCTACTGTTAATTATTTTAAATGTCTAAACTTTAGACATTTAAAATTCACTGAATAGAATTTTGCAATATAATTCCATTTCGAGTCGCGAGTCTGGTACTCGGGACACGTTGCGGGCTCGGGTCGGGTTGCAGATCGACAGTTTTCTTTGTTGCGAGTGCGGTTCGGGTTTGATCCGACCTTTGTAGAACTCTGAGATGAACTCTTGCCCGGAGAAAAACTTAAACCTCTGATCTATTTGATCTCGAGCCAAGAGCTGAGGCCTATAACCTTGACTGGGTTATAAGAGAGCTTCACAAACTCAATTACATATTTGGAACAAAAATTGATATTTGCATGAATTAATTGTAAAAATGAGTCCCTCCAGCCTTACCAATGTTGTGTGTACTTTCGATTCGCCAGGCTACTTGTCGATGCACCCTGAGCGGAATACCAAAGCAGTTTCGGGATGGCTGCCGTTGTCCTGAATACCAATCGACTCCCATCAAGACACGCTAAGCGATTGGTGTAACCGACGAAAACCATTCGATATGGTGTTTAGGAAGGCATATATTTAGACAAAAGTGAGATAAAAGATAGCAATCTTGTGTGTTAGGCCTCGTGCAGGAACATTCACAAAACTCGAATAATTTGCATCTTACAGCATCGCACTCCCATAGCAGATAACAGCAGCCCCAGTGGCGAAGCATCGGGAGAAGCAAGGTAGACAGTGTCTATCCAAATAATTTCTGGCAAACTTACTTTTATTTTGATTTTATATCATTATAAATAAATGTATAAAATGTTTTCTGTGTAACTAAACGAAAACAAAGGCAGATATATTTCTGCTAGTGAGGCAACTAGTAAAGTGAAGACGATTTATTTTTTAAGAGATAATCTCGCGAAATGTCTATACACCGTCGGGTGATGAGAATAGAACTAAAGGATAATGCGTTCGCAATTTTATCATTTTTCAACCGTACAGGCCCGTATAGACGTGCCCAACATAAGATGCGAGATTTTATGTAGGAGTGAAGATCTCCTGCCTTTATGGCAGTATTTATTTATGTATTGTCTGATTATTGTTTTGTTTCCGCAGAAATAGTGTTTATTGTCTGGGGACTCTGGAGAGTCATTTAAAAAGGAAATAGTAAACATTAACTTAGAGAATCGCTGAATTGTACGGGTTTTGAAAGTTTTGGAATTTTATGCGAATCATAAATTAAACTTTGTTAAAATATACAGCATGAAATTTTTTATTTGCTAATTTTGATCTCTAGTTTATTATTTTCCCAAATTATTTTGCCGCGCTTGTCCACTGTAGCACACATGGATCGGTTACGCGCTTGTTATACGTTCGTCAGTACAGAAAGGTAGATATCTCAAATACTAATATAGGGTATTTTCTAAAAAGAAATTTCTATTACATAAACAGGCACTATTAACAACATATAAACTGCAAAATGGGAGGGGGGGGGGGGGAGTCCGAATGCTTCTTGCGCGGAAAATGTTTTAAAATTTCATGATTAAAAATGTGGCTATTTTAGAAATTTTATAAAATATTCTAAATTTTGCATCATGGAAAGGAATACCGCCCTTTCTTAGATAATAGAATAAAGAGAAATAATTATTAAAAATATATATCCGCTAAACCCTAGCAGAAAAACCGAACAAAAAAAATTTAATAAAAAGCCACCACATTGCACAAATTCCAGTTTCGTGCTGCACAGATTGTGTTTCTGCCCGTTAAAAGAAAACCCAGATTAACAGGTATATGAAGTATATACAGTAACAACAACCAGTGGCGTAGGCAGGAGGATTGTAAGGTCATAACCTCCCATTCACCTGCACTTTAATACCCCCCCCCCCCCCCCCCATTCGATCCATAGATTTCGATCGCCCATCGTTCTCTGACCCTGTCCACGCCTATAACAATAATTCAGCATTATAAAAGGAAGTATCTAATTATGAGGCATCACATGCAGGAAAAGACTATATAGCCTATGATTTCTAAATCTTGCGACTTACATTTCACCGACTGAACTGAACTGCCCAAGTTCGGTAGAAATACTCACCCCTCACATCAGTGATATTAGACCTATTCCAATTGCTTCAAACACGTATTTTCGTTCCAACATAACTATTGTGACTTTGCTTTTAAAATATAATTCTTTTGATTTCCGCATTCATTTAAATTCTCTCTCCTGAAAAGTTAGTTTTATAAATGGTTTGTGATATATTTATCTAGATTTCTATTTATAAATAATATTAACAATAAAGAAAAAGTGTTTAAAATTACAATTTGTGTAAAAAAGTTATTCGAAGCCAGATGTATTTATGGCTACTATATTCTTCACCTCCTAGTTTAAGGCAGGCACTTCTTGGTCTCAAAGAACCCGTCAACAGTCCCCTTTACCACCTCTTACTTACTGTGTATTATTTCTTTGGATTTAAACAGTCTTTTATCTCGTATGCCAGAGTCAACATCACTTGAGAGTCAGTCTGAAGGCATACCCCGTGTAAGACTGATAGTCTGTATTCATATTGTCTATACATAGTCTATATACTATGTCTTCCCATTGAGGGTAGATGCCATTCCAGTGAGGGCTGTTGGACTCCCGATTCCTTTTAGGGAGAGTGGGGAAGACATGAAAAATTTAAAAGGATGGGAAAGTCAAATATAGAGATAGAGCCCGCAATTTGTATATGGAACCCCTGCAATATCGAAACGGCGAGAGACAGACACAAGCAGAGTGGACAGTGGGTCAGCTTTATCAGATAATAGATATGAATATTTTTGCACATACATTTTATTGTATTTTATATTATTCCAGGACATGGATTCTTTACCTTTTCCTTCACACTTCTCCTGAAAGTGAACTCTATTAAAGTGAACTTCCATTCCCCCTGAAAATGAACTAACTTCCTGTTCCTTTTCCGTAAAAAGCGAACTTCATCTCCCATCTGCCCTGAAAGTGAACTTTCTCCTATAAAAATGCACTAACTAACTTCATGTTCCATTTCCTCTGAAAGTGAACTTCATGTGTATTTTTTTTCCTCCCACCTTTCTTTCCTGAAATTATCAGTGAACAGTGAACCAATATGATAACTTTTTTCAATACCAGTTCACACTTTCCCAATAATATCCTCTTAAATCTACAGGGGGGGAAGTACCCTCCCGGTTAAGAATCTACTCTAGGCAAACCTATGAACAAGTGATTACGATTCTTGGCAAGTTCGAGCGTCCAGTTCACAGGCATAGCCAGAATCTTGGAAGAGGGGAGGGGAGGAGAGAGGAAGCAACGATTGAATGAGTGGTTATAATGGGAGGCCATTTAGCCAAATTCAATAGAGAATCAACATTCGGCCAATGTCCCTTCTCACTGACTTCGCCACTGATCTTGTCACATGCTATTATCATGCTACAGTTGATGGATTTAACATGATTTCCATAGAAACGTAAATCATCAACTTCATCGACGCAAATCATCGATGGATTTTTCGAGGGCGAATGGGGGGGGGGGGGGGGGGAATTATAACCTTCTCACCTTTAAAAAATCACATTAGTTCTCATCTTGGAAAACGAAATTCATTACAGTACCCCTATATTCGATCATGAACCCCCACCCTCTTCGAGAATCTGGCTACGTTTTTGACGTAAATATACTCCTGTTTACCTTAAAAAGGCCTCCATAAAAGCGATCCTTCTTTTATCTGCATCGTCGTATTTGATCCTTGTTTAAATGATATCTCTCTCCGTAAATTAAGAAACATTTTATATAGTAGTCAATGTTACCAATTAACGTAAAACCATCACTTAAATTCTCAACAGACTTACTTTTTTTTTCTATACGATTCACACAGGGACCACCAGTCTTTAATCCTGTATATACAGAGGGTGTTCACACATTTTTGTAACGATTTTGACTTCCTCCATGAATTAAATTTAAATTTAAAAAAAAAAAAAAAAACTAACTGGCATCAAGTCGAAATAGGTTTTAATTATCGTCTGCATCATTAAAAATATTCTTTGCTTTAAAATGTCGCTAGAAAATAAACAATGGATCGAAGGCTATATTTTTGCGTTTTCCGAAGAGAAATACTCTTACTAAATTATAATACTCTTATTCTATTATTAAAAAAAGATGTGAAAAGCATGGTTTTAATATTTCTACACGTAAATTAAGTGACATAATTAATAAAAAAGGAAAGAAATGTCAAAGTTTACATTTGACTGGAAAAAAGGTAAAAAATGCATGCCCAACAAAGGTTGGTTCAGAGAAAACAAGGAAAGTTTTGATAAAGGTTTTGTGGTTATTGCTGGATTCTCTTATAATGGAAAACTTAAAATAAGGAAAGTAGAAAAAAATGTCAAAATTAACTCGGAATACTATCAGAAATATGTTTTGACACCTGTTTTCAAAAAATACATTCCATCACTTTACCCAAACAATCTTCACTGTGTTAAGTTCCATCAGGATAAGGCTACCAGCCGTACCTCTAAATCTACTGTTATATTTCTTGAAAAAATGAGAAATGAAACCGGAATTAAGGCTATTCCATTTAAATGCATCTCACCCAAGTCCCCCGACCTGTCTTCTATGGATTACTGTGCATTTGGACTTTTAAAACAAGCTTTTTATAAGCGGGATCCCAAAACATTGGATGGACTCTGGAAGATTGTGGTGGAGGAGTGGAACAAAATCAACCTTGATATTTTAAGAAAAGCTCTTTTATCTTGGAAATCAAGATTTAATATGATAGTACAACAAACGGGCTATCAGATTGAATATATTAGAAAATGAAATTCTTATCTTTGTTTATATATATATTTTTTCAAAATCGTTACAAAAATGTATGAACAACACCCTCTAAAAGAATCGGCAATGCAACTTCGACTACCACAAATCGGTCTGTCATTTCCGACCCGAAATGCAAAATTAAATTCGCGCAGAGAAGCAATAAGAAAAGGAGAAAAAACTTACATAACAATAAAAATTAACATCCACTATTGTGCATTGTCTTCTGCGCGAGGAAACTAATACCAAATCAACTAATACCCGTCTCTAAATGCAGGGTAAAAATTCTAAAACACCATTAGGCCGAAAGAAACGAGCGCGACCAACATCGAAGCCGGGACGCGTACCACACCTCGAGAGCAAACGATAATTACGAATAATTCCATAATAAATTCATTTGCTACCTGTGTACCAAGAACAAGTGGGGCGGGGACCCGGGCCCGCAAATTGCGCGGCGGCGTCTACTCTAATGACAGGCCGCATTTACACACCGCGTGTGTTCTTGTGTTCGGGAGGGGGGAAAGAAGATCGAATCCGACTAGTTTCTCGTACTGAGAGAATAAGAAATTGATATGTGTGTGCGATCTTAAATGGGTTTGTCATTCCGGTGCAAAAAATGGGAAGGTATAAGTTGTGCCACCCTGGGTGCGGACGACAAACGCAGTGTGTGGTTTCGGCCGGCACGTGATCTGTTGCATGCATAGCACACGAGGAGAGTGATATAATTCTCTCATAAAATTCCATAATTTAATCATTTCAATTCTCTTCCTATAATTAGTCACTTTTTGTCCATTCTTTTACTTTTTATAAGTAATGAAGTCATTAAATGAAGATGTTCAATCTGTAAAATTATCATTTTATGCAACTTTGATTTCTTTTCTATAGCGGGCCACCCAAGTCAGGAATCAGTAGTTCTTTTATCGTTTCTCCTTTTCTTAATTTCTATAGTCTGATATTTGTTTTTTAGAGAAATTTGTACTAATGTTTATTTCAAATTTTTGATGTTTTTAGCTGTCAAATAGCTTGATGCATTTAGCTTAATGCATTTAGCTTCCAAAATAGTTTGTTCCCTTCATTTTTTTTTTTTTTTTATGTACTACACATTTATATACTACTTTTATTACACCAACTTTAGAACGCTAGCATCCACTATTCTCAAGATATAACAGGTTTTCAGATAAATTTATCAAAATATTTTTAATAATTCTCATAATTAGGACTAGCATTATTATAATTTTAAGATTTTCATAGCATCATTTTTAATGAAAAACAAAGATTATTCTCAGAATTTATGGTTTTGTATTTATGGTTTGTTGGTCAGTAATTTATGGTTTTGTAGGGGGGATTTAATAATTTGAAAGACGCTGTAGATTATTATGGTATCAAAATACTTTACATTAACTCAAATAAACTAAATGTATTCATCAGCATCACTGTTGCCATCTGTTGCCAAATAGAAAAAGAAACTGTCAAAGAATTTTTTAAAGAATTATTTTAAAATAAGTTTAATCGTTGTTTTCAGTCTCAATTGTTTCGCTTTACAACATATAATATAGGTAGTAACTAAGTAAGATACTTAATTGAAACAACTTAATCTGAGTTCGAGCACAAGGTCAGTCTATATACAAGTTTAAACAAGCGTATAGCAGATTTTACAGGATCTGAGAAATTATAACCACTATATTTCCAAAAGAAAAACCACTATGTTTCCAGTTGAAGAAGGGAAACTCTTCTTCAAATTGACAAGACAATTGCTGGAAAACTATCAGGACTTTGTTAAAACCAATTATTGATTTAGAAACTAGATTTTCTACTGAATATTTTTGTTGTTCACTAATTTTTATAGTTTAGAATTTATTTCGTATGAAAATAAACAAAGTGAAGCTAAACCCACTCGAACAAAAACTTTCTTTTAAATATTTCAAACTCACCTTTCTAAAAGCGCAGTGTCAGTATGTTGTATGTCAGAGTACCATATACAACCTCGAAGGTTGAAGAAACTCGTGTATACTAATTCGCCCATGCTGGGTTCAAATCTGGAATCGGTTTTACAAATTAATCCTTAGATCTGGAAAAATTACCTCTTAAAGTTTGGCCTTTTTGCTATTTTTGTGTTTATAATCTCAGGCCGAAAGCGTTGCCACAGCATAAAGCAATTACATGTTCATGAGGCTAAAAGGAAAACTGTATTCACCTCATGGAGTTATCGATGGGACCACCTCCATGTTTCAGCTGAATTATGAAAGTTAATATTGGGAGGACATCTGTAAAGAGCTTTGCTGCCCCAACCGGGAATCGAACCTTGGATCTCCGAACTGGCCAGCCGACGCTCTACCGTTGAGCGACTAGAACGAAATTGCAAGTTCTTGTCGAAGTAGACTCTGCATTCTCCACTCTTTAATGTCAGATTGGCGGGTAACTGACAATCTGACTGACCACCTCCAGCTATTTTAACCTCAAGGTTAGCCTCCTGACACTACTATTTTTACCCAAGTTAGTATTCTGAATGGCCATTATCCTCTCAATTTTGAAATTGGCGCTTAATTTTCCAGAGTCCACTGAATACGTACTAGTCGTACTATCGTCACTTTCTGACCTCCGACATCCTTACACTAACATATAGGGTTCATTTGTTTTGGGCGCTATTGTAACGAGCTTTTCTACTTCAACCCAGGGTCATGACTTCTTCAATCTAATATATAACTTCAATTGACCTAATGACTAGAGTTCGGCGGAGGAATCAAGACATTTAACAAATAAACAACTTTATTTACAGCTAACTTCGCTGGGAACTCAAAACACATATTTACACTTTTATATACAAATTATTTATAATGCTAGCAGTACAATTCTACCCAGGACATACTAATCTATACAATGCAATTTAAACCTCACTCATAACTAAACTGAATCTCACACGAACAGAATATGACCAACATACTAAATTGCTCACTTAAAATATCTGTGCTATATCCCAATTTTTCCTTCTACGGCCGATCCTAGATACACACACGCGCGAACTCGGTAGAATGACAGAGCCAGACCGTCCGACTCACCCTGAGGACTTGAGTATCTATTTGGACATGAGAATGACAGAGCCGTAATTCTAAAGTCTACCATTTTATAGATCTGACCAATCATGAGTATGCGATTCTTCGGAATGAAAGTTGAGAAGTTTAGGACATAAATTAAAATCAGGGAAAAGTAGAATTTGAATAAAATGACAATAAATAGTAGAATCCTCACAAATCCCAATTCAAAAATTCAGAATATGAATATTTAAATCATGGAGTTAGAAAGACTTGCTTTCTTCTTTATCTTCAAACTCGCGTATTAAACAATGCAATTTATGTAAGTTTTGTTTATAGATAGATTGGTTGAAGCTGATTTGTATGACCCATAAAGTTAGTGAGAGAGCGTTAGTCCCTTTTCTTCCATGGTATATGACTAAAAATTGAAAACTTAGATAAAATGTTTGATATAATAAACTTGATAAATTGGTTTGTTAGAAGGTCTATAAGGAAGCGTACATTTATTGCGTTATGTTAGAGGTTGGTATAGTATATATGCTTTGATAGGGAGTCGTATAAGAAACAGTAATATTAAATGGGAGGAATATATGGCTCGCATGTGTCTGTGGCTATTAGGAGCAGATGGGGGGATCGGCGGGAAGATGTCCTATGTTTCCTATGCGTTCCTATGGTTCTGTTTCCTATGCGTGGCCTTGATGTACCTGGACGGTCGAAACGCGCGGACTTCGCTGGTATTAAAATAAATGTTGTATATTCATAAATAGTACCCTGTTTCTGACAAAAGTATATAAATTGCTAACATTTTTATCTATTAGATTCGGAGATGTAAGCACGCAAAGTATTTACATTTTTCGTAACGCTCCGATTTCCGCCGGATAACTCGACTAAAAACGTTATTCGCGTCAAAATCCTGATACACAGCAGATAAGTGCAAGAAACCGACTGATTTATCTGCGTTCTAGTTATATAATTCGAGGATTCTTAAATTTTATATCTGGAAAACAACGATAAAATAAATTTGTTATTTTGTAGAGGAAGGCTTATGTTGAACACATTAGATTTCTAGACACAAATTGCGCTACCTTATAATAGTAATGAGATTTGACGATAATTGCATTTTCCTCATTTGAACGTTTACTTACCCAAAATGCGGTCTAAACAACCTTTTCATTTCTCTGTTCCTTCGCATTCGCTCTGGTCCGAGGATTATTATCTCAATTGTGCCCGAGTCTTGCATGCGTAATTGTTGGCGCGAAGGGAGTGGTATGGTTCGAGGCTCGCAAATAGCTGAGTCCATATTGAATAGCTCATTTGTGCTCCCTACAATTGAAATTTATAATAAATGCTAATTAGTGGTCTCGCCGTGCAGACCGTCTAAATGACATTCATTTTTGACACCGCAGATTAATGTTTTGGGCCACAACGGGCGAAATTGCTTTCAGTTTTCCCTCCAGAACAAATTGGAAAGTTTAGACTCATGTCGATGTAGAAGTGGAAAATTGAAACGATTTCGTTATTTAGATTGCTGATCGTAGATTGAAGAAATAGAAACTAATATGTGCTCGAAAGCAATGGCGACATGATTGAATTCGTGATAAAATTGTATACGTTCATAGTCGTATCCAGGAGGTCATACCCCCCCTCCCCCCCCCCCCCCACACACACACACACCACCACCACCACCACCCAGTGAAGAAAAATTACATTACTTTTCCATATTGGAAAACGAAATCTTGCACTCTAACCCCCATTCGGCTTTACTCCCTTCCACTTTCTGATATCCTGGCTACGCCTATGTGTTCGTTGCATTTATGTATTTTATTTTAAATGCAGTTTTATACGATTTGAACTTTTTTTTAGAAATTTTACATGCTGCAACCCAGCTGACTGATCATAAGCAGGAATTTTAAATTATTCTTTGAGATGAGCCCTAATATCCTCTAATTGGTATGAAAATTGCAATTATTACACATAGAATCCATATTCCTTCCCGACCGTCCTTTTGGTTGCTCAAGTCCTTGGATGAGTCGGACGGCTTGGGTCTTCAACATAGAATCCATATTGGAAACCGAAATTCAACACTGTAATATCTTTATTCAGTCTTTCTTTCTTTCAATCCAAACCGTCCGACCTATCCGAATGTGTTGTTGTTGATGAGACCCAGACCGTCCGACCTACCAGAAAGGTGTAACCGTTTGGACGGCCGGGAAGTGCCACCCAATTTAGACCGGAACCCAGTGGGGGAGGCATCCACAGGGACCGTACCCTCCTTCCCCTACCAGCAACCTCTCGGAAGGACTTACCCACATGTTTAACGTGATCGTACTCCGCGTGAACACGGCGGCAGTTTTTGGCAGTGGCTGGAATCGAACCCGGGCCTACCGAGTGCAACTCCAGCGCGCTAACCAATGGGCTACCGCGCCCGCTTATCCGAATGTGTAAGGTAACTGTTTTGACAGGCTGGAGAGCCACCCAATTTAGACCGCAACCCAGTGGGATGACATCCACTTCCACAGGAATCATACCTTCTCTAGATCCTAGCTACGCCTATGGGTTACAGTGGCAGATATCGTTTAGTCAATACGGACCCACTGGAGAGTCAATGCAGTTGTTCATAATGTGAATTGCGATCCCTAAATCCCTTGCGATGATATTATTGTAAAATTTGCAACTTTATTTACTAATACTATTAGGTAAATATCTCCTTCTAAACCATACTACCTAATGTATGTTTATACATAACTGTACTTATTACAATATTACATTTTGTTTAACTATGAATTGTTCCGGAGACTTTGGAACTTCTGGTATAAATTTATAATCTTTTCAAATGAATAGAATAGGGAGTAATTCATTTATTAATTTTTGTATCTCAATTCAGCCACAAACTTCAAAGTCGATCTATATTAATTTCAAAGCTTCCCGAATGTTAACATTTTAAATTGATGTTCTTAATTACAGTTATGTAAATATTAAAATGAGTGTAGTGGTTGGTATAGAAAGGGAGGCCTCAAATCTAAATGCTGTATGGCAGCAGATAGCATAGATCTAGAGCGGATCACAGATCTCTGGCAGACATTTGACCAGGGGACCTGGTTCTATGGTATTTAGAAAACTATCTCTAAAGATCTTGACCTGGAATGACCACGAGCCGTTCAGGACCTATCATAAAATTAAGCATCTCTTTAAAAACTTACCAGATCCCTCTCATTGAATAGCAGGCCAACCTAATGTTTTTCAAGAACACCCCTAGTGTAGAATATTTCCCTAGAAGTGGTCAATACCGCTTGGTGTTCATAACTGCTGCCTACACGATAATTGCGTCAAGTGTTACTTTTCCTTGCTGTTGCATTCTTTCGATTGTTCCCTCAGTAACACCGTAACACCAAGCGAGTCATTTTTCTTTTGTCGGATTTTGCCACCCGGTGGTGACTGCCCACCTCATAACTCTTGGTCGACACAAAAGGGGGTGATCCGCCCTCTTGTCTTCTCGCTTCTTCGCGGTGACTTCAGAAGGCGATGGTGTGAATTCGAAAGAATAAAAAAGAACAGAATGTGAGACCCTTTGACCGCCCGCTACAAAAGGTGCCGCCGAGTAGGAATTTTGACAAGGATGCCTGGTCACAGCGAGTACGTGAGTATAAAATAAAAACTCTTCAATTGATAATTCTTATGTGGGAAAACATTATGCAACAAGATATACTAAGAACACTTAGGGTAAAGAACTTAAAGGAAAAGAGGCTTTGTAATTCTCTGATTTACTATTCAAAGCTTTCGTAAGCATTTTTCCTAAAAGCTATATTCAAACACTTGATCTTATGATGTATGTCTACAAATTTTATTTCTGGAATGTCTGAAATTGTTTCATTTCTGAAATTTTATTCTGGAATGAAGAAATTTCGTAACTGGTGAAAATTAATTTATCTCAGTTTGTCACAATCGTGACATTAGACATAAACTTTTGGTGCAATAAAAATATTTTTAAATATTATGTAAAGGTTAAATCTATCTTGTAGTATGGAAGTGTTTACTGACTTGTTTAATCTATCTATCTATATACTATAATAATTGCCAAGTGTCTGTTTGCCTATCATGTCTTTTTTAGGCACGCCCAGTATAGATAGACTTGCAATTCGGTACACAGGCTATTTGATAAAGTCCTCTAGAAAATTCTAATTTTTCCAAATTGTTAATAGACGGGTTGCTCCACCTCAAAACTTTCAAAATGTGAAATGATAGAAAAACATGCTTAGTTATAAAATAGATGCTTTAAATTTGGTGTAAATGTAAATATATCGAAAGGGAAAAGTGTGTAATTTCAGTTTCCTCATATTTGCTAATATAGGGATGCACCCACACCCAAATGTCCGATTTTTCCGAATATGTGAGAAATATCTTCTTTTAAGTGAGATAGAGTCTTGCAATTTGGTACAGTTCAATCGTTCGATAATACTTTCACCATAAATAAGATTTTTCATAGAAGTTCAGTTGACGTGGTGTTTGTCCCACGCCAAAATGTTGTAAATGTGAAATAGGAGATAGAGACTTAAAATTTGATGTACGGTCATAAATTAAAAAAAAAAGTAAGGTTTTTTAAAAATGTTCATTTGAGAGCGTGCTCCACACCAAAACGTTCGAAAGGTAAAATGATAAAAAAGAAATACTTCACGATTAGATAGACTTTAAATTTGGTGGGATGATAGGTTATTCGAAAAGAAGAAAGTGTATAATTTCAATTTTCCATTATTTAATGTTCGATAAAAATCCAAATGTTCGATATGCCGAAAGAATTAGAAATGCCTTACAAAATAGATATTTGCAATTTGGTATACCGGTCAATCGTTCGATAAAGAAAATCGAAAACATTGAACATTTTCAAAAATATGGATTGAGAGGGTGTGTGCTTAATTTTTGTAACTCGATCTCGTAAAAACTCAACAAGCTTATCATTGTTGAAAATTTAAATAAGCAGGGTCAGAACAGCCATACTACAGTGCCTAGGAGTAACTTCTAAGCACTGTAGCCATACTGTGAAATCCCACAATGCGGGAAGGTGGGGAGCAAAGTTTGTAAATTGGTCCAAGAGGACAATTGCAGAAAGGTATTTAAGAAATTTTAAGCGGAGGGGGCTCAAGTTAGAATATTGACGGGGGGGGGGGGGGGATTTTAAGTTGCGACACTGAAAATAAGCATACCGAATTTCATTTAAGTCGTTTAATTTATAGTTTAATGTGTATGATGCGTGTTTTTTTTTAGTCTGCAAGAGATGGCTTGCTTACAGACTAAAAAAACACGCATCATACACATTATAAAGAAAATGGTTCATTTGTATTCAGAGATGCTTAGAACATTAAAATCCTACCAAATCCAAAAATCAAATTTTTAACCCCGTCACAACAATTATATTTTACATATACTATGTATTGTGGGAAAATAAAAAAGAAAAGATATGAAGAAGTCGTATATCAGAAGTTGCACTTAAATCTGATAGGTTGATTTAAAATCTATGACCAAATATTAGAAATTGATTTAAAATCTATGACCATGTATCAGAAGTTGATTTAAAATATATGGCCATATATCAGAAGTTGATTTAAAATGCATGACCATATATCAGAAGTTGATTTTAAATCTGTAACCATATATCAGAAGTTGTTTTAAAATCTATAAGAGAAGGCTGTATGATCCACTTCGGATATTAAAAAATCGTTTCAGTAACTCAATGTTTAGAGCGGGAACTGGCTAAATGGGAATTAATGGTCCGATACCACCACACCCCGGTGTTGCTGACACGTACAAGTTTACAGGCTACCCAGTTCACTTGTGACCCGTCAAATTTATAAAAACCTTGAGATGGATTTTCATTTATTTACATGTTTCTCTTGACTTCAATTTAAAATAACAGTAATTGAATTCTACAAATAATTCCATCATGCTCCAAAATTTTTACCAAGTGCTTGCAGTCCTTAAAAGCTGCTAAATTCCAAATTTTAATTTTTAAAGACATTAAAACTGCTTAAATTTGTACCAAAGTGCTTAAAACGTGATTCAGTTTCTTAGTAATGAAACACTAAGCACAATTCAAAAATTACAATAGAACTGCTTATATTTGTACCAAAGTGCTTAAAACGTGATTCATTTTCTTAGTGATAAAACACTAAGAGCAATTCAAAAATTACAGTAGAAATGGGGAACATTGTCTCACTTCCAAGAGTAGTAATGATCGTAGATATTCTAAAGAATATAGGATATCTACAGTAATGATCAGGTTGCAAAACTGCCTGAACAGTTTCCCATAGGAAAGGGGTCATAGTGTTTCACATGTCATGGTTCTCAGCGTGATTATAAATTTGCGAGACTCTCCCTTTGCAGATACCAGCATCCATGGACCGGTTTCGCAATTATCATGCACTAGGCTGCTTGGAATAGTCGATATCTGCACTGGCAATAAGAAACTTGTCACACTTTTTGCTAACTTCTATGGAAACTGACAATTGGCCACGTGGAAAGATTGAAATCGCCAAACACATATATACATACAAATACACTTTTTCGCAGTAATAAATCTTCTGTATTTCTTTCAAAATGCTAAACTTTTTATAATAAACAATGTGCAACAGCCCTGTTTTAAGCAATTGAAATTTCACCACCCCATCATCTCTAGTCTGATCCAACAGATGACTTTTCTGGTGAATACCAATATATACTCCCTCACCCCCTATCCATAACACCCGGTGTTTGCTCACAAAAGGTGTTCTAATTCCATACCGCGGGGAGAGTTTAGCAGAACCGAGCGATATCAATCATTACAATCTCCTTCAATATTTCGTCGAACGGACTTGAAGCCAATCCCCCCCCCCCCCCCGACCCTGCCCCTTTCCAAAAGCAGGACGATACGCCTCCTTCTGCATGCTTCCTAATCAACACTGACATACTGCGAAATTTATGGGGTAAAGGATTTTGAACAGGTATAAAGATCCGCTAGTATCCAAGACCAAAACATCTGAAGTGGACAGAGCATGACTTCCTTATAGACTGAAATTCATGTTCTCTTCATAATCCGTTAAATTGGGTGTTATTGCCCAAAATGTCACGGATACTTATTTGATATTATATTCATTTTGCAGTTTTAATACGCCTTCTTTTCCATTTTGCAACTTAACACATTTTAACACGTTGAAAGCTCCTCCAGGATTAAAAAAAAAAAACCTTGAATATCTCAAGAACGGTTCATCCTAGTGAATGTATCTTATTTGTTGTGTAATTACGTATAACAAAAGTAATTAAATAACACATTTCAGTGTATTTAGTCTTTTATTTCATATTTGGGCAATTTTTGCGGGCTATTTCACAAAGAAAGAAAGTGGAGGTGGTCAGGGGATCTAATCAGCACCAGGATAAAACACAAGGGACTTACCTGTCCAGTTTTTCGAAATTCGACGAATAGTTTTTATTTTTTTTTTAATCTAGAGTGGTTAAACGCACTGCGGGGGGGGGGGGGGAAAGCTCCATCTCTTGTTATTTGAACATCGTTCGTCGTAGAACAAATTTGAAGATTTGAAGATACTTTTCGATTAGAAATAACGTCCTCTACAAATTCTTGGGCATAAACTTTGTATCAAAGGTCATCTTCATATTAAAACGCGCATAAATTTAGAAATTTCCAATAGCAACATTCAAGTTTAACAACATATTTTGAATCTAAGAGTAAAATTCAACCTACAATACAAAATTTCAAGTTATTTGAATGAAGCGTTTCTGAATTATGAGAATGCAAAGTTCTGAGCTCCTGATGTTAAATTTGATTCCCAAGACATGTATTCATATCTTCTATAACAATCATCTTTTCACGTTGATTTCTTTGTATTACGTTACTACTAAGCAACCCAAACACAATTACGTGATTTTTATTTTTTTTTATATAATTTTTTGTATGAAAAATGAATTATGAAATTAATATTCGGAAAAAATATGAATAGGAAGGAATCTAGATATATTTTGATGAAAATCGATTCACAAAGCTTTTCATGAGTAATCAATATTTCAGCTGTTTCCTCCCTGTAGTTCTTTCGCTATGTTTAAGTATTCATGATCACAATGATTTTAGGGGTCGTATAATAGTTTAAATAAAATAACTAATTTTAATCTTTATTTAATATAACAGACATTTCTTTCTACTCAGTTTTACTAAAACTTTGCATAGCAAATGCAGTATAAATGCAACCTACTCCACGTAATTCTGAAATTGTGTTGTAAGTTTACGGAAGAAGGTGGAGGGTTGAAACGTGTATTGTTATGGGACTCTATAAGTCATCTAATTATGTATTATTAATTACCATTCGATTAATATTCCCGGAGTTAAGACGAGTTGAAATCGGTCATAAAATTGTGATAATTTTTAGTAATAAAATATTTATATAAATAAAAAAAATAATAATAAATATATAAAATTTTATAATAAAAATATAATAAATAATAAAATCATATAATAAAAATATAATAAATAATGAAATTATGTGGTGTTCAAGGTTCAAGGTCGGGGGGATTAGTGAAGTGCCCAGGAAAGGATAGGATCTTCCCCTTAAACTTCAGGCGTAGAGGAAAAATCAGAAAAGAATTTACAGAAAAGAGGAATAGAGGAATTTAAAACTAAGATGTACTCGGGGGGGGGGGGGGGGGGGCGATGACCGAAATCATGCCCTTCCCCGAGTATTATGTGGTGTTAATTACCATAAGACATAGATATACGTCAAAAAATTAATGTGTATATTTGCGGTTTAGTACGATAGTTATTAATTACAATAACCTAAGAACCATTAGACACCGTTAAAATATATATTCGATGAGCTGATCTTACGACTTGAGCATATTCGAATGTAATTACAATGTGCTGATTCCATCAATCGCATAATTCAATTAGTCCATTGAATGGCTATTGCACCTCAGCGTTATTCCTTTAAATTAGATTTTAGTTAGTTTATGTTTCATTCTGATTTACAACGATTTTGGGCGATATTCAAACAAATCTGTTTCTTAATGACCAAAATTATTACCACAGAGTTTCCATCTTGACACCATCGAAAATATCGAAAAATTCTATTTCAAACAAACTTTAAATGGAATCCATACGATTAATAGACGAATTTTAGTGATTTTTTTAAAAATAGATACTTTTCGTGTGTTTAAAACAGTTTTTTTATATTGCGATATAAAAAAAAAATTGAATAGCAATCCGACGTTTATAATTTAACATCAGTTCCTTTAAATGTTACCCACTGTTCCAAAAAAAAAAAAAAAAAAATCCTGAATCCATCACTCATTAATTATAAATTTTATTTTCGAAGACCAGCGTTTTCACTCTGGCGATTTCGCCTTTCATTTCAGAGGTTGCGCATGCGCTTAAAGCCTCCTCTGTTAAGCATTTATTTTCTTTTGAATCTTTTATTTTCTTTTTGTTCGGGAACAGACACATTGTAGAGAGAAGGGGATAATTTCAGAATAGAGTCGTTGCACACGGGTTGTACACAATTGGAATTGTATGCAATTTTCACTTTTATTTAAATGAATTTTTTTTTGTTGTTGTTGTTTAAAATATTTATAAATTCTAATTGTCTCTGCTTTAACACCCAGGCAAAAGCGGGTACATTTTCTACTGTAAGATAAGTTACTGTTTTCTGTTTTATTACTATATATATATAATGTTAACTCGAAAATTATTCTTTTATCACTGTTACGCACGCATACACACTTCCAGTAATAAAATATGCCAGTCACTACGAAATTAATTCCCTTGCTTAAATAAAAGATCAGTAGAAAAAATATGCTGTACAGTGCTTCAGTAACTAATGATGCTAATTAGAGGTATACTCCGAAAGTGTTAACAACGTTAAAACTAAATCTAGTTTTATGGAAATATGTATAAGTAAGCAGTCAAAAGCCGTGTGTAGTTGTTTCCAGCGTGAAATTCTCTTTAAACTGTCACGAAAGGCAGATTCGCGTGGCTGGCATACCCGTCACGCATATCGGGACAGTCTGCGAGGTATATATGAATAATAATGCGGCGACTACTTTTAAAGACTCCTTTCTGTCTTTCGTACTGATCTTATCTTGAAATGTAGAGTACGGTTACAATGCCTGGAAGTCTCTGCTAGGCACTGTAGTAAGGTGTTTCATTTAACTTAATTTCATCTCAAAAGAACAATGGACTATGAATCAAATCCGGGTCTCCCGGATTACACCCAGTTATGTTAACAGCTACACTCGGGCCATGTAAGGAACTTCCTTAGATAACCTTTCTGTAATAAACTGCATCACAGCATAAAATACGGAGCAAATAAAGATAAGTGAATATGTTTCGCAAAATCATTGCATTTTCTTTTCCGCAGTGCAGCAAGCCTGGACCGAAACGTCCAAATGAGCGCAAAATAAGCCAGTCAAACAGAAAATGGTTAAATGACAGAATCCTATATAGAATCGCCACTTAGCTCAAAGAAAGGGGAGTAAATCGAGAAAAAGCAGAAAATCAATGAAATATGAATATGAGAAGCAAATATTAAAAAAGAAGATTCTTATAATATAAGAATTCAGCATGCAGAAAAAATAGCAAAACCAGGAAACAAAAATTAGTCCTGATCAATAAACCTCGAAAAAATTGGGTCAAATCATTAACCAAATTACTGGAACCTTACAATACTCCGATTGTTATCAAGGTTAATGATTTGTCTAATATGAAAATATTTTGTTAATAACAGCATGAACAGTTGACTAAAAGTATCAAATGATTTCGAAGGTAGGGAAAAAACCCCTCTTCCTGTATAGGTTAAAAATACAGAGCAACCCACTAGCACATGCAAAAACTTAATAATATGATATATACGAAATACCGGTAAAACTTTTATATTAATACCGGTATTAATATACTGACAGCATTGTTCCAGGATCGAATATCCTATGTATGGCATTATGTTATGCAGTTTAAATTTACCTTACTAAAATTGATAGACTTTTGAACACTGCGGCAGAAACTCCTCTGTACTACGCACTAAGTCAGATAAACTTTCTAAGACGATTACCCGCGTTACTTGGAATAAGTGATCACTAAGACATGGGAATTAGATCTACGATGTGAAAATCATGTGCCGCCTGCAATAAACGGTCGTTCAACGGAGATGGTTTACAATTATAATTGAATGAAAAGGGCAGTCATGGAGGTACAATTGAGTGAAATGGACAGTCGTGGAGGTACAATTGAGTGAAATGGACAGTCGTGGAGGTACAATTGAATGAAACGGACAGTCGTAAGGGTACAATTAAATGAAACTGACAGTCATGGGGTACAAATTATTGAAAGGCGGTATAATTGAAGAAGATAAAAGGACAATTATGGGGTTATCGGGTACATAAAGTTTGGGAACCGCTGTTTTAAACTATCAACGTGTGACTTGTAACAACCCATTTTGTTCATGCTCAGCTGATGTACCAAGTCATTCCCCATGATATACGTCGGAAGTGGGAATGAAGCATTTGTTTTGGTTCAACCTCCCTTGACAGCTGTTTCGCACCTATTTTTCTTTCGAAACCCCCCCCCCCCCTTCCCCAAACACTAATTTCCTGTAAACACGCTGATTGAGAATTTGTTTTTGAAATTATGTCGGCGGAACGAAATTTTGGTTATGAATATATCTTCTTAAAGGGGGTGGCACGGCACATATACACCAAAATAGGTAAAAAAAATCTTGTTATTTATTTATATATTTAGTTTTTACTTGTTTCATTGCATTTCCTAAATGTACAAAGTTTTAAAAATATTCTGTTAAAATTCTATAAAGAAATATGCAAAAATAAATGGCTGAAATACGATTATATTGACACAAGTACAAACTTTCAGGCCTGCGTTCTCAAAACTTAAAAGAAGTTTTCCTCAAAATCCATTTTCGAAAATCGGTTGTCACGATATCTCTACTGATTTTCAACCACTTTATTTGAAATTTCGCATTTTTCTCGACAGTAACACGTAGTTAACTATGCAGCTGATTTTTGATTGATGCTTTCCTTGGAATTTTTTTTCGCAAAAAATAAACGATTTTTTTTAATCCATGAATTTTTGTTCCCATGGTTGCCATTATTTTTTCTCACACGATATACGTATTATATATATAAATAAAATCCTATGCTAATTGCGTATAGTACAAAACGTCAAGATTTACTTCAATTTTACTTCAAGATTTACTTAAAAAAAAAAAAAAAACCCGCATATGATAAAGATCGCCGTCATTTGCAGGTTTCGATTATTTTTACATTTTTATCGACAAAAATTTCATAATTCATTAAGCTGTTCGCAATTTCAGATGAATTAAGCGGCTCGCATATTTTTCAGGCCAGCCCGTTTTGGGCCCGAGTAATCTTAGACGCTAAAACAGTATTATTGGCGAAATTAAAAAAAACACAAATTATAGGCAGTATACAATATAGAAATGAAAACGTTTTATGTTGATAGTAGATATTTCTATATGGTAAATAAGTGGTTTTATATGACTTCAGGCCACAATGGAATTTAAAGCATCACAACATATTTCACATCTGGCACTAAGGGCATTTCAGCTAGATTGACTAATGAAATAACTTTTTACTAAATATAGTCTTCAGACAAATTTAAATGCTACATAAGAAAAAAATGCCACTATACGAAATAACATTTAAAATAAAATTTACAGTTTTCTAACTAGCAAGTATTCGATCCAAAAATTTACCGACGACTGATAAGGTATCTTGATTATTTCAGCAGCACAATATGTTTAAGTAATTACTAATGACTCGTTTAGTTTAGCACACTTTAAGCTTAACTTTTCAATTTAGGATTTTTTTTTTAACTACCAAAACTTTTAAATACAATTTTAAAATGTTTTACATTTATTGTCAGTTTTAACCTTAATACACTATTAAAAATACTGTCAAAATAAAAATAAAAAATAATTTATTTTTTTTTCTCTCGGCAGGTCAAGGCCGAGTAAATCAGCTCGGCGGTGTCTTTATCAACGGTCGACCCCTACCGAACCACGTTCGACTAAAAATCGTGGAGCTGGCCGCGGCTGGTGTTCGTCCTTGTGTCATATCTAGGAAGCTTCGGGTATCCCACGGCTGCGTCTCCAAGATTCTCAACCGATACCAGGTAAGAAGGCTACGCAACAGAAAATTATTTTTTAACCTTTTGGGTCTTTGATGATGCAAACAAAAGGTAAACAACATTTCATTCCTGAATATATCGCTCATTAAGACACTGTGTAAGGTTTTCACGCTTTCCTATTGCAAAGTGAAGCTGTAAAATAAAATTATTCTGCACAAAAAAATATACCAATTAATTTATACATACAGCGCTAGTATGAGGCAACCTGCAAATCTCATATAGATGTGGTTGAAACAAAGCGAAATAAAGTTCTCAGAACTAATGAACATATGCATTAGAAATGTAGTAATTTAGTAAATAATTTGAAATGAAAACCATTATGCACTACAGCAAATTTCTGTTAATCTGCCATTCAATGAATCGACACGCACTAGATAGTCCGGTACGTCTCTCAAATTGCATTCGGGTTAATGACGTAACTAGACTTTTATCTCGTTGGTTGAAGGCCCAGACCGTCCGACTCATCCTAAGGACTCGAGCAACCATTTGGACAACCGGGAAAGTTTATCTCGTTGGTGTAAAATCTTTCAGGATGTTGTTTCCCATAGTCTGTGGTATATGTTCAGCTAAAAGTATTTTCAGGCACCCTCTTCTCGATCGGCACCCTAGCCTAGAGTGATCGCTCCGTCCCTCTCCATGACGGTACACCACTGATTGAGGTCCAATCTGTTGTACTGAGGTACTCTTATTGTAATAAACTAAAGGATTTTATATGCGGATTATTTTTCATTGAAGTATATCATTATTGTTCATTGAAGTATATCATTATTGTTCATTGATCATTTAATTATCAGTTACCTTTATAAGTTAATAAATTAAATTTTTTTTTTCACATCCTGCATAGTGTAATTCAGTATGTGTAAACATTAGTCAAATAAATATCCCATTTTTATTGTCCACTAGAATAAATTACTCGACGTTGCCTGGGTCCTAAATAAGCGACTAAGCGCTCCACTACAGAGCGTCAGTAAATCTTCTGCCCTATCCGCACTTTGTTAATTTTCCCAGAACACATTTTTCACCGAAATTCTGCTGAAACAGCTGCGAAATATTTTCTGAAAAATAAAATGAAATGCTTAGATTATATTAAAACTAAATTTCATACTCAATAAAATATGGAATATAGATTTTATTTTTATTCAAAATATTTTTGGTGCTGCCATCTGTTGTCGTAATTTAATTCATAGCGATCATTTTTATTTTTTAATGAACATTTTTAAATGCCCATTCCTTCTAATACAGTATTAAATACAACAACAGATCATATATAATAATGCCACAATCACGGAAAGTTAATTGAACTTGGACTTGAAGACAAAGAACTTGAAAACAGGGCTGCAGTTCTCAGTGATGTACATTCAGACCCCCTTATCAAATTTATAGAATGAGAAATTACCTTTCCGTGATTGTGGCATTATTATATATGATTTGTTGCTGCATTTAATGCTGTATTAGAAGGAATAGGCATTTAAAAATATTCATTAAAAAATAAAAATAGTCGGTATGAATTAAATTACAACAGATGGCAGCACCAAAAATATGTTGGATTAAAATAAAAATATATGCTATATTTTATTGAGTATGAAATTTAGCTTTAATATAATCTAAGCATTGCATTTTATTTTTCAGAAAATATTTTGCAACTGTTTGAGCAGAATTTCGGCAAAAAATGTGTTCTGCGAAAGTTAACAAAGGGCGGTTAAATTCGTGAAAATTCGTCTATTAATCGTATAGGGATTTTTTTATTGTTTAAAGGAGAATTTTTCGATACTTACGATAGTGTCAAGATGCAACCTATAATAGTATTTTAGGTCGTTAAGAAATCGATTTGTGTGAATATAGCCCAAAAGCGTTGTACATCGGCCTAAAACATAAAATGACTAAAAAAACTAATTCGAAATTTAAAAAAAAATAACGCCGAGGTGCACCCATTCGGGTCCTGAAGTACCTGTGTACCAAATTTCATGGCCGTACAACGCTTAGATGTATATAGACCGCACACACAAGCATATTCCCTTATTTATGTAAGATTATTTTGTTTTAAATTCAGTTTTCCCAATTTCTTATCTCCATTTTCGTTTGATATCGAATAATCCGGAAAATTTGGTAATCCTTCACCGCTGAAGTCCCAAACGTGTTGAACCATCGAAAGTTTATTGTATATCAAAATATCTGATGTGTATTTAACGAAACTTTCACTGCAGATTAACAAAACTCGATATTATGGAAAAACAAAAAAGCGCATATTAGTATTTTATTATTACTCGAATGTGCAGAAGACCGCAATTAGCTTACTGTTATCAGGTTATCACTGATAAAAGCATATCGAATTTCATGAAAATAGCTCGGTTCTTTCGAAAGATCTCACTCTCCCTGTGAAAAAAATAAATAAAATAAAATGTCAATTAATATCTAGAGAACGGCTTGTAATATAACTCCTAAAAAATGACGACCTTTTATTTTTGTTTTAAAATTTATGGCATAATAGCGAGCCTATTTAATAGCGCATCTCTCTTTATTATAGATAGATAGAGTGATCTAACGTGTACACTCCTAGACCTTTCCTTACAAAGTTATTGAGGTGCGTAAGGACTTTCCCAAGAACCCTGTATATTATGTATTCTAAGGGAAATAAAAACTTGCGCGGCGAAGAAAATATTCAGAATGCGAAAATATTAAAAATGAAGCGAGAAATTCGATTCATAAAATAATTAAATGAAAGATCTCTCTCTCTCTCTCTCTCTCTTTCTCTCTTCTCTCCCCCCCCCCCTCTCTCTCTCTCTCTCTGTGTGTGTGTGTGTGTGTGTGTGTGTGTGTGTGTGGTGTAGACACGATAACCCAAATACATCTTCCGTTAAAAATTTTCATGTGTGGGGGATGGATATATACATTATATGTAAAACTGGAAATAAATAGAAATTTTAGTAATTCTTATGATTAGAACTCGAATGATTTGAAATATAAGATTTCCATAGCATTATTTCCTATGGAAAACAATAGTAATTCCTGGAGCCGTTAGTATGTACCTATCGGAATTAAGAATTTGAACTACGCTATATGATGTAATTGTATCAAGATAGCGAAACTTATTACAATATTTTAAGAAACTAATAATAATATTTTACGAAATATTTTAAACATAAAGGTAATGGGAAAGAGTTAAAAATTCCTGTTGTGAAAATGCCCAGAATAGTTTGAGACAATTATTCAGGTGGCGCTGGGGTAAGATAAGCCCCTCTGTATAATATGCAGTTGTATTTATTTCGACTGTTAATTTTGCAGAGGAAAAAATTATCAGTGCAATGCAGATTAGAACTCAAACGAAATAGAATATTCTTACATATTAAAGTTTGTTTTACCTTTCCATTTATTTTTGTCCCAATATTCTGCACCCTGTTCTCCAACTAGGAAAAGTACTTATTACTCATTATTCTCATTATTAGGGTACTTTAATTTGAAAATAATTAAAAATACATATACTAGGTATACTATACCTTCTTATTAAGTTGGTTGCATGAGAACAAATAGATGAGAACTTTACTAACACTAGCAACACCCAGATATAATTAATTCTCAAAGCATTATAGTATTTTCAAGCTTTTCATGTATACGAATTTTATCCTCTTGTCTCCAACTCCATGATTTTAAAACTTAGATAGTACAAATATAGAATAGAAAACTAACAGAAAATCATACATCTATTTTTGTTTCTTCATTCTGTTAACGATTTTGATTCAAGCAGAAGTAAACTCTATAAGGAATATGAATGAATGAAAAAATCGAGTGGAAATTCATACTCCAAATATTTATGTGCAAATTTCAAAATTTATAAAGGTATTTAATTCAAATGTAGTTGGAAGTTTTTCGGTATTCCAATGCTTCGGGTGCTGGTGCTTTGGGTACTGATATTTTGGGTAAGTACTGATGCTTATTATTCAAATTGAAAAGAACCATTTAAAATTTTGATGTGTACTAAACAAAAACGGTTGTGAGTGATAGCAAACTAAGAGCAGAGCACCCTCCCTCCAGTTGTGTGCTAAAGCTCCCTTCTTATTGAAATATATAGACAGAATTGAATAGATATGAATAGAATGTTATGAATAGAATTTTCCGTAAACAAATTTCTAATGTGAATATCCCAATTAGAAATAATTTTACTTTTATTCCCTCCATTCCTCCTCCCCCAAAAAAAGAAAACAGAAAGAGGGGTACAGTGATAAATGCTCATCCATAATTTGCTCATCCTTTTCCATGGCAGCTGTCAAGACAAGCGGTATGAGTGGCCAAAAGTTTAAACATCTAATTAGAGCTGACGAATCGCGAACTTGTAGGCACCGAGAGCTTGGAATGATAGCTGACAGATCTGTCAAAATTATATTCGGAGACTTTGCAAATAAATAGCCGTTCCTTATTTATTATTTTAATATCATTATTTTTTCCCCTTGATTTTTCAAACAATAATGGAAGTACTCACAATCATTTCATATTGTTCATATCCATTTTTGTTCGAACGATTCAAGTAGTATTTAATTTAGAACTTTCTTTTAAATAACTGCAAAATATCCATATGAAATATCACGTTTGTTTTGCAGGAAGTTATTAAAAAACTAGCATTTAAGCCTCTCATAGACTCGGAGACGCTTTAAAAAATTAAGTGGCAACTTCATTTTTATTTTAATTTTTATTATTTTATTTTAATTTTTATTTTATTTAACAATGTATAGAATTAAAAAAAGGAATCTTAATCGAAAATTGGCTTAGGTTCTGTCCTATGATCGATACTATGGTCCGTTACCTTAGAATTGGCGGCTCAAGGTCTCGCCTTCCCCTTTCTACTCTGCCCAACGAGTTAGTATATTACTACCTCGATGCCTTACCATAGCATCGTTAGCCTTGTACGTGTGCATACACTTTCTTTCTCCGCTTCAGTTGAAGTTGGTATGCCGCCAAGCAATTATCCTAAACTGAAATGGGAAAGGAGGGTCTGCCTCCCGATTTCGGCGAGCAGATGAAGACAGAGAAGGAATTTCTGTCCTGAGCAACCAATTCAAAAGAAATCAGTACGCAAAGTTTCAGTCATCTAGATCGCTAAGGGATGGGGAAGGGTTTGGAAAGTATTTTTTATCCCCTCTCATTTTTTCAATAGACATTTTATACCTCTGGGGGAAAAGTCGAAAATCCGGCTCCGTTACTTTTTATCCTGTTGACGATAGTACTATAAGTCTGTGCAAAATTTTAGGAATGCTCTGGGTCAGATTTTAGGGGTCTGGAAAGACATTTTATAACTCTCCATTTTCTCCGTTCATAAGAGAGGATTCGAAAATTCGTCTTCATTGGGTTCTTCATTGCCCCGTAGTCAATACTATAAGTAAATGATAAGGTTCAACCTTCTGGGTGACCTTGGAGACCATATATCTTACAAGTATATAAGGTCTATGTTGGGAATTTCAGGAGAGTCTGGAAAGACGTTTCGAAACCCTCGATTTTATCCACCCACGGAGGAGAAATAGAAAATCCGGCTATGTTAGGTTTGTTCCATTCACGAGAAAAGATACATTGTTGTTGTTGTTGTTGAGACCCAGACCGTCCGACCTAACAGAAAGGTGTAAGGTATCTGTTTGGACGGCCGGGAAGTGCCACCCAATTTAGACCGGAACCCAGTGGGGGAGGCATCCACAGGAACCAGAAGATACATTGTCGAAAGCCCAGGCCGACCGACTCGTCCGAAGACATGGAGCAGCAAAAGGAAGGCCAGAGAAGATACATTGTTGTTGATGTTGAAACCCAGACCGTCCGACCTACCAGAAAGGTGTTACATTGTTGTTGTTGTTGTTGAAACCCAGACCGTCCGACCTACCAGAAAGGTGTAAGGTAACTGTTTGGACGGTCGAGAAGTGCCACCCAATTTAGACCGGAACCCAGTGGGGGAGGCATCCACAGGGACCGTACCCTCCTTCCCCTACCACCAACCTCTCGGAAGGACTTTCGGACCCACATGTTTAACGTGATCGTACTCCGCATGAACACGGAGGTGTTACATTGTGTAATAGTTTTGTATTTTGACACTCAAGAATATGCCAATAGTCATTTATTCCATGGAGTGTGTAAATCGAACGTAAATTGTATTTTGATGAAGATTTTGCACGTATTTTAAGTATGAATAAGTCATTCTGTTTGGACCCATAAATTACCAAAAGCTCTCAATTACAATTTGTGTGGTGTTGATTTAATGCTTATAAAATGTTATGCTGTGGATCTTGTACACTTTTATTTTGCCATGAAAGAAGTAAAGTCGTTGCATTATGCAAGAAAAGTCAAGTGCTGCACCAGAGTTCGTTCCAAGGGCCAATCAGCCCAAGAGACCGATTAGGGCCCCAGCTTTGCAGAGGGTCCCAAGATATTATGTTTATTGTACCTGACGTGCATTTCTTTAAGGACTCCATTAGTGCATTATAACTAATTCAACGTGTATTTTATATAATTCTACATTTTATCATTAGCCATGCCCATGCGTGTATCTCAGTTTACAATTGTCTTTACATCGTTTGGGCTATATTTTCTATCGGATTGTAGTTGTCGCTCTCTATGTAACTTTTAATATGGCATTTTGTATTTGTTTTGGTCGCTTTGAGTTTCGCAATTTCATGATTTCGATAGAGCTTAATGGTCCTCGGCTTAAAATCACAGTCATAATCAGTAGTCTTTCCCGCCGGAGCTCTAGCAATAGATCTAAAACCTTATGTGTTATATAAAAAATGTATTATATAAAAATATATTATATAAATATAACTTATGTATTATATATAAAAAAAAAACTGGTTATATAACCAGGGTCGATTGATACTGAGACAAGGTAAGAGAACTTTTATATCATAAAAACAAAGGTTCCCAAAATTTGTTGACCAGAGAAGACAAAATTCTATGCCAGACTATTTATTCTATATTCAGTATTTATTTGAACTTATAAACACATTATAAATAAATTGTCGGATAATTTGTTTTTCAGATTACCAATTTTCGGTATTGTGACTTTTTACTGCATTTATTGTTCAGATGGGGCCTTTCAAAATAATTCACTTGGGGGCCCCAGAAAGCCTCTGAACGACACTGTGCTGCACATATAGATTGCCCGTCATGTGACGTGACGCATAAAGTTAAATAAAGGATTTCCTCCCATGCAGATCTTGCACTCCTAATATCCCCGGAGTCAGAGAGAAAGACTTATGTTATATACTACGTTTTATAGGTTTAACGGCTTTTAACGAGAGTTTTGTCACGACCGACCATTCAAATGGTTGCTCTTAGTCCTCGGACGAGTCGGATGGTCTGGGTTTTCGACGATACCATACGAAGCATCTCGTTAAAAGAATCAGACTATACTTAACATTCATCTGTTACGATGTCATCTAATTAATTTCCGACTTTATTTTAATTTATTTCTCTTAATATCCGGCATTTATTTCTTTACATAACAGGAAACTGGAAGTATCCGGCCTGGTGTAATCGGTGGCAGTCGTCCTAAATCCTCTGTCGATTCCGACACACGGAGTACAGACGACTGTGGCAAAAAAGAAGGTTCGAACCTCTTTGGTTGGGAGGTTCGAGAACGGTTAGCTAAAGAGATGAAACTGCTCCGTTTGGGAAAGACAGAAGAAACAGAAAAAGGACACAACAAGCATTCCATAGATGGGATACTGGCCAGCAAGAAAGCGGGTAAGTTTTGTTTTAAAATTAGTTAACCACTTTCCTGTAAGTAGATAATGTGCAACAGTGACGTAGCCAAGGGGGGGGGGGGAGTGATGTCATAAATTCTCACCCAGGAACCCGTTGAAGTTCGGAGATATGATATAATTTGGAGAAATGAGAAACGAAAGATTTTAGTCATCCTCACCCCATCTTAAAAAAAAAAAATCTGGCAACGCTACTGATGAGGAGTTTTCTGTTTCTCGAAACGAAACAAGTGATGCGATATTTCTTCCCCATTTGTAGGAGGTGTAGAGCCCACGTCAAATGAAATACTATTGCTTCAGCAACGGAATGGAAAACACTGGGTCAGAGGCTCAGGTGAAGTTCGGTGTTCCGGACTACCCGCTGTTCTTTACAGTGTCGCCAGATCAAAATCAACCTGCAAATTCGATACAATGGATCACCGTGGTCTGTAAAATATCAAATTTTTATTTTCTCAAAGAACCTCTATTTTGTGAAAGCTGTTTTCAATTTATGAATGTTATACGTTTAATAGGATACGATCTTCCATTACGAGAAAAATATGCGGAGAAATGAAAAGGTCGTTCAGTTCAGACAACTTTAATCTTAAATCGCAAGCATCAGAATGCTGGGTTGGTTCACTTCAAATATGTTGTATGGGTGTCGTGGCTTAATAGCAAAGGCACCGACGAACCAATTAAATATTGGTAATTTAAATTGCCGTTGGTATATAAGTTCTTTACGGTACAATCGGAAGGAGCTATTTATTCTTTGAACATTTAAAGATCACTGCACACATTAATAACACGCTACTATTTTAAGTATATAACGCACTATAGTATATAGGTGATTAAACCTTAAATCTAACATTAAATGTAAGATAAACTCTTACATATGTGTACACATCTAATTAATGCTTTACATGCGGCTTTTTTTAATTCTCAACTTGTAGTGTAAAATAAAAAGGAAAATATGTAAGAGTTAAGCTTCAAAATTAAAGCAATATCAGATAAAACGTAACTTTAAAATATTTACGCTTTCATCAATAACTTGCATTTACAAATGAAATCTGTAGTTTCTTTTTTTTTTCTGTGTATTACTATCTAACACTTCTTTCAAATATTTACCCAAGATGGCACAATCTAGACCATTATTTAACTTCTGTAATAAAAATTTACTGTAAGAAAATTACTAAAAATTTCCAATACATTCTAAATTAATTTATTTGTTTGCTTCTGTATTTGATGTGATTCTGACACTGTTCAAGAAGTTTCTCAGCATAGAAAAAAAAAAATCTAAAAATTTGACCCTGTTTCTTTCCCTGCACACTTTCTTTCCCTGTATAATTGTGATGGGATCGAAGATTGCAATATGAGTTTTCGACGAAAGAGCACGTTTCAGCCATCCTTGAACTCGAATCGAACGCTTTTGAAGTAATGGCTGTGTGTATGTTAGTGTATGTGTATGTATGAATATGTATGTTAATGTGTGTGCGTCTATAAATCTATGGAAGCAATATTTCACTAACAAAAGAATATTTTCCAAAATAACGGTTATTACAATCAGGGAATGCTATAAACACATTTTAAACGCAGTCGAATATTAAAAAAAGAAAACCCAATTATCGAACGAATTTTTGAAAAGATCATAAAGAAATCAAAATCTTCAATAATGATAAATAAGTAATAATTTCCGACATAATTTTTCATTATTAAACGAATGATAGTAATTTTAGAACGTTACATAAACCGTTTTTGAGATATTACATGGCTTTCAAATAAGTTTATAAAAAAATAACGTCAAATTAAAAAGTAGTAAGCATTACCCATTATATGGGTACCAACCATTGTGCGTGGATTTTGTACACCCTTAATTTGTTGTAAAAGAAGTAAAGTTATTACATTATGTAGGGAAAGTCGTGGGCTGTCCACATCAGATTTATGTAAAAATTATTTTAAACATAAATTCATTTAAATATATATTTCAAATAATATTCAGTTATTAATTGATTGTGCATGGTGTTCGACTATAATTCGAATGAATGAAATTTGTAAATGAATAAATGAATTTTGCATCTCATCTTCTAAATTTTGCATTTAACGCAAGCTCCAGAAAGCGTCACACAGCAACTGCAAACCCATGAAATTAAACCCATTCTGTTATTCAAAACTGATTAACAGTATTTACCAAACGTGCCCACTGCGTGAATGTTCGTAATAAAAGACATAATCCTTTTTCTTTTGTGGCGCACTGAATTCGCATTAGCATACGAGCAGATCACCGCAGGCAGACAGAAAAACATTACGGGCCAATTGAGCGATCTCCAACTTTTTTTTTTACCTCCATGTTCTCTAGTATTACTGTTCAAAAGACCCTATAATAATCCCATATCAGTACGAGTGTACTGCCTCTTTTAATTCCATCCGCAAACCTCTCTTCGTGACGTACTGACGTAATACAGTTGTACCGAGTACAAGGATAAGGTGGGCGAACGCTTTGTCAGACACGATACAAAGCCATTGCAACATGTGTGGTCGGGGGGTTTACGACTGGATTTCATGTTTTGCTTGTGCGGGCGCCCATTGTCGAAAGGGCATGTTTTCGAGCAAATTAGAGGTTATTCTCGCGCACGGGTGTGGATAGCTCACTCCCTCTTTGCTCTTTTGGCTCCGTTGTTGACGGGTGATGACTTTTTTAGTGGCAGTGGCTCTTTTCTCGCCACGGAACATTCCTAGGGATCTTTCGCGTTGTCCACTGCGGTAAGCCGCGGATTTCCAGAAAAGAATTACATGTCTGGACAGTTACCTTTTCTTTTATTGTTGGTTATTCAGGCGATGAAATGCTTTTGTGTGGTATGATTCTATGTATATCAGTGAAATCTTTTATATTATTCCAGGAACTTTATATTCGTATAGGTTAGGGATTTAAAAAATCAGCATCTTCTGGGTTTTATATCACACATTACCACCAGAGAAAAATATAGACTTTGTTATTCAATTTGGTAACGCAGCCAATTGCGTTAAAAGGTTTCAGCGGGAGTATAAAATTGCAAAAACCCTATTAGTTTTCTTAGACTACTGTTATAATTTATTGTTATAATAGACGAATATTTTTAATGAATCCCCAATGACCAACTACTGGAGATTTGGTTGTTTTATTTTCGGTTTATTTATTTGTTAAACTTTTGAAAGTGTAAAATATTATTTTATTCTGAAGTGTAAAATATAATTTATTAATTGAAGTGCGAAATATAATTTATTAATTTGAAACTTCAAAATATAATTTATTATTTATTTTGAAAGTGCAAATATAATTTATTCTTTATTTTGAAAGTGAAAAATGTAATTTATTTTTTATTTTAAAAGTGCAAAATATAATTTATTCTTCATTTTGAAAGTGCAAAATCTAATTCATTCTTTATTTTGACAGTGCAAAATATGATTTATTCTTTATTTTGAAAGTGCAAAATATAATTTATTCTTTATTTGAAAGTGCAAAATATAATTTATTCTTTATTTTGAAAGTGCAAAATATAATTTATTCTTTATTTTGAGAGTGCAAAATATTACTCATTCGCACCAAAGAGCTATCGAAGATTCGCGCCATTAGTGTACCCAGAAGAGGGGGTTACATTTAAAGGGGGGGGGGAGTTCACAATGCTGACCATAGACATTCGTTTTTAATACGGACTCTTTAGAGAACTAATGAAATTTTTTCACCAATGAAAGATTCCCCATCCCCTCTCTCCCCCCCCTCCCCTCAGACAACACTGAATAGCAGGTATTTTCCCACAGTTTCATTGGAATTTAATGAATACATTGGATCTTTAAATTTATTTTGCATTCGGAACAGTGCGTATTCAAAAATTTTTTCACTGGGCGTTCAAATCGTTTAATTGAATATCGCAATGCCATAGTAGATGTTAATTATTAATAATCGTTAGTTAGACACAGTGAATAATAAAGAAAACTTGAGCAACGTATATAAGCACAAATAAAACAATAATGTAGCATGCAGCTGTTTCGAGAATACGCTGGATTCCCTTCGTCAGTGCAAGAAAGCCAACAAACCCGAAGTCCAAAAGAGAAATGGGTCAAATAACACAATAAAACAGCTATATGCTGCATTATTGTGCTGTTTGTGCTTTTATATGTTGCTCAAGTTTTCCTTATTCTTTGCACAAAGTGTATCTTGCTAATTGATGCACCTTGAATAATAATTAATAATTGTTATTTTTATTAAACATTTTATGTTTAATATGACAGTAATTATTTATTAACGATTAATCAATAGTATTAATCATGATCGTAAAAACTTTAAATCAAATTTTAAGCATGTGCTTTCAGTGGCGTAGGCCACTGAAAGCACATGTTTAAAATTTGCGCGCGCGCGTGTGTGTGTGTGTAAAAAAGTATGTGTATGTATGTGTGTGTGTGTGTGGGGGGGGGGGGGTAATAATCTCCATTGAGAAAATAATTACATTAATTCTCCATATTGGGAAACGAAATCCAGCATTGTAAATTCCCCTTTCGGTCATAACCCCCTCTTTTGGAGATCCTAGCCATGCCTATAGCTTTATTTTATATCAATAATTTCTATATTTATTTCAGAATGATTTCTGGGTTCTCTAAATATAATTATATCGTATTTTCAATATATAACAAATATGCAGACAAAACCCAACTGAAATTCTCCGCAAAATGCCTAAAAATGGGTAAGACAAGAATAAAATAATCTTTTTACTGCTTACTTGAATAAATATTCTTCAAGAGGCTCTCCATTTGTCTTTACTTTAAAAACTAAGTAGTAAAAAATAAATAAAAAATACTTTAAATTAAATTAAAAACTTCGAAATATTAGCGATTGAAGATATATAAAAAAATTCCGTCCTTTACAATAATAGTAATTTATATTACTTTAATGACATTTTAGGGGAGATTGAATTTGCACCTTTTTAGGTACGAGATATCGATTCGGAATGCGATTGATTATTAGTTAAAATATGCAGAAATTATTTTGAAATAAAAGTTCTATGATTTAATAAAATTTCCTTCGTTGTTTGGAACCATTGAGTAGTTGTTAATTTCCGATTGATATACATTTATTTATGCATTTTATAACTATTAATTACTAATTACCAATACTAATTAATAATGAATGACATTTAATATAATAATTTGCCCCTGCCCCTGTGAAAAAATTTGGGTGGACCACTAAAGAGTTTTTAAGAAATAGTAAAACTTCGTTGGTCTTCAATTGAACAAATCTATTTAATTTAAATTTATCATCTTTAATAAAGTGTATGTAATAAATCAATTCTCTCTTGATATAAACAGCAAAGTTTTACAGGTATGTTATACCCAATTATTAAATTCTAATTTGTTATAATCTAATTATATTTTTCACTTGAAATCAACAAATCAGTATTATTTGAAATATGTCCTGGCAAACTGATTTATTAACAACTGTGCCCTCTACAGTTAAAATCAATTGTGCAGTAATTTCAAGAATAGTTAGGCAAACAGTAAAAAAAAAAAAAAAATAGCTACAAGCATTTGATCGCAAATTAGAAATATTCACTGTACATTTTGAGTATTCATTTTAAATATTTAAATAATTTTAATTTCAGATATTTCAGTAATTTTAATTTTAAATATTCAAAAATTTCAATCTAAAAACTTTCAGACAGGGACCATCTTGTTAAGAAGTTTTTTTGGCTGATATTTCTAATTTTACTTATTTACTAGTAGTATACTGTTCGTCGTACGAAATATATAGTATAACTTAAAATTCACAATTATGTGCAAATTCCTATAGTAATATGGCATTGTTATTGAAAACGTTCTATCAAAATATTTAATTTAATACTCCTACAAAGAAGTATAAGAATTTCTGTTCTCGCTATACAAAATTATTTTCACAGGCAGATCTGTATAATAAAACATCCTGGTCCCGTTTGTAAATAATTAACATAAAATATGAAATTTGATCAATATACGCATATATGAAAACGCTGTGAAATTGGATCATGCCAAAATGAAAGCGCTAAAACGGTATTAGAAGATACGCTCGTACCATTTTTATTCTGTTCCCAATAAATGAGTTTGAAAAATCTTTGCCAAAATAAAAGATGACCTAAGAAATGGAAAATATCAATAATCTCCGTCACTTCCTCTGTAATTGATATAATCTATTCAAAAATGTAATTCCGATAAAATTTATTTTTATATACTATTCTTAATTACTTAAATCAGAAAGGATTTAATAAAAATCGTCTGCTGCTTTATAAACCCATTGAGTTTAATTCCGTTGATTAGCAACATAATATCATTTTTTTTAAAAATAAATCTGCTGTATAAACTTATTGGCCTTAATTCCGTTGCTTAGCAACATGATATCATTGTTTCTTTTTTTCAAATAAATAAAATGCCGTTTGCATAAAGCTATCACTATGGGAAGCTCGTTTTTTATTTATATCTCGACAACCCCTTGTCCTAGAAACTCGAAACGTGGACTACATTTTCAGTGGGCCTATTTCATGGCTAGCCACAAAATTTCATGAAATTCGGTACATCCGGGATCCTGCGATGATGAGACAAACACGCATAAAGGCATATTTTCAACATTATTTAAATATATTGTTATAATTATTTTTTTAATAAGAAAAGTATTGTTTAATTATTGTTATTATGCAGTGAATATTATGCTCAAGTTAAAAAGAAAAAGTTGTGTCAACTTGTTAACAGCGGAAATAGTGTTTATTACTGCATATTAATGACCTGAAGCATATACTTAATTTTCAACACAAAATAATCAACTGTCAGAAGTGGGATTCGAACCCACGCCCACCGAAGTGGACTGCGACCTGAACGCAGCGCCTTGGACCGCTCGGCCATCCTGACACGCTTACAAGCCTCTTATCCCCCAAAACAAAATTAAATTATCTAATTTTAGATACGGAAGAGCTGTGACGTACACTGACTGCTACGACATTCTGAGATAAAGCAGATGGAATCTCCCTTCAAAGTGCAGCCAAGGATACTTGCTCTTGGAACTGGAAGATAATTTCTAGCCGAGCTTGAGTTAATTAAAAAAGAAAAAGTCAGTAACAAATTCCGATTGCAATTTGCAACTATAAAAAGTTAAATTATCTATACTTTCAATTATTACACTAGATAATATCCCGTTTATCCGAAACAAATTCTACCGGAGATGAACCGATTAAACCAAAGTTTAGATAATCCAAAATATGCAACAATCATCGGCAAAATAACATATTGATATTATTGCATACCTAATTTGCAGAATATAACTTTAGGTTAAATTAAATTAAATGAAAAAACTAAAAAACAATAAATTGCAATAATAAATTGCAAGAAATCTATCAACTTTTAGTTAATTTTGAATATTTTTCGAGATGCATAGTCTCACTCATAGCCGTTTAATATACATATATCAGCTTACCTGGCACAGTTTCTGGCAGTTGATTCAAATATCTCATTACTTTAGCATAAAAAGAGCATGGAGATTAACCATATAACCATAGACATTCTTCCAATTAAGCAAAGCGAAGAAGATGCATTTTTCGCCTGCAATCCCAAGACGAAATCAATGACGCATTTTTGAGGAATAAACACTAATCACGTCATGGTTACTAGAATATATCTTATCAATCTTATAATAAATATAATTTACATTAAAAAAACCTCAGTATACATTTCTCTTATACATTTCTTTTATACAACTCTTTATACATTTTATATTGTGTATAGTACATCTTGCTGCTTTGCGCATATATACTATAACACTTTTAAATTTCTGTAATTACTTCCATTTTTCTTCTATTATATTATATATATATATATATATATATATATATAATTCATACGAAATAAACAATTCAAGTATTTAGGCATAGTCCTTGTCCACGTGTATAGCATTAACGCTTGAATTTTTTATTTGTTTTTGTATTATCGATTCCATACCATTGATATTTGTTGATTACCTTTAGTTTGATGACTCAAAATTTGCATTTTTTCATTTGATTGAAGATTCGCTATATAATACTTCTTTTTATTTTGTAGGTTTTATATTAAGTTAGGATTTTTATGTTGCAACTTCTCTCTATTCTATCATTGGACTTTCAAACTATTATTATTATTATTATTATATAAAAAATATTAATTTTTTGGATTTAAATCTTTTTGTTGAATCTTCTAATAGAATTGTTACTAATTTATATGATAAAAAAGACTCTTTTAATTTTAAAATTAATAAAATCTTACCATTTAATTCCTGCAACTCGTTTCTATTTAGAAATATTATTCTTAATCAGCTTTTTAGAATATATAGATTATCTGATAAAAAATTCCATGCTTTACATATTTATAATCTAAAAATTACCAGCAATTTATATAAATATCCCTCTTCTTTTGTAAATGATATAGTTAAAAAATTTAGAATAGCTGGATATTCTTGAATTTTATTTATTTAATATTGCTTTAAATTTTAGCCTGACTTCTCCCTTCTCTTGTTTTAATATTTTATTTATACGTCCACTTTGACATTAGCCTTTCTTTTATTGCACCTTTTGATGGTATATTATCTCTTGTACATGTCTTTTCGCATTACTGTTATTTACGTATTACATGTTCTTACGAATGGCAAAAGTATTTCTTATTCCTTTGTGAATGGCAACACTTGTCGCTTCTTTCTGTCTTCTCATGCTTACTAGGTTAGTGTGTTTTTTCAGTCCGTTTTTTGGTATCCCATTTTTCTTTTTCTTTTTATTTTTTTTGTATGTCGTCCAAGTAGAAATAGTTTATAAATATAATCTGTCTATTTCTTCAGAAACATACATTTTTCTGTTTGCTTCTACAAAAAATTTGGGCATGAGTACGATTTTTGTGGAAGTGAACAATTCATGATTTAGGCTTAGAGCCTTGTCCTCGTGTATAGCGTTTGTGCTTGATTTTGTTTGTTATTCTTTTTTCGATTCCTTACTTTTGTATTTTGATACTTTTTATTGACTTGTTGATTCGATATTTATTTTATTTATTTATTTATTTATTTTTTTCCATTTGCTTGAGGATTTGTTGATTTATACTTTTATTTCGTAAGCCTGTTAGATATTTGAATTTTCGTGTTACAGATTCTCACTTTTCTTTCATTGGATCTTCAAATCTTTTTTTCTTATATATATACTCAAAATACCCTAACTTAAATTATGCCTACAAATTAAAAAGAAGTATTAAAAAGAGAATCATCAATTATGAGGAAAATAAAATGCATATTTCTAGTCATCAAGCTAAAGATAATCAACAAATATCTACAAATATCTATGATGTGGATTCGAAAATAGAAAAACAAAAAATATTCAAGCATTGAAGCTATACAAGGGTATAAGCACTAGACCTAAAAAAAAAATTCATTTCGAAGACATTATTTTTCAAGTCCAAGTATTTAATCAAAATGAACACAAAATATGCTTGTTTCTGAATTGAGAGATAGATTATATCTATAAACTGTCAATACTTGGACGACAAGCATAAAGATTAAAAAATTATATAGGAAACAAGAATACCTGAAATACACTGCAAATATCCAATCCATTCGTGCAATAAATGAAGAGACCAATGTTGCCAGTCGCAAAAGATAAAAATAGAGATCTACTGTTGCCAATCGTAAGAAATAAATAACATTATTGCGAAAAGGCAATAAAATGTGATATATTCTACTGTAGAAGCTATAAAATAAAGGGACGTGTAGTATATTAAAAAACAAAGAGGCTAAAGTATAAGAGGATGTAAATACATAGTAATGTTTATTCAAGAGAATGTTGATGTTTGGCTAATGTAAGATACTAAGGAGAGAATTTTTAGAATATTTAGCTAATCCAAAGTTTTTAACTATACCATTTACTAAATATGCTGGATATTTATATAATTTACTGGTAATTTTTAGGTTAATAATGTGCATAGCAGGAAATTTTAATCTATAAATAATCTATATATTCTAAAACGTTGATTAAGTATAATATTTTTAAGCAATTGAATCAAGTTGCAGGAATTAAATGGGGTCATTCCATGTCAAACAAATCAACCAATAAAAAAAAATTTTGAACCTTCACGATTCAGATTTTTATGATTTTTTGTTTATTTATTGTAACTATCAAGACGACAACAAATGCAAAATTTCAGATTTTTTGGGTTCTTAGTTTTTCAGCTATTGACTTTCAAAAAAGCCAAATCTGCCAAATTTTTCAAAGCTTTTTCTTTAAACAGCTGTAGATCAAAAACTATTTAACCTAAAGAGCTCAAATTGATGTCATTTTCTTGTACTTTTAATGAGCCTTAATTTGATATATAACATGACTATGCTATTTTAAATTTGAATTTTTTGAAAAGCTTCAAAAAAAAAAATTTTTTAATCTCAAAAACACCACTTTTAATATTTTTGAAAAAAATATATGCTTTAAAGATGTTAATGGACTACTTGTATGCCAAGTTTCATAATGGGATGCCAATGGGTTCCTATGAAAAAAATTTATTTTGTATTAAACTATACGTGAATTTCACTAAATTTAATTACAAAAAATTTAATTTCCAAAGGAACCTCTTAACGACCGGCTATGAAATTTGGCAGACCCTTAATGTCTTTAAAACATATATTTTTTTGAAAGAAGTCAGTTTTTTTTTTTTTTTTAGATTTTCTAAAAAAAAGATTTTTTTTTAGTTTGTAATTTTTTAAAAACTCCAATTTAAAACAGAAAAGAGTTAGAATACCATAATCATGTTGTATATCAAATTAAGGCTCATCGAAAACAAAAGAATGACACCAATTTGAGCTCTCTAGGTCAAACAGTTTTAGATTTACAACTGTTTAAAGATTTCAAAACTTTGCCAGATTTGGCTTTTTTAAAAAAGTAAATAACTGAAAATCTAAGAGCCCAAAAAATCTGAAATTTTACAGTTTTTGCAAACTTTACCAGTACTATCACTTTACCAAAAATGATCAATTTCTGAGGTATCAAGGTTCAAACCATTAATTGATATGACATATATTTTGACATATATTGAATGACATATATTTAGTACATAACTCATTAACCAGTTGTTTCAAACATTCAGCCCACATATGTTCTTTTCAATTTTAACAATTTGCTACACACTTAATATTCCACATATGTTACTCAAAATTTAATTTTGTATTTACAATCAATTACCAAACCCCACTTTTTTCAAGAACTTTTAAAATAAGTACTTCTCTAAACTGAGTGAAGAAAGACACTTTCATTTCTTCCTTGCTCAGAGTACAAACTCTCCCAGTTGCAGTAACAGGTTGTACTTTTTGCAAAATGGTATCACCTTACACATTCAATACGTCACTCGATTGAGGATAAAAGAATGAAGGAGAAAGTCCCTTAGGATGTAGGAAACTTACTTTATAGTCGCTCGTAACATTATTCTTCTCAAGAATACATGCAAGCCACCAAGATCCTTTATAGACTTTAGTGACAAATCCAGATTTAATTTTTGCTAAATTAGTTGGTGTAATATAGTCTAATGCTATCACACGTTCAGTAAACTGGTGTTCACTACAGAATTTGAATGAAGTTTTTGAGTACCCATGATTACCTTAGAATCATTGAACCTTGGTGACAGTGTTTCTTTAACTTCTTCGTACTCATCCATCAACTGTGCAGTATACTCAAAGTCTATGTACTCAAAAACTTAATTCTTTTTACCCAATTTCTGAAAATCGGCTTCTTGTTAAGCATTATTACTGTAGTGAACACCAGTTTACTGAACGTGTGACAGCATTAGACTATATTACATCAACTAATTTAGCAAATATTGAATCTGGATTTATCACTATAGTCTATAAAGGATCTTGGTGGCTTGCATATATTCTTGAGAAGAATAATGTTATAAGCGACTATAAAGTAAGCTTCCTACATCCTAAGGGACCTTCTCCTTCTTTCTTTTATCCTCAACTAAGTGACGTATTGAATGTGTCAGGTGAGACCATTTTGCAAAAAGTAGAGCCTGTTACTGCAACTGGGAGAGTTTGTACTCTGAGCAAGGAAGAAATGAAAGTGTCTTTCTTCACTCAGTTTAGAGAAGTACTTATTTTAAAAGTTCTTGAAAAAAGTGGGGTTTGGTAATTGATTGTAAATACAAAATTAAATTTTGAGTAACATATGTGGAATATTAAGTGTGTAGCAAATTGTTAAAATTGAAAAGAACATATGTGGGCTGAATGTTTGAAACAACTGGTTAATGAGTTATGCACTAAATGTATGTCATTTTGTGTTAAATCACTTAATGGTTTGAATCTTGATACCTTGATCATATTTGGAACAGTGATAGTACCAGTAAAGTTTATAAAAACTGTGAAATTTCAGATTTTTTGGGTTCTTAGATTTTCAGTTATTCACATTTTTAAAAAAGCCAAATCTGGCAAAGTTTTGAAATCTTTAAACAGTTGTAGATCAAAATCTATTTGACCCAGAGAGCTCAAATTGGTGCCGTTCTTTTGTTTTCGATGAGCCTTAATTTGATATACAACATGATTATGGTGTTCTAACTCTTTTTTTTTTAAACTGGAGTTTTTAAAAAAATTACAAACTAAAAAAATTTTTTTTAGAAAATCTAAAAAAAAAAAAAAACTGATTTTTTTTTTTCAAGAAAATATATGTTTTAAAGACATTATGGAACTATTTGTGTGCCAAATTTCATAGTCAGTCGTTAAGGGTTTCCTATGGAAATTAAATTTTTTATAATTAAATTTAGCGAATTTGATGTATAGTTTAATACAAAAAAAATTTTTTTTTCATAGGAACCCATTGCCATCCCATTATGAAACTTGGCATACAAGTAGTCCATTAACATCTTTAAAACATATTTTTTTTCAAAAAAAAATTAAAAGGGGTGTTTTTGAGATTTCAAAAAAATTTGTTTTTGAAGTTTTTCAAAAAAATTCAAATTTGAAATAACATAGTTATGTTACATATCAAATTAAGACTCATTAAAAGCAAAAGAAAATGACACCAATTTGAGCTCTCTATGTTAAATGGTTTCTGATCTACAGCTGTTTAAAGATTTCAAAACTATGACAAATTTGGCAGATTTCGCTTTTTTGAAAGTCAATAACTGAAAAACTAAGAGCCCAGAAAACCTAATATTTTACAGTTTTTGTCAGCTTCTCTGGTACTACCACTATACCAAAAATTATCAATTCCTATGATGTCAAGGTTCATTGGTTGATTTGACACGGAATGACCCAATGGTAATATTTTATTAATGTTAAATTTAAAATAGTCTTTTTTATCATATACATTAGTAACTACCCCATTAGTAGGTTCAATAATTAGGTTTAAATCTACAAAATTTATATTATTACTAGTAGTAGCTTCATTAGGAATTAATTCCAAATTATCCGGATAGAAATCTATATCTGGATAGAAATCTATATCTATGGCATAATTACCCAGAACGCAAAGCAACGTCTCTCCTGATGCAAAGAACGTAGTCAACCCATGAAACACGCCATAGGCGCCGACTTAAAAATTATTCGGGGTTCCGAGAATTTGAAATCGAATAACTCATGCATTTTTAAAAGAATTTAAGTCAAATTTAAATTTTATTCAGGCAGATTATCTGGCACAATAAAACGTCTAAAATGCTAAAATAATACAAATTATAGTTAATTACAGAAACACGTTCTTTTTCTTTAGATAATTAATTATTTATTTATTTTTGTTTTTGTAGTCGCAACATTATTACATACAGCTACGGTGTGAATTTCCAACTCAATTATCGTTATAAAAGTAACAAAATAAATATATAATATATATTTTAGGTCTTTTTACCAATGTTAAAAATGTCAACAACTTTCTCTATAAATCATTTCCGAGTTAAAATCTTGTATCCAGAATACAATAAACGGTCTGAGGGGTAAATTTCCATACACACTTCATTCATGGTAAATGGGGAATGAATAATGAAAAACTTGAAGAATGGATAACGAAAGGCAAATCAAATTTTCTGCATATATATGTACATTTTCCCCCATTGAAAACGCGAAAAAAAAGGGGGGGTTCGAGGAACCCACAACAAAATTATTGGGGGTTCAAAAAGTGCTTCGAACCCTTCGAACCCGCAAAGTCGGCACCTCTGAAACACACCCATGACCTAGCTCTCTGAAACCTATTTGAAAAGCTTTATAAATGCTGTACTTTAAATGTTGTTTTAATAGTATACACCTACATACATATTTTTTACTTGTTTTTAGATCCACTCTGTATTTTTATTGAAGACAACTCCAAATATATGGAATACTTTAACTACTGATTTTAACTATCAGTATTTTTAATTAGTGTTTTTATACTCGACTTCTTTGTGAGTTTTCTTAGATATTAATAAAAAAGAAGAAAAAAATCAGACCATGTCACGCCACTTGAGACGAGGATCATTATTAAAATGTTGTTTTATCATATACATCTATACACCAGATTTCGACATTTTTATAAAAGTTTACAGAGTATCCTATAAAGACGAAATTTTAAAGCTAAATACTCGAAATACGCTTAAAAATCTGAGCTCAGCAGCTGAGCAGTATGAAATAGCCGATGTCTGCAATGGCAGCAAGAAAACGTGCATATGCAACAATTTTATGAACTATACTATAGAAACTGGCAAATCCAGTTGATTCGTGGTAGGCGCTGAGACTTTCCCATGCTGGCGAGCACATAACAAGTGCGTAACTGGTCTATGGATGTTGTTATCTGCAATGAGAGTGCGATCCTAAATTTGACAGCGTTCCCTATAGGAGGGTTCTGTGAGTAAGAATATACAATTTTCTGAGAACTTGCTGTAACCGTCATCCTCGGACTCGATCAAAAAGCTCTCCTCAATGGCCTGACATGTTTACAGTCGCAAATCCTTGTTGTCACGGGTGGTGTAAAAAGGTTGAACACCGGGAATCAGATATTTCCCCCTTAAAAAGGCAACGGGGGGTGCAACCACAAACTGTGAAATCCAGCTCCTGTGGCTATGGAATTCTATGGCTATTAGCTGGTAGGGGGTGTATTCGGGCCTTTTCTTCTTCCCAAATAAACCGTCTACCGCGCAGAGAGGAAGATAATTTAGAGGCTCAATGAGGACAAAAACGTCGTCAATATTGATGTGTATAAATTTAGGATGCAAAGCAGTGAGAGCAAATCAGATTATTCTTATTTTCGCACAACTTCTCGTCAATTATTTAGAATAATTGAGAATATAGTAACTGAACTTACAAATTGTTCTTTGTTATATCAACAATGTTTTGATTCTCAATAAGTCCAAAGAACTATCGTGTGCTCTAAACCCTGTCCTCCAGCAGCATTTCCTTTCATCCCTTCATGTTGAAGACAAATGACAGAGCCATCATCCAAAAAGCATCGTTTACGTCTGATATTTTAAAACTTTGGTTCTTTCCAGCATATTTACAGCCAGAACCCGATCTGCGATAAAGATCAGGCGGCGAAAATAATCTTGTTAAGCAGCGGGAAGACGAGATTTTAATCACAACGTTCGAAACTCCCTTAAAATCAGAGTTAACAGTTTCGTGACTTAAAGGAGAAGCTTTCTGAAGCGTCTATTAAAATCAATTAAAAGAGGGGGGGGATTAATGTTCCTTCTTCCGCGTTTTTATGTAGTCATTGTTTTTTTTTGTCGGAACGGATGAATAAATTCCTGTCGAAATATAATGTTTATACATGAATGGTTTTCAACAGGGGCCATGCGCTCCCCTAGGGGCCACTGTGCATTTCCTGGGAGCCTCAAATAAAAAAAGAGAATATTGGGGCCACGAAATCTTCAGAGTGGGTCACTAAATTTTTTTTAGTGTGACGTCTGTGTATATGTATGTGTCTGTGCAATACATATATCCACTGTAACTCAAAAGTATTTAACGAAATTTCACAAATTTTGGTCACAACAAAAAGTCACTTGTGGGTTATCCTGCTGCTGATTAGATTTTAGTATCATTCGAAAAAAATAGAACCCGCATTTTTTTTTTTTCCAAAATGGCCCTCAAAAATGTCCAAAATCTGATATAAAATATGCTTCAATGCATTAATTAAATGCTTGTTACAGATGTCATTTTTAACGGCAAAAATTAAAATCAACTTAAAACTTTTAACGGCAAAAATTAAAATCAATTAAGATCAACTCCATTACTCTAAGATGAACCTTTATCGAGATATTTCAGATTGTTTAGCATTTCTGCAAAGCCACCGTTTGAAAATATGTCTAGTCGCCAAATGAGAATGAAAATTGAACTAAAACTGTAAATTCGGTGTGATTTAAAAATAAGTATCTATGTCATATTGTGAAATTAAATTCATTTTAACGCATTATTAAAGAAATAAGTAGACAATGAATTTGTGTTTGTATGGGAAGTCATGTGTTGCCCACATCAGAGTTAATAAGTATCTATGTCATATTGTGAAATTAAATTCATTTTAACGCATTATTAAAGAAATAAGTAGACAATGAATTTGTGTTTGTATGGAAAGTCATGTGCTGCCCACATCAGATTTTTTTAACATTGGTCTATGATCATGGTGACCATGATCATAGACCAATTAACATTAATCTTTCAAGAGCATATTAAAAGGAAAATCGAGGGCTTAACCTCCCCTTCTGCCAGAACTGAAAATTTTCAGGAAAATTTCAGGATGACATAGTTAACACCACATTTAGTCAATCTTAGATCACCCCCTCCTCCTAAAAATAAGTGTATGTTCGAAATACACTAAGCTAGTTTTAGGTTTCAAACGACCTTGTTTGCACATTCCATTTATAATATCATTCAAGGTGTTTTTCGATAAAATGCTACACATGCGCTACAATTTTTATTACAAAATATTCAATAAATCCAATATTAGAACTTATCAGAATTTATTCAATATCAAAAAAATGTATCGAACAACCTCTTAAAAGAGAATAAGCTCGACTAAAATTTGATATCTTTCTAGGTATCACTGAAAACGAATTAACTTTCTACAGATGCACCCGTAATATTGCTTAGATTATATGGTTTATCCACCGACTAGCCGGCTAATAATTATAGTGACTACCATAAAATCTGGAAAGTGAAATCTTGCTAGTAATTTATAGATATTGCCACTTTGACTATGGTCGATTGAATTGTATTACCAATCTTAATGACTACAAAGAACAAACAATTTTAATTACTTATTAATTTCAGCTTATGTATATAACGCTTACATTTTATATTGTTCAATTTATAGGACTTTTAAAATATGGTAATAATTAATTACTGTACTAAATCTGGCTAGTAATTTTACGTACTTGACAAGTAAGAAATAGCCAGTGACTGCTATAATGCTAGTGAATCAGTAGAAGCTGTATCTCGTAGAAACATATATACCGATAATGAAATATACTTATCTGACAAGAGCTGAAGGAAGCATTTTTCCATTATGCAATAAATGCTCTAACTGCACATTTTCATGGCTTGCTTGCTTTATCCTCCATTGTTCATACTATTGTTCAGACCATACAAAATCAACTTCGAACTTATTCCATATATCAACTTTCGAGTTTTCCACTATTTCCAGAATGCAACCTTTACGTCTTCCACTATTTCCAGAATGCAACCTTTACGTTTTCCACATGTTTCCACATTGTAATCTTTGCGCTTTCCATTGTTTCCACATTGCAACCTTTACATTTTCCACTCGTTTCCAAATTGCAGTCCCCTTATTTCACGCATTGCAACCTTTACGTTTTTTCACATTGCAACCTTTACGTTTTCCCGCATTGCAGCCTTTACATTTTTCCACATTGCAGTCTTTATGTTTTCAACATGTTTGCAGATTTCAACTTTTAACATTTTGCAAATGTTACCATATTTCAGCCTTAACATTTTCCACATTGCTTTTAATCAACTGTTAATTAAATACAGTTAATTTCTCATATCTTCCAAGCTACGAAGTTTTATAATGCCGTCAATTTTTGCTATAACAAACCTTGCTATAACGAAATTTTTGTTGTAATGTAGAGATTTAAAATCTTTAGTTAGACATGCATTATTTCCTTCTCTAATTATTTTGTATAGAACGTATATGACATCATGCAACGTAGCAATAACGTAGCAATATTCTTATAAAACTTACTTTTGTGAAATTTTTGCTATATCTAAGCTACTTTTAATTCTTTTCTGGTTACAGAGAACGTCATTTGGCATATTTCTTTTGTTTCAGATAAAAAACAACTACATTTTTCTATAAACATTATATATAATTTAAACTGAAAGAAATATTAATAATAACAACCTAAAATGCTGAAGTATCAACCGGTTTCAAAGGAAAGAAATAGTCTTCTTCGTCAGGACAGAGAAGCGGATAACTGTACCAGCAAAAGACAAGAACTTTTAATTTATGAAAAATATCTATATTTTTGAGCTTAATTTCTACTTGAGCAAAATTTTATAGACTAAATTTCTTTCATTTAACTTTTAATAACATTACTCTGCTTTTTATTTGGAATTATTGAACCCCATTCAAAATTGATTTGAAAGACTTTCGGTAAAAATGAATGTTGTTCATAAAGAACTCGGTATAAATTCCCTTGAAATTTTGTTATAAAGGAAATTGAATGTTTAGTCTGATATTTGACTCAAAATTTCCCATAACTAGTAATTTTCTCCCTCAAAACTTTCTCTTCGATCTATCATCCTACTTTCAAAGCTATTCCACGCCTCCAAACCAAACGACACTTGGTACTCGAATAGGGTCAAGGGGTCGAACGAAAACCCCTTCAACCCCACCGAAAAACATCTGTGCCAATTGGGAACTTTTCGTGTTCCCGGCAAGAGAGCTTTATATATATCTTCCGACACATTCTTTTTATGTACACATTTGAATTAACAAATCCGACTGTATCACGTTTCGGCAATTATCACAGCGAGTCTATTTCATGGGTATATAAAACTTCTCCCCTGACGATTCATGGTGCCTTGACAGTTTTCTTGTTTCAGGAATATTTATCTACGATGAATGACATGTCTTCTGGAGAAAACTTACGCTTTAAAATTAACGGCATTTCCCTCCGACTTATATATCTTCTTTATGTTGGTAATTCTAGCTTCCAACAAATTGTGCCAGTATTTATTGCTGCACATTTTTCTTATATGGGTGAATATTACTTGTTACAACCGTAAGTGGACTAAGGAACAGTGCGCATATCCCTAAGTTACACACACAGGTTTATGTTAATGCGATTTATGTTCCGACAAGTGCAGTTTCAGTCGCAATTACATCAAGTACACTTTGGCCTTTGGGGGTCGAGCGGCTAAAATAATGAGCTAGGCTTGTTTCCCTTGATTTACTACTTTCAGCGTAGGGGCGACGAAAGAAGGGTCTTGCTCGATCGACGTCCTTTTGATATCACCGTAACTGTGAACAGTCGAAGTCTAAGAACAATTTTCTCTCCCCTCCACCTATTAAATTGCCAACAACTAAACGAAAAACTTTGAACTAAATGTTCCATTTTTGCTGGAAAGATCAAATATATTTTTATCTTCTCTGAAAAATGTGAATGGTCCTAAAGATGGTTTTGAGGATTTTAGTCTAAAATTAACAAAACTGCTCTTGTGTTCACGTGGAATATGGGCACATTAAATATGTGGGTCCGTAAATTCTTTCCGAGACGTTAATGGAGGGGAAGGAGAGTACGGTTCCTATGACCCCCCCCCCCCCCCCCCCCGCTGAATTCCGGTCTAAATTGGGTGGCACTTCCCGGCCGTCTAAACAGATACCGTACACCTTCGGGTAAGTTGGACGGTCTGGGTCGAAGAAGTTAGCTGTTCTGAGGCGGGACAGCCCAGTGGTTAAGGCACGGGGTTTGCACTCGGAGGATCAAAATTCCGGATATGCCTAAACTGTCCCTGTGTTCGTATAGAGTATGGGCACGTTAAATCTGTGAGTCCATAAGTCCTTCCGAGAGGTTAGTAGTAAGGGAAGGAGGCTACGGTCCTTGTGGATGTCGCCCTCACTGGATTTCGATCTAAATTAGGTAGCACTTCCCCACCGTCCAAGCATATACTTTACACCTTCGGGTAGGTTGGGCGGTCTGGATCAAAAAAGGAAATATAGGCAACTTTAAAATGCCATCTTGATAAAATTCATATAAAAATTTTCGGTCTCTCGAATCCTACCAGTTACGTAGGCAAAGGGGTAGAGGGTGTGGATCATAACCCTCATCTGTAGAAAAATTACATTGGTTTTGTGTAGGGTTCATATTGGAAAACGAAATCCAATACTGTAACCTACCTAACCCCCTTTCTGCACTCGATCATAACCGCACCTTCTTTCCAAAATCCTGGCTAACGTTTACGAGTCCTACAGTATTTATCATTACAAATCATGCGCTCCTGTTTGTACAAAACAACTTCATGGTATTTAACATAACTTATTTCCAAAATAATTCTAATAATTCCTTACAGTGTAACTCCAGACCCATAAACTTAGGCAGGATTTCGGAAAGGGGAAGACAATTGAATGTTGGAATTGCAATATTTGATTTAGTTTTGTAATATGAACACCGGAGAAATAATATATTTGTTCAGCCAATGGAAAGGTGTAGCCGATAACCTTCCCTGTCAATGCCACTGACCTGAGTATGCAACTCATAAGCGGAGTTATGGATGTAACTTTGGGGATGCTAAATCTTTTCCAACAAATACCAATAGTTTTAGGTGCAATGTAGAATAACAGTATGTATATATAAAATTTCACTGGAGATGCATTGTAACTTTTAGAACTGGTGCATCTAGAAGGCCCTTGTTCGATTTCCGCCTCTGGTCAAGTTGTTTTAGCATTAAATTAAATGCTCTATAACCCGCACTCGAATTTGATTAGGGTTGTAATGACCGCCCCCCTCCCCAACTAACTTTGTTTCGGAAGGGGGAATATGTAAGGTAATTTTAAACATCCCTCACAGGGCTAAAGTGGTGAAGTAGTAATCACTACTATATAAGGCTATACACTGTAAAACATTTGCAAGCATGTTACTGAAGGTTTCAGGGGTATCAGCTGTCCGTAATGGGGAGTGCGGTTCTTGATAGATATGATAACATATACATAAAAATACAGAAATAACGCTTTGGCAGACGATAATTAGCTGGATATGCCAGAAACGAAGCTGGAAATTTTAGTGCAAAGTTGTCGGAGGTCTGAAGACCCCAGACCGTGCGACTCACATATTGGGTTTAGAGTAGCTATCTGCACGGCCGGGAAAGGATACCTCCTGCATTCAGGAGGCACACAAGGTCTACCATCCCACCAAACGAACTTTTATTTAGATCTAAAAATATTACAATTTATAATAAATATTGTGATTAAACAGACAGTTTTACATTATATTTGAACTTGACAAGTACGTCCATTTTACAAAAATGGGAAAATGGTTATTGCGAATATAGATAAAAAGATCATTGAAAACTAATATTTAGAGTGAGGTATGATAACATAATAAAATATAGATTAAAATGAAAGAAAATAATAAAATTTTAAAAGTAAAATTTAGAAAATATATAAAAAGAAAATATATGAAAAGGAAAAAAAAAATGGCGTATGAAAACAAAAACAGAAATTTAGAATAAAATTTAGAAAAGAAAAATAAGAAAAAATACAAATAAAAAGTGTCAAAAGAAAAAGAAAGATCCAAAAAAAAAAACAGTTAACATAGCTTTTTTTTTTTAAAAGAAAAAAAAATAGAGGGAACACAATAAGTTCATATAAGTTAATAAGAATGAAATAAAGGGATTCATTGATCAAAATTAAATGAGAGCAGAATCTACTTATAAGCTTAGGTCACTTTATTAGAAATTTCCATGGAAACAAGAATACAGTTTTTAATTTTATCTACTGAAGAGGGATTTGAACGAACTTTGGAGAACCAAATTGGTTTATTAGAGGGGGAAGGTTTGCAGAGATGAAATTTTTCAGAAAAAGGACAATCGAAAATGTAATGGTCAACGTCACCGAATTTATTGCAAATACAGTTGTCGGAGGTCTGAAAGTGACCCCAGTACGACTAGCACGGATTCAGTGGTCTTTGGAAGATTGAGAACCGATTTCAAATTGAGAGGATAACGACCACGCAGGATACTAATCTAGGTAAAAATAGTAGTAACAGGAGGCTAACCTGAGGTAAAAATAGTAGTAGTAGGAGGCTAACCTGAGGTAAAAATAGCAGGAGGTGGTCAGTCAGATTATCAGTTGCATGCCGATCTGACATTAGAGGGAGGAGAATGCAGAGTCCAAATCGACGATAAAAGCTTGCAATTTCGTCCCAGTAGCTCAACGGTAGAGCAACGGCTGGCCAGTTCGGAGATCCAGGGTTTGATTCCCGGTTGGGGTAGCAAGGCTCTTTATAAAGGTTGCATAAAGCAAAGATTGCAGACTGCTTCACTGTGTAAAGGGGTGCAGTAAATGAGGCCAAAGTGGAAGTAGAATTAAGTCTAATATTTTACATTTCTATTGGAAAATACAATAAAACATCACTATTGGAGAATGCAATACGGGAAAACCTAGATTGCTCTCAGCTACATCCAATACAGGCCCATAAAACAATTTATCTTCTTGCGAGCCAACCGAACTCGAATAAAAACTATTTCATAAAAGGCAGAAGCAACCGCTTTCTTATTCAGTTCCATCTTAATCCTACCTGAAAGAATGCGAAAGAACAAAAATAAAACAAAACTATCAAACCTCACACCTCGAAACGTGTGAAAAAATACTGTAAAATACTCAGCTGTCAGCTTTGGGCAGAAACTCTGACTAGGCGGTCCGCTTCTGCCTTATCTGTATTTTATTTGATTCCATTCTCCTTCCAATGGTAAATCTTCATATTTATTGTCAGAAAAAGTGTGAAAAAAAATCAAAAAGATCTGGATTAGGCTCAGGTTTAATTAGTGAATTTTCGAACGAGAACCCCTTATTTAGCCTCCTGCCAGATTCTCAATCTTATTTAACAGATGGAGTGGAATCTTTCATAAATAATTCTTTTTGTTCGAGCGGGTACACACACTTCTTTATCTGTTTATTTCTTTAACAAACGGATTTTTCCGATCTATCAAAGCGTGTGAAGCTGTAACTAACGTTGTTAAATCGCGTGCGATCATGGTTACAGTGAATTCGTTGTAAAAAGATTCGGATTATTTTTTTCTCTTTTATTTCGAATATAATCCGAAAGACAATAAGACAGCATTTTTTATTGTCGGGCAAAGTTACCAACATCCTGCTCATGACTTTATAGAACTCGTGAAAAGTACTTGTTAAGTAAAATAAATGCACAGATGTTTCAAAACGTCTCAATTTATTGCGTGCGCGAGGTATAATCGCGTGAATTCGGTTGCAGTTACGCAGAAGTTAAGCCTTTAGCTTCCTTGTAACAAGTGATGTAAAAATTAATAACTTATCTTGGGCCATTTATTTTTAGCGAGCATGTTTAAAATCCACAGAAGCTTAGTGAAAGAGCTGTAACGCCACCATATTTTGACATCAGCTAAGTGACGTACACAGAAAGCGCTTCACTAAAGAAGTACAAAATATATTTGTTCAATTTAATTGAAAGTTTTTGAAATTTTTTTTAATCAATCGACATTAATTAGTAACTAATTATTAATTAATGGAATCAAACATAACGATAAATTATTTTTAGTAAACATGTTAAAATCTACTGAAGCATATCATTACTGTTAAGTAATATTACTATAATATCAAAAAAATCTGATGTGGGCAGCACATGACTTTCCTTATATAATGCAATGAATTTACTACTTTTACAGTAAAAAAAATAGATTATTTTTATAGTTGTTATTTATATTCTTTCCAAGATATTGAATTTCTGTCAATGAGTCGTCATTTTCCATGTCGTCATCGATTTAGCTTCATTTTTATCCATTTGGCGAGTATTTTGTTAATTTAGCAACATTTAAAAAAGTTGCCAAGTTGGCGACATTCCACCAAATTCGTCACCAAAATCTCGCCAAACGTTATGGATGGATAAATAAATTACTCTTACAGCAGATAAATGACTATTGGCGTTCAAATACAAAAGTATTACTCAAAGTATCTTTTTTCATGAATGGAACGAGCTAGATTCAAGAGAATGATGTTACCCAATTTATCGCATGGTATTACATATGAAAAGTGAACATGTTTCTCAATAGGAAATATTTTTCTTTTATTTTATATGACTTTTTGATAATTATTTTGAAAAATATGCAATATTTCGAGAACAGTTCAGGTTAGCGGTCTAAAATTTATGTCAATCGTTTTCTAATGAAAAATTACATAAGAAATGTCTATTTGCGTAACTTTATTAGCGGTTTTGATTTTTTAACGATTTTTTCAAAATTTCACTCGAAAATTTAGAGGGGTGCTGAACATTTGATTGCGTATAAAAATAATAGGCTTCCAGTGTTTACGGATTGTGATTTTTGTACCAAATTTATCGTTCCATTCGTTCGTCAGTTATCGTCTCCACAGACTCACTGACACATACACACATACACATACTTTCACCCACACACACATACTTTCACACACAGACATCACCTCAAAAATGTTTGATTCGTGATCAGGGATGCTTGAAACGTGCTCTCCCGTCGAAAACTCGAATTCGAATTTTCGACCCCGTCACAATACTTTCCTTATACTACATTACGTATATAAGGAAAGTAATAATTTCTGCATTTTCTTATTAGTAATCAATCGTATTCCGAAAATATAACAAATGTATAGATCCAACAGTAGTCGTAGACCGGATCTCGAAAACTGGAGTTGTGGGTCAAACATCGACATAAGGTCGATGTTTGTATATACGTATAAGGTTCGTATACTTATAGGGTTGATGCTGATGGGAGGGGGACGAAGGGGTTTACAGTGTTGAATTTCGTATTCTAATATGAAGTTTATGAGGGACGAAATCATTTAAAGAAACATAGAACCAGTCCCAAAACTAGCAGATAAAAAGTGTTATGCTGTATAATTTAACAAGGTTACAAAAAATATAATAGTGACTGAATTACAATAAATATTGAATTCCACTAAATTAATGATATTTTGCAATTTTGTTATTAACGTGGAACTTCGGTTTTGCGTTTCTCTGTGGAACAAAAAGGCATACGCTGGAAAACACAATACATGCAAAAATGCACGGGACACTCTATTTTAATTAAATAATAAAGAAACAAGTAAAAAAAAATAAATAAATATACCGCTCACCAAGCTTTACTTTTCACTCGTTAAGAGTGCAATTTATGATTCACATAGAAACGTTCCAAACATATAAAAAAATAGCAAAACCCCTATTCTCCATAAACCTCTTATTTTTAATTTATAAGGGTTAAGAATATCAGAATTTCTAACATTAAACTTAAATTAACGAATGGCAGGCGGTGACCCTGTGCATAGGGCAAATGTTTTCGGAGCGAAAAAAGGATGTTCGTCTCAATTTAAAGCGAAAGTCGTGCCGTAAAATAAGGGGGAGGGGGATATTTGAATGTGCCCATTGTATTAAATTGTGGAGGTTTTTGGAAAACGGCGCAGGACGAAACTAGGATCTACAAGCAGTGGTAATGAACGATATATATACGTGAAATGTATACTTACGACTCGACTTACTTAATTTCTTTCAAATTTTTGGAAAGACAGACCAGCAAAACCAACACATTTGAATGTCTGGACACTTAACACCACAAACGACGGTGGTGGTAATAAATATGTAAAACGCACTTTCGACATTTTTTTAAATCTGGAAAACAGATTAAATCAACCACCAAAAGCAAAGATTTTTTTTAATGGTATTAAATGATAACTTTTACAGAAAAGTGGTGACATACACTCATATCCAAAAGTTAAGCATAATTTGTAAAACGCGAGAAATTCGGAGTTAATATGGATACAATGGTTTACAATCAGTTGTGGAGAATCGTGGGACGAAGGTAAATCATTGTGTGCATGCAAAACAGTTCAGTCGACGTCGACATGCGCAAAGCACCGGCGCACGTCGGAAAGAGTATAAAACGGCCTCGAGCGGCATAGCCAGTTGAGGCAGAATTTCGCAATTGCTGTGGTATGAAGCGTTGTTAACAATCAAAAAGGACGAATAATGTCACAAACATGCCAACAAGTTTTTGAAAGGACGAATTATTGGAATGCTGGAATCCGGTCGATCCCAAACCGAAGCGTCTCGAATTCTGAATGTGCCTCAGTGTGTGATTTCCAGACTGTGACAGAGGTTCCAAACCATTGGGGATGTTACCCGACGACCAGTACTAGGTTGGCCAAGGATAACAACCTCTCGGCAAGAACGATATTTGGTGATAACTGCGCAACGTCAAAGGAACCATTCTGCCAAACAACTGGGTTCAGCCCTGACAGCCGCCGCACAGGAGACACTGTTTCGAAACAAACTGTTTACAGGAAACTCAGACCCGTTGGTCTCTATGCCAGACGACCAGGAGTTTGCATCCCCCTAACTTCTGCATAGAAATGCGCTAATTTACAGTGGAGTTTGGAACATCGGCAGTGGAGTGGACAGCAGTGGGGCAATGTCATGTTCAGTGACGAGTCCAGATTTAGCCTGCTGATTCTCGTCGCACCACGATCTGGAAAGAACGTGGGACGCGCTTTCACCCGGGAAACATCACGGAAAGACATCGTTTTCCATTTGGGGGAGTCATGGTCTGGGCAGGCATCATGATGGACGGCCGCACAGACCTCTACATCTTTGACATGGGGTCGGTTACCGGTCAAAGATATAGAGACGAAGTCTTGAGCCTACCGTTCGATTGCTTCGAGGTGCTGTTGGGTCTGATTTCATATTCATGGATGATAACACGTCCTCCTCACCGGGCGGCCTTAGTCGACGACTTCCATCAAATTGAAGATATCCAGCAGATGCAGTGGCCTGCCAACTCTCCTGATCTGAATCCAATAGAGCATGTGTGGGATATGCTCGGGAGACATCTTGCAGCCCTCGACCCACCAAGATCCGTTTCGGGAATGAAAACTGCTCTCCGTGAAGCTTGGAACTCTTTGAGCACACAACTCAACCAAACCCTCATCGAAAGTATGGGAAATCGTTGCGCAGCATGCGTGACTACCAGAGGTTCCCACACACCGTATTAAACTGCAGCATCACATTGGTTTAATCTTTCTGAGGTTGACACTCCTATTGTAACTCTTTTTCTTTCAACCCTTTTCTTTTGATAATAAAATTTGTTATTATCCTTGTTTTGCATTGTTTTATTCTTCTATAACCCTATTACACCCGCATACCGCGTTTCCTTCCATTCCGATGTAGATTTCCTGAAATTTTCACATAAACAGCAACTATGCTTAACTTTGGACATGAGTGTACATGCCCTCCACCATTAGTATAGATAAAGAGTTAAATAACAAGTTAGACAACGAGTTGATAACCCTCCACCATTAGTTATAAATAACGAATTAGGTTATTCAGAAAACTTCATGATTTTTGATACGTCTCCTAGTTTTTACACTATTTGGCAAAAAAAAAAAAAAAAAAACGAAGCACCATGAGGAAAGTGACTGTTTTTATTGAAATTAAATATGTGTACAGTTCATACACAGGTAATGAAATGATTATAAAATCAAGACCGCAGGACCCATCAATGGTTAGCAATTTCACATTGAATTTTCAAATTAGTAATTGGTGACCCCCCCCCCCCCCCTGGCAGCAATGCATGTTTGTATACGTCTAGATAAAGAGTGATAAAGTTTCCTAATGTCATCATGCGATACATTCTGCCAGGCATTCCTCCATTGTTGTTCCAGATCTGCTACATTTCGGAGTGCCCGAATCTAGCGACCTATAGCATGTCCGATACATGCTCGATTGGCGAAAGGTCTGGTGACCTTGCAGGCTAAGGAACAGTATCAACAACACGGAGACAGTCCACAGATATGTGAGCCGTATGTGGCGTGGCATTATCTTGTTAGAAAATGGCCCCAGAATGACGTGCCATGAAGGTTAACACAAACGGCCGCAGGATTTCATCAACATATCGTTGAGCTGTTAAAGTTATACGCAGGATGAATAGGGGCGACTTGCTGTCGTAAGAAATAGCACACCGCACCATCAAACCACGTAAATGGCTGTGTGCCTGTGTAAAACAAAGGCTGATTGGGACCGCTGGCCCTGGCGCCTTCACACACGAACCTGATGGTCATCTGCTAAAAGATTGAAGATTAATTTTTCGCGGAATACTATGCGACGCTAGTCTGCTGACAGCCAGGATGCTCGGCTATGGCATCAATCCAAACGACTCTGTCGATGTTATAGGGTTATGGGAAGATAAGGCCGCCGTGAGCGTAACCTCACGTGAGATGGTGGAAGGTACCACGGGTGGTATGGAAGAGGCTGTCGACCGTTAGATGGCAGACAATGATGCCGTTGGGTCAGTTCTGGCCTGCCACACAATCATCCGATCTTGCCTCGCATTCGTGCACCTTGGCCTTCCAGAGCCTTCATTTCGCCGATGTTCCTTACAGCAACCATTGCTGCCAACACCTTTGCACATCAATGTCCGTTCGGTGCAGGTGGCAGCCTATTGCTTGGTATGACCAGCCATCTTCACGCATCCTGACTATGCGACGACGTTCGAACTCGTCTAATTGCTTGTAAGGTCTTCGGCAACGTCGTAATGGCATTATTGGTTGTGTCTCCACGGTACTGCAACGCCGATAACGAGCAAAGATAAACCGTCGACATTTTTAACCTGTTTTATAAGATGCTAGTTGCGCAGTAGAAACGCGCGCTATGACCGAAGTTAACACTCACTGTCTTTGCAAATTTAATCATTTGCATACTTGGTATAAAGGAATTTGCTTGTGAAATTTCGAGATAATCGAATTATTTTTTAGGGGTGCTCTTCGTTTTTTTTTTTTTTTTTTTTTTTTCCAAAAGAGTGTCTTTCGGAAACTATGACTATGAGGAATTTTGAGACTTTCAGGCATTTCAAACTTAGGGAAAACATTTTGGTGTGAATCCTGACTTTTTTCTCTATTTTTAACCAATGACAATTCCACATAATGGATACTTCGGAAAGTAAAGGGGTTTCTTTTCCCCTTTTTAAGGCATTTTTAGACCCTCTTCAACTTCTTTTTTTTGTCTTAATGAAATAAATGTTTTAGAATTTTTGCATTGCAATTTTTTATGGAAGACACCTCCTCCTAGCGGTAAATTTCCCAATAGTTTAAGAAACCTCTAAAACGAAGAGAATCATGCAGATACATGTTACGCAACCTGATCTAACGATTTAAGAATGTTTTAGAAATAAAATATAATTTCGTTTTAGAAATAAAAAAATAATAATAATTTAGCAAGTGGATCGACTCTGTAAACATGCAATACAAAATGTGACTTGTATCTACATTTTATTAACAAAAATGTCCACAATTTTCCAAAAATTCATGTTTTTTCATTCATTTAAAGAGAAAAGTGATAAATTTCTCAACGATTGTGCATTATGATAAAAACAAAAAAGATCAATCATGCATAAAGCATTGATTACGAAACACTTTCCAACTTCAATGCAATTTTATATAAACATCTCTAAAATGCGATACATTCCTCAGAAATATTTCTAAAATTATCACAATACTACATTAATTTATTATATTTGAAAACTTCATTGAAAACAAATGAACTTTATTCAAATGACGTCATCGAAATATAAATCGCCTCTACATAAAAGCAGCATTTCATTCATAAACATTTTTCCAATTCTTTCATTCATCACAATACTATAATAAATTATTTTATTTAAAAACTTAAAATCATGGAGGTACAAGTAATTTAACTTTATGATTAAAACTTCATCAAAAACATCGTCTGGTTGGTTTTCTGTGTAAAATCAATGAATGTTTCATTCGTATCAGCTATATTGCAGACTCCATGAGCTAAATAAATTTTGCGTTAAAGAAATTCAACAATTCTTATGCGACTCATTCTATATATTTTGGCGTTTACATTTTCCATTAGTGAAAATTAGGCTTCGTTGTAGAAAATGAAACGGTTTTAGGACGAATACAACACTCAATATGAATTAAAAAGAACTTTAAAAATCACGATTTTGATACAAGATGGATGCCATATTTTATTTTGAAGTGGGTCACGTGATCTCTTTATATAATGGTCACGTGATCACTTCATATGTGTAACTATTATTTTAATTTTTATTTAAAAAACTACTGTATATATTTTACTGACATTTTTTTTAGATATTTTGTTTGATAATTTGAATATTTCTTTAAATTTTCGAAGAAATTTGTGAATTTTAAATTCGCTTAAAAAATGTTTGAAAAATTAGGTCCCATAGGGTTCAATGTATTTCATTTTTTCAACCCGGGTTCAATCCAAAACTAATTGGGTGATATTATTCATTTATACTCCCGTAGGTCCCACTGACCGTCTGAACAACATACTAAAATTTCATTTTGATAGAGTCATTTTTACGGCAGTTATCGTGCTAACGAACAGACAAACAGACAGAATGATCAAAGTCATAAATACTTATCAACTATATTGTAAAGTGTTTAAAAATGAGACATTTGTTTTAATCCTACACATTACCAAATAAAAGGGAATAGTGCAGGGTATTCTAGTTTTTATTACATGTTTAAAAAAAAAAAAAAACTGCTTTGCAATTAAAAAAACTTTAAATCAGTATTTAAACCACGCTTTAACATGAAACCAGTAGAAACACGGGATTTTGATAAACGATCCATGCGACACTTTCTTCCTTTAAAGGTTTAAAAAGCAGGCACAAATTTTAACAAAAAAGATTAATCATGTATAAAGCATTGATTATGAAACACTTTCCAACTACAATGTAATTTTATTTAAACATCTCTAAAATGCGATACACTCAGCGGTAATATTTATAAAATTATGTTTTTTCATTAATTTAAAGAGAAAACTGATAAATTTCTCAACGATTGTGCATTATCATAAAAACAAGAAAGATCAATTATGCATAAAGCATTGATTATGAAACACTTTCCAACTTCATTGCAATTTTATATAAACATCTCTAAAATGCGATACATTCCTCTGAATTATTTCTAAAATTGTCACAATACTACATTAATTTATTATATTTGAAAACTTAAAACTTCATCGAAAAGAATGAACTTCATTCAAATGACGACATTAAAATATAAATTGCTTGGTTTAAACATCTCTAAAATGCGATACATTCCTCGGTAATATTTTTAAAATTATCATAATACTTCAATAAATTATTATATTTGAAAACTTCATCGAAAACAAATGAACTTTATTCAAATGACGTCATCGAAATATAAATCGCCTCTACATAAAAGCAGCATTTCATTCATAAACATTTTTCCAATTCTTTCATTCATCACAATACTATAATAATTCATTTTATTTAAAAACTTAAAACCATGGAGGTACAAGTAATATAACTTTATACTTAAAACTTCATCGAAAACATCGCCTGGTTGGTTTTCTGTGTAAAATCAATGAAGGTTTCATTCATATCAGCTATATTGCAGACTCCATGAGCTAAATAAATTTTGCGTTAAAGAAATTCAGCAATTCTTATACAACTCATTCTACATCTTTTGGCTTTTACATTTTCCATTAGTGAAAATTAGGCTTCGTTGTAGAAATAATCAAAGTTTGATAACCATTTGAACTCAAATATATTCTAATTGTGTTGTTGCAGTATGTAGATGCACAGAATTTAAGCAAAAATGAAGCAGTTTTAGGACGGATACAACACTCAATATGAATTAAAAAGAATTTTAAAAATCACGATTTTGATACAAGATGGATGCCATATTTTATTTTGAAATGGGTCACGTGATCTCTTTATACAATGGTCACATGATCACTTCATATAAAGAGTGTAATTATTATATTGATTTTTATTTAAAAACTACTGAATATATTTTACTGAAATTTTTTTTAGATATTTTATTTGATAATTTGGATATTTTCTTAAATTTTCGAAGAAATTTGTGAATTTTAAATTTGCTTAAAAAATGTTTGAAAAGCTAGGTCCCATAGGGTTCAATGTATTTCATTTTTTCAACCCGGGTTCAATCCAAAACTAATTGGGTGATATTATTCATTTATACTCCCGTAGGTCCCACAGATAGTCTGAACAACATACTAAAATTTCATTTTGATAGAGTCATTTTTACGGCAGTTATCGTGCTAACGAACAGACAGACAGACAGAATGAACAAAGTCATAAACACTTTTCAACTATGTTGTAAAGTGTTAAAAAATGAGACATTTGTTTTATTCCTACACATTACCTAATAACAGAGAATAGTGCAGGGTATTTTAGTTTTTATTACATGTTAAAAAAAAGAAAAAAAAACTGCTTTGCAATTAAAAGAACTTTAAATCAGTATTTAAACCACGCTTTAACATGAAACCAGTGGAAACACGGGATTTTGATAAACGATCCATGCGACACTTTCTTCCTTTAAAGGTTTAAAAAGCAGGCACAAATTTTAACAAAAAAGATCAATCATGTATAAAGCATTGATTATGAAACACTTTCCAACTACAATGTAATTTTATTTAAACATCTCTAAAATGCGATACATTCAGCGGTAATATTTTTAAAATTATCACAATACTACAATAATTTATTATATTTGAAAACTTCATTGAAAAAAATGAACTTTGCTCAAATGACGTCATTGAAATATAAACTGCCTGGCTCTCTATGAAAAAGCAGAACAAATTTCATTGATAAACATTTATTATATTTCTTTCATTCATCACAATACTACATTCATTTTACTTAAAAACTTAAAACCATGGAGGTAAAAGTAATTTAACTCTGTGCTTAAATCTTCACCGAAAACGTCTGCTATAAAATCGTCTGTTCTCTATATAAAATCAATGACTGTTTCATTTATATCAACTGTATTGCAGACTCCAGCGCTAAATAATTTGCTTTAAAGAAATTCAGGAATTCTTATACTGATGTGTTTACAATCTCCAGAAGTAAGAATTAGGCTTCGTTGTAGAAATAATCGAAGTTAGATGATTATTTAAACTCAAATATATTGTAATTGTGTGGTTTTAGAACATTGATGCACAGAAATTAAGCAAAAATAAAGTAGTTTTAGGACGGATACAACAACAAATATAAATTAAAGAGAACTTTAAAAATCACGATTTTGACACAAGATGGATGCCATATTTTATTTTGAAGTGGGTCACGTGATTTCTTCATATAATGGGTGTAATTATTGTTTTAATTTTTATTTAAATAACTACTGAATATATTTTTCTGAAATTTTTTTTATATATTTTATGTGATAATTTGAATATTTTCTAAAACTTTCGAAGCAATTTGTGAATTTTAAATTTGCTTAAAAAATGTTTGAATAATTAAGTCCCATAGGGTTTAATGTATTTCCTTTTTTCAATCCGGATTCAATCCAAAACTAATTGGGTAATATTATTCATGTATATTCCCATAGGTCCCACAGACTGTCTGAAAAACATACTAAAATTTCATTTTGATAAATCCATTTTTACGGCAGTTATCGTGCTAACGGACAGACAGACAGACAGACAGAATGAACAAAGTCATAAACACTTTCAACTATGTTGTAAAGTGTTAATAACATCGAATCGTATGATTCCATGACAATTCATTAGTCAGAAGAGCGTTGATATTTCTTCCCAAGCTTGAGCAAATAAGTGAGCTACAAATATTCAAATCTTATAACCAAGCTGAAACGTCCTTTGAAACTTCATAAAAACCCACTAAATTATAACCCATCGAATAAAGTACTAACGTATGAAAACCATTATATTAATACTATAATAAAAATGCTTGTATTTTTAAAATGTGATAAATTTCCTTACATGCATTACCGATTTTACTCATATGTTTTAAATTTTAGTGGAGTGAGAGTTTAACATAATTTTTCTAAAACCAATTCAGTTTTTAACACTTTATAACATAGTCGAAAAGTGTTTATGACTTTGTTCATTCTGTCTGTCTGTCTGTATGATAGCATGATAACTGCCGTAAAAATGACTTTATCAAAATGAAATTTTAGTATGATGTTCAGACGGTCTGTGGGACACAAATTGCTTCGAAAGTTTTATGAAATATTCAAATCATCCCATAAAATATATAAAAAAAATTTCAGCAAAATATATTCAGTAGTTTTTAAATAGAAATTAAAATAATAATTACACCCTTTATATGGAGAGATCAAGTGACTTACTTCAAAATGAAACATGGCATCCATCTTGTCTTAAAAATCATGATTTTTAAAGTTCTTTTTAATTTATATATAGTGCTGTATCCGTCCTAAAACCGCTTTATTTTTACTTAAATTCTCTGCATCTACATATTGAAATAACGCAATTACAATATAGTTGAGTTTAAACGATCATCCAACTTTGATTATTTCTACAACGAAGCCTACTTTTCACTTATGGAAAATGTAAACAGCAAAATATATAGAATGAGTTGTATAAGAATTACTGCATTTCTTTAACGCAAAATTATTTAGCTCATGGAGTCTGCAATATAGCTGATATGAATGAAATATTCATTGATTTTGCAGAGAGAAGGACGATTTTTTCGATGACGTTTTAAGCATAGAATTTTATTACTTATGCCTCCATGGTCTTAAGTTTTTAAATAAATTATTATAGTATTGTGATGAATGAAATGAATGGAAAAATTTTTTATGAATGAAAAGCTGCTTTTATAGAGAGAGCCAGGCGTGTTATATTTCGATGACGTCATTTGAATAAATTTCATTTGTTTTCGATGAAGTTTTTGAATATAATAAATTATCGTAGTATTATGCTAATTTTAAAAATATTACCCAGGAATGTATCGCATTTTAGAGATGTTTAAACTAGACATTTTATATTTCAATGCCGTCATTTGAATGAAGTTCATTTTTTTTATGAAGTTTTAAGTTTTCAAATATAATAAATTAATGTGGTATTGTGATAATTTTAAAAATATTACCGAGGAATGTATCGCATTTTTGAGATGTTTAAATAAAATTGCAAAGAAGTTGGAAAGTGTTTCATAATCAATGCTTTATGCATGATTGGTCTTTCTTGGTTTTTTTTTTTAATTTTTGATTTAAATTGATTGAAAACCTTCAAAAGGAGGGAACGCGCAATGATTTTCAACGTAGTTATTTTCGATGTCATTAGACTTATTTTTGCATTGAACATACAGTGACTATAGATAATTAAAAGCTACGACACTTTCTTTTATCAGTTCATGAGACATGTTTCTAAATGAACAGCATCAAGATACATTTTTTACATAATTTATTCACGTAGAAGGCTAAAAGTTCTTTATCTTCATTACATGCTAAAAATACTTTCCGTTTTTTGCATACATCACTACTTAATTGAAAACAATCTTTAAAAGATACTCATTATTATTTAACTCATTACTCATACAGATTCCAAAAGTCTTCCCTAATTTTAACTTTCCTTATATACATAATATATAAGGAAAGTATTGTGACGGGGTCGAAAATTCGAATTCGAGTTTTCGTCGGGAGAGCACGTTTCAAGCATTCCTGATCACGAATCAAGCATTTTTGAAGTGATGTCTGTGTGTGTGTGCGCGTGTGTGTGAAAGTATGTGTGTGTGTGTGTGTGTCAGTGAGTCTGTGGAGACGATAACTGACGAACGAATGGACCGATTCGAACCAAATTTGGTACAAAAATCACAATCCGTAAACAATGGAATTGAATGTTCAGAACTCCCCTAAATTTTCGAATAAAATTTTGAAGAAATCGTCAAAAAATCAAAACTACTAATAAAGTTACGCAAATAGATATTTCTTATGTAATTTTTCATTAGAAAATGATTAGAACATTTTTCAAAAAAATTATCAAAAAGTCATATAAAATGAAAAAAATATATTTCCTATTGAGAAACATGTTCACTTTTCATATGTAATACCATGCGATAAATTGGGTGACACCATTCTCGTGGATCTAGCTCGTTCCATTCATGAAAAAAGATACTTTGAGTAATACTTTTGTATTTGAACGCCAATATTCATTTATCTGCTGTAAGAACAACTTATTTCTTCGTCCATAACGCTTGGCGAGATTTTGGCAGAATGTCGCCAACTTGGCGACTTTTTGAAATGTTGCCAAATTAACGAAAATCTCGCCAAATGGGTAAAAATGACGCTCAATCAATGAAAATGACGACTAATTGTCGAAAATTCAATATCTTGGAAAGAATATTAGTATCTACTATCAGAAAAATCTATTTTTTTTTTTTTTTACTGTAAAAGTAGTAAATTCATTACATTATATAAGGAAAGTCATGCGTTGCCCACATCAGATTTTTACAATTAAAATCCTGAAAATAAAAAGAATGGAAAAACAGAACACAAATCACGAAATACCAATATTATCCATTTGCTATTCCTATGGTAATGTGTATTTTACATAGATTAGTTTTATTAAATGTATTTTATTTTTTTAATTTTACTTTTAAAATTTAACTTTTTATTTACATTTATCGTCTCATTTTTAAGTTGTGCGATAAAAACGCATGGTTTTCTTTTAACCTTATCTAGATTAAAAATATAAAGTTTTAAGGAAAGCGTTTTAAAGATTTTTTGGGGATAATTACAGAATTGAAATTTTATCTTTACAAGTTATAAAATAAATGAGTAAGATAAATAAATTCTGAAAACTTGACAACGATTTTAAAGTATGAATTTTTATTTTGCATTGATGGGATTCTGCTCATAATGTTTAAAGAGTTGAAGATCTTGGTAACAAATTTGGTGTCAAATTAAAAGCGTTAGTGGTTAATTCGTCAGTGGCAAGTTAGGAATAGCTCATATGGATAAGATTGGTGCCTCGTGATTTGTGTTGTTTACTTTTTCTTTTCAAGATTTCAAGTGTAAAAATCTGATGTGGGCAACACATGACTTTCCTTATATAATGTAATGAATTTACTACTTTTACAGTAAAAAAATAGGTTTTTCTTATAGTAGATACTAATATTCTTTCCAAGATATTGAATTTTCGACAGTTAGTCGTCATTTTCATTGATTTAGCATCATTTTTATCCATTTGGCGAGATTTTCATTAATTTGGCAACATTTCAAAAAAGTCGCCAAGTTGGCGACATTCCGCCAAATTCGTCGCCAAAATCTCGCCAAGCGTTATGCACTAGGAAAAAAGTTATTCTTACAGCAGATAAATGACTATTGGCGTTCAAATACAAAAGTATTATTCAAAGTATATTTTTTCATGAATGGAACGAGCTAGATCCACGAGAATGATGTCACTCAATTTATCGCATGGTATTACATATGAAAAGTGGACATGTTTCTCAATAGGAATTTTTTTTTTTATGTGACTTTTTCATAATTTTTTTGAAAAATGTACAATATCTCGAGAACGGTTCATGTTCTAAAATTTATGCCAATCGTTTTCTAATGAAAAATTACATAAGAAATGTCTATTTTCGTAACTTTATTAGCGGTTTTGATTTTATGACGATTTTTTCAAAATTTCGTTCGAAAATTTAGGGGGGTTCTGAACATTCGATTACGTATAAAAACAATAGGCTTCCAGTGTTTACGGATTGTGATTTTTGTCCCAAATTTGGTTCGAATCTGTCCATTCGTTCGTCAGTTATCGTCTCCACAGACTCACTGACACACACACACATACTTTCACACACACACACACACACACACACACACACACACACACACACAGACATCACTTCAAAAATGTTTGATTCGTGATCAGGGATGCTTGAAACGTGCTCTCCCGTCGAAAACTCGAATTCAAATTTTCGACCCCGTCACAATACTTACCTTATACATTATGTATATAAGGAGAGTAAAAATTGAGGAAGACTTTCGAAATCTGTATGAGCATTGAGTTAAATCAAGGTATGGTTAATAGAAAGTTTAAGTTTTAAAGAGTGTTTTCAGTTCAGTCGTGATGTATGTAAAAAGCAAAAAGTTTTTCTTAATGAATGTAATAAAAATAAAGAACTTTCTTACTTTCTATTTCGAAAAATTGTATAAAATATCTAACTTAATTATGTTCATTTAGAAACATGTGGTATGAAATTGATAAAAAAAAAGATCGTATAAACAAAATGTCATATATATAACATATAAAATTGGAACATGAATAAAATCAGTAATGTTTGTACGAAAACTTGAAACATTTTAAAATTGCAAACATTTTTTATATCAATTTATTGGTTTTCACACTTCGATACTTCGGAGATGGGTTGTAATTTAGGGGTCTTTATAAAGTCTTAAATGACGTTTCAACTTGGTTATAGGATTTCAACCTTTGTACCCCACTTATCTGTTCAAGCTTGGGGAGGAATATCTGAATTGATAAAGCTCGTCTGACTGATCAACTGTCATGGAATCACTATTTAATGTTATTCAAGTTAGTTTTATTTACACATTATTTTATTTTTAAAATTTGTGCCTGCTTTTTAAATCTAGGGTGAGCGTCAGTAAATCTTCTGTCCTATCCGCGCTTTGTTAACTTTCGCGGCACACATTTTTCGCCGAAATTCTGCCCAAACAGTTGCGAAATATTCTCTGAAAGATAAAATGCAATGCTTAGATTATATTAAAACTAAATTTAACACCCAATAAAACATGGAATATATTTTTATTTTAATCCAAAATATTTTTGATGCTGCCATCTGTTGTAGTATTTAATTCATACCGATTATTTTTACTTTTTTAATGAACATTTTTAAATATCTATTCCTTCTAATACAGTATTAAATACAACAACAGATCATATATAATAATGCCACAATCACGGAAAGGTAATTTCTCATTCTATAAATTCGATAAGGGGATCTGAATGTACATAACTGAGGACTGCAATTTTGTCTTCAAGTTCCTTTGTAATCTAAGCATTACATTTTATCTTTCAGAAAATATTTCGCAATTGTTTGAGCAGAATTTCGGTGGAAAATGTGTGCCGCGAAAGTTAACAAAGCGCGGATAGGGCAGAAGATTTACTGACGCTCACCCTTAACAGAGGAAAGCGTCGCACAGATCGTTCATAAAAATTCCACGTATCAATGGTTTTGAGTAAAAGCGTGATTTAAATACTGTTTCTTAGTTCTTTCAATTACAAAGCAGTATTTTTTTTTTCAACAATGTACTCACAACTAGAATATCCCAATCTTCTCTGTTAATGGGTATTGTGTACAGGATATTAAAACAAATGCCTCAATATCTTCATGCTAATCCAAGCTTTGATTGATTCGATAAAGTACGTGTGGTGCAAATACATTTCAAGTGAATATACTACAGATTCCTCATAGAGGATAGTATACCATATCGTATTCAGTCGTTATTAAAAACAAAGGCGGCCACACAAAGTACTGATTTCGGTCGTTTTGTGTACTAAAGAATGTATGCATTCATATTTGTGAGGTCACTTCTTTTTTTTCCAATTATCTCTAACAAGTAAATTACCTGTTTCTGTGAATTGTTAATTTTCAATAAAATGACAGATGGTCTTAAACTTTTGCAAATGACTGTATATGTCCATTCTTTTATTTACAAATAAAACATTTTATATATTTATTTCGAATGATATATATTTAAATAGAAGTTGCTGAATTGTAAATGGTAGACATTATTGGTAGACACTGTTGTGAATGCTTCGCTTCTGATCCTCATATCCCGTTAGACAAGTCCTTACTGACCCTTTTTCAACATGTTTATTGTTTTGCTGTGGGAAAAAAAAAAAATTAGCGATAGTTCGAATTTAACGAGAAAATTAGTGTATACTTGTAGGCTACTCGTTATAACCACGTTCAAGGACCTTTAAAGTGGGAAGACAAAAGGATGCATTGTATAGGGGCCTAGGTGGTTTGAGGACAAGGGTTGCATAAACAATTTATGAAAAGGTCAATGTCTTGTAAAATAGGGGATAGTAGGGACCCGAGCATTTGCTGCATAGGGGCCCGAGAATTCTGTCTGCGGCATTGACCACGTCTTTCTGTATTTAAATTTGACAAACATATTAACATCTGAAAATAACTTCAAATTGCATCAAAATGATCAGAAAGAGTTACGCTTTAAGATATATTTTTCGAAGAAATCGAAAAATTTGACGGCTTAAAAATAGAAAAGATCAAAATGCCAAAATTCGAGCTTTTATGACTTTTCAACGCGTGTCAGTGAGCAATGGGGTGCGAAAAGTTCTTTTCATATTTTCAACAGATTGATTGGCACGCTGTGGGATTCAATTTTTCGGGGCATCCATGCGATTTTTCGGCACGGTACGTCAACTCATGCCGTAATTATGGGAATGTGAAAGCATGACTTTTGTAAATAGAAAAGGAAATATATGTTTAAACGGGGCAGCCAGAAGGAAAAATCGACTCATTCATAATATTTTTCAAATTAGTCCCTAAATAAATACACAGTTGTTACTTTGCCTTCTACGAATACTAATAAAACTTCCTCTTAACCGTTTAAGCCTGAGTAATTCTTTTTTTAAGTTTACAAAGTTCGAATGGAAATACAAAACATACTACGGTCGAAGATGGGATACGCCCAAATGCATCGAAAAATAACCGCCAATGAAAAATTATTCATGGGCGTTATAACAAAAGATGTTTGGGTCTACTTCAAATATAAATAATCATTTTAAAAGCTCAATGTATAGAGAGTCACTTGGCCGGCCAAAATTGGTGATTCAATTCCTCACTGAGACAAGAACAACAATGGCTTTCGAGCAACTTAATCTTTTAGGTTAGATGCAGTGACTGATATCTATAAATGTAAATTTTATTGAAATTCGAGTTTTTACCGATATTACCAAGGAATCGATTTAGGGCAGCGACTTCAATCCACGAAAAGTTACGACTAGCCGGATGGTCATACAGTTTTAGAAAAATTAAATGAATAAGAAAGTAATACAGATATCAGAAGTGTCCGAAATATGAAAGAGGAAAATGTAGGGCCCAATAGAAGTAAAGCTAAATATCTCAGCTCAATGGATTTGATTCCTCGCTTAGACAAAAGTTATTTACCTAGTTTGAGCTATCAATTTCAGTCTCGAAGTAGATTTTTTCGATGTTGCAAATAGTAAAACCAGAAAAATTCAAATTTCGGTGTTATTCATCCCTTGCATCTAATCTACAGGATAAAATTTTTCGGACATCATTCTAAAAAACTAACTTATGCTCCCGCGGCGAATCGAACTAACGTTCTTCCACTGACCGCCATACAAATACAAATTCTGTCCATTGAGTGACTAAGACGATTATCTTTCATTCTATATTTAAAATTAACCCTGTCAGGTTTTTCTTAATAAATGCATTTTATTTGACAAGTCTTTTGTAATTGTTTCGAAAAGGAAAATATCGATAAAAAAGAAAAATAGCTTATTTTAAACACAGGCGATTTCAGGATATCGGAAAGGGAGAGGGAGGTGTTACAGATCTGCGTTTCCCCTATTGAGAACTAACTAATCATAGACATTAGTTGTATGACCTTGTCGTACTTGTCGTATTAGGTTACTTGTATTACTTGTCGTACCTTGGTACGTCTATGGAGCTAATGCAATGGTCCCGCCTATAAGGAGGGAATTATGACCCCTGTCAACGTCACTGATTTTTTTTACAAATGAAGGTCAATGCAACTGATTCATAGTTTTTATGAATTTCGTTTCTTTTATTTTGCTCTTACTAATTTGTATTGTTAATTCGAACTGAATTCAACGTCGAACAAAATTTAAATCATTGTTTCAATGCAAACTAAAGGATACTTTCTATTTCGCTATTATATATTAGCGAACTTTCACACACTTTACTTTAGCTACTTTCTATAGTAGCGAACTTTCACATACTTAAAAAAAAAGGGAATAGTAAAAAGCCACCAGAAAAGACCCTGTGCGACAAGGCGCCATCCGTGTCGAATTGTGGAATCGTAACAGAGAAAAAAAAAATAAATAAAATGCTCCTTTCGTAAAGAAAAGAGCAACTCGGACAATTGGCTTTGCCGACCTGTGCGCGATGTATTCCGGAATCGTTGAGGCTCACACTCCTACAGAAAAATGAACAGACAGCGAAATTCAATCTTCGAAGGCCCCCCCCCGCTGCGTGAAAACGTTTGAGACACGCCCCTGAAAAAAGATGCAAAGAAAAAAACACGTGTAGAACGTGATCAGGGGGGACAGCAAAAGATGAAAGGAGCCGCCGGCCCCGCCCACCCAACTAACCCTTGCAATTAGGGTTTGATCCCTCCCCGCTCCTTTCGGGTTTTGTTTTTTAGCGCGTTTTATTGTGATGTGGTGTTATTAAAAGTGCGTTTTGTTGAGTACGACAGATAGATCAAAGGAGGGAAGTTGCAAGGATGGGTCCGTGCTTTTGTGCCACCAAAGGGTTGAGTTGGATATTTTTTCCCCTCTGTCCGCTTCGCTCCGGGATAGAAATTGAATAAATGATATTGCGAGTGGTCTGTCCTTAATAGCTTTTGTTCTGACACGAATTATTTTACGCATGGGCAGAGAAAGTCTTTTGAAATTCGAGCAAAGTTTCTGTTATCGTGTGGCAGCGGCAACACGATTTTAATTAGTTTAGGATTGAATTTTGAAATTCCTCACTTAAACGTTTTTAAAGTTGAATTTTGAATCATGGATGAATATGCGTTATTGAAAATTAAGTAGTAAATATAAATTTGAATTTTTAATTAAAATTAAGCGGTTACGTGGCTGTTTATACATGCTTATCTTTTATCACTGTACCTATATTTTATTATTATTACCTCGTTATTTCTATTTTTTATCGATAAGATATTAATGACCCATAAAGACTAAAAAATGCTACAAAATGGCATGTACATGTATGTAGCCTGGGACGGTTGATTCCCCCCCCCCCCCCCCAAATTTGTTTTTTTTTTATATTTTTAGGTCATCTCCTGAAATAACATGTCTTTTCCAACTTTTGCCATTCATTTAATATATTTCTAAATGTATTGTGGGATTTTTATACGTATCTAAAATACATATCTATTGATCATTATAGATGCGTTTCATTTTAAACATATTGCAGTATCAATCCTACAGTTGTAGTGTCCAAACCCGGCCGACACCCGAAGACATGTTTCAATCTAAAACTCAAGTCTTTCCCAGCCTGAATAACTTTGAATCTCGGCCCAGTCCGTTCCGAACAATCGTTTTCTCAGATATACAAATTATTAAAATAATTATAATAATAAAATGTCGAACATTTTGAATTAAAATTTTGTATTAGGGACAGATCAAAATTTTACTGCATACAACGATGCAGAGGAGCCAATAGGGGCCTTGGTGCATCGTCAAAGCAAATAACATTTCTTTTTAAAGTAAATAACATCATCCGATTATTTTTCACAATCAGCTGCTTCAAATAAGTGAAATTTTGAATTGTAGATTTTGCAAATCGATGCAATGTAATCTTTAATTTTGCAGGATATTTAATTCCAATGGACATGTATACTATTTCAATGTACCAGGGCCGCCCATACAAAGTGTGGGCTCGACTGCAAACATTTTTCATGGGTCCCTCTCCATATTTAATTTTTCTCTTTTTTTAAATCTTCCATGTTTTCTATTCCGTAAAGAAAAAAAAATCGAAAGAAAGAAAAGAAAAAGAAAAAAAAAATGGTCGGTCCAACCTGAATCCGTACCCCACTACATTGTTGTCCCCACTACGAGTAACCCTGCCTGTGCACTTTCCGACATTTATTACCCATATACTTTTAAATTCTCGCACAAAATTCCATCGTTTCCTTAGATGAGGAAACACCAAGATTACAGCATTTTCCGAAAACACAAAACCCCATTCATTCTTTCATTAGAATCACTCATTAATTCAAACGCGCAGGTCCCAAAAGCCGTGCAGAAATAGAGAACACGCAGAAGAATAAGAAAGAAAAAAAAACATGAACCGTCATTACCCCATTTGTACTTGCCTACCTCCAGTCCAGTTCATGATATCCCAAACCTGTCATTGTAGCGAAATGACTCCATTTTCTTGCATTAAGGCTTCCTTCTAATGCACGTAATATCTTCCCCGCGTTCTGGCTATTATTTAGGCATTAAGCTACCTTACCCCTTTCGCCTCCCCTTTACAAAGTCGAGGGGGAATAGGTCAACTTTTAATGTGCCCGAATTTCGTGACGCAAGAACGTAATACCGTCCGTCCCCCCGTTTAAAAGCCCTTATTGTTTTTCGCACCATTCTTCCGAATTTCGGGCAGGGAGAATCACGAAGATCTACCCCCCCCCCCCTTTTTTTTTATCGAGTTTAGTTTTCTTCTCGTGATGGATATATGAGGATGGCCTGTATTTTCAAAATGAATGGTTGATTGTTGTTACTTACGAAACTTATAAAAAGTTGGGGTTTTTTAAAAGCGAATTATTTCAATTTATTTTAGCTAGTTATTTAATATTCTTGCGAACGTGCAAAATGCTATTTCTCACTAGAGTCTCTTTTGAAAACCAGGCGGAGAAAACACCAGTACAGGCATCCTTTCCCATGATGTGAATCTAGGGTTGCCATATTCTGAAATTCGAAGAAGGGTTGCCACATTTAGTGATTTATAGCCAATTTGGCAACTTTGACATTAGACAACCATTTTCGCATTTAGCAACCATTTTGGCAATTGGGAAACTTTCCGAAGGTTCGAGAAACACCTCAAAATAACCAGTATTCTATATGAGATATGAGAAATTTCCAGAAGTTTCTATAGAGAGTCTATAAAAGGAGTCATCATTCAGTTTGAGCGCAGTTGGCGTGATGCGAGCTACCTTAAACTGTAATATTCATCAATGTTTTGAGAATAGTAGCTGCTATTTTGCGGGTATACATTTTCTAATTTTACATAAGAGTGGGACTTATCAGGGAGGTTTTATAGGAATATTAGACATCTTCATTTCCCACCTCTGAAGACAAATTGCATTGTGAAAATAGAAGAGCCAATTATTTTTCTGAATAAAATTAGAAAAAGTTTTACATATTGCGGTGGTAACAAGAAAAAAATAATCTAAAACTGACTATAGTTTTAAATATTTCACCTTCAATACTGAACTCTTTTTTTTTTCAATATATTCCCAATTCGTGATGCACAGTGGTCCAATTATACCTTCCGCGGTGAATTAAAATCTTAAACAAATTACGGGGATTAACCCCACTTGCTACCGTTACATCAAAGTTAGAGCAGCTCCACTTCAAAGAGCGCATGTTTCCTGCTTCATCTCCCATACTTTCAATTTACACATCCTTTTATAAAAGCGGCGCAACGAAATTAAACCATTCTTCAGCACACAATGCTACACGTGGTGTTGTGATATTTTGCCCCGTTGACTGACAACCATCGCAGATAAGTGGCGAGCTTAGAAATACAAATCTGACGCCGGACCGCATTTTCACCAATTGAATCACTTTTCTTTCCTCTGTTTTTATTTGTTTCATCGAATTGTCAAAGGCCTTGCCGCTGCTGTCGAAAAGAGCTGAGGGGAAATGGCGGCATTTTCACAAGCATCAAAAGGAAGACATTTTTTTTTTATATTCCTTTTACTGCTTCTGTTTTGCTAATTTGTTATTTATTATTGCTTGTCTTGTGTGCCTCAAGTTGCGCAGTTGTTGAAAAATTGCTGAAGTAATATTCAATCAATAAGGTGGAGCCGCGTTTTGTTCTCCTCTTGTGAGATTTGGGCAATGATTATGTTTTTCTTCTCATTTATAACTGGAGCTGTCACAATTTGTAAGAGAAAAGATATTTATTGGAAGAGAAAGTGCTCTTCATATAATAGAAAGTTGTTGGGTTAGAAAAGTTTAATACTCAATTGTCTCGTTTTGATGCGCAAAGAATAGAATAATAATTTTACATATTTAATTTTTGAAAGTATTGAAAAATTGTATTATGAAACTAAAGGATTGGTTTATTATTAGTATTTCGACAAAACATCATTAACCTTTCATGTATCAATTGTATCATTACCAATCGGCGTGGTTTATAATTTTTCTCTCAACTGTGTAAGACCTTTTCGATTTCATATTTTGAATTACATTATGTAAACATTAAAAAAACAGTAAACAATTTCAAATTATATTTTTACCTAAAATTTTTTTCTAAACGATAAACGATTTTTTCTAACGATGATTTCACTGGTAAATAATAATAAAAGAGGTTGTTTAGTGACCAAAAATCATAATAATCACTCAAATTTACGAAAATTCCGTTTATTATTTTATCTAATGTTCGAGTCCTTGGGGGAAAATGTGGTGATGTGACTGATTAGAAAAAAAAATTAAACAACAGAACTCATAGAAATAGTTAATTCACTGTACGTTCAAAAAATGAAAAGCAAATTATAATAAATGTTATTGAAAGCTCTTGCCTATAATGAAAACAATTCCCATTATGTAATTGGGGCATTATACAAAATGTCCTCTTCTTCTTACGGGGGAACATCAAACTAGAATTATAAAAAGAAGATTTTATTAATATACGAGTATCAGGAGTAAGAAAAGGTGGATGTTTCTTCATAGTATTTGTTTGCACAGCAGAATATGAATATTTCGTGATCATTCCAGTACGTCAAAAAAAATTCTTATTTTTCTTTCCAATTTCATCATCCATCATCATCATCACTCATCGTGCCTAGTGGCAGTGGCACATAAGGCTTTCAGCTTGTTTCGCCACCCTGGTCGATCCTGTGCCGCAGTCCTTGCTTCTGACTAGCTCACCTATCCCATCAGATTTCTCTCTTGTTCTATTAGAAAGGTCTCTTAGTTTAGTCTCCTCCAAGTTAGTTTGTGTCGACCCCGAGATCTTTTCCCCTCAGGCGCCTAAGTAAGTGCCACAGCAGGGATGTTATGCTGTGGCATTCTTAAGACATGTCCAGTCCATTTCCATCTAGGGTTTTTTTTTCATCTCTATTGCTTTCTGTCCAGTACTCTTGTAGAGTTCGGTGTTATTAATAACATAAGACCGAAATACTCCCAAAATTTTCCTCAAAAAAATGCAGGTCATGGCAACTTTCAGAAACTGTTGCAAGGTTCCCATTCTCTTTAAATAGTCTTTATTTTATATTTTTCATGCTTAAAAATTCTTAAAAGTACTTACTTTTCATAAAGGTTTTTAAAGTGTACTGACTTTTGCTCAAGGGTTCTTAAAAATTCCTTATTTTCCCTCTAAAAGTCATCAAGTTATATTCCCCCCCCCCCCCAATAACTATTTCAGCAAAAATTGGTAGTGTCTGTCCTATGGGAAAATAACAATTTCAGAAAAAAATCAACGATTTAAAATGAGTGCAGCAAATCTTCAACAACTACTGGTTTGTCCAATAATACCTATATGTTCTTGGTTTCTGTTTTATATCTTTGATCAATTGTATAATACATAACAGAAAAAGTTACAAATCGGAGATCATAATTAATTACATTTCATATACTGTACCATTGATCTTGCTGTCAGTGTTGTCACATCTATATGCTGAAATTGAATGGTATTTTCTTTTATGATTTTTTTTTTTCCTACATTTAATTAGTTATACTATATGTTGAACATTATAGTAGTACAAAATCTTGCAGATTCCATATACTTTATTATTGTTGTATGATACCTTTGTTTGAACCGTGTTAAAATATGCATGTGTCAACGTATTTTAGAACCTTAAGAAGGCCTTTAAAAAGTCCTTATTTTTTGTTGCTTGTAAAGAGTGATAACCTTATGTTACGAATTCGAATGCTATAATATCCATGTATTACTTTGTAAGGAATAAAATATTCCTTTTTTTTTTTCGCCTTGCTATCACTCTTTTTTCAATGTAAATTTTTCTAAACCTATGCAATTACGTGATATGTAGTAACTAGAAAAATACTAGTAGTGTCCTCTAATGACGCGATACTTATTCAATGTAATGAAATTTCAGATCGTAGATCAAATGTGAGCTTAAAAATAGTTATAATACGTAATTTTCCATTTCGTCATTGCACTGAAAAGTAAGAAAATAAAAAGAAAAGGAAAAGCTATTTGTTCAACAAAATGTACAGTTTTGTTGAGAAACGGTCACAGAAAACGCCATTATTGAATTTTAAAATTTGCATTATATGTGTGGCAAAATATTATATATCGTGGAGAGAATATAAAAATTTTCCGTCCTCTTATTGCGACAACTAACATTTTCTAGCAACATGCATAAAAGGAGAAGATGAAAAAGAATTATCCTTAGATCTAAACGAAACGTTCAGCACAATTTCCTCCGCTGTTTTATTTATCGAAATTGTTCCGTACTAACGTCTAGTTGAAAACCAAATCGAATCGTCCAATACGGTTTCAGTTACATTACCAATCGCTGACAACCCCGTACCAAACATCTCCAGAGAAAATTCAAGACAATCCGACTAATTCAATTTTCTCCGCCGACTTATCTTCCTTCAATTCCCACACCGAATAATTCGATTATGCAATGAAATGGATGCGATTGCATCGCGCACGATTCTCGCACGCTATTAGCGCTAATTGCGAACGCGTAGCCGAAAGGTGTATTGATACGCAGGCGGGGTGTTGCGCAGGAATTCCGGGTGGTCCCTGGCGCATTCGCGGTTTGCCATAAATCTTTCGGTGGGCGCGTGACTCCGGGTGTCGGTGAATAACAATAAAAATGATAAAATAAAAGTCGCGTGCCGAGTTAAATTACATTGGGAGGGCGGTGCGGTGGCAGCATAAAGTCAAATGTCAAACCGACACCTCGAGCGCCATGTATGGTCGTTAATTTATTTTTTTTTCTAATTTTCTATCGTTTATTTATTTTTTTTACTGTTTACAGGAAAAATAGTCTAATAATCTCCAAAAGAACCGATCCCATAAATCTGATTTATTACAGCTACAATAACACCTCGTTATATCATTCATTTTTATATTCCGTATTTAGATATATCGCGCTTCATCTACGCACCACCCCCCCCCTTTCACGGATACGAGAAGGGGGGGGGGATGGGATATTACGAATATTTTAAAAGCCAATCGTATTAGAAAAAAAAATTAAATCTAGATTTATGTTATTTATTTTCCTATATTTTAGTTCTCCCAGATTTTAAAGGCTAAGAACGTATTTTAAAGTTCTTCGCATATATCAGCTTACTCCTTTTTCAGCATTCGGAAATTGCAACGTAACTCGCCTTCTAAGTAAATCCTTTATCAAAGACCTATTAATCATTACCCCTCTATATTTTCGCCATCTTTTATTACTGCATTATTCAAACTGCATTTTACTGTAATAGGCTCTGCATTAGATTTTTCTAATGCTGGGATGAAGAGCACGCATTTCTCCCTAACTTCTGTTTTCTAAAATCTCTATTTCTATCTTAATTTCTGCAAGAGGCAAAAGTTGGAACTTCCCAGCTGAGGGCAAAAACAAAATCTGTGATTTGGGATCTATTAATTAATTATGTTCTTTTATTTGTAGCAGCGTGAAGCATGTCAGCACAGGGCCCGGATAGCTCAATCGGTAGAGCGTTAGGCTTTTAACCTAACGGTCCAGGGTTCGAGTCCCTGTTCGGGCGGAGCTATTACTTTTCTTGAGTTAAAAAATATAATCGATTTTAGTATTTCAAAATTCGAATAGGAACTGAAAGAAGGAAAATGGTGAGAAAAGAATAATTTCAAAATTATACAGCATTTGATAAAAATTATGCAAAAAAATTAAGTTACATAAAACAATTTATCAGTATTCGCGAAATGAATACACTAAAATTATAAATTTAATATCCCGTTTCACCAATGAATATTGATGATTTGATTGCTCAGGTTTCGCCAGTTGGGATACTGTAAAGCCTTGAATCCGAAAACGTCACGGTTTGATTTTTATAACGAAACAGCGTTAAATTAAAAATATTCTTATTAATGTTTTTGGGACCAAAAATTTATTGATATTTTAAGTGTTTTTTTCAGACCGAATAATTTTTATTAGTTTATTTTGGATATGACATCAGATCTTTATGTCATCAGAAAGCGCACATAATTAATTCTCTTTCTAATTTTGTCAAAGGTAACTTGCTGTTATTTTTTTAGCTCACATAGAAATACATTTTTATTGGCATCTTTAAAACTAAGTTTCCTGCAGTAGACGAAAACTGAAACGTTTCTTTAGCATTCTGAAATCGCGACGTAACACGTCTACTTCTAAGTAGATCAATGACCCATTAATCTTTATCCCTTTATATCTTCACCATCTTTTATAACGGCATTATTCAAAATTCATTTGACTCTATAGGCGCGACATTAGATTTTTCAAATTCTGTGATGCACTGCATTTCTCCTTAACTCACATTGTAAAATCCCTGCTTCTATTACCATTGCTGGTGGTAAAAGACGGAATTCTCCAGCCCAGTGACTCCAAAATACCAGAAATCCTATCTTCTGCCGCGCTTGTTAACTTTCGCGGCACACATTTTTCGCCAAAATTCTGTTCAAACAGTTGCGAAATACTTTCTGATAGATAAAATGCAATGCTTAGATTATATTAAAATTAAATTTAATAGCCAATAAAACATAGAATATATTTTTTATTTTAATTCCAAATATTTTTGGTGCTGCCATCTGTTGTCGTATTTTAATTCATACCGACTATTTTTATTTTTAATGAACATTTTTAAATGTCTATTCCTTCTAATACGCAATTAAATACAACAACAGATCATATATAATAATGCCACAATCACGGAAACATAATTGAACTTGGACTTGAACTTGAAGACAAAGGATACGTGGAATTTTTATGAACGATCTGTGCGACGCTTTCCTCTCTTAAGGGTGAGTGTCAGTAAATTTTCCGCCCTATCCACGCTTTGTTAACTTTCGCGGCACACATATTTCGCCGAAATTCTGCTCAAACAGTTGCGAAATATTTTCTTATAGATAAAATGCTATGCTTAGATTATATTAAAACTAAATTTAATACCCAATAAAACATAGAATATATGTTTTATTTTAATTTAAAATATTTTTGGTGCTGCCATCTGTTGTCGTAATTTAATTCATACCGACTATTTTTATTTTTTAATGAACATTTTTAAATGTCTACTCCTTCTAATACGCTATTAAATACAACAACAGATCATATATAATGCCATAATCACGGAAACGTAATTAAACTTGGACTTGAAGACAAAGAAACTTCATCACTGAGGACAAAACTGCAGTCCTCAGTGATGTACATTCAGATCCCTTCTCAAATTTATAGAATGATGAATTACGTTTCCGTGATTATGGCATTATGTATGATCTGCTGTTGTACTTAATAGCGTATTAGAAGGAATAGACATTTAAAAATGTTCACTAAAAAATAAAAATAGTCGGTATGAATTAAATTTCGACAACAGATGGCAGCACCAAAAATATTTTAAATTAAAATAAAACATATATTCTATGTTTTATTGGGTATTAAATTTAGTTTTAATATAATCTAAGCATAGCATTTTATCTATAAGAAAATATTTCGCAACTGTTTGAGCAGAATTTCAGCGAAATATGTGTGCCGCGAAAGTTAACAAAGCGCGGATAGGGCAGAAAATTTACTGACGCTCACCCTTAAGGGTGAGCGTCAGTAAATCTTCTGCCCTATCCGCGCTTTGTCAACTTTCGCGGCACACATTTTCCGCCGAAATTCTGCTCAAACAGTTGCGAAATATTTTCTGAAAGATAAAATGTAATGCGAATACAAAGGAACTTGAAGACAAAATTGCAGTTCTCAGTGATGTACATTCAGATCCCCTTATCAAATTTATAGAATGAGAAATTACCTTTTCGTGATTGTGGCATTATTATATATGATCTGTTGTTGTATTTAATACTGTATTAGAAGGAATAGATATTTAAAAATGTTCATTAAAAAATAAAAATAATCGGTATGAATTAAAATACAACAACAGATGGCAGCACCAAAAATATTTTGGATTAAGATAAGAAATATATTCTATGTTTTATTGGGTATTAAATTTAGTTTTAATATAACCTAAGCATTGCATTTTATCATTCAGAAAGTATTTCGCAACTGTTTGAGCAGAATATCGACAAAAAATGTGTGCCGCGAAAGTTAACAAAGCGTGGATAGGGCAGAAGATTTACTGACGCTCACCCTTAAACCGGTTATGTGTGTGGGGGGCGCGGGGGGAGGGGCGGAAGAGAATATACTAAAATATTAAATTTAGGTCTCTAAATAAATTACTTTATTAAATTATATTTAAATTAATTATTATTAAATATGATATTTTTATTACTGTGGGCCACTATTATTAAATGATACCATCTATATTACTAGAAAATGTGCCAGGCGTTGCATGGTATTTAAAGTAATACTTTTATTCAAATATTGGTTGACTCTATTGTTTGACTTTTTCATAGGCGCGGCATTAGATGTTTCTAATCCTGAGATGCACTCATTTCTCCCTAATTCATACTTTCCAAAATCTCTATTTCTATCCCCCTTTAATTTCCGCTAGAGCCTGAAAACAAAAGCTAGAAGTTCTCAGCCAAGTGATTCCAAGAAATAGACATCTTTGATCCTTGACCTATCTTTTAACAAGTTATGTTCTTTTATTTGCAATAGAGTAAAGAAAAGGCCTTGTAGAGCCCGGATAGCTCAGTCGGTAGAGCGTTAGGCTTTTAACCTAACGGTCCAGGGTTCGAGTCCCTGTTCGGGCGAAACAATTTTTGTTCTTCCATTAGGGGACATGGAAAATTCGACACGGGTACTACACGGCTGCACACTGAAGTAATTAGTGACACGAAAAACGTGACTCGAATGCTACATCTGCACACTAAAAATTCATATTGCCATGTATGATTCTTAACATAATATAATATTTTTTTCGTTATAAAATTTGTGAATTAATATTTTAGAAAACATTTTTCGTGTTACACGACGTTTTCGTGTAACATGTTCGACGTTTTACGTTTTTCGTGTTACTTTTCGTGTTACACTATAAAAATTTTACATTGTGTCGCTTTAGATAAATTGCTTTATTAAAAATATTTTAATTCATTATAATTAAATATGAAATTTTTAACACTTTACAACGTAGTTGAAAAGTGTTTATGACTTTGTTCATTCTGTCTGTCTGTCTGTCAGTTAGCACGATAACTGCCGTAAAAATGACTTTATCAAAATGATATTTTAGTATGTTGTTCAGACAGTCTGTGGGACCTATGGGAATATAAATGAATAATATCACCCAATTAGTTTTGGATTGAACTCGGGCTGAAAAAATGAAATACATTGAACCCTATGGTACCTAATTTTTCAAACATTTTTTAAGCGGATTTAATATTCACAAATTGCTTCGAAAGTTTTAGGAAATATTCAAATTATCCCATAAAATATATAAAAAAAATTTCAGCAAAATATATTTAGCTTTTTAAATAAAAATTAAAATAGTAATTACACCTTTTATATGAAGCGATCACGTGACCATTATATGAAGAGATCACATGACCGACTTCAAAATAAAATATGGCATCCATCTTGTGTCAAAATCATGATTTTTAAAGTTCTTTTGAATTTATATTTAGTGTTGTATCCGTTTTCATGTCCCACAGTATAGAACTAGAAGCTTGAATTTATTTGCCATTAGGAAGTTTGGGTCGAGTATTGGCAATAATTGTGCTATAAATTGCTTTTCTAAATTATATAATGGTTTCCCTGATTATCTTGATATTTTTTATTCTTCTGAGAAGGATTTTAAAGAGCATTTGTTGTGAACATCTTGTGTTTTATTACATGTATTCTTGTAAAGTGTTTTTTTTAATTTTAATGTTTTAACTTTTTAATGTATTTTAACTGTTTTTAATGTATGTCATGGTATTTTGAATGTAGTTTTGCTCCTGCATGCTGTAACTGGGACTACGTCCTGTTGCTTGCAGTCTTTGTAATAAATAAATAAAACCGCTCTATTTTTGCTTAAATTCTGTACATCAGTGCATCTACATACTGAAACAACGCAATTACAATATATTTGAGTTTAAATGATCATCCAACTTTGATTATTTCTACAACGAAGCCTAATTTTCACTTATGGAGAATGTAAATACCAAAAGATGTAGAATGAGTTGCATAAGAATTGCTGCATTTCTTTAACATAAAATTATTTAGCTTATAGAGTCTGCAATATAGCTGATATGAATGAAATATTCATTGATTTTACACAGAGAAAAGGACGATTTTTTCGATGAAGTTTTAAGCATAGACTTTAATTACTTGTACCTCCATGGTCTTAAGTTTTTAAATAAAATAAATTATTATAGTATTGTGATGAATCAAATGCTGCTTTTATAGAGCCAGGCGTGTTATATTTCGATGACGTCATTTGAATAAATTTCATTTGTTTTCAATGAAGTTTTCAAATATTATAAATTATTGCTGTATTATGGTAATTTTAAAAATATTACCGAGGAATGTATCGCATTTCAGAGATGCTTAAACCAGACAATTTATATTTCAATGCCGTCATTTGAATGAAGTTCATTTTTTCGATAAAGTTTAAAATTTTCAAATATAATAAATTTATGTATTATTGTGATAATTTTTAAAATATTACCGTGGAATGTATCGCATTTCTGCAGATGTTTAAACAAAATTGCATTGGAGTTAGAAAGTGTTTCATAATCCTTTATGCATGATTGATCTTTCTTGTTATTATTGTGTGCCGCTATTATTATATATTACTTACTATCCATATAAATTACTAGAAAATGTTCCCGATGTTACACGGTATTTAAAGTAGGGATTAATTGAATTCGTTCATTCAATTTTTCAAAAGACGTAATCGCCCGCTGCGTCAGCATAAGCGTAGCTGGAGGTGCTGGATACCTCGAACTTAAGCTTGGGCCCGGTGCTGGAAACATAGAACGCCACGTTCTAATGCGACTTTGTATTATACCCTAAATACAAATACTCTAATTAATATTTTCGAGACCAAGAATTTGATATTTTAAGTGTTCCTTCAGATCGAATTTAAATTTTAATTAGTTTATTTTGCATATGACATCAGATCTTCATGTCATTAGAAAGCGCACTTAATTCTATTTCTATTGTTATGAAAGGTGACATCCTTATCTTTTTTTAACTCACTTATAGGAAATAAATTTTTATTGTCATCCTTAAAACTGAATTCTCTGCAGCAGACGAAAACTAATTTTTTTTTTCTGTTCATTGATATAGTGTTGAGGATTTTAAAAAAGAGGGGCTGGCCTCTAAATAAGAAAAAAATGTCAAACTGAGAAAAAAAACCAAGACACCGATAGATGTTAGCTTTCTACAGAAACCCTCAGTCTGATTATTTAAATTTCACTTTGAAACCGGTGTTGCTCGTAATTAACAGCAGGTATTCATTTATCCAATATCAGTACGGTAGACTTTTGAGCAATCAAACAAATGAATTCAACGAATCTTTGCTTTAAAATCCCGAGCAAATTTTTAGTATAGTATATTTTGACAAAATTAGCATGAAAAAAAAGAGGGGGGGGGGGGGTAGAAGGTGGTTGAATAGGATATCAGAATTAGTATGTCGAGGAGCTGAATTGGGTTTGAACCCCAGTGAACAAAAATATCAAACTTCAATGATTAAATGAGTTTTAAATTACATATGTTTTTTTTCCTAAACAAAGATGTTCATTGATTCAAATGTTTTAATTAATAAAGAACTGAATTAGTATGATCTCTTTTTCCTTCCTGAAGAAATAGTGTTCCAATTGTGAGGAGGGAGGATCTAATCTTAATAAAAATAAATTTTGAAGGTAAATTACAAACAAAAAGAATGCAGCTATTCCTCCTCTTTATATACCATGAAAAAATAAAAACTTTATCAAATTGAATTAAAAATCCAATAGTAGTGTGTATTTTTTTATTTTTATTAATTTTTTTTAATTAAATTACCTCCCGAACTTTTGATTTTCGATTAATGAATAGCTGCTTTTTTGAAGACATACCAAAAGAACAATTTCTGCGTAGTATACTAAAACTTAAATTTTTGTACTTAGAAAGACTATAGAGCTCTAGAATTCCTATCCAAATTTTGGTATACATTGTTCCTGATTGAAGCAATATTTTACCCAGAAATAAATCTTCAAAAGACAATAGCTTCTATCCAATGTTCTGTGGGATCTTAATTGGAACAAAAAATGTTCAAAAGAAGCATGTTCCACTTCCATCCAGAGACGAAAAGTGTCAAAGGAATCAGTTTTTTTCTCGGAACGTTATTTCAACATTATAGGTAATATGCACGCTTACATACTATATATTCTTTGCTCTTACAACGCCGAAAGCGTTGAGGGGTTACCAGAAATAAAACGGGCTTACCAGATCGCGGAAAAATCGCACCAAAATATCGCTAAATGAAAATTTTTTATACTAAAGCTGTACAATATAGGTGGAACTATACATATTACCTATAGAAGTACATTATACAATAGTGGCCAAAATTGTGGAAACCTTTTAGAAAAATGTATTTTTGAGGTTTGATGGCTCATAACTCCACTTTTTTTTGTACTAATACCATAAAATTACATATCAATGGAAAGATAATTTAATCAAAATTATAATGCAATAACATTTGTTCAATTATCTGTATTCTATCAAAAGTTATAGCCAAATAACCATAAAAAAGAAGCAAGACTTGCTTAGGTTAGTAGATAAAATAGGGGCGTTCTGCGACAAAGGCTCAGCGATGCTCAGCGCTCAGCAAAATGGCCGCCATCTTGGATTTTCGTAATCCTGGACGGGGGTGTAAAAGGGGGGGTAAATGAAAAAAGGTGGGGGTAAAAATTTTGGAGAAACTTTTTGTCGGGTGGCAACGATGTCGTAGTCTTGTACGAGGGGTTGAGGGGGAAATAAATTTTTGGAATGAGATTTTTCTAAGTATAGGAGAAACTTTTTTCGGGGTGGCAACGCCTAGGGTTCTGCGACGAAGGCTCAGCGATGCTCAGCGCCCCCTAGCGGCAGAAAGTGGAATTAAAATTGGAAATTTTTCTATCCTAATGGGACTTTTTTCTTTTTTTTTTTTAAATGAAGTGATTAAGTATGAAATATTCGTATTTTTTTTTCTTTTTTTAAAATGAATGAAAGGCGTTAATGAGGATAATGAAATAAAGTAATTAATACCATTGTTATTACATGTTATTGCATGCTAGGAGCGTGCCAATATCCCTCCGCCAAGGAGATGTTAAGGGTATACCGGCGGTATACTAAGGGGTATGCTGAAGGCATGCTAAGGTCATGTCAATATCCCTCCGCCTAAGAAAAGAGTGCTTTTCCTATATCACGGTTACGAACTTAACTGCGAGAATCTTGTAGCGTGAGATACTTGAAAATCTTGTAGGGTGTAGGGGTATGCCAAGAGCATCGAACATGAATTTTAAAAATGTGCCGCTTTTTGCGTTTTTTTCACAAAAAGTTTTCAAAACGTTAAAAAAACAACAAAAATGTGTGTTTTTTCAACAAGTTGAAGTTTTGGAGTTGTCGGATTTCTCTATGGGAATTAACATGGGTTTTCACACTTTTGCGAATTTTTTAGAAAAAAAATGTGGTTTTTTGCAAAAATGCGGCCAAAAATGTGTTTTTTGCAAAACGCGGAATCGGCCGATTTTTTTCAAACTGTCGGATTTCTCTATGGGAATTAACATAGGTTTTCACACTTATGCAATTTTTTGAAAGAAAATGTGCGTTTTTGCAAAAATGCGGCCAAAAAAGCGTGTTTTTAGAGTAGCAGAATCTCGGGAATCTCGGGAATCTCGAGAATCTCGGGAATCTCGGGAATCTCGGGAATTGAGTGTATAGGAGGGGATGTGTTTCCCCAACCATTTCGATCTTGGAGTTCAAATATTTTAAAAATAAATATTTTCAATAAATATTCCCAAAATTAAATATTTTTAATAAATATGGGGGTATCTTTGAATCTTAACATGTTTTAAAGAATCGTGAAAGTGTATACTACAATAGGGGGTTTCTTCATACCAACATAGTTTAATACGTGTGTTATTTTACAAGTGTGTACTACCATAGGAGTTTCTTTATACCAACATGGTTTAATATGGGTGTTATTTTATGTATGTGTATACTACCGTAGGAGTTTCTTTAAACCAACATAGTTTAATACGTGTGTTATTTTATACGTGTGTGAGGGTATCTTTAAATCCCATCATGTTTTAAAAATAAATGTTTTAAAAACCGCACGACAGACCCGAAGGCTTAGTGTAGCAAAGTGTGTGGTTAGTTAGTGTAATGTATGTAAGTGAATTATTTTAATTTTTAATTGTGGTCCCACCTTCACCCGCCAATTTAAACTGGATAAAAACAACAAGTGTTTAATATCTAATGTAAATCGACGCCACAATTTAACTGTGATTCTCAAATGAATACCGCATAATGCATTAAATCACGATGACAGATCTACCCCTCCCCACCTCGCGTGAATGTGGATAGTTACATCGTATGGCCAGTGCGGGAAAGATGAGGATACTGCTAACAGAGCGTGGTTTTGTATCTGGATATAACTTTAGGCAATATCCCGCGTTGGGCTGGGTCGACTGAACCGCTCTCGTTGCTATTGTTAACATCTGTGGTGGGGGACAGTTTTTCCGGACTGATAGAATGCTTGTGTTGGACCATCACGAAATGCTATTCTCAGCTGGGAGAGGCTCTTTTAAAGAAGTTCTTATTAAATTTTAACATGTTTTAAAAAGAATCTTTCATTCATTAGTGTTATGAATCACGCAAGTTAATTAAAGGATGTTAATTAAATTAATTGATTAAGTATTAAATGTCTGTATACCAGGAGCATGTCAAAGACATGTCAAGGGGTATGTCAAAGCGTACCAAGGGTGTGCCAAAGGAGTATGCTGAAGGCATGCCAAGACCATCGTTCCTACACTATCCCTCCGCTATATCGGGGTTACGAAGTGAACTGCGAGAATCTTGTAGGGTGGGATACTTGAAAATATCGTATGATGAGGGGTATGCCAAGAGGATCGAACATGAATTTTAAGAATGTGCCGCTTTTTGCGTTTTTTTCACAAAAAGTTTTCAAAACGTTAAAAAAACAACAAAAATGTGTGTTTTTTCAACAAGTTGAAGTTTTGGAGTTGTCGGATTTCTCTATGGGAATTAACATGGGTTTTCACACTTTTGCGAATTTTTTAGAAAAAAAATGTGGTTTTTTGCAAAAATGCGGCCAAAAATGTGTTTTTTGCAAAACGCGGAATCGGCCGATTTTTTTCAAACTGTCGGATATCTCTATGGGAATTAACATAGGTTTTCACACTTTTGCAATTTTTTGAAAGAAAATGTGCGTTTTTGCAAAAATGCGGCCAAAGAAGCGTGTTTTTAGAGTAGCAGAATTTCGGGAATCTCGGGAATTTCGGGAATCTCGGGAATCTCGAGAATCTCGAGAATCTCGGGAATTGGGTGTATGGGAGGGGGTGTGTTTCCCCAACCATTACGGTCTTAGAGTTTAAAAAATAAATATTTTCAATAATCATGAAAGTGTGCTTATGCCCAAAATACTTGAGTGTTATGAATCTCACAAGTTAATGAAAGGATGATAATTAAATAAAGTCTTAGAGTTTAAATAATAGCAGATACCAATGGCTGTATGCATATGTTTTTACAAGTGTACTACTACTACCATAGGGGGTTTCTTTAAACCAACATGTTTTAATACGTGCGTTATTCTAAGAGGGAGAAACACCTAATACGGTGATACATATGACACACGCGCTCAGCACAAATCGATGGAAATAAATGGTGAGATAGTTTTTAAAGACGAGACTTTTAAATTTTTTTTCGATAAATAAGGTATTTGAGGTTATTTAACGTATGAATGAACGATACATACCAATAAAATGAGGAACTAGGCTAAGTTTACAAGTATGGGACTTTAAAGTTTTGATGTTTTAGGGGTAGAACTTGAATTTATAATTAAACATGATTTATACTAACTACTGCAAAGGGAGAAATGCATAGCGAAAGGGGTTATGTGTGTGTATATATATATATATATATATATATATATATATAATACATATAACCAACACCCACCGCTGGAATGCAGATCAAAGATAGCATTTTTAGGAGAAGACATGAGATTCTTAAGTAAATGGAGTATTTAGAGGTATTTAAAGAGATATAAACATATGATAAGGTAACATACATAATACACACAACTAATATAGGACAGCGAAAGGAAAACTTTAGTATTGTTTAGAGACCGAACTTAAAATTTTTAAGTAAATGTAGGTGTTTGGAAAATTTTTAATGAACTATATGCGATACACATGTCTCCGATCACAGTGGTGGAAAAGTGATACCGGAACAGTTTTTAAAGATGTGACTTTAACTTTTTTTTCAATTAAGTGTAGAATCTACTAAATATTAGAGGGTGCTAGCACCTACCGAGGGTTTTATGTATAATACACATAAGCAGCATATAACATTAGGAAGGGGATATTACAAAAATTTTTAAAGATAGGACTTTACATTTTGGAACTAAATGAGATATCAAGAAACATTTAAAGGGGATGAAAACATCTAATGAGGCGGAATGGGAGTGTACTTACCCAAGATACCCAGCACTGAAATTATTCACTAAGATAAATTTTTTTTTTTTTTTTAAAGACTTTAGAAATTTCACATAAAAGGCAATTTATACTAGTTTTTAAAGAAATGAAAACGCCTAGCGAGATGACTTAGAATGAATACAACGCCGATATATATAACAGTGAAAATAAAACTTAAATATTGTTTAAAGACTGCACTTCAAATTTTAAAGTAAATGTACATACCCAGAAACTTTTAATGGACTAGTATAATACACATACTCGATATAACAGTTAAATGACGAACTAAGAATAATTTATAAGTATGTAACTTTGGATTTTTTTAGTTAAATAGGGATTTCAGCTAATTTTTAGAGGGATAGAAAGGTATACTAAAAGGTGTACAACAAATTTTTAGAAGGGACTTGGGGAATTTGCTAGCTAAATAAGGATTTACACTACTTTTTAAAGGGATATAAAGACATACTAAAGGGTATACAGCAAATTTTTAGAGGGGACTTTGAGAATTTTTTAGCTAAATAGGGATTTCTACTAACTTTTAAGGAATAGTAACACGTACTGAAGAGTATAGAGCGTAATCATTACTAACACCTAGTGCTAAAATGAGGAATTAGAGTAATATTTTGGGGATGGGACTTTAGATTTTTAAGTAAATGTTATGTTTAAAAACTTTTAAAGTAGCGTAAATACCTACTAAGATGACATATGCGATACACATAGCCAATACATAGTTATTAAATAGGGAAAAGCTAAGATGGCTTTTTAGAATAACACCTAAAATTTTTTCTAACTAAGAGCAATATATCAACACTTAAAGCGGACGAATACGAAGATTCAGACGGCATGTGTGATACACATCGCGGGCACATAATAGTTAAATCTTAATTTAAGTAAGTTTTTAAGGATAGAACTCTGAATTTTTTGGGTAAATGAGATGTTTAAGAACATTTAAAGAGTCAAAAACACCTAATAAGGCGGTATGAGATGATTTCATCATCATCAGATAACAGCGAAATGGGGATACTACAAATATTTTAAAGGGGAATCCTTAAAATTTCTAAGTAAATAACCTTTAAAGGGGTGAAAAATATATAGTGAAGTTGTGTAGATAATACAGATCATCGACATTCTAAAACAGACAAGACATGTCCAAAGAAGATAAAAAAATGTTGTACGTTAATATAAACATACATTATTCTATGTAGCAATGTAATACATACCCCAAGATTTATATAAAGTAATTGCGAATACATTATACCAATCCCATCAGAAATCAGCTAAAATAATAAAATTACCAAGCTGAATAATATATCTAGGTACTAAAACCCCAACAAACTACATTAAATTGATAAAAATCTTAACTAAATAAAATAATAAAGCTGTAACATACTATAAAAATACTAAGTTTAATAAAATAATAGAATAAAATCATATTAAAGCAAGAACTTACATGTTCAATCCGACTCAAAATCCTACATTAGGTGTAGGCCGATGAATAATGACAGATATAACATCTCCAGCTTTACCAACTTAAACCGACATATTCCCAGAGCAACTTGAAACGCGTCTTGACAGCACGAAATCCACAGCAGAAGTGATAAAATCGATACTTCAACGACACCCCCTACACGACAAGGTCACATCAAGGTCATATCATGGTTACAGTTAAACTATGGTATAAAATAGAATCACATGTTAAAAAATAATAGATTTTAGTAAAATAATTAAAGAAAATCCCTCTGTGATTATAAATGACCTGTCTATATTTACCGTGTGTGTGTGTGTGTGTGTGTACGTGTGTGTGTGTGTGTGTGTGTGTGTGTGTGTGCGCGTGTGTGTGTGTGCGTGTGTGTGTGTGCGTGTGTGTGTGTGTGTGTGTGTGTGTGTGTATGTGTGTGTGTGTGTGTGTGTGTGTGTGTGTGTGTGTGTGTGTGTGTGTGTGTGTAATTATACCTTAAAAAGCTATATATCTGTAGTATCCCAACGGATACTAATATTTGTTTTTCAAACTTAGAAAAACTTTATTTCAGTTGCACTTATTTTAAGTGTAATTAAAAAAAGTTTTAACTAAATGTGTAAGACAAATATTAGTATCCGTTGGGATACTACAGATATATAGCTTTTTAAGGTATAATTACACACACACACACACACACACACACACACACACACACACACACACACACATACACACACACACACACACACACACACACACACACGCACACACACACACGCACACACACACACGCGCACACACACACACACACACACACACACACACACACACACGTACACACACACACACACACACACACGGTAAATATAGACAGGTCATTTATAATCACAGAGGGATTTTCTTTAATTATTTTACTAAAATCTATTATTTTTTAACATGTGATTCTATTTTATACCATAGTTTAACTGTAACCATGATATGACCTTGATGTGACCTTGTCGTGTAGGGGGTGTCGTTGAAGTATCGATTTTATCACTTCTGCTGTGGATTTCGTGCTGTCAAGACGCGTTTCAAGTTGCTCTGGGAATATGTCGGTTTAAGTTGGTAAAGCTGGAGATGTTATATCTGTCATTATTCATCGGCCTACACCTAATGTAGGATTTTGAGTCGGATTGAACATGTAAGTTCTTGCTTTAATATGATTTTATTCTATTATTTTATTAAACTTAGTATTTTTATAGTATGTTACAGCTTTATTATTTTATTTAGTTAAGATTTTTATCAATTTAATGTAGTTTGTTGGGGTTTTAGTACCTAGATATATTATTCAGCTTGGTAATTTTATTATTTTAGCTGATTTCTGATGGGATTGGTATAATGTATTCGCAATTACTTTATATAAATCTTGGGGTATGTATTACATTGCTACATAGAATAATGTATGTTTATATTAACGTACAACATTTTTTTATCTTCTTTGGACATGTCTTGTCTGTTTTAGAATGTCGATGATCTGTATTATCTACACAACTTCACTATATATTTTTCACCCCTTTAAAGGTTATTTACTTAGAAATTTTAAGGATTCCCCTTTAAAATATTTGTAGTATCCCCATTTCGCTGTTATCTGATGATGATGAAATCATCTCATACCGCCTTATTAGGTGTTTTTGACTCTTTAAATGTTCTTAAACATCTCATTTACCCAAAAAATTCAGAGTTCTATCCTTAAAAACTTACTTAAATTAAGATTTAACTATTATGTGCCCGCGATGTGTATCACACATGCCGTCTGAATCTTCGTATTCGTCCGCTTTAAGTGTTGATATATTGCTCTTAGTTAGAAAAAATTTTAGGTGTTATTCTAAAAAGCCATCTTAGCTTTTCCCTATTTAATAACTATGTATTGGCTATGTGTATCGCATATGTCATCTTAGTAGGTATTTACGCTACTTTAAAAGTTTTTAAACATAACATTTACTTAAAAATCTAAAGTCCCATCCCCAAAATATTACTCTAATTCCTCATTTTAGCACTAGGTGTTAGTAATGATTACGCTCTATACTCTTCAGTACGTGTTACTATTCCTTAAAAGTTAGTAGAAATCCCTATTTAGCTAAAAAATTCTCAAAGTCCCCTCTAAAAATTTGCTGTATACCCTTTAGTATGTCTTTATATCCCTTTAAAAAGTAGTGTAAATCCTTATTTAGCTAGCAAATTCCCCAAGTCCCTTCTAAAAATTTGTTGTACACCTTTTAGTATACCTTTCTATCCCTCTAAAAATTAGCTGAAATCCCTATTTAACTAAAAAAATCCAAAGTTACATACTTATAAATTATTCTTAGTTCGTCATTTAACTGTTATATCGAGTATGTGTATTATACTAGTCCATTAAAAGTTTCTGGGTATGTACATTTACTTTAAAATTTGAAGTGCAGTCTTTAAACAATATTTAAGTTTTATTTTCACTGTTATATATATCGGCGTTGTATTCATTCTAAGTCATCTCGCTAGGCGTTTTCATTTCTTTAAAAACTAGTATAAATTGCCTTTTATGTGAAATTTCTAAAGTCTTTAAAAAAAAAAAAAAAAAATTTATCTTAGTGAATAATTTCAGTGCTGGGTATCTTGGGTAAGTACACTCCCATTCCGCCTCATTAGATGTTTTCATCCCCTTTAAAAGTTTCTTGATATCTCATTTAGTTCCAAAATGTAAAGTCCTATCTTTAAAAATTTTTGTAATATCCCCTTCCTAATGTTATATGCTGCTTATGTGTATTATACATAAAACCCTCGGTAGGTGCTAGCACCCTCTAATATTTAGTAGATTCTACACTTAATTGAAAAAAAAGTTAAAGTCACATCTTTAAAAACTGTTCCGGTATCACTTTTCCACCACTGTGATCGGAGACATGTGTATCGCATATAGTTCATTAAAAATTTTCCAAACACCTACATTTACTTAAAAATTTTAAGTTCGGTCTCTAAACAATACTAAAGTTTTCCTTTCGCTGTCCTATATTAGTTGTGTGTATTATGTATGTTACCTTATCATATGTTTATATCTCTTTAAATACCTCTAAATACTCCATTTACTTAAGAATCTCATGTCTTCTCCTAAAAATGCTATCTTTGATCTGCATTCCAGCGGTGGGTGTTGGTTATATGTATTATATATATATATATATATATATATATATATACACACACATAACCCCTTTCGCTATGCATTTCTCCCTTTGCAGTAGTTAGTATAAATCATGTTTAATTATAAATTCAAGTTCTACCCCTAAAACATCAAAACTTTAAAGTCCCATACTTGTAAACTTAGCCTAGTTCCTCATTTTATTGGTATGTATCGTTCATTCATACGTTAAATAACCTCAAATACCTTATTTATCGAAAAAAAATTTAAAAGTCTCGTCTTTAAAAACTATCTCACCATTTATTTCCATCGATTTGTGCTGAGCGCGTGTGTCATATGTATCACCGTATTAGGTGTTTCTCCCTCTTAGAATAACGCACGTATTAAAACATGTTGGTTTAAAGAAACCCCCTATGGTAGTAGTAGTACACTTGTAAAAACATATGCATACAGCCATTGGTATCTGCTATTATTTAAACTCTAAGACTTTATTTAATTATCATCCTTTCATTAACTTGTGAGATTCATAACACTCAAGTATTTTGGGCATAAGCACACTTTCATGATTATTGAAAATATTTATTTTTTAAACTCTAAGACCGTAATGGTTGGGGAAACACACCCCCTCCCATACACCCAATTCCCGAGATTCTCGAGATTCTCGAGATTCCCGAGATTCCCGAAATTCCCGAGATTCCCGAAATTCTGCTACTCTAAAAACACGCTTCTTTGGCCGCATTTTTGCAAAAACGCACATTTTCTTTCAAAAAATTGCAAAAGTGTGAAAACCTATGTTAATTCCCATAGAGATATCCGACAGTTTGAAAAAAATCGGTCGATTCCGCGTTTTGCAAAAAACACATTTTTGGCCGCATTTTTGCAAAAAACCACATTTTTTTTCTAAAAAATTCGCAAAAGTGTGAAAACCCATGTTAATTCCCATAGAGAAATCCGACAACTCCAAAACTTCAACTTGTTGAAAAAACACACATTTTTGTTGTTTTTTTAACGTTTTGAAAACTTTTTGTGAAAAAAACGCAAAAAGCGGCACATTCTTAAAATTCATGTTCGATCCTCTTGGCATACCCCTCATCATACGATATTTTCAAGTATCCCACCCTACAAGATTCTCGCAGTTCACTTCGTAACCCCGATATAGCGGAGGGATAGTGTAGGAACGATGGTCTTGGCATGCCTTCAGCATACTCCTTTGGCACACCCTTGGTACGCTTTGACATACCCCTTGACATGTCTTTGACATGCTCCTGGTATACAGACATTTAATACTTAATCAATTAATTTAATTAACATCCTTTAATTAACTTGCGTGATTCATAACACTAATGAATGAAAGATTCTTTTTAAAACATGTTAAAATTTAATAAGAACTTCTTTAAAAGAGCCTCTCCCAGCTGAGAATAGCATTTCGTGATGGTCCAACACAAGCATTCTATCAGTCCGGAAAAACTGTCCCCCACCACAGATGTTAACAATAGCAACGAGAGCGGTTCAGTCGACCCAGCCCAACGCGGGATATTGCCTAAAGTTATATCCAGATACAAAACCACGCTCTGTTAGCAGTATCCTCATCTTTCCCGCACTGGCCATACGATGTAACTATCCACATTCACGCGAGGTGGGGAGGGGTAGATCTGTCATCGTGATTTAATGCATTATGCGGTATTCATTTGAGAATCACAGTTAAATTGTGGCGTCGATTTACATTAGATATTAAACACTTGTTGTTTTTATCCAGTTTAAATTGGCGGGTGAAGGTGGGACCACAATTAAAAATTAAAATAATTCACTTACATACATTACACTAACTAACCACACACTTTGCTACACTAAGCCTTCGGGTCTGTCGTGCGGTTTTTAAAACATTTATTTTTAAAACATGATGGGATTTAAAGATACCCTCACACACGTATAAAATAACACACGTATTAAACTATGTTGGTTTAAAGAAACTCCTACGGTAGTATACACATACATAAAATAACACCCATATTAAACCATGTTGGTATAAAGAAACTCCTATGGTAGTACACACTTGTAAAATAACACACGTATTAAACTATGTTGGTATGAAGAAACCCCCTATTGTAGTATACACTTTCACGATTCTTTAAAACATGTTAAGATTCAAAGATACCCCCATATTTATTAAAAATATTTAATTTTGGGAATATTTATTGAAAATATTTATTTTTAAAATATTTGAACTCCAAGATCGAAATGGTTGGGGAAACACATCCCCTCCTATACACTCAATTCCCGAGATTCCCGAGATTCCCGAGATTCTCGAGATTCCCGAGATTCCCGAGATTCTGCTACTCTAAAAACACGCTTTTTTGGCCGCATTTTTGCAAAAACGCACATTTTCTTTCAAAAAATTGCATAAGTGTGAAAACCTATGTTAATTCCCATAGAGAAATCCGACAGTTTGAAAAAAATCGGCCGATTCCGCGTTTTGCAAAAAACACATTTTTGGCCGCATTTTTGCAAAAAACCACATTTTTTTTCTAAAAAATTCGCAAAAGTGTGAAAACCCATGTTAATTCCCATAGAGAAATCCGACAACTCCAAAACTTCAACTTGTTGAAAAAACACACATTTTTGTTGTTTTTTTAACGTTTTGAAAACTTTTTGTGAAAAAAACGCAAAAAGCGGCACATTTTTAAAATTCATGTTCGATGCTCTTGGCATACCCCTACACCCTACAAGATTTTCAAGTATCTCACGCTACAAGATTCTCGCAGTTAAGTTCGTAACCGTGATATAGGAAAAGCACTCTTTTCTTAGGCGGAGGGATATTGACATGACCTTAGCATGCCTTCAGCATACCCCTTAGTATACCGCCGGTATACCCTTAACATCTCCTTGGCGGAGGGATATTGGCACGCTCCTAGCATGCAATAACATGTAATAACAATGGTATTAATTACTTTATTTCATTATCCTCATTAACGCCTTTCATTCATTTTAAAAAAAGAAAAAAAAATACGAATATTTCATACTTAATCACTTCATTTAAAAAAAAAAAAGAAAAAAGTCCCATTAGGATAGAAAAATTTCCAATTTTAATTCCACTTTCTGCCGCTAGGGGGCGCTGAGCATCGCTGAGCCTTCGTCGCAGAACCCTAGGCGTTGCCACCCCGAAAAAAGTTTCTCCTATACTTAGAAAAATCTCATTCCAAAAATTTATTTCCCCCTCAACCCCTCGTACAAGACTACGACATCGTTGCCACCCGACAAAAAGTTTCTCCAAAATTTTTACCCCCACCTTTTTTCATTTACCCCCCCTTTTACACCCCCGTCCAGGATTACGAAAATCCAAGATGGCGGCCATTTTGCTGAGCGCTGAGCATCGCTGAGCCTTTGTCGCAGAACGCCCCTATTTTATCTACTTAGGTTTATATGAAGTAGCTTTCCTTCATTTGAATGTAGCTAATGAGCATGAGTGTTTAGAGAGCCAATTAGGTGTCATGTTGTTTTGGCAATGAGCCAACTGGTCACAGGACATTTATCAGTGTGTTATGTGATTGCTATCAAGTTGGGTTGTTGTTTTTTTTTCATGTGTGTGTTCTTTGATTTAGTGAGCTTGTAAAACGTAATAAAATTAAAGAAATGGGCAAAGAGTTGGCTGGTTACACAGAAAGCAGTGTAAAATAATACTATTAAGTGAACAAGGTTACAGTTATGAATAAATTAGAAAAAATATTGGGGGGAAACTTAACTAAAGGTGGCATTTCTAAATTTTTGAAGAGGTATAAGGAGACTCAGTCACTACAAAACCAGACTGGTAAATGCAGGAAAAGATGCACAGCAGCAAGTGACGATGGAAGAATTAAGAGACTGTGCCTAGGTGACAGAAGAAAACCATCTCGGTGTGTACAAGGTAAAATGGCGCAATGCAATGTGAAGTTGAGTGCAAGGATTGTTCGGCGCAGACTACATGAATTTAGTCTAAAAATGCTATAATTCCACGAAAAACGCCATTTTATCTCTCAAACAAAGGTTGAAAAGATTAAACTGGGCTAAAACCCATGTTAACTGGATAATGGAACAATGAAACAGTGTAATTTGGAGTGATGAGACCAAAATCTCCCTGTTTGGTAGTGATGGCGTAAAATACGTAAGGAGAAGAATCGGAGATTTGCATCCTGATTGCATTACACCAACCGTGAAACACCCAGTTAGTGCTATGATCTGGGGTTGTATGACATTGTCATGGCGAGATATCTTCCCGCATGACATTGTCGTTAATTCTGTATAAAAATCCAAGAAATCCTATTTAGATTTCCTTCCGATAATTATTAATAACTGTGTTTGTTCTGTGTTAAATTCTGTTTTCTAACTCATAATTCATCATTTGTTCGGCTAAGCACTCTGGTATTAAGATAAATATTTTAGTCATTGAAAATTCCAAATCTAATCATATTACGCAGATAGTATTTATATTTCGCATTTTCATAACGACAAGTAAAGGCTTTGCTTGCTATTAATTCCTGTTTGTCTTGACATTGGTGGCGGGAAAGTAGACTCGGAGTCAGAGGTCCTGGCTTTTCATTGTTGGCGGGAACGATTGAGTCTTACTCAAACGTATAAAACTTTGAATTTCAAATGTCACGTGACCTGGCGGTCGTTTTTGCGCAGGTCCTAGTAAAATACATAAATAAGAGTGGAGGCTGTTCTCGTGGAGAATGGCAACTGATCTAGCTGAATGAAACCTCAGCAGTGGGGTCGAGGTGGATGTCGTTCGTCTACGAGGCGGTTGCCATCTGTCCCTTGGCTAAATGTTTCATATAGGCTCACCAAGCGATCTAAGCTCAGTTGATGTGGCAGCTCTTAATGATATTATACTAGAGCCTTGTATCGTTTCGCCAGAAGTGATAATGGCGAATTTATGACTCGTGCTGTCTGGGATTGTGATTTGATGATGATCACAAACAACTTCGTATTGGGCAGCACCGAGTTGTGTTACTTACGGATCAGCTCCTTGAAAAACGACGGCTTTAGCCAAGTACAACGTCTTGTCCAGCTGCTTATGGTCGTGTCGATTTAGCTTCCTATACACGGATTTCGATCCGAGGCCCATTCCTGATCTCTCTGTGTTTCCTGTCTTACCAGAGCACCCAAGGACTAATTCCGGGCAAGATTAGTGATTACCATGTTGTTGAGGATCTATTAATGTGCCGAATGTTCTCTTGAAGATGAAAGCTTTTCGTCGACATTGATGTCTTCATTGATTTACTTGCGTGTATGATCTTTACCTGTCACTTTACCTGAGTCATCCAAGGTAAGGTCTCCATATTTCGTTCTACATAGTTGAGGGACCGGGCTTAGGAATGTAAAGAACTGTACGTGTTCTTAGATAAATTAAAATTGATATAAAAATATTGATTTGATTTAATGTTGAAATTGAATAAGTTAAACTATTTTCGTTGTATAAGTGAAAATACAATTGCTTGCATTATTATGTGCGAGTGCTCAAGCCAGATTCTGACCATACTCAATTGTTTTACTGTTATGTTTAGCATCTTGGAATGTGAGAAAATGAAGTGTATAATGATTGACGAGATGAAATATATTTATCTGTATTGTGGTACAGTGGGGTTTAAAGTTCTGCCTGAATATGATTTGATAATATCGTTTCTAAATAAAATTGCTTTGGTGCCAACCCCTGTCTAATTATTAAAATCTTTGAGTTGATTTAATTAATTTAATTTACAGGCAGAAGCTGCTGGAAGAAAGCAATGGTTTGAATTATTTATTTATTTATTTATCGTTTACTCTCCGGACGGGAGGAGCTAATCTGGAACCTCATGATCTCTACAAAATTCAAGTTATGCTTCAAAATTCTAAATTGAGTTTTTGACCCGTTTGTCATCTTTGATTATCACGATACGACAGCATCAAGAGGTGTCGGCAGAATTTGCGTGATCAATGGGAATATAAATGCCCAAAGATACATAAATGAAATACTTGAGCCCAAACTGCAGCCTTCTGCACGTGATATTTTCCAAGATAATAAAGTATTTATATTTTAACAGGATTCAACTCCATGTCATGTTGCTCGTGTGTGCAAAAAGTAGCTTCAACATTATTATATTCAACTGCTGGAATGGCCTGGGACCTTAACCTCATTTAAATCTATGGAACTGACTAAAAAATCTTGTTAGTCAGAAGTAACCCAGCAATAAAACCCAATTAACAGAAGAAATAATTCAATCTTGGTTTCATATTATAATTGCTGTAGAACTAAAATATCTGATGTGGGCAGCACATGACTTTCCTTATATAATGCAATAAATTTACTACTTTTACAGTTATAAAAGATGTTATTCTTATAGTAGATACTTATATTCTTTCCAAGATATTGAATTTTCTTCAATTAGTCTTGATTCAATTTCATTGATTTAGCTTCATTTTTATCCATTTGGCGAGATTTTCGTTAATTTGGCAGCATTTAAAAATGTCGCTAAGTTGGCAACATTCCGCTAAATTCGTCACCAAAATCTCGCCAAGCGTTATGAACGAAGAAATAAGTTATTCTTACAGGGTATAAATGACTATTGGCGTTCAAATACAAAAGTATTACTCAAAGTATCTTTTCTCGTGAATGGAACGAGTTAGATCCACGAGAATGATGTCACCAAATTTATCGCATGATATTACATATGAAAAGTGAACATGTTTCTTAACAGTTAATATTTTTTCTTAATTTATGAGATTTTTTGATAAAAAATTTTTTTAAAATGTGCAATATCTCGAGAACGGTTCATGCTAGCATTCTAAAGTTTATGTCAATCGTTTTCTAAGGAAAAATTACATAAGAAATGTCTGTTTGCGTAACTTTATTAAAGGTTTTGATTTTTTGAGGATTTTTTCAAAATTTCACTCGAAAATTTATGGGAGTTCTGGACATTCGATTGTGTTTTAAAACAATAGGCTTCCAGTATTCATGGATTGTGATTTTTGTACCAAATTTCATTCCAATCGCTCCATTCGCTCGTGCGATATCGTCTCCACAGGTTCACTGACACACACACACACACACACACACACACAGACATCACTTCAGAAATTTTCGATTCGTGATCAGGGATGCTTCAAACGTGCTCTCCCTTCGAAAACTCGAATTCGGATTTTCGACCCCGAAAGCCCAGACCATCCGGCTCGTCCTTGGACTTAGAGCATCTGAATGAATGGTCGGGGATTTTCGACCCCATCACAATACTTTCCTTATACATTATGTATATACGGAAAGTAAAAAAACTTGGTTTCACTCCATGCAAAAGAGCTGCAAGTCCAAGTCCGTAATTAAGGCTAAAGGTGTGAGATCAGAAATAGATCTCACGTGTGTTTTGGTGAGACAGGTTTATGTCACTTATTTATTGATTCAAAAATTAAGGTTAAATTAACCAAGTATTAACTGACACGGCGAGAATTCTTGAATATTTCATTTTTTCTATGTATTTCACTTTTCTTCTAATTACAAATGCTGTTCTATTAAAAAATAATTCATAAATGTTATTGTAGTACAATCTTGATTAAATTATATTTCCATTGATATATAATTTTATGGTATTGATACAAAAAAAAAAAGTGGTGAATATACAACCATCAAACCTCAAAAATACATTTTTTCCAAAAGGTTTCTACAATTTTGGTCACTACTGTAGGTAACTATAGTGTACTTCTATATCCCTGATTTCAAACTGCCCTAATCACGATGAAGGGTAACCTCCCTTCTTTCTCTCTATACCCTCCTTCATGCTCTGATTAATAAGGACATTTCTCAATCATTTAACCGGTTATGTTATTTTATTTTAAAGTGAGGGAAGCATCGAGTTACAGTGCCCGGATAGCTCAGTCGGTAGAGCGTTAGGCTTTTAACCTAACGGTCCAGGGTTCGAGTCCCTGTTCGGGCGTTATTGTTTTGATTCTCGATATATATTAAAATTCTGATGTTTTGCTTCTTTAAAAAATACAGAAATTCAATAATATGTAATTATTTTTTATATTTTAGAATTTAGATTAGGAACTGAGAAAGAAAAGGAAGTGAAGAGAATAATTGCAAAATAATCCGATTGTTGTAAAAATTCTACCGCGTTTGGTGAAAACTTCGATTTTCTAAGTTATAATCTTAAAACATCTAATTCTGTGATGTATAAGGTATTTCATAAAAGTTTCGAAAATGATAAAAATATTTTTTTTCTCAGTTTTTATTTTTTTTTTCTTCAACTTCATATCATCATGAAAATTTTTAGACCTTTAAATTTTATCCCTCAAAATTAGTTTATAACTGCCTCCTCCTCCACCTCCTCCTCATAATAGAACTAAAATGCAAAATTGTCATATTAAACCCTTTAATCAAAGTTTATGCGCTTATTTTTCGTTACACGATCTGTTAAGACCAAACAGCGTTTTTAACACTTTACAACATAGTTGAAAAGTGTTAAAATTCACATTCTGTCTGTCCGTTAGCACGATAACTGCCGTAAAAATGACTTTATCAAAATGAAATTTTAGTATGTTGTTCAGACGGTCTGTGGGACCTATGGGAATATAAATGAATAATATCACCCAATTTGTTTTGGATTGAACCCGGATTGAAAAAATTAAATACATTAAACTTTATGGGACCTAATTTTTCAAACCTTTTTTAAGCGAATTTAAAATTCACAAATTGATTCGAAAGCATTAGGAAACATTCAAATGATCCCATAAAATACATAAAAAAAATTTCAGAAAAATATATTCAGTAGTTTTTTAAATAAAAATTAAAATAATAACTATACTCATTATATGAAGAGATCACGTGACCCACTTCAAAATAAGATATGGCATCCATCTTGTGTTAAAATCGTAATTTTTATAGTTCTTTTTAATATGCATTTAGTGTTGTGTCCGTCCTAAAACCGCTTTATTTTTGCTTAATTTCTGTGCATCAATGTTCTGAAACAACGCAATTACAATATATTTGAGTTTAAATGATCATCAAACTTTGATTATTTCTACAACGAAGCCTGATTTTTACTTATGGAGATTGTAAACACATCAAGCTGTAAGATAGGTTGTATAAGAATTGCTGAATTTCTTTAATGCAAAATTATTTATTATTATTACTCTAGAGCCTGCAATAGCTGATATGAATGAGTCTGCATTCAGCTGATTTGAATGAGACTTTCATTGATTTTACATGGAGAAGCAGACGATTTTTTCGATGAAGTTTTAAGCATAGAGTTAAATTACTTGTACCTCCATGATTTTAAGTTTTTAAATAACATAAATTATTGTAGTATTGTGGCGAATGAAAGGAATGGAAATAAGTTTGTGAATGAAATGCTAATTTTATAGAGAGAGCCAGGCGATTTATATTTCGATGCCGTCATTTGAATAAAGTTCATTTGTTTTCGATGAAGTTTTCAAATATAATGAATTGTTGTAGTATTGTGATAAGTTTAAAAATATTACCGCTGAATGTATCGCATTTTAGAAATGTTTAAACCAGTCAATTTATATTTCAATGACGTCATTTGAATAAAGTTCATTTTTTTTCTATGAAGTTTTAAGTTTTGAAATATAATAAATTAATGTAGTATTATGATAATTTTAAAAATATTACCGAAGAATGTATCGCATTTTACAGATGTATAAATAAAATTGCATTTCAGTTGGAAAGTGTTTCATAATCTATGCTTTATGCATGATTGATCTTTCATGTTATATATGAAGATGTCATATAATAAACAAAACTTTTCCTTCTAGATTTTCGTCGGGAACGGACCCCAAATATCCCCCCCCCCCCCTTCCCCCTGGATACGCCTTTGGAATATTAAGTTGATATAAGTTCAAACGCGCGTAGTAGATTTTACAAGATTTTATAACCACTATAGCATTTTGAAAACAAAGAACTTCATCCGAAATCCAATTATGTATTTTTTCCTTATTTATGCTTTCGATTTTCAGATCTTTGTAAAAATGAATTATCGATATAGAAATTGTATTTTCCCACGGAATATTTTTGTCACTTACTGTTTATATTTATCTTTTATAGTTTAAAAGATATTTTGAATGATAATAAACCAAATGAAGCGAAAATTGGCTCGGACAAAAACTTGTTATTGCTTTCGAAAGAGTTTAGTTCAAAATATTAAAATATAAAAATTAGTTTTGTATATTCATAAATGGTACCTCATTTCCTACAAAACCAGCATATTTTTTTTTACATTTTCGAAAAAAAAAATTGGCTTATTGTTAGGAATCTAATTATGTTTAAAATATGAGTTTTAAAACTTTATTACACACCTTAGAAATATTCGCATTGAGTTGCACATTACTCAGCCACGGATGGGCTATTGCATCTAAAGAGGACTTGTGATAGTTTCTAAATTACATTTTCTTTTAACAATAAATGGAGAAATCATATTTCAATGAAATCGTTGCAGCTATTTGAGTATCTTACATAATAAAAGAAAATGTCTATGTGTCTGTCTTTCGACCTGTCTGTGTGTGTGTGGTCGGTAGCGACAAATCTAACGGCCATGAAATTTGGTATACACAGGTGCTTCAGGACCCGAATAAGTGCATCTCGGCGTTATATTCTTTTTAATTCGTTATGAATTCTTAAGATCTAAAATTACAATTTCCCGCCATTTTGCCAATTGAATCTATTCTTTCTTCACTTCCGGAAATTAACAGACGATCGAGCACTTTAGCAGACATTTTTAGTCTAGAGGGGAAAAAAAAGCTGATCGCACTAAGTGCATTCATAATTTTGGGTTCGCACAATAAGTTGAAGGATCCATTTATTGATTCAACTTCTTGTATCGTGTACAGGGGTCTTATACTATCGACCACGAGACAGAACTTAAGAGAGTCGGATTTTCGATATCTCATTTTTTTCCTCTCTCCGAAAAGTCTTTCTAGACCCTTTAGAAGTCCCTCTTGTGTCTCAAAAGGCTGAATTTTTGAGTATCAACCATTGGACAAAACTTAACTGAGTCAATTTTCAGACGACCACTTTTGATCTAAAGCATCATACATTGTTAATTAAAATAAAACATTAAAAAAAGTTGCAACTTATTTTTTTTTTAAAGATTTTTAGTTTATCTGCCTTTGACAAGCTTTAATACTTGTAATGTTATAATTATATTTTATATAATTTTCAGATGAAAATTCTAAATTAGTTTCGATTTTAATCTTCGTACACTCCATTATTTAAACTGTAAAGCGCAAGATTAAAAATTTGAATTTATAGGTGAGGCTAAATTAGTTTCGATTTTAATCTTCGTACACTCCATTATTTAAACTGTAAAACGCAAGATTAAAAATTTGAATTTATAGGTGAGGCTATTGAGGATTTTGATACAGTATCGTTACATTTCTAAATGATACGTATTAATATGCCGTATCAATACGCGGCCATAAGTTTGCCAGCTCTAGCAGTTACCAATCGTCTGGGGCATGTTATTTTAATGAGGTCCAGCTGCACTTGATTGCTGTTGTTTCACTCAATTTTCCTTGAAATAATTCCATGGCCCTGTTCACATATTTTCATAATTTCCTTTTAATTAGAACTGTTTAATCTGAGACACTATTAATTACATATTCCATGAAATATCCATTAGCGAACTAACGACTTTTCCACTCGTGACCAAACATGGGAGACATTCAGTAACCTTGCATTTCGCTAAGGCGTTTTCAGGTACCGCTTATGTTTCAACTTTTCTTTTACCCGTGGGTTATTATGTTTTTTAAATGAGTATGCGAAATTCTGTGATCCCACCGCCGTGGAGTGTGTATTCTTCATGTGCACGGAGGGCCTAAGGGTCAAAAGAATTAAAAGCCCAGTGGGCCAAAGGTCGTGAAAAGGGGGGGTGGTCATTAGCTTTAGAGATGTAGGGTGTGCAAAGCGTGACACCCTGCCGTGAAACCTGAGTCAGTTCCGGCCGATTGGCTGGCTTGAGAAGCACGAAACTCATTAACTAAGGGTTAAACTTAATGAATTTTGAAACATTTTTTTTCCTCTACCGCAAGTGTGTGTTATGTTTCATTCCCGAAGTCAAAGTTCAAATTTGAGTTACTCGTGTTAGTCGGGTTCGGTTTTCCTTATTAAAATACTCCGAAAGTGAGTTTTTCCTTTGTCGGCAATTGACTTCTATAATGATTCTTTATGTAATTAAGTTAAAGCTTATAATTTATTGACTGATTTTGTATACATGCGTTCCTTTCAAAAGAGACAATTTTCGTCTCAATTTATTCTGCCAACTGAGGTCAAAATGTGTGTGTGTGTGTGTGAGGTGGGGGATGATGTCTTTGATGTATGGTGTTTGGACATCTAAAGCCTGGCTAAATTGAGTTGTTTGCTTTTGAACTTAAGACCATCAATTGCGAATTCGAATCTGCGTTCTGTGTTTCTTCACCTATATAATAGGATAGCACGGAATGCTTGATAAAGTTGTAATGATGTGGACGGTTAATTTTTTTTTTTCTTTAAATATTGTTTTTATTCTCTTCTCAAAGTAACAAATTGAATTCTCGAAAGTAATTAAAACGTTCTTGCAAATTTTATTTATGGTTTCAAATCAGTTAAACACGGATGCCATTATGTTCTCGGTGGTCCAATTCAAATGTAAGGCCTGATTATGGGAAAAGCTCATAACATCTGGTCCTATTCTATATTTTGTTGTTGCCCTCGAAATTGCTCTTTCTAGCCCCCCCCCCCCTACCACCACTCTCCCAAAAAATGCTCTTGTTAGAGGTTTCCAAATCTAACATAATTCAGTGATTTAAATAAATTCACATATCATGCTGTAGAAGAAAAGGCAATAGATGTATTACTAAAGTCATTTATTTCATTTTTGCACTTGATATAAGAAAAAGTTAATTCGAGAAATACTTTTAATGTAAAAATAATATATATATATATATATATATATAATTTTTAATAATTACTTGATGCAAGGCAATAAAATTTACATGCAAATTAAGGGTGTTCCACAGGGTGGCTCTGCCAGTTCAGCTCTCGCAAATCTTTATCTACACTTTTACGAGTCAAATTTTATAAACTCTGCATATACATTCTACAGATATATTGACGATGTTATTCTCATTAAAATAGCTCCCTCATCTAATGATATAGATTTTGATTTTTATCCTCCAAATTTATCCCTTTTACCAAACGAAAGCAACTTCTCGTCTAGCGTTAATTTCTTAGATGTAACTCTATCTCTTGATAATGAATATTCATTTTTGTCAAACATTTATGATAAAAGAAAAAGTTTTCCTTTTAAAATTCACAAGATAATCAATTTTAACTCATGTATGAGTAAACAGGTATATAAAAATATTTTAATAAATCAATTTCATAGGATTTTTAGGTTATGTGAAAATACACAATACAGTAACCATCTTGCAGATTTATTTCGATACTGTAAGACTGAATCATATCCAGTTAATTTTGTTAAATATCACTTTAGAAATTTTGAATAATATTTATAATATATTATTTATTGTTTTAGTCTAATTTGAAATTGCTATTGTATACTTTGAACATTAAAATATTCTTTGAGATTTTAATGTCTTAGTAATAAATTTTGGATACATATTATATAATTGTTAATTATTAATTATTACTGAGTTTATTGCGTATTTTTTTATTTTATTATTTTAAATTTATTTATTTTATCTTTATATCTCTATTTTTTGGGTTTGAAACTTATAAATATGTATAGTTAAACATGCAGAAGTATTTCCTATAATTCACATCAGATGGCGCTCTCTTGTACTCTTTCCTAATACTTTGTTTAGTGTAACGAAAATGTGTCTTGTATAATGGTGAAGAAAGGTATGACTTTAATTCTATCCGAATCATTGTGGATTGTTGGTTAGATTGCTTATATGTTTGCTTAATGCACTTTCATTATATTCCTTCCAATTTCCTTTTGCTTATTTTTTGTCATTTTCGTTTATGTTATAGTCTGGAAATGTGTCGGATCTTTTGACGTTATTTCAGCCATGTGGCTGTATCGTTAAGCGAAACACATTTGGAACCTCTGTGGATGCAAAGATCCTTGATAAGCTGGATTCACAGAGCTTCTATCCTATTTCATATTTTCGGATTGTATCATTTCTCTTATTTTGTCATTTTAATATTTTGAGCCTCCAGATTTTGATAATGCTTTGTTGTTTGAACTTGATAAGTATGCTTCGCTCTTGAATGTTGATAAATTCATGTGTATTATTCATATTTAAAATTTAGATCTTTTTGTCTGTTATGGTAGCATTGTTTTCCTTTTGTCTGATATTTCCTATCATATCATAATTAATTAATTTTCCACCGTATTGTATTTGAACCAGGGTATGACACTGATCATGTTTTAAATTAGTATAACTATTTTAATTTTATTTTTAATTTTATCTTATTTATTTATTATATATATATATATATATATATATATATATATATAATAGAAGTTTGAAAATCCAATGAACGAAGAGTAAGAAGATGTAACACGATAAACCTAACTTTTTAAAAAACCCACAGAATAAAATATAATACAGCAAATCATTGGAAAAGAATCCTTGTCTTTTTCTTATCTGGGATTTTTCAAAATTGATCATGGTGCAATTTAAAATTTATATAAAATAAATATATCGTGTTTCATGGTAAAACATTTAATATCTAAACTCAGATTATATATTTTTTTTATAAAACTTACATAGACGCAGGTAGGGATTACGGGGCCGGTAGGGATTACGGATATCCCCCCCCCCCCTCCCCTTTTCTGAGATAATGGCTAAGCCTATGGAATTTTAAAATAAATCCTTTTGTTGGTTATATTAAAAAGTAATAATAACGTCATTCGTACGGGGGTTTTCAGCTGGCATTACTCCTATATATGTTCAAAATCTTAATTTTGCCCTGCATTTGGCCCTAACTTGAAAATTGCTGGTTCACTTCCAGCTTAGAGACGAAGTTGTTCATTATCTAATTTCAATGTTTCTTGTTCCTTTTTATTACGTCTATATGTAACAGAAGCGTTTCTTCCAGAAATTTCCAGATTTAAATTAATTTACGAACTTGCGTGCAAGTTGATTGTCCCTATGTATTAAGTCAATGTATATAACTGATTAAAAGTTTTGCTTATTTATTAAGTATTTTCTTGTTGGTATTAAGGGTGAGCGTCAGTAAATTTTCTACCCTATCCGCGCTTTGTTAACTTTCGCGGCACACATATTTCGCCGAAATTCTGCTCAAACAGTTGCGAAATATTTTCTTATAGATAAAATGCTATGCTTAGATTATATTAAAACTAAATTTAATACCCAATAAAACATAGAATATATGTTTTATTTTAATTTAAAATATTTTTGGTGCTGCCATCTGTTGTCGTAATTTAATTCATACCGACTATTTTTATTTTTTAATGAACATTTTTAAATGTCTACTCCTTCTAATACGCTATTAAATACAACAACAGATCATATATAATGCCATAATCACGGAAACGTAATTAAACTTGGACTTGAAGACAAAGAAACTTCATCACTGAGGACAAAACTGCAGTCCTCAGTGATGTACATTCAGATCCCTTATCAAATTTATAGAATGATGAATTACGTTTCCGTGATTGTGGCATTATTATATATGATCTGTTGTTGTATTTAACACTGTATTAGAAGGAATAGATATTTAAAAATGTTCATTAAAAAATAAAAATAATCGGTATGAATTAAATTACGACAACAGATGGCAGCACCAAAAATATTTTGGATTAAAATAAAAAATATATTCTATGTTTTTTGGGGCATTAAATTTAGTTTTAATATTATCTAAGCATTGCATTTTATCTTTCAGAAAATATTTCGCAACTGTTTGAGCAGAATTTCGGCGAAATATGTGTGCCGTGAAAGTTAACAAAGCGCGGATAGGGCAGAAAATTTACTGACGCTCACCCTTAAGTTAACCCTTTCGCGACGGCGGAACTAGCCATCAGTACTCCACCAATGAATGGGTCGTCGTGCCATTAGTGCACACCTTACACGTTAATTACTTTACTTTTAACTATGATACTCCATGAAAATGTTTCCAAACAGTTACCTTACACCTTTCTGGTAGGTCGGACGGTCTGGGTCTCAACTCCATGAAAATGTAGAAAACAAATACACTTTATTCATGTCAAGCACATTTTCTTGTGCGCTAGTTAAATGCGTGGTGTCATCATTACTGCAAATGTCGCTAACCAATGCGACACATTTAATGGATGCCGGATATAGCCTGCTGTAGTCAGGGTAGAGCATTTAGTGGATGCCGGATACAGCCGGTGCCAGCCAGGGTGAAGCATCTAGTGGATGCCAGATATAGCCGGCGCTAGCCAATGCGACAAATTTAGTGGATACCTGATATAACCGGCGCTAGTCGTGAAAGAGTTAATATTTAACTGATTAGAAGTTTAAAAATTTACAGGTTTAAATTGGCATGTATAAGTGTTGTTTATTTTAGTATTCCTGAATAGAACAGTAATTCTCCAATAACCACATTGTGTAAAATGACTGCCTTCTGTAACAATTTTAGTGCGTCGATTCCTTCCTTATCACTAGCCTTCTCACTAGTTGTCGCTCGGTGGGCTATACAACTCTTCGTCGCTCAGTGGTCTATGCAACTCTTCGTCGCTCTCGCTTTGTTGCCGAGTTCCTTCGTAGATTTTTTTTAATGCGTATCTCAACTCACAAACTACATATTAGTTGCAGGCTATATATTTCCGTGGTGCATTTATTTTTAAAAATCAAATCACGTTTCTTTTTCAGCAGATTTTTGTGTATTTTTACAACATTTTGTTTCTGAATGTCAGCATTTCGGTGGAATTTTAACCAACAACCATTTCTGAATCTATGCTGCAGTGTGAAAAACCCAGACCACACGACAGACCCGAAGGCTTACTGTAGCTTGATGTGTGGCCGGATATGCTGCAGTGTGGAAAATTTTAACCTTATTTTAAAAAACATCGTGCGAGCAAGCATTATTCACCGCTAAAGTATAGTAAATCAAGACATGACCCGCAATTATACCATGAAGAATAAATATTGAAAATGGGGTAGCACCAGCTATTGACGCAAAGTAAAATAAAGGTTCGTTTCTCAACACATTGGCCGTATAGTGGCGTTTGAAAGTTAAAATAGCATCCCAAAATAAAACAGCATGCCGCTATTATTGTGCATATGCTATTGTCGAATTTATCGGTTTTGCAGTAGTGTTATTTGATCAATTTATATTTAAAGATTTCTATGATAAGCAATTGATAATAAAACTCTTGAAGTGCATATTGTATAGAGATAAAATAATCCAAATGAAATTAAAGTAATATAACTCATGCTAGTTCTGCCATTTCCACAAAAACATAAGACACAATCCTGTGATTTTGTCAAATTTTCCCATCTAATTAATAATCCACAACAGAGTTCTGTTGTAGCCCTCACGCGATCTCTCAAAATTTGATGGACAAGTCGCGCTTTGTCTCTGTGTATAGCTGTGCATGCAGTCATGCAACTATCCACGTGGGCAACACACTTTGCTAGAGGGAACAAAAATAAAGAAAACCTTGTTTTAGCAAAAAGTGATATCAAAAAGTGTCATAGATACGAAATGGCCACCCACATAGATGTCACAGACTTTGAGATATTCAATATTGCTGGAAAGAAATTGTCAACAGACTGTGTCGACAAGCAAACGCAAAAAGTTGAGGTAGCGAAATTCTTCGAAGATACCTATTTGCTTATTGCTATGGTGTAATATTGTGATTTAAATTTTAGGAGTAATTAAGAAATCATGATAGGTTTATTGGCGGAATATAAAATATTATCTTCATGAAATTAATGTGCATTTTGGTGTAGTCAAATTTATAGGCGATTTCAACATGAATTCGTGAAATCATGAATCAGGATTGTCAATTTATTGTAAAAGTTTTTTTTTTTTTTCTTTTTTTAAAGGGGTTCTACTCATTATCCCAACTTTTTAAATTCTCCTGTAGGGGCTCTGCAACGACTTTTATCCGATTGGAGATGGTCACAATAATATAGCTATACCCAGTGGTCGGAAGTAACGCGCTACAAGTAGCGAAACTACAGTAGTCACTACTTTTTCTCATAGTTTGTAGTGTAACGCGCAACTTTTAAAAATAAGTATTGTAGCGAGTAACGCGATACAATAAATCACTAGTTTGTATCGCATTTTAACGCTACTTTTAACGTTACTTCAGTAAACAAACAAGGTGCCATTCTACATATCATGTGATCACCCTTTCTTCATTTGTATGAAATTCAATGTTCTGCGCAGCGATGTATACAATGAATGACTGCAGGAATGCTACATAGGTCATTGTCTCATGAAGTTGATTTTTTTAAATGAACATATTCAGATGTGTTATTTCCCAAAAGATCCTGCTTATCTGATTGCAATTTTGAGATGCAAATTCTACTAAAAATGAACAAACATGTTTGCCACTGATGAAGGGCATCGTGATGCCCGAAAGAGCTTTGGCCGCGTAATTATTGTACGTCGAGGAAAGGAGATTTCATTAAAGGACTTTTAAACCTATTTTTGGTTGTCTTTGCTTTTAAAGTTTATACTTTTAGTTTATTATACTGTTTCTAGAAGTGGGTAAAAGAGTAAATATTGGTAAGTTGATCAGTAAATTTGAGAATCAGTAAATTTTAATTATTCAGAATAAGTATTTTAAATTACTACAGCATACCCATATCCTCAACTTTTGTGAAAGTTAAAGCTGTGGCAAAATTCGTCTTATAAAAGTAGTTATGTAGTGACTACATTTTAAAAGTAGTTTGTAGTCACTACTTCTTAAAAAAAGTAGTTGTAGTTAATTACATTTATCATAATGTAGTTGTAGTTGTAGATAATTCCAATTATAAAGTAGTTTTTCCAACCACTGGATATACCTATAGCGTGTATATTCAAGGACCTTTCCCTATAAAGTTATTGGAGTGCTTAAGGATTTTACTGGGAACCCCGTATAAATGACTATGGAAAACTCACTACTCGATATCAAACACTTAGATTGGATTGTTGGGCACTTAGATTGTTAAAGATAACTTTCAGCCCGTCTTTGAAAAAACCTTACTTTTAATTCGTTGTAATACCCCACGTAATATCCTTCTTTATGAATCCTCGTTAATTTATATCTACCGTGATTCCATTTGTAATTTTGATCCTGTTCAAATTTTAAGCTACGCCTGGCGACTCGTTCTCGACTCTATGCATGTCAAACCTCTTCACAGTTATCTGTGAAAACGTTTGTGAAGAGGTTTATGAAGAGGTTTGATTATTTTATTGTAATTTTGCTTGGCAGCTTTTTTGAATTGTGTCTTTTCTTTGTAAAATATTTACCACTTGTTTAAATTAAATCTCTTGGGTATAACCCCTAAATTTGTATTTGTAATTGATTAATTTTAATAGCCTGCTTGTACTACCATTATTTTCTGTTTATTTATGCAGATTTGTTTGCTGATCTGGTCTACACAAAACATTCCGCGCTTACTGTTTGTTATAGCCATTGATGAAGGGTATAATAATGCCCGAAAGCGCTCTGGATTTTATAAACTATGTGCGTCTTATAGGATGATTTGATTAAATGACCTTTTATCTATGATGTTGTGTCGTTGATTTTATAACTGAATTTAGAATAGACGTGATAGCACCTTTATTACTTAGATTGGTTTTTAGAAGCGAACGGTCGCCTGCCCAATTACCAGAGTAGTCGTGATGAAAATCAAGCACTGTCAAGACCCAAGATTCGTAAACTTTTAAGCTCCCCAGATATGTTTAGGAATCTGAGGGAAGGAAGGGAAGCTAAGAATATATTTAACAGTTTACATTTCCGTTATCTATAGTTACATTTTTAAAGCAGGCCTAAATTTTGACAAACTCCGTAAAAGTAATTCATAGACCAGGATTACGGAAGGGGGGGGGGGCATAATCAAAGCGGTGGAGTGGGGAAGTTAAATCTGGATTTCGTTTAACAAAAGGTTCCTATGGAGAACTAATGTAATTTTTCAACCAATTAGGGGATATAACCCCCTTCCCCAAAAAACCCTTTCCCTCGCCACTGTACGGATCACCTTAATTAATGTCAATAGATTCCATTTATTGTAATATTATTAATAAATTCGCTAGTGGAATCAACTTAATAATTAATAAATTATTAAGTTGACTCTACTAGCTTTAACGTATTTGCGTCATTACTGTCTAAGTTGCGTCTGGCCTTCCCCAAATATACAGTTTCTAAAAATTCTCTCCCATTTGGTTGCATCCTAATCTATCAACACAGCTAGAAATTAACCAGACACCATCAACGTGTGTAACACAAACCTGTATACAGAACATCCATTTTCTTGAAGCGTTTCACATTCTGTTCCTCCACTAAGTACTGCCTCATAGTCAACTATGAACTATGGCTGTTTTGTAGCTTGCTGTACGCTTGGTGGAAATATGGACAAGGCATAATTTGTCTTGTACCAGTGGCGGTGTAGAATATCGCCGGGTGCACAATGCTTCTTTGTGTACAACAACTTAAGTGTTATAACGGTATCATTTCTCCGTTGATGTGGGAGGTGAGAACATGTCGCAAAGTGTGCACATTCTATTTCACACATTGCAATGTGGAGAATTCCAGAACTGATTCTTAGAAGTAGTAGAGATAATACAACACGCATGCAACATCCATTTGATACGCACTCGTTGTTGATTTACTAGAAGAGTATGTCATAAATAAAATGTTCAGTAAATTTGGCATTGCTGTAAGCACGGTTGTTTCAGAGATCCAAAGTAATTCACATCATATATATTTTACTTTTAATTCTTGTTACTCCTGTTTTGTTTAAGAATGTTTATTGATTTAGTTAAAAAAAAGAAACCTTTGGTTTTATTAATTGCAGCTATAGTAAATACAACATTTTTTCATTGTGGAAAATGCATATTTTGAAATGAATTTGTCAATGGAAAATCTCTGATGGCTTAAATGGTTTATTAATTATACGCGAGAACCAAGCTCACGTCTTTGTAGTATGATGCCTCATAATCCAGCTATCTGCCTCCTAAGCGATGAGTTAGCCTTCAACTAAATAGGTCCCATTTTAAAAATAATCATTATTGATCGAAATTAAAATTAAAATATAAATTAATTAAAATCTAAATAATTTGTCTGAGGTTGACTAAGTTTAAATCACATCCTCGATCTGTTTGCAGTGACCCGTGAAAGCAGCGCCGACGAGTGTGGTACAGCTTCAGACTGCGATTCGGAACCAGGCCTGACCCTGAAGAGAAAGCAGCGACGATCCCGGACCACCTTCACTGCAGCACAGCTCGATGAGCTGGAGCGGGCCTTCGAGAAATCACAGTACCCGGACATATACGTCAGGGAAGAGCTTGCACAAAGAACCAAATTGACAGAAGCCAGAGTACAGGTATGTTATGTTTCGGTCATATATTTATCTTGAAAAAGAGTACATTTGGCCATACTGCCAAAAGGAGATGAGGATTTTCTAAATAAAAATTGCACTAAACACTCCAACCGTTGCAGCGTGTCAATATCGTTTTGGCCGAAAACCGAATTCGAGCCTCCAGCTTCTCTCCATGATTTAATGGTCATCATCTTAACACTAAACCATGGATTTCCCCATAGATACATAGATATAATAGTTTCATACATATATATCTTGGCTATATATTATATATAATGTCAACAGCAATGTGCAATGTGTAAAATCAAGTTTTTAGCAAGGACTCTATGCAACATTATTACATCACGAAGCTAAGAGGTCACAATCCCAGTTGGCTACAGTAATACATTGGTTTCTAATTAGCTCCGCATGTAACATTATTGATGCTACACCAGAAGGGTATGGGATCCTTTTTACCATATGAACATAAAAGCTTTTCATTGGAATATTATTAGCTCAATGAAACTTTATTGATGTTACGCACTTGAGGATAAGGGGGTCATAATTCCTGTTTGCTACACAAACACATTAGCTCCATGAAATCATGTTGATGTTGCATCTTAAGGTTAGTAGTCACAATCCCTGATAGCTACACATGCGCATTGACTCAGTGGAACGATGTCTATCCCTGTAACCACCATCGAAACTTTGACCCCTTTTCTCATTTTCCTAGATCTTGGCAGAGATGGATAATATTTTTATAACCATATATTATTTTATAAAAATGGTTTTTAAATTTTTTTACTTACTACCTAGAACTCGTGTAGTTATAGAACAACTGATATCGTGAATTCGTTATGATAAGCGTTATGTCGCTCAAAATTACTTGAATTTTGTATGAACTTGCCAGATAAAGTTGCGTTAATTTAATGGATACCAGTCAAAAGAACTTTGTAAAAAACACAACAATTTTGCAATAACGAGTCCGTTTGTGCAGATTGTCCAGTTTATTTTTTCTCTTCACTCTACACAACGTTTTATTCATCACCATTCATTTTATACAAATTATCCAATTAATTCTTGCTCTCCACTCAAATCAAAGTTTCTGGAATGTTTGTTAAAATTATTTATTCGCTTGTACTAATTATTCCAAAGACTATTTTCTCATTAAGCAAAGTTTCCGCAAGGTTTTATTCACCACTATTTTGCATGTAAAAATTATCTAATTAATTTTTCCTCTCCACAAAGTTTGCGCCATGTTTAATTCACCACTCTTCCGGTTCTATAACAATTCAATAATTTTTTTTCTATCCACTATAAACAAAGTTTCGGCAACTTTTTATTAATCACCATTCTATTTGTACAAATTATCCAATTAATTTTTCTGCTTCACCGTGATCAAAATTTTCACAACGTTTAAATTACCATAATTCCACCATTCTGTTCGATACACTATTCAATTAAATTTTCCTCTCTACTGTAAGTGAAATATATTTTATAGTGAGTTATATTTGTCACAGTTCTGTTAATACAAATTATCCACTTAATTTTCACTATTAAATCTAAACAAAATGTTAGCAACATTTGTACAAATTTTCCAATATTACAAGTAATTTCGTCTGTACAAATTATCCGAAATATAATTTTATTCTCCACATTAAGCAAAATTCGCGCAACGTTTTACTCACAACCATTTCGCTTGTACAAACAATTAATTCCCCCTCTCCACTCTGAGCAACGCACCATTCACCACCATTTCGCTTGTACAAGCTATCTAATTAACTCCCGACTCTCCACTCTAAACAACGTATCACTGACCACCATTATGTTTGTACAAATTATCCAACTACTTTTTCCACTTCGCTCACTGCAATTTATTATTCATCATCATTCCATTTATACAACTTATCCAATAAATATTTCACTTAGACCCTAAACAAATTTTCCGCAACGATTATTCACCACCATTTCTTTTGTACAAATTGTCCACTAAATTTTCCCTCTCCATTTGCCATCCTCTCCATTGCTCCATTGCATAACATTTTATTCACTACCATTGAGTTTGTACAAATTATCCAATTAATTTTACTTCTCCATCCTACCAATCCCTACATCTATATTATCCCTCTTTCATCTCCACACCTTTTCAATCACACATTGACATATCATTTACGGTTTTTATTCTTTTATATCCGCGAGATAAAATATGCCGGAATCTGAGTTCTCTTCCTTATGCAGTGCTAAAGTCGTGCCGTAAAGCCCTGGAAATCGGCTTAGAGCAAATCCCTCCTGCAGTTTTATTTTCTGGTTTCTTGAAGGCGAGGACATCTTCAACAGGATTACATGTCGGTAAATCATATTTCACTCTCGAAAAGGAGCCGCCCATGGAGGGGCTTGGATGCTATGAGGAATTTAGAACTTGGAGAGGTTATTAAATTCAACAGGCAGAGAAAATCTGAGGTAAAAAATATCTGATGTCAGCAGCACATGACTTTCTCTGCAGACTCAAATTCGTTTTCTCTTTATTTTTTCAATAATTCATTAAACTGAGTTTAATTGCACAAAATAACATAGTTATTTAAAATTACACTAAATTTGTACGTTTAATTCAATTTTCGTTTTTATTTGGTAACTGGACGTATTTTCAAAGGCGATGTAGCAAAAATGCGATAAAACTAAAATATCTCGAGGACGGCTAGTTCTAGAATAATGGAGTTGGTCTTATTATTTTCATCGTTAAAAATTATGTATAAAACAAGCATTTTAGTGATACATTTGAGTAAACATAATCTTTTATTTTGACGATTTTTGCTGGCCATTTGCAAAAAAAAAAAAAAAAAAAGCAGGGTTTTTTCTCCCCAAATTGTACCAAAATTTAATCAGTACCAGGGTAACTCACAAATGACTTATCAGTACCAGGGTAACTCACAAGTGACTTATCTACCAAATTTTGTGAAATTTGGTCCATTAGTTTTTTAGCTAGAGTGGATGCATACGATTTCTATGGACCATTTCACAAAAAAAAAAAAAGCAGGCTCTTGTATCCCGATTTATACGAAAATCTAATCAGCACCAGGCTCACCCACAAGTGATTAACCTACAAAATTATATGAAATTGGGTCAATTAGTTTTTGAGTTAGAGTAGATACATACATTGCATGCACGCACACACACCACACACACACACACACACACACACACACGTCACACTAAAAAGTAGTTTTTTCGTGTTCTAGAGGTCTTAAAATGTGTGAATCCGTCGAAAGCTCGACTTGCGATTTTCGACATGATTCCATTACTTTCCCTAATCATTATCGTGTATTGCATGGTCAGAAAAAAAAAGATGAATATGAATTTAGTAAATCTTGTACATTTTATTCTTCAGTTTATCCCGCTCCGCCCCCCCCCCCCTTCCTGTATATAAAGTTCCATGGACACCCATGACAACCATGATATACAATTTAAATAAAATAATTATGAAGAGCTCTTTGAATTAAAATAATTAAATTTGACTACTGTAGGGAGAATAATATGTGAACATTCATTTTTTTTCTAGTAAATTTTAAAATATATTTCGTCATATCAACATTAAAGTTCATCGCGCCTCATACACTTCAAGGAATACGGTTTAAAGGCTGTACACGTAGAAACGAGTACCAAGTTAGTAAATTTCCAAATATTTAAGGAGAAAAATGTGTTTGTCCTGTTTAAAAGACTCCTCCTCACAGAGGGCCTGTCACAAGATGGCGGTGTACGGAACTTGGCTTCCTCATAGTCTCGATCCTCCTTACCTGTGGGGAAATAAATCTGTGGAGAGGCCGGCTGTTAACGTGGCTTTGGCTTCAAAGCAGACGCTTCCAGGTGGCGGAGAGGAACATGCCCTTTATGACCTGTTACCAGACCCGTCGGCGACTGGGGTCGAGACTCGACGGTTTCACCCTGCCCAGTGAATGATTCAGCCGACTTTCGCTCCTCTGACCATGTTTCTCGCTGGGTAGCGGATATATCATAGCCAAGCCTCCCTCGTCGTAGTGGCGTAAACCCGAATGTTCACCACGGGGTTTGGTAGTTAATCTGTCCTGTTTAAAAGAAAAAACATATCATGTATACAGGCTTCTGTTCTAAATTTTGGAGGAAGAATATACGAGGTTTCAGATCTCGCAGTTGCTTTAAAGTAGAATACTTATATCGATGCTATGAAGCAAGTTCGATTCTTGCTGGTAGCTAAATTTCCCTAACTTATTAAATTAACTCTTTATATGTTTTATAATATTTTTATTTTTATTTCCTGTCCGCAAAATTGAGTAATCTCGTCTTATATGTTCCCGATATTTAATAAGGCATGTTATTATGATTATTACTGTTTCATATTTTTAGGAAAATTTTGCCTTCAGTCCTTCAAGCTCTTCCAAATTGTTTTAAAGTTTCCATTATTTTGAAGGTTCTTATATGAGTAATTTGATTCCAGAATTGGCTGGAAGTTCCTGATTGTATTTAATTATTTGACTTGCTGCTCCTTACATAATTCAATTTTTTTAAAAATATTTTTATATGTTTTCTTTAAATTGTTTCATCTATTGTTATTTCTGTGTTTGTCCCGTCCGTCCGTTGTAACTGCTGTATGCCTAAGTAAAAATAATGATAATAAGAAAAAAAAAAGGCATGTATGCCCTTTAATAGGCCCCGTGCTTTGTGCTAAGTATTCATTTCTTGAGGCACATTTATCGCAGCTGGTGCTTGTTTATAAAACGCAGCGAGAAGAGATAGTACTTTTTTACCAATCTACTTTCAGAATAGTTTGCGGGGGAAAAAGAAGAAAGATGTCCAAAAATCATTTAATCTTCGTCTTTAAACATACTTGGAGATTGTCTCGGAATACAGCTCGCAAACATCAGTCACGAACCACGCTAACCACGATTTCTTATAACGATGAATAGCGGAAACGACAATACCATTGGCGATTGCCCATCAGAAAGGATAACAGAAGTGTCGATACACTCGGCGATTGCCTATAACAAAGAAAATAGCAGGGGCAACAATTAAATCGAAGATTTCTCATACTGGAGAAAAATAACGGAAGCGACAATTCAATCAATCCACGATTGTTTATCATAGCAAAGAAGAACAGTGGAAACGACAATATTATCAGCGATTGCAATAACGACAATATTGCAGCGATTACAATAAAGAAGAATAGCCGAAGTGTTAATACGATCGTAAAATTGCCCATAACAAATGAAATAAGAGGAGCAGCAATGAAATTGAAGATTTCTTATTCTGAGGAAAAATAACGGAAGTGACAATGCAATTTACGTTTGTTCATAAGGAAAGAAGAACAGTGTAACAACAATGTTATCAGAGATTCCTCACAAAGAAGAACAGTGGAAACGACAATATTATCAGCGATTGCAACAACGACAATATTGCAGCGAAAGAAGAATATCCGAAGCGATAATACGATCGGTAAACTGCCCATAACAAAGAAAATAGCAGGAGCAACAATGAATTCGAAAATTTGTCATACTGAAGGGAAATAACCGAAGCTACAATTTAATCCTGTTTATTATAGCAAGAAGAACAGTGGAAACTACAATATTATCAGCGATTACTCATAACAAAGAAGAATATTCGAAGCGATAATACGATCCGAAAATTGCCCATAACGAAAAAAAGGGGAAGGGCGACAGTAAAATTGGCGATTATCCACAATGCAACGAAGAAACCAGCAGAAGCGGCAATACAATACCAAAATGTTGTAGACGAGGGGAACTCGGAATAGTCTTGTAAAGAAGCACAAACACGGCAAAAAATTACAAAAGTATTATCTGAACAAGTCTGATTTTTTATTTAGTAATTTGAAATTGAAAACTGGCCGTCTCAAATCAGAACAAACATGAAAGCAGCAGCACACTCTTGAAATATCACCTCCTTTTTCTCCCGCATCTTACACATAACTGTTTGCGGCTTGTAAAAAAAGAAATCTTGAATAATACTAGATTCCGGGTTTTTGTTCGCACAATGCGCGTCTATTTGAGGGGCCGCCTCCAACTCACCATCCAGAAAAAAGAATCAGCAGGCATTGGAAGCGCGTATAAATCGGAATTACAAGAAGTGGGCAGCGATAAAAAGAAACAATCTATTAACCTGCCTCCACCCCCTCCCCCGTGTCGTTGACGGGCAGGGGGCCGTCTAATTACGGGTTACCCCTGGGGCGGACCCTCTTTATAAGCCCATTTTTTTCGCTTTTCCCTGTATATGCGTTCAGAAAGAACCTACCGCATCGTAGCGCCTATGTAGTAATGATCTTACACTTTTTTTTACGTACGACATCGCTCATCTTCGCACCTTTGGCTAATCCGCAAGCACACCTGGGGGGCCACAAAGTGTCGGAACTCCCGCCCGAAGAATAAAAAAAGTAAAAATATACAATGAAAAAGAAACAGGTTTTATTTTCTTTTATTTATTTTTATTATTATTATTCTTGCAGAGTTATTATTCGCGAGGTGGTTTGCGACGTATATTTCTTTTATTGTGTTTTATTGCCGTTTCACTTCTTGTTTTTTTATGCATCGGTGATGTTTGAAGGTGTTTCGATATTAAAAACTGGCGGTGGCCTTAATTTGGCTTTAAAGTGGGGGGGAAGGAGGAAGAAAATGAGACAGTACCTTGTGATTTTATCAAAATGACAGATTATAGATATACGGACGAACTCGCCTTTAACGAAACAGTTACAAAGGACCTATATGAAAATAAATTTAAAATCACAAATTCGTTATAAAAGAAATGCCAAGTATTTGTTTCTGTGGGATTTATATTTACTTTGTTGAATCCATAAATTTGTCATTTCCGATTTTGTTTTAATCGGATTTGACCGGAATTCCACCACTGCAGCTGTTCCCCAATTTTTTTTTTCTTTCAAAACTTACCTTATTAATATTCAAATAAAGTTTATATTACAAAATAAAAACTATAAATATATATTAGCAAAAAAAAAAAAAAACTAATAATCAATAAATGGAAAATACAAAAAGTTTGATTTAAAAAGCTTCTTCACGTAGTGTTCACATAAATTACATTTTTTAAGGGAATATACTAACAATACAAATATATTTAACAAAAAATAGCAGTTTTTCTGAAACTTTTTTTTAAGTTGTCCTGAATTGAGTTTAATTTTTAATTTGTCCAAAAATTCTGATTCTTTGATCGTCAAAATATTTTTGTAAAAATTTGCTTCAATTTCTATTTGTAATTTTGTAACCGTTCCCTGTAATTGCACATATGTAACTATTATTGCAGATAAAATAAAAATGAGAATTGCAAGGGCCACCCCCACAAGCAAAGATACGTTCCACTACTGCCGCCGCATTACTCTTTTTAGGTAATGGGAAAAACCCAAACTCAAGTCGGAAGCGAAAATAACTCTTTTTGGAAGAAGCTGTGGATATACGAAAGTAATTGTGGCGTAACGAAGTCTTTAAATAATTGTAAAAAAGTCATTTGTTCCCTATTTTGCACATATGTATAACTAATAATGGTTCTATTACTAATGGATTTGTGATATTTTGTGGGGAGAAGAACTAGGTCCAGGAGTATGATAGGCTCAAAATAAAAGATAAAAAATTACATTCATAAATAAATTTTTATATGTGACTACATTTTACAAGAAAATGTTTTATAGAAATTGTTTGCTGTAGTACAAAAAATGGTTAACTATTCTAAATCACGTTTTTTAACGAAATTTGTGTCTAAAGAAAATCTTAATTACGAAGGTGAAGAGGTGCTTTTATGGGGCCCGCATGAGAGAGGAAAGACGTCTCATTGGTGTCCTTTAATTGATAGGTGCTGGGAACGAGGACGGAGGTGAGGCCCCTCATCTGTATATGTGCAAATCTGTGGTTAGGTATTCACTTTAAGATATTGATGCTAGTTAGTTTAGCCGAAGTGTATACAAAACATTTGTAGAGAGCCAAACATATACCGGACTGAATTGTTTTGGGTTGGAGCATTAAGCTTCAAACTATAAAAAATGAACACGGTCTCATTGCTATCCATTACCAGGAATTAGTCAGTAAACAATTTTTATTTTCAGTGTTTCTTTTAACACGGAATTATTCTAGTAAGTCTCGTAGATCTTCCAGAAGATATGGAGAAGAAAGAATTAACGGTTTTGGGTCTAATCCAAAATACCAGGTACAAATCCGTACAAATCTATGTTACATGAATACTTCTTGAGAACAACTTGCCATAGACCTTTCATGCAAGCAAGAAAGTCCTAACTACTCAATTCACACAAGAACATGCAAATCAGATTTTCTGAAATTTCTATTTAAATAATTTTAAGTTCGATTATTTAGACTCTTTACTACACTTGGGCTCTTCAACAAGGGGCCTTGCACAATGGTCGGTAGGAAGTAAGTATTTTGCAAATTCGTATACCAAATTGTAGAAGGCTTGCTTTCTGAAATGTTATGCGCCTCAGTCACATTCCATAGTTTAACTCATAGACTTCAAAAACCACAAAACCGGTCCAAGTGTTGTGACCGGATATAACCGAGCAAATATTTTGTTTTTTATTTGCATCCTTCTGTTACGGAGCAGAAGTTGTTTCACTGTTACTCTAATCTAGATGTTTGAAATTCAACATTTGGTCGAGTAATGCCGCACACATATGGGAGGGATTACCCAATTAATAATCTTCTCTCCTTCCAGTGTTTCTACCGTTTGACTGCACTCGATGATTTATGCCTGAATTATACATCGCTGTATAAATAACATTTTATCGTTTTGTAGGTGTGGTTCAGCAACCGCAGGGCCCGCTGGCGAAAACAGCTGGGCAGCCAACATAGCTACAGCTCTCTGAATTTCGGCTACCAGCACACGCATCCCTATCTAGTCTCCGATGCCGCATCTTACAGCACTCACACAGGTTGGTCACATACTCTTAATCTTCTAATAAATGCTTTGTGTTACAAAGTTTGTGCAATAGCAACGCCTTTATCGTAACTTGATGGGACAGGAAACAATTTTGGATAATGAAAATGGATCTATTTCTCTTATATATATGTAGCTTGGCACGCGTGCCTGCTGTGGCAGATGAGTATCTGCACGCAATAATAATATAGGTATCAAAATTATCTCTCTAAAGCCGAGACTTGAATTAAGTGAGTAGTGCGTTTATTAACAGATTATAATTTGTATGTTTAATTACTTCTGAATGTTCTGTTTTAGAAATATATTTTGGGGCTGTTATTAGAAATTGGGCAAAGCTGTAATCTCTGTAGTCACTATCAAAGGCGAACTGGGCGTATAACAATCCGGAGCAATCACAGAGACAGGACTGACATCGGAGCAGATGGGAGAAGGTTGACCTTTTATTATATGTGATGGTTACTTTTGCGTGCAGTCGAAACTATCCACGAAAACTCTTCCAACAAGCAGTACATCAGCATAATGTTTTTCGATATCAGTAAAGTGTTTGACAAAACATATATTCCTGGTCTTATTTCCATGCTGGTGCGACAAGGCACTTCGGCGCAGCTTTTGGCGATCATCAACTTGTATCTCACTAATCGTTCTTTCCGCGTACGAGTTGATAAAACTATCTCTTCTATTCGACCAATCAGGACCGGGGTTCCACAAAGTGGAAGTCTTAGTCTCTTGCTCTTCAATATTTTCATGAACTCCGAAGATACCCCCAAGTTAAGCTGGCCGTCTTTGCAGACGACACAGCACTGATTGCTCGCAGCTGCTCACCACACAACGATATCAATACACTACAAAGTTACATAAATCATAGCCTTGACTCTTGAGCACTGGCTCCTGATCTGGAGAATCAAAATTAATGTCTCCAAGAGTGCAGTGTGCGTATTCAAGCCTAACTACCGAGAACTTAGCCATAATTTCACCTTAAAATTTTTTAACGAACCTATTCCCTTTTTCCACTCTATAAAATACTTGGGAGTCACTCTCGACGCCCATATGCTATTTTCAAAGCATATTATAAATAAATTTCAAACTGTAAATAAATCTTATTCCGCCCTTATCCCACTTCTCGGTAGAAAATCCCGTCTGTCCACCCATAATAAGCTTATTGTTTACAACCAAATTATTGCACCGGCTTTTCCGTATGCTTGCCCTGTCTGGGGGTCGGCTGCAAAAACGCACATTGGAACATTGCAAGTATTCCAAAACAAAGCATTACGATGCATTGTGGATGCTCCTCGATTTGTGCAAAACGAAGTCATTCACCATGACCTCAAAGTCTCTTGCGTAGAAGATCAAAATCGTCGCTTCACTCGAAATTTTTACAAGAAGAATTCAAGCAAACCATGTTTGAGAGACGCAGATCAAAGCTATTACAACACTTCCCTTAGTTATCTAAGGAAGCGGCTTTCACGAAATCTTCTGGTCGGCCCATAGTGTATATAATCAGATTTTGGATAGAATTCCTTTTCTTTTTTCGATATTTAAAAAGTTGAGTTTATTTCACAAAATGTTATTCATGCAAAACCATTTCAGCTCCATCGGACAGAAGTGCCCTTCATCAGTGGCGAAATTTCGCCACTGATGAAGGGCATAGTGGTGCCCGAAAGCGCTTTGGCTTTGTAAATTTATGTACGTCAAGGAAATGAGTTTTTATTAAATGACTTTTTAAACCTATTTTGGTTGTCTTTAATTTTAAAAGTTTATTAAAGTTGATGTGTATCCATTTTATGTATTACTTTGTGATGTCTTTAATTATTGATATTGCCGCAAAGTTACGTTTTCGTATTTAATTCATATAAATTTTAAACATAGAATGGGTTTTATAAATGTTTCTCTTTCTCTCTCCCACAGATCCAACGTCACTGCAGTCTGGATCCACCGTTCCTCTGCACCACCATCACCACCTACATGCGAATGCAGTAGATACTCGAAGTTCCCTAGGCCCCTATACTAATCCCTTGGCCGAATGTGCGTACAATAATGCTGCCATACAAACACAGGTATAGTTTCTCTTTACTATGACTCAAACACGCATGACTTACGTCTCGAATTTAAAGTTTCTTCAAGTGTATGAAAAAGTCATGAAACTGCCAGTTTTTTACTAAGGACTTCATATTTCATTTATTTATTATTAATATTTCTCTATCAATAGAAAATCTTAAATGTTTCTAATAATTACGATCAAGGACGCCAGTTGGACATTCTGCAATAAGCTTAGATTTCATAGGCACTTTGTCTAGGGAAGAGCGGTATTACACCCCCCCCCCCCCTTCTTTCCCGCAAAATGCAAAATTTAGACTACTTTAAAATTACTAAAATAGACTAGCTACTATTGTAACTATTTTGAACTCTGAAATTTTCCGAATAAAAAGCACACAGACCCCCCCCCCCCCCCCCCGTTAATTTATATGTTGCTAATAGTGCCGACTTGTGAAGTACAAAATTTTCCTTTAGAAAAAATCCTGACTAAACGGCAAAACAGTGCAAATTTCATAAAATTTTCTTAAAGAAAATAGGTTAAGAAAAATTATATTTCATTTTTAAGAATGTAGAAAAAAATTTCGAATGAAATAAACAAATCGCTGTTGATTTATCTTACTTTTTATGTCGCTCACAGAAAAAAAAAAAAAAAAAATCAGAGATGCAACTCAACAACATTTCACTTTTCCAGACGAATATTCCCACATTACTTGTCAGAGCGAACAACACACACAAAAAAAAGAAACGATCGCCGATTCGACAGCTCCGATCAATAACACGTATCTTAGAACAATCCCTCAACTTCCGTCAGCCGATCTGGCCCACAAATTGCCCACCGTGTCCGTCAAACTTCCCGCCGTTGCCGAAAAATGTCAATAAAATTTGACGTCGGCGTGCACAAAAAGAGAGAAGAAAATCGGTGCACACGCCATTCTAGACTACGGTTCGATTTCACGCAGACGATCGTTTTTGAAGTGGGCGTTACCGAAGATAAATTACAGCGTTTCGAGTAGTATCTGTAGTCAACAGACTTTTAGTGCTGCCATCTATGTGGAAAGATTTTAAATGTCTCGATCTAGTATGAAGACTTTAATTTTTGATGGCAAGGAAATAGAAGTTATACATGAAAAAGATTGAATAAAGCAGAATTACGAAAAAATTGGTTTTTAAGAATAAAATTATGGGAAAGAAAATAAAAACCTGAACAGCATTTTAGAAATTAATTCTAGAACCAAAAGTGTAGTGTAAGATTCAGCATTTTCATGTTTTATATAATATATATAATTCATTTAAGGGCTGCTGACTGAAGGGGTGAGTGTCAAAAGGGTGCATTGCATAGGAACCAGATAGGCTTGGGGGCCCAGGTCGCATAAACATGTTTTAAAGAATAAAATCAATAATTTGCAAAATAGAGAGGGAGGCCGAAAATTCTATTGGCTGTTCTGTGCATAGCGAAACTTCCGTTTATATATACTCGCTAAATACTAATTTCTTTTAGGAAGAGAGGCACTCGAAATCGGAAGAGTAACTGATTGATAGTTTAATCGCTCACTGCATGATATATTCCCCCCCCCCAAAAAAAATAAATATATGTTGCTGACAACGAACCGCTCATACTGAGACTAAATTATACAATTTCTTAATTTAAGGTTTTCAATTTTTTACAGAATTGATTGTTGCGCCATATATGGCTGATTAATTTGTAAAATAAACGCAAAATAAAGTTATAAAACAAACAAAATAAAGTTGTAAAATAAACAAATAAATTTGAATGATAAAAAATTAAATTTATAAATCAAACAAAATTTGTAAATTAAGCAGTATAAAGTTGTAAAATAAACAAAATAAACTTGTAAATTAAACAAAAAATAGAAAAATAATGTTGTAAAATAAAAAAGAAATAAACTTTAAAAATATTACCTTTATTTTTAAATAAAAATAAATTGTAAAATAAACAAAATAAACATTTAATAAGCATTTCTTCAAATAATCCATCTCCCATAATATGTTTCAATATAACAGTAAAATTTTTAAAGAAATATCATCATTGCCACCTACAGAATCTTTCGATCTCTTACGCATTGCATGCGCGAGCTACCTCACTATTCTTTATTTTACGAGTTATTGACCTCTGTTTATAAACTGTTTAAATGTTGTCTAGGCCGCAAGATTCTTACGTTAGCGACCCTTGGCTATAAAAAATTGCTATAAATGTGATTGAAAATCGTATTTTAAACACGATACATAAAGGAAAATATGTTGTGCCATATATATCACAGTATAAATGTTGTGAACAGTTAAAAATCATTTAATACCGCTGTCAAAAAGGTAATGAAATATTAATTACATTATTTTCTTATACCTCAAGTAATTAAATATTTGAATTTGATATAAAACAGATAAAGAGCCTTTTAGGAACGGAAAAAGACAATCTGTATTTAAATTTTTATTTTTTAAATATGGGAGTAAGGGATATTCTTTCGATTAGAGTTAAAAAAGTGTTTAATGCACATTTCTATAACAATAGCCAATAAAGAATGTATTCGAAATAAATTTTATGGATTTATATCAACGAACCTGCCAATTCGACAGCATATAATGAATTCATCTACATTTAAAGCAGGATCACTTTTCATTGCATAGATATCAGCATCCGCGGACCGGTTTCGTGCTTTAGGGGGGGGGGGGATCCATCTTTATGAAATTTGATATTGACTGGTAAGACTGAATCTATTGTCTTCCACAGAGGTTCTCAAAATGGCGGCACATCGCAAGTTTTTTTGCTGCTATTGCATGCATATCGGCTATTCCATACTGACGTGACGGTTTCTTTATTAACTTATATTCAAAAGTTGCTTTATTAACTTATGTTTCAAAAATGTCTTTAAAAATAATTGTTGTTTTTTTTAATTTGGCAACAACTTAATGACACTGTTGCATTGAATTCATTTGGCTGATATTTGTGATAATAATACTATTGAAATACTGTTTTCATTCACAGTGCAATTCGTTCAAGCTGTTATTTTGTACATCAGCGTAGACTAGTCAGTAGCGTAGTAGCTAAGATCTTGAAAGTGGGGAGGGGGGGATCGTTGACAAATTGGGATGGATATAGCGCTGGGTTTCATTTTCCAGTGTCGACCCTCTGAAGAATCTTTCATACGTTATAGATATGTTGTATACAAAGTATCTATGGCGTACGATAATTCCGATAGGAATTATCATGTTTCTCCATAGGAACTTGTAAAATGATACCTGAGTGAGACTATCTGACTGATTAAGGTACGCGTTACACAACCCGAATTGTTGAAAGTAAAAGCTTGAAAATTTGCATACACGTGGGACTTGACCTTTATAAGGAACGAGAAAAATCTCATTTTATTTATAAAGGGAAATCTTGGAATTTTGTTCAAAAAATTTATAAATCTCGGAGTGTTTTTGTTCTAGCACTCTTTTAGCTATAACTCGAAAACGGCCAGTGACACAAAATTCATTTTTATTCTTTTATGCACAGAAAAAAATATTCTAAATTTTCTTAATTATATCTATTAGTGTACAGTCAACCGTTTCAGAGATATTTTAAAATGTTCCATGCGACGATTTTTAACTTATATTTTATGAATGAATTTATTTTTAGTTTTGAATCAATTACATTAACTATGGTAACCGTGCTATACGTTTCACATCGAAATCGTTTGTTGGCTATTCTTCAAATCAAATTACTGAAAAACAATGCTATAAATTAATTAATTTTTAGCTTATAATATCTGAAAACGTTACAAATATGGAAACATATAAAGTGATCGAAGATGAAATATTTTACTTATCGCATTTTCCATGTTAGCAGAACTATAAAATGTAAGCTATTAGATTTGAAACGGTTTCTGATATTCAGAACTTTTATTAAATGTGTTGGTATCAATGGCTAGTGGTCATTGAATGACCACTTGCCATTGAGCACGCTCGAAGTGTGGGTGGAAATGATAATGCTCCAATTATGCAAATTACGACAAAAAAATATATATGCAGTTATAGTTTTTTACATAATGTTACAAAAATTTTATAGCAATACTCGTTATCGTGGTCAAACCCCAATTATACACAGATGGACTGTTCGAAATATGTTCACGAGGTCTTAAAACATGTTCTGTCAAAAAATGCAAATCCCAAAATTTCGGAAGTGGCTCCAATCTGATGGAGCTAAAATAGATTTGCGTGAATAGCGCCTTTCTTTGTGGGTTGCTTGTCCTCTTTCGACATTTTCAAAACAGTTCAAAATATTGAAATTAGAACCACTTTTTCCAAATAAATATCGAAATTATATATTTCGAAAACTACGAACTTGATAGTAAATAGTCAAAATATCAAATTATCTCGCAATCCTCCTCTGCCATTGTATATTTGGTTTCCCCTCCATTGAACTTAATTCTATTTATTGATTTCAATTATATATATATATATATATATATATATATATATACAGTGACCGCCGGTTATAAGATTCAGTGGTTATAAGAAACAGCCGTTTATAAGACCCAAAACGACAGAAACAAATACAAACTTCATTTTAACATTAAAATTGTGTCGCTTATAAGAAACACGATTCCGCTTATAAGAAACAGTTTTCTACAGAAAATTTGTTGATTTCCTTGCGACGCGGGTGTAAAAAAGAAAAAAATCCATTTGTTTAAGGTTAACTGAAGGACGAGTTGTTATCTCTTGTCTCTGGGCGTACGGGGAGGGGGTGGGAGTTTGCTATGTAACAAAGGATGACAGAGAATTTCTCCGTAGAAAGGCTTAGGGGGAACAACCCCAAACCAGTAAGAAACGAGTTTTAATCTTTTGGCAGTTAAGGAAACATACTGATAAGGAAAGGCATCTCTGCTTATGCACTCAAATAAGATTCGTACAGCTTTAGTTAGTCATTTTATGTTTTGCTAGTGGAAGCATGTCGCAAAAGAGAAAAACCCTTACTTTGCTTGAAAAGCAAAGTTTACTTAAAAAGTATGATTCTCTACCTCTGTGTAGTCAAAGAGAAGCTGCTTCTGCATTAGAAATTCCACACTCAACATTATGTAAAATCCTGAAAGGCAGAAATGAAATTTTGACGCCAAATTGTAATCTTCAAAAAAAACGGAAACGAGAAGGAAAGGCAGCTGCTATAGAGGAAGCACTCTTACAATGGTTTTCTAACGCCAGATTAAAGAACGCTCCTATCAGTAGGGCAATTTTACTGAAAAAAGCAGAAAATTTTGCGGAAAAATTAGGAGAAAAAGAGTTCCGTGCGACTGATGGTTGGTTAAGCCGCTGGAAAGAACGAAATAACATTGTGTACAAAAAAAATTATGGAGAGAAGCAGGACGCGGACTCCGAGTCGGCATCTTCATGGATTACGCAAAGCTTACCACCTCTATTAGAAAAATACGCTCCTCATCAAATTTTTAACACTGACGAGACTGGGCTCTATTTTAGAGCGATGCCCGAGTATACAATGATGTTCAAAAATGATCTATCCTCCGTTGGAAAAAAACAAAAAGATCGAGTTACAGTTCTGTTAACAACAAATATGACGGGAACTGTAAAAAAGAGCCCTTTAGTTATTGGCAAAAGCAAACGTCCGCGCTGTTTAAGTGGAATAAAAAAATTGCTAGTGATCTACGAAAATTCAAAGAATGCCTGGATGACAAGTAGAATTTTTGAAGACTTTTTGTTAAAGTGGGACAGGGAACTGATGGGAAGAGAAAAAATTCTTTTAATCCTTGACAACTGTTCGGCTCATCCTGTAGTACAGCTGACAAACATTGAACTTTGTTTTTTGCCACCCAATACAACTTCCATCATACAGCCTCTTGACCAAGGAATTATTAAAGCATTTAAAACCCTGTATCGGTCAAATTTGCGACAGAAAATAGTAGATGCAATTGATGAAGAGAAAGGATCGGCTTGCGAAATAAGCAAGAAAATAACCTTGCTTGATGCTATCCATATGATCGCAGGCGCATGGAAAAATGTTTCTGACATATGCATTTTTAATTGCTTCCGTAAAGCAGGATTTTTGAAAAATAATGTTGACATACCAGCAGAAGATGTAGAAGAATTAGAAGCACATTTCGAAGAATGGATTCACATCGATGAAAATTTACAAACATCTGAAGAAAAAAGTGATGATGACATAGTGGCGGAAATTCAGAATGTTTGCAATGAAGAAGAAAATGAAGACGACGTTCCACAAGAAGAAAATTTTCCTACAGCCAAACAGTCGCGAGAAGCCCTAACTATAATTAGAAAAACTCTTGAACATAGAGGGGCATCAGAAAAAGTTTATGGACTATTTTATGATTTAGAAATGGATGTACGTAAACTAATCACAGACTCATTAGCACAAACAACACTGGATAAATTTTTTGCTGTTCCTCAGTAATAGATTACGGTATGTATGAAAATGTACTATGCTCTTATACATAAATGAACGACCTATGAGTTTTACTTTTTATTCTTATTTAATTACATACTATAGTATATGCATACATATAGATAATATTTTAAGTTGTAAGGCTTAATTCGTAAAATAAGAAATATTTTTGAATGCAAAACTCAATTTACAAATGTATTATGTATGTACTAATATTTTACTTATATACATTTATCTTTTAAATTCTGTAAAATTGTGTTCAATAGTTAGTATTTACATTGGAAGAACGATATTTAAAAAATTTCCGGATTTAAGAAACAACTGCTTATAAGAAACAAAACGAGCGAAACGAACGTGTTTCTTATAAGCGGCGGTCACTGTATACATATTTCTGACAAGATTTAAGATTCAGATGAATCTATAAACTTGCCTCGCGGCATATAAATCCATACTTGGTTAGCATATAAGTTCATACATCCATTTTCTTCTCTTCAAACCTCATCAATTATTAGACTTTTTTAGTTTACTCCACTTCTTAATTTCTTTAAAATAAAACAAAATACCTCGTTCTTGTGCACCAAAATTTCATTGAGAAAACTCATTGAGCTGGAAACACCCGTGATATTTTAAATGCTACATCTTTCCCTACCATTTGAAAACTTCAAAATATTAAAACATCGAAATTAAAACCGTTATATTTCGAAAACTAAGAACTCTATACTAAATACAGTTATACGTATACACGTATACATCTTTGTATAGAGCTTATAAAAGACTATAATTTATGACTTAGCACAGTATTTTTAATTTTCGACATATAAGCAGTATACAAACTTTAGCATTAGAAACGAAAAATTTTCAATCTAGCCGATTCCTCGAAAACGTCAAAAGTTTCGTAAAGAAAGAAAAAATGACGATGTTTTTACTGAATACTTTTGTTATTGAATATACTGTTTATATCTATCTTTTATAGAACAGTTTTTTCGAATGAAAGTAAGACAAGCGCAGCAAAAACTCGCTCAGACAAAGTTCAAAATATTAAAATATAGAAATTATTTTTGTGTACTCATAAATGGTACCCTATTATTTCCGACAAAACAAATAACAATTGTTTCCATTTTTATCTATTTAGTTCGTAAGCGTCCAAAATGCTCACATTTTTCTTATAGCGGTCGATTTCAGCCAGAGATATACCGCATCCCTATAGATGTTATTCACATCAAAATGTTATTCAAAATATAGATGTTATTCACATCCGAAATTTTCGATTTCGAGATTTTTGATGCCAATTTTTAGGACCTTCTGAATACGTTTCAACTATTTTTAGAGTGATGTGTGTCTGTCTGTCTGTCTGCAGTCGATTTCTTGCGTACACTAATATTAATGCATTTTTACGAAGCTTTATATCCGGCTTTGTTATCGAAAAATCTAGAGATACATAGAATTTTTTAAAATTCGAGTAAAACCTTCGACGTGTATTCGAAATTTTATATTTCCTTAACATATCAGCATAGGACAAAATTTGACATAATCATGCATAAAAGGGGTTATTTATGGCTGGCTCACAGCACAAAACTTAACAGTTTCAATCACTGCATTGAAAAATTACCGCAATATAATTGTTGCATTTATGACGTCATTAGACCTCTTTGTGGGGTGGGGAGGGCAAGTTAATCCTTTTCTTGAGAAAGTATATTGTAAAACTTGGTATCAATTGTAATATTTTTTCAAGCCCTATAAAATAAAGGGAAACATGCGATTATTATAATCATTTGGACTAACGATACACATTTTTCAAAATTTTTCTTACAGAATTTGAATGGAGAGGGGGGGAGGGGATCACAAGCTACTTAAAAATGGATTTTGGTATGACGGAGTCGAGTTAAACCGCACCCAGTTAATTTTTTCTATACAACAGTAGGAGAAAGTGAAAAGAAGCAATGAGGGGAAAATCTAGTTTCGAGGAAATCATCGCGCCTCATCACAGCATCATTATCTCCCATCTTCAGAATGAATGATCATCTCCTGAACAGTTTATTATAATGAACGATTCACGGAGATAAAATATATACGAGGATGAAACATTTAAAGATCTTGATGAGTAATTGAGTCAATCAGTGAGGTTCCTTTAATTAATTGCTATATACATAATATATTGAAAGATAAATTATTAAAATGTTTTCTGATCTTGATGCGTTTTTCATTCTTTACGTTGAATGATGTATGTTGTACTTCTTATCAGGGTCGTAACCAAAAACAAAATCCAAGAGGGGCTGGAGTGAATTACAAAGGGGGGGGGGGGGGGGGGGCTCAACAGCACTGAAGGAGGGGCTCACTAGAAAATTTTTGCGGGGAGGGGGAATAGAGTAAAGAAAAATGCACTAAAATAATAAATGTTAGTATTTAAATAAATCGCTGTACTAAAAAAGTATTTTAATTAAAACTAAATACAGTATATCACATAATATTAACTCTGTAACTGCTCATCAGGTATAGCATGATAATATATAACTCTATATAATTAAGTTCTAGAGTTATACATTCTAGAGTAATACATTATTAGTTTAAAATGCATAACTCTAGAAATATGTCTAACTGTGAAATTTTAATTTTTGAAACTTTATTGAATATTTTAAAATTAAATATGTAAATAAATTTATGATCATCAATATAACCAGAAATTCAGCCACTAAAAATTCTTATTTCTGTACTATTCAAAACGAAGTAATTTAAAAAAAAAAAAATCTGAAACAGCAGTTTTTCATGTAAACTTTTGATGACATATTGTATGAAATTTTATACCACTGATAAAATTTAAATATTTTTATCAAGAAGGGCTGAGTATATCTCATGGGGAAGGGGGCTCAGCCTTCTGCCTGGCTACGGCCCTGCTTCTTATGTATATCGACGATACGAATGTTACTTTATTTACAGCAGCTTTACCCAGAGGGTGGGTCGCGGTAGGATGGATCGAGGGTGGATCGCCATGAGTAATTGAATGATCTATTTAATAGTCCTGTTCAACGCTCTTGACTCGTATTTTAAAGTTTGGTGAAAAAACGAAAACTCCAAAAAATGAAACACATGGTTTTCGAGAATTTTTTTAGGCGACTCGGCATTTTGCTTTCGTGGGCCACTTCTCTGGAGGGGGAAGGCGGGGAGTTAAAATTTTCTCTTTTCTGTAAATATTTAAAAATCTACCAAAATTTTGAAAGTTTCCAACAATTTTCCGGATCTGTAGTCCCTTTTTAAAACAAACTACGAGGTTGCAGTTCAAAAATTGGATTATAAATAATTAAAGAGACCGCTAGTTGCAGGCGCTGAACTCGACTTTCTCATACGAGAATTCATTTTTAAGTAGTTTGTGATTTTCTTTTCCAAATTTTACAAGAAAATTTATAAAAATTTGCATCAGAATTATAGCATGCTACCCTTCATTTCAATGAGCTTGAAAAAATCATTCGATTGAAGTTTAATATTGTACCCTGGGGAGGTAATCCCTACCCCCAAGGGTATCTAATAGCGTCAAGAAATACAAAAATTGTATCGTGGCTATTTTTCACTACATTGATTGAAACTATTAGGTTTCGTGATCAGAATTGATATTCATGATTAAATTCTATATATTTGTAGAAAATATGTTCATTATTTGGTTATAAATTTTAAACAATGGACAAATCCGATTTTATTTATAGAAAAAATAAAAAATAAATCCATATTTATAGAGAATTTTTTTTTTCTTATTTGAAATATCCAAGCGAAAATTTCTTTAAGACATTATTTAAATATCAAGAAATGAAAAACGCAAAATCTGCTTAAACACAGAACGCCCCGTGATCGGCTGTGGCATCATTTTTCCCATTCGACATGTAATGCAACATTCTATGACGTGTTTTGTCCCAGTCCTATGTTGTTCATGTTGAGATACCTTCTAGGTATAATATAGTTGGCGTTTTATTTTGTTTATAATCGAAATCTAATTATTTTACACGTTTACACTTGGTCTGTATTTATTGATTGTTTTATTTTATTGTAATCATAAATCCTGGGTTTTGTTAAAGGACAATTGGCCTAAGATCAATTGATTTAAGAAACAATAAATATTTTGCGATGGCTGGAATTCGCGGTTTAAAAGTTGACAGGTAAAGTTTACCCTTTTTCTTGAAGTTTTTTTTTATATAATGTGAATAACATCTGCATTTGGGGTATTTGTGGGGAAATCGGAGTATTACGAAAAATGTAAACACTTTGGACGCTAATATCTCCGGATCTAATAGATAAAAATGTAGGCAATTTGTCTTGTTTTGTCGAAAATGGGCTTTAGATTATGATTGCACGAAAATTATTTTAATATTTTAATATTTTGAACTTTTTTAGAAAAAAAGATCTGTTCGAGCGAGGTTTTTTTTTTTTTTTCCCATTTTTCTTACTTTCACTCGACCTATCTTTGAAACTATAAAATATAGATATCAATAGTAAGCGACAAAAATACATTTTATAAAATTTAGTTTCTAACAGATTTATTTTGAAATTTGCTATAAAGGGCAACACTTCACTAGCGGGATGACCATACCTATCTGATACCTAATAGAAATGTGTTTCCCCCAATTCCTTTAAATAAAATACATTTGTCTGAAACGTAAGGATTTCCCCCAAAATCGAAACTGCTGATTGATTTTAGATACAGGAATAACTAATGAAAACATAGACCAAATTGCTATACCATTCATATAGTAAACAAAGATTAATAATTTTAAAAGCAATTAAAAGAGTCCAAAACATAAAGCAATAAAAAGTTATTTTGTTGAACACCAATGTTGATGACAGAAATGTCAGTTTTTTACGGGAATGGGGATGTCCATGTACACAACTAGTTTCAGAGATTATTATGTTCCATTAGTAGTCACCTCCGTCTCAAATTTAATCTGCGTTGCAGCTATAAAAATAACTTTATTACCTATGTAATTGTACCAATAAATATATAATATATGAATATCAGTGGAAATATGGTATGATTAATAAAACAAGAAAGATCAATCATGCATAAAGCATTGATTATGAAACACTTTCCAACTGAAATGTAATTTCATTTAAACATATCTGTAAAATACGATACATTCAGCCGTGATATTTTTAAAATTATCACACTATTATACTAATTTATTATATTTAAAAACTTCATCGAAAACAAATGAACTTTATTCAAATAACTTCATGGAAATATAAATCGTTTGGCTCTCTAAAAGCAGTGACTATTTCATTCATATACTTTTTTCCATTCCTTTCATTCAGTGGCGATATTTTCAAAATTATCACACTACTACAATAATTTATTTTACTTAAAAATTTAAAACCATGGAGGTAAAAGTACTTTCTAAATCCATGCTCAAAACTTCATCGAAATAGGCAATATAGAATCGTCTGCTTCTCTATGTATAAAATCAATGAATGTTTCATTCATATCAACTACATTGCAGACCCTAGAGCTAAATAATTTTGCGTTACAGAAATTCAGCAATTCTTATACAACTCATCTTACAGCTTGATGTGTTTATATTTTCCATAAGTGAAAATTAGACTTACTGTAGAAATAATCAAAATTTGATGATCATTTAAACTCAAAAATATTGTAATTGCGCCGTTGGCGCAGTATATAGACGTACAGAAAAAAAAATCAAAAATAAAGCGGTTCTAGAACGGTTGCAACACTAAATATAAATTAAAAAATACTTTAAAAATCACGATTTTGACACTAGATGAATGCCACATTTTATTATTTTGAAGTGGGTCACGTGATCTTTTCATATAATATGGGTGCAATTATTATTTTAATTTTTATTTAAAATAACATATTTTGCTGAATTTCTTTTTTATATATTTTATGGGATAATTTGAATACTTCCTAAAATTTTCGAAGCAATTTGTAAATTTTAAATGCGCTTAAAATTTTTTTGAAAAATTAGGTCCCATAGGGTTCAATGTATTTCAATTTTTCAACCCGGGTTCAATCCAAAACTAATTGAATGACATTATTCATTTACATTCCTATATGTCCCATAGACCGTCTCAACAACATACTAAAATTTGATTTTGATAAAGTCATTTTTACGGGAGTATCGTGCGAACGAACAGACAGACAGGATGACCAAAGTCATAAACACTTTTCAACTGTGTTGTAAAGTGTTAAAAATGATGTTTCTTAGTGACAGATGAATTGATTTGAATAATTTTGAATCCTGGTGACATTGAATTACAAATTATAACATCTTATTGGCATTGACCATCATCTAACGACAGTCATATTACAAATTATAACAACTTATTAACATTGATCATCACCTAATGACATTCTGTCTTAAAAAAGACTATGATGGAATATTAAACTGTAATACGAAGCTATATATCTTAAAATGTACAGTGATTTATAGTGAATGGGTATGCACTACTAGAATGATGTCCACTATTGGTTCGACACCGTAAATGTTATTAATTTTCTTTTAAAAGAGCTTGGTTTTCAAATATGAATAACTAATATTAAAATTAACGTAAATGTATAACTTACTTCAAAATGGTCTTCACATACAAAACAAGCTGTCTTTGATGACAGTATAGTAGATTTTGTTTACTATCTCACTTCATGGCTTGACACCCTTTTTTACGAACATTTTTAGGAACAGATATAAAGATTTTATTTAGTGGTGTAAAACTATAGTAGACGTGCACATTGGAACGATGCAATACTTATAACTATTAGACATTTTTAGATAGAGGCAATTATAATTAACTTTCCGAATGTACAGACTTGTTCACAGATTTGCGATAATGAGAACTTACCGGAAATGCATTATGACGTCACATCCAGTGCGCGCTAAAATAGGTCGTTTTCCCGCAAAAATCAGAAAGGTCAACTTTTAATTGCAAATAAAAAAATAAATGCAGTTTGGAGAATAGAAATTTTTATGTATTTGATCATAAGGCGAAGTTCTCGAGTTTATGAATTAGCCTATTGGTGGGTGCTCCATTTTTCTTAGAAAATTCATAGCTGAACGGTCTTCGAACTAACTTCGGGCTGGCTGTACTTTTAGGGGGCGTACATAATATTTAATGTTTTTCGAAATCACTTTAAACTCTATTTCTCATTTTTCAGATGATGTCAATGCTGCATTCAACTGTTCCTACAGCGAGCGCGGCTGTAGACTATACCCACCACCAGCATAACCCGAGCGCTGTAGGGGGCACAGCGCCCTCCGGTGAGGATAATGCTTGGAACTCCGCCGCCCGGGCGAACTTTAACGGGTGGAGCACTGCAACCCAGCCACCAAACAACGCCCCAGGACCGACAGGAATTACCGGCGACGGGAGCTCAGCGTTTTCTGCGGCTGCGGCCACCGAACACTTACCGCACGGCACGAGCGGGGACCCATACGCTGCCTTCAACGGCATGGCGCACCACCAGTACTCGGATATCAAACCGCCCTTTTACTATGGACAGTATCCTACAAGTCTTAGAGGGCTGGCGCTATAGTCGAAATGGGTCTAATTGTTAATGTTATACTGCCGAGATCTGAAGAAGTTTTATAAACAATTATGCTGTTGAATATTTAAAATATATGGTAGAATCTTTATTGTTGAACAACAAAATTCCTACGAAAAAATTCACTCAAGTGTTCGATATTCATTCTAAGATGTTTAAAGGCAGGAACGAATCTCATCCATTATTTTGTTTTTAAAATATAATTATTTAATATTTATTCTATATCACATCACATGTATTCATCAATGCATCTATTTCTCGTTATTGCATTTCTGTTCATTGTTTCTTTAATTGTATCATATTCCTTCATTTGTAGAAATATTTATATCTTTTCTTGCATCAAGGAACTTGATAATTACACGTCCAAACTAAAGACAAATTCGAGATTTTTACCCGGCGTCCCCCCTTCCTCTCAAAGTAAAATAAATGCAATCTGGCTTAATAAAGTTGCTTTAACTTCATACAACACGCATAGGTGATATTCAAAATGTCACACATGGGTGAAATTTGTAATATTTTCTGCGCTCACAAAATCTCTCTATTTTTTCTTTTGTTATATATATGTAAAAGAAGATCAGAGCAACGCCGAGACTTTTCTGGTGGTTTTGGAGTTAATATTTTCTTAACCTATTAAGCCACTCCATGTATTACTTTCCTTATATACATATAATGTATAAGGAAAGTATTGTGACGGGGTCGAAAATTCGAATTCGACGGGAGAGCACGTTTCAAGTATCCCTGAACACGAATCAGACGTTTTTGAGGTGATGTCTGTGTGTATGTGTCAGTGAGTCTGTGGAGATGATAGCTGACTAACGAATTGACCGATTCGAACGAAATGTGGTACAAAAATCACAATCCATGAATACTGGAATCATATTGTTTTTATACGCAATTGCATGTTCAGAAATCCCCTAAATTTTCGAGTGAAAATTTGAAAAAATCCTCAAAAAATTAAAACCTTTAATAAAATTACGAAAACAACCATTTCTTATGTAATGTTTCATTAGAAAACGATTAAAATAAATTTTAGAACACTAGCATAAACCGTTCTCGAGATATTGTACATTTCTCAAAAAAATTATCAAAAAATCATATAAAATTAAAAAAAATATTACCTATTGTTGAAATATGTTCACTTTTCATAAGTAATATCATGCAATAAATTGGGTGCCATCATTCTCGTGGATCTAGCTCGTTCCATTCATGAAAAAATATACTTTAGGTAATACTTTTGTATTTGGACGCCAATAGTCAGTTATCTGCTACAAGAATAACTTATTTCTCCGTCCATAACGCTTGGCGAGATTTTGGCGAAATGTCGCCAACTGGGCGACATTTTAAATGGTGCCAAATTAACGAAAATATCGCCAAATTGATAAAAATGACTCTAAATCAATGAAAATGACGACTAGATGATGAAGTAATTATTAAAGTATTTTAATATATGGACTCTATCGCTTATTGAGGATGCTATCAATATTGATGATTGTTTAGAGTTGCGCGAAGTATAAGTTAATTAAGTATTTTGAAATAGTTTTAGGTTTTACATGTTGTCATCCTGAAAATCGCCCAATGTACAGTTCAAAGATAAAAACACAGCGCCTTGGAACTTATACATTATTTTTTTTATTGTAAAACTAGTAAATTCATTGCATTATATAAGGAAAGTCATGTGCTGCCCACATCAGATTTTTTATTTCAGCAAGCCTTTCCAGGATCGGGATATTGAATATGATTTATGAGCTCCTATTTCTACGCATATTATCCCATTCCAAATTAAAATAATAATAATTATAATTATAATAATGGGAAAAAAAAATGAAGCATAACATTAGAATGATCGAAAATGCTAATAGGAAATGTTATGAAAATAATTGACTTTTCAAACTCCTTGGTGAGCACTGCTAAAATATTAACAACAAATAGGATGCGAGGCTTTAATAATCTGTACCTTTTTTCTTATAATGCCATATCGGTTCACGTTATGTTATGAACTAAAAGACATACACTACCAACTAGCAGCCTTCCACGACCAGTTTAGTGACTTTATTAAAAGGTTTGGAACTTGCAATAGTTGCCGATCGCGTAGTCTCGCCCACTGCGCGGGTTAACACACGGTTGCTCTCCACCAACTAAGCGGGTGTAATACGCCTTAAATAAGCACCTAAACACGCTTTCGCCACTGCTCGGGCGCAGGCACATCAACCGCCACGCCTTAATACGGCCGTGTAATAAGCCATAAATAAGCTTATTTAAGCCGCTATACAGGAGTAGTATGGATAAGAGTGTGGGGCACATGCAAATGAAGATTTTTTTTATATATAAAGAATTATATGTTTAAGGGGACGGTGGACGTTGAAATTTTTTTTATTTATTTATTGACTTAGAAACATGAAAATTTGTATAAATATTCCTCTTAACATTACCATATAAAATACCATTCAATTTTTTTCAATTTTGTTATAATTTTGTATTTTCTTTTTAATTTAATTTTTTTTAACGAAAATTCGAAAATGCTCCTTGCATGCCATTTGTTCACATTTTTGATTGATTTTACATGATGATCACTCAAAAACACATTATGAACAAATTTGGGTATTCATTTTTAAATCCCTTAAAAAGTTAATTTTTTAAAAATATTTTTCTGCATTAAAACTTAATTTTCATCATTTAATTAGGTTCTTATTCACTTTTAATTGCCTCAATAAAGTACAATTATAAAATGCATACCCAGTTTCATTAAAAAGTATGAAAGGCGTCTTCTTGCCAAATTTCTGGCATCCCAAACAAAAATTAAGACGCATGGAGCATTTTAAAAATGTAAAATCTTTAAATATTTCGTTTCGAAAAAAAAATGCATTTAACCTTTTGCTTACGGGTGGGGACGGCGTCATCCCAAACGAAGAACCTTTCAAAAAGACAGGTATTCGACATACCCTATCCCAAACAGTTCGATCCTCCATTGCAGGCATTGGCGTCCGTGGAAATCGCCGACAGAAACATTGCACCTGCTGCACGCAGCAGTGTTTCTGTCGACGATTTTCACGGACGCCAATGCCTGCAAAGGAGGATCGAACTGTTTGGGATAGGGTATGTCGAATACCTGTCTTTTTGGAAGGTTCTTCGTTTGAGATGGACGCCGTCCCACCCGTAAGCAAACGGTTAAATGTGTAAAATAATGTTATATATCAAAAAGAAAAAACTTTTTTTAGTCGATTTTTGCTCATTTCAACGTCCACCGTCCCCTTAAATTAAATAAAGAAATTTTGTAATAATTGAACAAAGTCAGGAAGAAAAAACAAATTTTATTTTAATGCCTAGTATAGCAAGGGGCATTACGTGGCGTATCCAGAGGTGCATAAGGTGCAAATTCATTTCTGTAGAAAGCCCAGACCACACGACCAACCCGAGGGTTTATGGTAGCTGTTTGTGTGGCCGGAAATTCATTTCTGTAAATAAGTTTAACATTTACTATTATATACAAGAATTGCAAATGTAGATGTTATTTTGATAATTTTCTCTGCTTAAATTTCATTTCATATATTATTAAAATGAGACCAATCGAGACATCAGGAACCTTTTAACAGAATATATTATTTTATTCTCAAATCAACTAATTTGTATAGCACTCATTTCATGGATTGGGTCTGTATTCGCTTCGTGTTCCGAATACTATGAAAAATTGATTAAAAAATCTGAAAATCTTGAATAATAAAAGTTTAGTTTTACAGTCAGTGGCAATTTCAGTACATGCACTGTGCTACTGCGTGCTATGATGCGATCAGGATTGAAGGACAGTGCACAACTGGTCTTGGATGGCAGAATACGGCCACAAACTGCAAAAAGGGTGGCCACAAATGTGAAAAATAAGAACAAATAAAATCATGAGCTGGCGCCAAAAAGTGCGTGCTAAAGTTTACCCTTTAAATAGCAGTTAAACAAGTAAGATTTTAATAGAAATTTGGGATAATATCGTAAAAAACCTTGCTGCCACAACCGGGAATCGAACCAGGGACCTTCGTACTGTCCAGCGGACGCTCTGTTGAACAATTGGAACGGAATTGCAATCTCTTATTGTCAAATTTTAAAAATATTTCGCACTGCCTCATTGCCATAACGCTTATATTTTTCTGCAAATTTGTCAGACATCTGCCCAAGTACCTGCTTTGCCCAATTTATAGACACCTTTTATTTGTAGTCAAATAAAAAGATGACCAGCCAATTATGAAGTATATATATGGCACATACTATATACTTCATATGGTATTTAGCAATATACGTTACGTGCAGTTTATGATCTTTTATGCATATGCAGTCATCATTTGCCTATATGTTAACCATTATTACTTTCCTTATATACATAATGTATAAGGAAAGTATTGTGGCGGGGTTGAAAATTCGAATTCGAGTTTTCGACGGGAGAGCACGTTTCAAGCATCCCTGATCACGAGTCAAACATTTTTGAGGTGATGTCTGTGTGTGTGTGTGTGTGTGTGTGTGTGTCAGTGAGTCTGTGGAGACGATAACTGACAAACAAATGGACCGATTCGAACGAAATTTCGTACAAAAATCACAATTTGTGAATACTGGAAGCCTATTGTTTTTAAACGTAATCGAATGTTCAGAACCCCCCTGAATTGTCGAGTGAAATTTTGAAAAAATAAAAAAATCGAAACCTTCAATAAAGTTACACAAATAGACATTTCTAATGTAATTTTTCCTTAGAAAACGATTGGCATAAACTTTAGAACGTTAGTATGAACCGTTCTCGAGATATGGCACATTTTTAAAATAAATTTATCAAACAATCCCATAAATTAAAAAAAATATATTAACTTTTGAGAAACATGTTCACTTTTCACATGTAATATCATGCGATAAATTGGGTGGCATCATTCTCGTGGATCTAGCTCGTTCCATTTATGAGAAAAGATACTTTGAGTAATACTTTTGTATTTGAACGCCAATAGTTATTTATCTGCTATAGGAATAACTTATTTCTCCGTCCATAACGCTTGGCTAGATTTTGGCGCCGAATTTGGTGGAATGTCGCCAACTTGGCGACTTTTTAAATGCTGCCAAATTAACGGAAATCTCGCCAAATGGATAAAAATGACACTGAATCAGTGAAAATGACAACTAATTGACGAAAATTCAATTTCTTGTTAAGAATATAAATAGCTACTATAAGAAAAACCTATTGTTTTATTGTAAAAATAGTAAATTCATTGCATTATATAAGGAAAGTCATGTGTTGCCCACATCAGATTTTTTAAGCATGTGGTTTAAATTATTTAAAGTAATCAGAGGTTTTTCAAATTGTATAATCAAAAACACACATTTTTAAATTTAAGCTTTTGATAAAGTAAACAAATGCTCCAAAATTTATAGATATATCTCGAAACAGCTTATATCTCGAAAATACTAGATTTCAGAGGTTATTTTGTGTTAATAATCCATAAAAGTAATGATAGCACCCGAAAAGCTCATCACAGTATACAGCTTCAGTACACACTTGAAAAACAAAGTCCGTCCATAAAGATCAGCAATAAAGACCTTTATTGCGTTCGATATATAAAAGTCCTAAGATATCTTAAATAATTATTTTGCTGATCCTTCATATACAGATGTAGTTTTTGAAACACTTTTTTAGAGATGCTTTCTGTACATATGTTTGTTTTTAATGTTTGTGCTGATCTATTTTCATGAGATGTTTCAAACGTTTGTATTGCTCTATATAAATAAGGTATTCTAGTACAATTATGTCTACGAAAATGTTTGTGCAATTTGTAAATAGTTTGAAAATGAAATAAAATTAATTTTATTGATGATGAGAATATTTTTCTTTCTGTTAACTAAATCGCAGACTCTTGATTTTATAAGCAGATTAGATTCAATTGGAGCGGAAAATAATGCGGCATGTTTACTTATCCCAAGCATGCGAAGATTATGGCTCCAATTTTGTGCATATAGATATCACCACCAGAAATATCTTCAATCAGGGATATAATAAATATTCCTACACATATAACAGACGCCTTCTGTAGCGGAAAATCTTAGCTTCGGACAGCCGCGAAATTTGATATAGGTGTAGCAAAACTCTTGGAACGATACAGCTCGGCGAGATTTTTTTTTAAAATTCGAACTAGTTTTTCAGTTACTTTATGTTGAAGCACTGTTTCGAGCTGTTTTCACATAAATCGGTTCCTTATAGCAATCGAAATAATACAGTTTTCATCATTGTATTACAGAGTTTCCATCTTTGACATCATCGGAAGGGTCTGAAGAACTTTCTTTCTAACGACCTCTGAATCGAATCCGCAGGGATATGTCCCCCCCCCCCCCCCAATATTCATTTATTTATTTTTAAATACATTCAAATATGCATGTTTTTAGGCGTACTGATTTTTATTTCATCGTATCCAAAAATGGAAGCTTAGCACCATGCTATATAGTTTGAGTAAAAACATCGATGTATATCTTTGCATTTAAAAAAAAAAAAGCTCAAATAGTTTTAAGAGTCTTAAATAGGAGATATGTAATAAAAGATTTGAAAATAAAATATTTGAAAAGAAATATTATGTAGAATTTTAATTATGTCTATACTTTTAATAAAATTCCAACAAAATATTTGAACACCTGATTAGAAATTTAATAACAAGTGAAAAAACTTTCTATAATTGTTTTTAAATTTAAAATGCAGCTTTATTTTCAAATATCAAATTTCAAGCGAATTTCCAAGTGCAAACAATGCATTTTATCTAACGTTCTTTTGAATTTAAGATATTTACGTTTTATTATATGGTTTTATTGAGGTTGGTTTCTCTATTTGTTTGTTAGTTTAAGAGTGAAATCTTGAGATCAATTTCTGACCAACTTCAATCGAGCCGATTTTCTTAACATTTTACACACATATATGTGCCCACATCTATATGTAAATATCATTTGCAGGCTGACAACACTCTGAATAGGAATTTTAACATGCTACTACAGTTCTTCATTTTCTTACCATGTGGATCCAAAAATCATTTGGTAGAAATATAAAAGACATGAAGACTAACAAATGTATTTTTTGAAAAATATTCAAAATGCTATTTTTGATTAAATTAAAATTAAAGCTTGTTTTATATACTTTCTGAAATTGTTTATTTTATTTGCTTATATCAATTAGAATATGAATTGAGATTAATTTTATAAGTGGTACATTATGAAAACTTTTGCTTTTTTTCAAAATGCTTTTTTCAAATCTCAAAATTTATATTTACTCCATTTTACACATAGAAGGTGGTATTCTTTCACCACCAGAACAACTTGTCTAGATGTGTAAATTACAAACTACACAAGTAATGTGTAACTAAAATACACGTTTAACATGTTACTTGAAATTTACACATTAGATGCATGTTACACATTAAAAGTGTGTATTTTTAAAAGTACCCATTTTCTGTGTAATTTGCAATTTACACACTTTTTTACACACCAAGACAAATCGTTCTGGTAGCGAAAGAATGCCACTTTTTATGTGTAAATTGGCACATTTATTTTTTACAGTGTATAGGGATCGTGGAGATTATAGCAGCATACAAAAAAATATATTATAAAATATCAACAATTGGGTAGTAATGAAATAAATCTTAATAAGGCAACAATATATAGTTACATAGTTTTTTAATACAATAATATAAGACTATAACATGCAAAATACACTATAACATGCAAATATAACATGCTATAATACAATAATATAAGACTATAACATGCGAGTATTCGATCAAATAACTAACTGTGTGTTATACGGTGTGGACTATAATGTTATTTAGAGCTATCTATAATTAGTTTCACAATTAAAATAAGAATGATAGTTATATACAAAGAGTGCTTTACTAAATAGGCAAGTTTTCCAAAGATGAAAAAGTACATGTAGATCTTTGTAATGCTAAAGTTTCTTCTCTGTACCTAAAATAAAATTAAAAAGCTAAGCATTTTTTTTATCAAATGGCCAGGCACTTTTTATGCCTCATTTTATAATGCAAATGTATTAACCCTTTCGTGACGGCGGCAGTCTGTAACTTCCGCGGCCCAAAAGATGAAACGCTTCGCTTCCGAACTGCTTGCTCTCAGGGGACGGCAATGTTTTTGCGCTAAGCCTAACTCTCGAAAAAAATTCACTAAAAATTACTTATTCAACACAAAAATCTACTTTTTTCACGAATAAAAGAAACATTTATTTTCTATTTGATGTATATTTTTCATACAAATCTGAATACAAAATACTCGTTAGTTGCTTCTATTATTTTATCCGAAATAAACGAATAATTTCACTGCCTCTAAAACCCAAACAAAAAAAAAATATTCTCTGATATTCCCAACAAGTTAGTATATATGGAGAGAGCGCGGTCCAATCTGCTCCATGTTAGAAACATGGTCAAACATAGAGCAGGTGCTAGTGGTAGAGGAGGAGAAGGCCATTCATGATTTGGCGATTTATCGCCTAAACTGTGTCGTGTACCTTCTGTTTTTTTTTTTAACTTCTAGCCCTTTCGCGACGATCGGCACGCCCACGTGCCAGCTGCGAACTTGCATTCAAGGACGAACGGCACGCACTCGGGCCGGAGGAAATCTTACCGTAAGCGGATAGTGGCACCTATAACTGCTACCACGCGGAACGTTTTAATTTGTCTACTAGATGGCGTTCCATGCCCGTGGAACTAACTCCAAAGTATTTTGCAGAGGCATGACCTTGGCAGAAGAGGATCGAATGAATTATTTCTCCATTTGGAGCGGTGAAAATCATTTTGTAATATAAACAAACAGAGCAATTCTCGTAGCATCAACAATTTTATAATTGAGTTTCGGTTTTTATTTTCACTTCAGCGTTGTGATTTCGTTGGTGAATCATAGGAATATAAGAGAGTATTTTTTTTTTTGTTTGAGTTTTAGAGGCAATGAAATTATTCGTTTATTTCGGATAAAAGAATGGGAGTAACTAACGAGTATTTTGTATTCAGATTTGTATGAAAATTATACATCAAATAGAACATAAATATTTCTTTTATTCCTGAAAAAAGTAGATTTCTGTGTTGAATAGGTGATTTTTAGTGAATTTTTTTCGAGAGTTAGGCTTAGCGCAAAAAATGCGCCGTCCTTTGGGACCAGTTCGGAAGCGAAGCGCTTCGTCTTTTGGGCCGCGACAGCTCCGGAATGCCGCCGTCCCGAAAGGGCTAGAGGATGAGGGGGAACGGGAAGTTGTTATACGTTACAGGATTTTAAAGAATATATATGAAGAAAAATACGAAATAGGATTAGCATATTTTATTACCAAAACATTCTATTACTAAAGAATAATTTTGTTAATAAAGTCAATTTCGTAAAACAAATTGAACTACAAAGCAATTGCAAATAAAATATGATATTTCTAGATCAAGAAGCCTATTACTTAAATTATGATGAGGAGAACGTGAGGTTCTTTTAGAGTTAAGATTGCTCATTTAATAGATTACTAACGCATGATCAAGAAGTCGGTGATTCAAATACTTCTTTGGGCAAGGCATATTTCTTTCTCGAGAACTAAACAAGAGTTGTTGTTGTTGAGACCCAGACTGTCCGACCTAGCAGAAAGGTGTACGGTAACTGTTTGGACGGCCGGGAAGAGCCACTCAATTTAGACCGGAACTCAGTGGGGAAGTATCCACAGGGACCGAACCCTCCTTCCCCTACCACCAACCTCTCGGAAGGACCTACTGACCCACATGTTTAACGTGATCGTACTCCGCGTGAACACGGCGGCAGTTTAGGCAGCGGAGGGATTCGAACCCAGGCCTACCGAGTACAATTCCCGCGTGCTAACCACTGGGCTACCACGCCAAACTAAACAAGAGTGTAGTACCAAAATACTTCTTGAAAACACTGGGAGTTTGGTGATACATCCTTTGATTTTTAATTTGTGAACGGGGGGAAAATATATCTTTTTAATCGAGATGTTTATATGAAATTAATTATAACCAGCATCGGCACCTATAGAATTTATCCGGAGGGATTCAAGGATGAGATTAACAACATCGACTAGTTTGATGTCCGCCTTTGTGATTTTGGAGTGCCCCCTTGTCATCCCCTACGGGCGTCCATGCTAACTAGTAATACTTATTAAGTACGATTTACTCTGAACTAGAAATGAAATCATGTTCATATATCATATATCTTTTTATAAAATGCACCGAAAAGTTATGATGTAAAATCTAGCTGACATTTTCAAAGAATGTAAACTATTATTATATTTTATTATGAACGTAAAATTTTATCATACGACACGTCTTTACTCTCATTAAAACTCCCATTTTTCTTCCCTAGCCACCCAATCTTGCTAGTCGCCAACCGTCGCCAAGTTCTACCTCGAAGGGAAAACATACGAGGATACCGAAAATAACTCTATAACTATCAGCAATGTTTTTTTAAAGTGTTAGAATGACATTATAAGTCTTTTGCAATATCACAAACACCAAAAATGAAGCAAAACTTCTAATTATATAGCATTAAAAGCAATGAAATTAATAGCCAAATGAAATGCACCACGATAAAATCTAGCACAATTACTTTTTAACTGTATTTGTAAGATATATAATGAAAATAAATCTTATCCATGAAAAGAGTAAAGCCCTCCTTGTACATGCTTTTACTTGCAGCCGTAATTACAGCAGTACATAACCATTATTTTAGCATTTATATTTCTCGAGTACGCTCTCGGTCTGAAATTGCCATTGAAATGTATAGGGTCACAGTGGGGAGAAAACGAGTTCTCGGGAAATTCTTCCGTACAACACCTGCCTTTATCTTTGACGATGATTGCAACCCTTAAGCTCGCTATCATATAATACTACCTCGATACATATAATATCATAGCTCGCTACATATAATACTACCTCGATGGATATTCCTATGATTCACAAACGCAATCATAAAGCTCAAATGTAAACAAGATCCGAAACTCAATTATAAAATTGTTGATGCTGCGAGAAGTGCTCTATATGTTTACATTACAAAACCATGTTTCACCCATCGAGGTAGTATTATATGGAGAGAGCTTAAGGGTTGCAATCATCGTCAAAGATAAAGGCAGGTGTTGTACGGACGAATTTCCCGAGAACTCGTTTTCTCCCCACTGTGACCCTATACATTTCAATGGCAATTTCAGACCGAGAGCGTACTCGAGAAATATAAATGCTAAAATAATGGTTATATACTGTTGTAATTACGGCTGCAAGTAAAAGCATGTACAAGGAGGGATTTACTCTTTTCATGGATAACATTTGTTTTCATTATGTATCTTACAAGTATAGTTAAAAAGTAATTGTGCTAGATTTTAGCGTGATGCATTTCATTTGGCTATTAATTTCATTGCTTTTAATGCTGTATAATTAGAAGTTTTGCTTTATTTTTGGTGTTTGTGATATTGCAAAAGACTTATAATGTCAGTCTAACACTTTAAAAAAACATTTGAAGTACTTTGCTAATAGTTATAGAGTTATTTACGGTATCCTCGTATGTTTTCCCTTCGAGGTAGAACTTGGCGACGGTTGGCGACTAGCAAGATTGGGTGGCTAGGGAAGAAAAATGGGAGTTTTAAGGGTGAGCGTCAGAAAATTTTCTGCCCTATCCGCGCTTTGTTAACTTTCGCGGCACACATATTTCGCCGAAATTCTGCTCACTGCGACAGTTGCGAAATATTTTCTGAAAGATAAAATTCAATGCTTAGATTATATTAAAACTAAATTTAATGCCCCAAAAAACATAGAATATATTTTTCATTTTAATCCAAAATATTTTTGGTGCTGCCATCTGTTGTCGTAATTTAATTCATTCCGATTAATTTTATTTTTTAATGAACACTTTTAAATATCTATTCCTTCTAAAACAGTGTTAAATACAACAACAGATCCTATATAATAATGCCACAATCACGCAAAGGTAATTTATCATTCTATAAATTTGATAAGGGATCTGAATGCACATCACTGAGGACTGCAGTTTTGTCTTCAAGTTCCTTTGTCTTCAAGTCCAAGTTCAATTACGTTTCCGTGATTATGGCATTATATATGATCTGTTGTTGTATTTAATAGCGTATTAGAAGGAATAGACATTTAAAAATGTTCATTAAAAAATAAAAATAGTCGGTATGAATTAAATTACGACAACAGATGGCAGCACCAAAAATATTTTAAATTAAAATAAAACATATATTATATGTTTTATTGGGTATTAAATTTAGTTTTAATATAATCTAAGCATAGCATTTTATCTATAAGAAAATATTTCGTAACTGTTTGAGCAGAATTTCGGCGAAATTTGTGTGCCGCGAAAGTTAACAAAGAGCGGATAGGGCAGAAAATTTACTGACGCTCACCTTTAATGAGAGAAAAGACGTGTCGTACGATAAAATTTTACGTTCATAATAAAATATAATAATAGTTTATATTCATTGAAAATGTCAGCTAGATTTTACATCATAACTTTTCGGTGCATTTTATATAAAGATATATAATATATGAGCATGATCTCATTTCTAGTTCAGAGTAAATCGTACTTAATAAGTATTACTAGTTAGCATGGACGCCCATAGGGGATGACAAGGGGGCACTTCAAAATCACATAGGCGGACATTAAACTAGTCGATGTTGTTAATCTTATCCTTAAATCCCTCCGGATAAATTCTATAGGTGCCGATGCTGGTTAGAATTAATTTCATTTAAACATCTCGATTCAAAAGATATATTTTCCTCCGTTCACAAATTAAAAATCAAAAGATGTATCACCAAACTCATAATGTTTCCAAGAAGTATTTTGGTATTACACTCTTGTTTAGTTTGGCGCGGTAGCCCAGTGGTTAGTACGCGAGAATTGCACTCGGTAGGCCTGGGTTCGGTTCCCTCCGCTGCTAAAACTGCCGTCGTGTTCACGTGGAATACGATCACGTTAAACATGTGGGTCAGTAGGTCCTTCCGAGAGGTTGGTGGTAGGGGAAGGAGGGTACGGTCCATGTGGATGCTTCCCCACTGGGTTTCGGTCTAAATTGAGTGGCTCTTCCCGGCCGTCCAAACAGTTACCGTACACCCTTCTGGTAGACTTCGTTCCGATCGTTCAACGTGTGATGACGCACTTTTTCGCCTTCCGGTATTTTATGCTTTGAATGCGCGATTTTTAGTCTATACGAAAAATAATTGTATACTTAATATCGTCCCTCACAAGAGCTTTAAGCAGATATCTTCGGTTTTATGCTGCTACTCACGGTTGGTGAGAAAACTTAAGTTTTAATTTATAATTATTCCAATGTAACTACAAAGCAATTGTATTGGGATTTCTTCGGATTGTGTCCAAATTGGACCAATCTTACATCTGTTTACATATCTTTATCTTATTATTTTTGTATATATAAGTGTATATTCATGTTCTCCAATGTTTAATCTATTGATAGTTTATTTTTTACTGTGACCCTGAATAATGTATGAAATTACTGTTTTAAAACTTCATGTTTTCGCATTTTTCACTTTCGGTTCTCCGCTTCCCCCCTTTTTCTGTGTTGGACTCTGTCCTGGCCCTGTACTCTGCTTTTCCCGTCCCCTTTTTCGGTAGTGTATCCGCCCTGCTGCTCGCACCTCTTCCCGCCTGTCCTCTTCTTCCCCTGGCTTCCTCTTCTTCCTTTGAAGAATTTTGAAAATATTCTTAAATTAATGTTTTGGTATCCTGTTTTATTTCAAGCACCAGTTGGTTAACATGGGATTGTCCATTTGAAAACTTAAAATTTTTTTTTTTTTTTTTAAATTCCACATTTTTTTAATTTTATAATCTCCGTCCCAGCATTCCTTCATCCTGGATCCTTTTCTGTTTAAATTAATTTTTCTGGCCGGTTTCGACCGAATTTTTGGCATAGGCCTTTTAACATTGGTCTTTTCTGTTACGGTTTTGTCAGCTCTGTTATCCTTTCAGCTTTGCTTTTAAATAATACCCATTTTCAAGATATTCTCAACATTTTGCTCTTTGATTCGACATCCTCTTTCAAGATATAACTCCAGCTTTGATTCACGCCTCTTCAAATGATATTCTCAAAATGTATAGGGATTATATGTTACATAGAATGACAATTAAAATATATTATAAAGTTTTGGGAATATGTATATGGTAAAAACTACATCTTTAGAATTTATAAATCTATGGATAAACTGTTGAATTCTGGTAACACCTCCTATAGTAAGTGTTTTCTGAGAGTGTAATTGACTTCTCAGATAGGTTATTGATTGTTTAGTTGATTGTCTAAGTGTTAGTATTTGATTATTGTATTGCATTTTATGTATTATTCTGTATTTATAACTATCAAAAATTAATTATGTCCTTAAACATGGAATTCCTCTCCACTGCAAACTTTCCACCACTTCCTCTACAACCTACAGTAACGATCTCGCCCTTAATATTAAGTCCCAACTCCAAAAGCTTTAATACAAAAAATGTACAAATTGCTAATAACATTAGTACAACCAGTGAAAGTGTGCCTACTACCAGTGAATGTGTTTCTACAATTAGTGAAAGTGTCCCCACGGGTGGCCACTGTGTGAATTCTGCTGAAGTTAGTGTGGTGGCGAATAGTGCCTCTCCCATCGTGGACACACCTACTACCGGAAACGCAGTACGTTTTACAAACTTTAAGTGTGCTTCTCGCACCTCTAGAATTTATGAATCACCTGCATTTTCACACTCAATATTACCTCCTCGACTTCCTCGCTACAGCGGAGGCTCTCAGCCAACTTCTAATGTCTTCCCCCTGGCTCCTTTGTCTTCCTCAACTTCAACTTCCTCTTCTCAACCTCCAGCTGATGATAATAGAACTCCTAAAACTTTTGCTACCTCATCCAGGCTTTCTTTGACTAAAATGGCTCCTCCTCCTGCTTCGGCTGTTTCTCCCCCGCGGCTGCTGCCCTCTCCTCCTGTGTCTACTCCTCCGGTTGCTCTGGTGTCTTCTGCTCCCTTGCCTGCTTCTCCTCCAGTGTCTTTTAATGCTGCAGCATCACATCACCAAACTGTTATCTCTCCTCCAGGTTCATCTTTAAAAACTGCTTCTCCTGTTCATGCTCAAGTTCCATCAACCTCTTCCAGCCCGGAGTCCTGCATCACCGATGCTTCATCCAATCTAATCAACATTAATAATGAGCATCTCTTAAAAATTATCTCAAATGTCACTAAATTGAGCAACTACCTACACCGAAATGTCAAGATGTCTGCCGGGCAAAAAGCTTACATAGATGATAAAATAAAAGAGATCCGAATTGCCGGATATACATTGGAAAGTAATATTTCTTCCTCTCCTCGTCCTCGTCCTGCTATACCAAATCCTGAAACCTTTACAACTCTTACTAAATCTATTAACGAGGACTTGGCACATTTCAAATCAATGATGCTTTCTGAATTTCGCTCTTTCGCTTCTGCCATCCGGAAGGACATTCCAAACCTAGTGAATGATCCACCTCAATCTTCCAGAGGACCTCCTAACCGTGCTGCTGCTTCGTCTTCCTCCTCTGTTCGTCCACGCTCTACTACTACCACATCTTCTTATTTGGCTCCCCGCTCTTATTCTAGTGTCCTTTTACAGGGGAAGGACCGTTCCTTAGGAAATGCTGAACTGAAGAAAACTCTATTTTCCCTCCCTGTACCTAAGGGAGTAAACGTTAAGAATGTAACGGCGCTTCCAAATGGAACACTTAAGGTTACTTGCAGAGAGGGAGACCCTAACAAACTGGTCCCCCTCTTCATGAATTCTACTATTAGTAATCAATTTAATATCAAGAAACAGGAGGATAAAAAGAGAGCAATCATAATGTTCAACATTCCTCCAGAGTACAATGAAGAGAATGTAAAAGCTCTAATATGCAACAACCATCAGGACATCAAACCCGGAGAAATAAAGATCCTCAAGAATTTCAAAGCTAGAAGCGGTAACACAAACTGGGTGTTTCTTGTGGATTTAGTCTCAGCATCAAAAATTTTGGAAGCTAAAAAAGTCTTCAATCATTTTTCCTTTTTCTACGTTAAAAAGTTCATCTCTCTTAAGATTTGCTACAACTGCCAAGGCTACGGCCATGTGGCCAACTTTTGCCATTTTCCCGTCGGTAATTGTGGCATCTGCACCCGTTCGGGACACACATATAAAGAGTGTAGGGCGAGATCCCCGGTATGTGTGAATTGCACTACGGCGAACAATGATCACCCTGAACTCAATTACAAAATTGACCACTCTGCGTATGATCGCAAAAACTGCAGTACCTTCAAGGTCGAATTAGCTAAAATTAAAAAACTTCAACAAGAATCTTAGGTTGATTTCATATCAAACCTACTCTGCAATATATTTTGTACATATTATTGTATAAACGTGTAACTAAAATTGTATATATGTATATATGTAATCTGTACCTTCCCCCTTTTTTCCCTTGCCGTAGAACTCAAATGTTCTCGCTCCTTCCCCTGTCCGGGCTCTGGCATTTTACTATCTTACTTTTTTAATGTCAATTAAATGCATCCAAATTAATACCAACCATTCGTTGGTGGCCCATTCCAATTCTATTAAATATGCAATAGACAACAAAATAGATATATTGTGCCTTCAGGAGCCATATGTGAATAAGGAAAAATTCTTATCTCCCCCCCCCCCCCCCCTGGCACCCTTCAATTCTCTTCCCTTTCATTAAAAGCCATAATATTAATTTTTAATACTTCTCTCTCCGTTAATTTCAAATTTAAAACTTCTTCTTCAATTTTTATCGAAATTCTTCTCCCCTCAGGCAAATTTCTCTCTGTTGGGAGCTTATACTTCCCCCCTCATGATGATTTTACCTTGTTATTGGCAGAACTTTCACCTTACGATTTCTTTAACAATGACACCCTTCTCCTTGGCGACTTTAATGCTCGAGCTCGGATGTGGGGTTACAATTTTACCGACCAAAGGGGCCTTGATCTTATAGATTTTTGCATAAGTAATAATCTCCTCTTGTGTAATGATCCCGGTTGTGGTCCAACATTCGAATCCCACACCGGTATTGGTTATCCCGATCTTACATTATTAAACTTCTCCCTCTTTGATTCTCTGCAGAGTTGGGAAGTCCTCTCGAGTGATTCTCACAGTGACCATAAATTCATTCAAATAATATTAAATATTTCCCCCCTTTTAAACGATTCATTCTTTTTAAAAACCCAATATGGAATTGGGAAATTCATTTATAACTTTAAATCACACCTTCAACTCTTATATTCCCTCTTAGATAAAATAACCGATAGTTCTTCTCTAGATAATTACTTTAAAACTTTCATAGACCTGACACAAAACTGCGCCCTTTCCTTCATAAGGAAGAAAAAATCTAAAATTACTAATTTCTCCTGGTGGAATCAGGAATTGTCGAAATTTCGTAACTTTGTAACTGCTCTCTTTAAAAGAATTAAATCACTCGAGAGGAACTCTGCCTCCCCCGGTGAAATTAATGCTGCTAAATTACTTTATAAACGCAATAGGGCAAAATATAAACTATTAATTAAAAAATCGCGCCTAGAATCCTGGAAAAAATATTGTTCTGGCTGCACCCAAACCTTTGGCTCTCATTTCAAATTTTCTTTTCAAAAATTTAAAAAATTTACAAATTTAAATCTGCACTTCCCGGATTCTCCCTCCCTCAGCCACCATGATAAACTTTTACGTCTTTTGGATCACCACTTTAAAGAGGATATAGATTTTCAAGGTTTTCCAACTTTCTCAGTCCCAGAAGGAGGCTTGGGAGTTGTCTCTGATGTGGAGCTGCTTTCAGTCTTCAACAATTTAAAAATGGGCAAAGCTCCAGGACTGGATTTCCTGGACTTTGCCATCTGGAAACAGCTATATAAATTTTTTCCCTCCCTTTTATCTAAATCTATCAACTTCTGTTTTAAACTTTGTCACTTTCCCTCCTGCCTCAGGAACGCAAATATTTTATTTTTTAACAAGCCGGGCAAAAATCCTTCCCTTTGTTCCTCCTTTCGTCCCATTTCCCTCCTTCCCACTTTTGGTAAAATACTAGAAAATTTTTTTATAACAAAACTTAACTTTTGGCTGTCGACTGAGGGAGCTCTTCATCCCCTGCAGTTTGGGTTCAGAGAGCTAACCTGTTGCGAAGATGCCGCTCACAGGCTGATCGAATCAATAAAAGTCCACAAATCCAAAAATTTTGTATCGTTAACCACCGTGGACATCTGCGGGGCTTTTGATAGCCTGAATTGGAATATTCTACCACAAGCCTTTAATAATATAAACCTTCCACAGAATTTTCAATCTTTTTTATTTGCATATTTGACAAACAGACAAATTTCCTTTTCTGATAAATCTCTCAAACTTAATAAAACAATTTCGATGGGCGCCCCACAGGGTTCGGTTATATCCCCTACCCTGTGGAGCATCTACTTTAACGCTATTCTCAATCTTAATAATGATCTTTATCACATTCAAGCCTTCGCGGATGATCTCGCGGTGGTTACTTACGGTGTTAATCTTTTTACCCTTCGCTCAAACACAAACAATTTATTAAATTTAATTTCCACAACCCTTTCTAACCTTAAACTCTCAGTCTCACCAGAGAAATGCAAAGCTATAATATTTAATAAGAATAGAACCAAAATACGTAATAGGCCCTCCTTTAAAATCTTAAATTATAAAATACCTACCTCCCGCTCTCTTATCTACTTAGGAATCACTATAGACGATAACCTTAAATGGAGTACACACATTTTTAACCTAAAGGAGAAATGTTATAAGGTTGCCAACACCTTTGGGCGGGTGTCTGGCAGTAACTGGGGGGTAGACAAATCCTTTTTAAAAATTTGGTATTTAACGGTTATCGAAAAGTCTTTAATTTATGGTGCGGGAATTTGGGGCGGGGCATTAACTGGGGACCAGGTCAAAAAGCTTCTCTCTCTTCAAAGGATTTTCCTATTAAAAATTTCTTCTGGTTTTCGTACCACTTCTAACATTTCTCTATACTCCATCACTGGTATCCCCCCTATTCATATCATAATAAACACAAATTTTAAAAAATATATGTTTTGGAAACATCGTATTAATCTTTTTTCTAATCTGCCCGTCCCTGCCCCTTCCTTGTTTGACTCTAACCGCCCAATTTCTGCTATTCCTCCCTCTCAACGTATTGCTAACCTTGTCCCCCTTCCTCCCTCCTCTTTTTCTAATTTCAATGTTTATACAGATGGCTCTTCCATTGATGGAAACACTGGTTTTGCTGTCTGTGTATTCAAAAATGAAACACTTCAAGACACATTTACCTTTAAACTAGCCAATGGGAACACAGTTTTTCAGGCAGAAATTTCTGCCATTGATTATGCTATTGACTGGGCTTCATCAAATAATACAAAAATTAATATTTATACTGATAGTCTTTCTTCCCTTTCGGCTTTTAACTCTATTAAAAATAAATCTAGTTATCTCTCAAAAATTAAATTAAATGCAATTTCTAATAAAAAGCTCATTAATATCCGTTGGGTTAAGGCCCACTCTGACATCTCGGGGAACGAGACTGCTGACAAGTATGCTAAAATTGCTACCTCTTCCGGCTCTCCCTTTTCCCTTCCCTTCCCTTTTTCCCTTCTAAAAAATTATTGTAAACAAAACATCTCCCTTCATTGGCAAACTTTTTTAAATTCTTATATTTCCCCCCGGACGCATGATCCTGCCCGCATTTCCTCCTTTCTCCCCCGGGTCAACCCTTCCCTTCAAATCACAAACAAATATCTTATTTATTTTCTAACTGGCCATGGCCCATTCATGGACTACTTATTCTATTTCAAACAAAAATCTACATCTAGCTGTACTTGCGGCGCATTTGGTGACGCCGATCACTTTGTTTTTGCTTGCCCCCATACTAAAAAATTTCATTTAATTAAACCCTCTCCCGCAAATTGTGCAGTCTGGTTCTCGAGAGTCAGCTCTAATAATTCTTCCGTTGAAAAATTAAAAAACTGTGTTCTCATTGCTAGAGACATCTCAAACCAAATTACCTGATCAGCTTGTGAGTTTGTCCCTTTATTCTTTTCCCTTTGGTCGGTCTCCCTGTGTTTTTTCTGGAGGTGTTACCTTTGCTGTATCGCTGTATTTGTTGTCTTGTATTTGCTGTACTTGTCTTGTGATGTTTTTGGTGGTTGTTTTAGTTGTTTACTCCTCGTTTTGTTTTCGGGAGTGTTCTTGTTACTCCACAGTTTTTACCTAAAGATGTAACATTTGTCACCAACATTTATTTTACTTTTTATGGTGCTGCTCACTTTAAAAAAAAAAAAAAAAAAAAAAAAATTCACAGAAGTTCCAATGTTGTGAATCAGATATGTAAATCTCCTGTAAATATTATTATGATTTTCTAATTAACGTTGCTTTGGACCGTCGGACGAGGGCCAGTTGAAGTTGGCTTCCGCTAACTCCTTTCCCGGCCGTCCAAATAGATGCTCAAGTCCTTGGTGACGAGTCGGACGGTCTGGGTCTTCAACACCCTTCTGGTAGGTCGGACGGTCTGGGTCTCAACAACAAGAACTCTTGTTTAGCTCTCGAGAAAGAAATATGCCTTGCCCAAAGAAATATTTCAATCACCGACTTCTTGATCATGCGTTAGAAATCTATTAAATGAGCAATCTTAACTCTAAAAGAACCTCACATTCTCCTCATCATAATTTAAGTAATAGGCTTCTTGATCTAGAAACAGCTCTACCAATATAAATATTTTTACTAACATCATACATTTTTACTTTCATACTTTACATTACAAAGACAGAAGCATTTAATTAAAAAATTAACTCTATTTAAAAGTCATTAAAACTTAATCCTGCACATAGCTTTAATTATAATTTTGGACCTAATGCTTCAGTTGTTTTTAAAATTTTTAGAAATAATTTTGGATAGATTGATTTGCAATTTTTCCTATAAGTTTTTAATATTTAATATGTACAACATTTGATATTTTTATTCCACATTGAGTTAGCCTACTGTAATTGTGCTTACGGGGTCTATGGTGTGTGGGTCTACCGGCCCCGTAAACAAGCGTCTTGGCTTGGCTATTTAACCGCCCCACTTGTTATCTGGAGCCCTTTCTCTCTAAAGAGTCACGCTTCCGAAAGATCCGTCTTTTTAATCCACATCTTGTTATATCTGTTAATCTGTCATGTTACATGTTTTAGGGAATAACTCGAGAACCGAAGCAAGTATAAAGCTCAAGTTTGGTACTCTTGTGTTTTGTGATATATTTGCTTTGAATTTTGAACCTTACCGGTCTAGTCTATAAAGGGCCCACCATGGATAATGCATGTCTTTTTGGAAATTTAAGCAAGCAAAAATCCCATTTTAATGATCTACACAAACATTTATTTTAAAATAAAGTGAAATGTAGAACACTTACTTAAAATGTATTACGTAATGTATAATCCTTTCTTAAAATCTCTCTATTTCAAAAGGATTTAGTCAGAGGCTGCACCGAGCTTTATTTTTTTAATAGAGATAGAGAAACATATTTGTTAAAATTAAATGTTCGAAATCGAATGCGTTTTGTACCAGAAAAAATATTAAATACCAAAACATTGTTATATATTAAAGGGGCGTTAAAATGGTTTAAAGCTCCCAAGTCGCATACGTATCCCTTAATCTTATCATCTAGTAATGTATGAAGCATTTAAATTAACAACAGAGAAGGACCTATAGAAAGGACAGATTAACGGATATAACAAGATGTGGATTAAAAAGACGGATCTTTCGGAAGCGTGACTCTTTAGAGGAAGGACTCCAGATAACAAGTGGGGCGGTTAAATATGCTTTGATTCCGGAAAGCGGTCCAATATGCACTTCCGTAGGGCTAAGCGCGGTTCCTCAAAAGTGTCCATGGGGAAACTGGCATGGAATGCCAAGCCAGCGGGCCGGATATTGTTGAGATAAGTGTGCGGGTTCTTAAGTAATTGTTCCTCATTGGGACCATGATAACATTCAACAGAAGTTAAGTCACTTGCCTTAGCGGGGGTTTGCTGTTTAAAGTACACGCTTCTTGTTAATCATTTCCGCTGTTAATATCTATATAAATAAAATTGAAAATCTGTCTGTCTGTCCATCTGTCTGTTTGTCGCATCATCACGGGAGAACGGCTGAACCGAATTTGATGAAATTTTGTGGGTAGCCAAGAAATGGCCCCACTTAAAATTTACTCCATGTTTGGAGTTTCTACGACCAGTGGTTCTCGAGATGTTAGTAAAAAACGAAACTTTCTTTTGCCTCATCATCACGAGAGAACGGCTAAACCGAATTTATTGAATTCTTGTGGGTAGCTATGAAATAGTCCCCCATAAATTTTGTCCAAGTTTCCAGTTTCTAAGACTGGTGGTTGTCGAGATATTAATGAAAAACGGAACTTTTTCCTAGGAGTTCTACTCTCCAACTCCGTGGTTTATCCAAACGGAAAGGATGAAAATCGTTTGTTTAAAACGTCAAAGTGAATTAAAACTAGTTTGGTGCAGGGTTTTCGCATTAACAAGTCACTATCTGAAAGCATGAATTGTTTGAAACATGGGTTTAAAAGGAAAAATCTACCTCCATGGTTTATATTTCACAAACTTTTACTCAAGGATGAAAAGTATAAAGAAATTAAAATGGTTATTTAATTTCGCATTTTATGAGGAAGATTCTATCTTATATCATGTTGCTCGGCAACGGAATGAAATTAAATGTGTTTGTTAATGTTTATTATTATTTTTTCGATTTGAATAATAAATAAATCGATATTAAAATATATCTTATAAATGAACGGTTTGATTTTTCTTTTAATTATATTAATTGCGAACTGCGTACATCATTTCATTTATTTTAGCATAGAGGTTTCAAGCTTGTTTCTAAAGTCGCGCAACGCACATTTCGGTTGATATCTCTTATAAATATAAAAACAGATGTTTGAATTTCGCGCTATTTATACATCATATAATGCACAATAGATGGCGTTGATAGTACAGAGTGAGTTCACATAGTTCTAAAATATCGCTCAGTTTACCGGAGCGTGTATTTATTATGGAGCATTATTTGAAGACTAATTCTTACAAAACTGTTCGATTAGCGTTTCGCAAACATTTTGAAACACGAAATGTGCAGAAAAAATCATCGATGCTTCGTGTAGTCAAGAAATTTAGGGAAACTGGTTCTGTTAATGACCGATGACAAAGTGGTAGGACTAATCTGAAGATTAGACTATTGGGGTACGTAGCAAAGCAAGCAGCTTGCCTTCACCCTCGATCATAGGTATAGCTGGTTAGGTAATCAAAGAAAAAGGCTTTTAAATAAAATAATGATCTGGAAAGATCGTAGCGTTGCAAGTTAGACAGGATTGAGACAAGTCTCAATGCTGTCTACATGTCGCTGATTTGGAATATGGAGAAATAACTCCGAGAAATAAAGGAAATAATTTGGAAAAACGGGATGAGTTCCGTGGAACTCTGTCTTGAGCCGACGAGTCAGGTTCTAACAGGGCAAGAGGAGGCGGGACAACGGGGAGGCGCCAGCAGATCAAAGGATCCAGGCCCAGCCAATCAGAACGCCGCATAGTTCCAGACCACGGGAGAAAAAACAGGACCTGACAAGCAGGCCCCGAAAAACATAACAACCTAATACCTGAGCTTAGGGGGATTTTGCTAATTCACATATGCTATCATAAAGAATGGCTATTCTATCAATAATTGTCTTAGTTTCCCTTAATTTGGGAAGAGCAGCATTTAATGCTTGCTGGAGGAAATCTCTCTGATATCCGTTTCTTTCGAAACGAACTATCAGATCGATGACCTCTAGCCAGTCATCTCTGGTGGGATCCTTTCCTTCAGGGGTGGGGGGCTTGCTTTCGTTAAAATTAACAACTTTGGTTTTTGGGTCAGTTTTTGTGGGAAGCATAGGAAAGTCCTGTGGTTTAGGCTGATAAGCAGCAGCGTAAGATTTATTACTTTCGACGTATTTACTAGTGAAGGTGCGGTGATGCGCGATTTTAGGTTTTGGAAATTTTGGGCATCCTAACAGGTGCATTTTACTTCCGACTTTTTTAGACATTCAAAAGATCGGTGGTCGCCTGCGCATTTTACACACTTGGGCGGTAAATGGCATGAGTTTGCCGCATGGTGCCATTTTTGGCACGAAAAACATTGAGTACTTGCGCCCTCTGTATCGCTCGATTTTTACTACAACACCTAGCAGTTTAATTACTTGGTATATTTTTAAATTATTGGGATTTTTATCCAGCTGAACGTAGAAGAGAGGCACCATTATTCTGTTGGGTTTGGGGCCCTTGTAGAGCTGCGTGACGCTATTTATATTGAATCCACCTACTTCGAGACGATCCTTGATTAAATCAACACTAGTAGGGACAAGGAGACCCCTGATCACTACTTTAAGCGGTTTTTCCTCGTTAAGAAGAAATGACCTGAAGGAGATTTTATCTTGGATTAGTCTTCTTTGAATTTCGATATATTCTTTTCTCGTTTCGACATCAATTTTAAAGAGGCTACTCCTCAGACTACTGACAATCGATGGCGCGATAAGGCGCAACTGATTTAAATAATCATACCAGCTAGGGCTGGGAACAATGAAAAGGGGGGGGGGCGTTCTTTTTTAGGAGTTTCATCAGCATTAGCTGAGTCCGGCGCGGGAACCTCAGGGTCCAGAACAGGCTGAACCGTGGAAATGGGGGGGGGGGGGGCGCTCTTAACAACTTTAGCAGAGTGCCTTTTAGGCACTTTAACAAAACCTTCCTCGTCGGAATCATTACGGGGATGTTTGTTAGTACTAGTGCTGGGTTTTAAAGCTGAACTACTCTCGTTAGTAAATTTATCGAAATCTTTCATCACATCTAAAACTTCTTTAGAAATCTCAATTCTGGTATTAGTGCCTGTGCACGTGGTCTGGGACGGCTGGGAGGAACCAAGAGACATTGAAGGTGCAGAAGAGACAACAGAAATCCCATGAGAAGAACTCATGGGGGGTTCTCCTGAATGATCCAAGCGTTTATCATATGGTCATTATAAAATTTTAATTAGCGCGCGAGAATTGCACTCGGTAGGCCCGGGTTCGATTTCCGCCACTGACACGGAGTACGATCACGTTAAACATATGGGTCCGTATGTTTTTCCGAGAGGTTGGTGGTAGGGGAAGGAGGGTACGTTCCCTGTGGATGCCTCCCCCACTGGGTTCCGGTCTAAATTGGGTGGCACATCCTGGCCGTCCAACCAGTTACCTTACACCTCCCGGAAGGACATGCTGCTTTTATATAGAGGCGATTTATATTTCGATGACGTCATTTGAATAAAGTTCCTTTGTTTTCGATGAAGTTTTCAAATATAATAAATTATTGTAGTGTTATGATAATTTTAAAAATATTACCGAGGAATGTAACGCCTTTTAGAGATGTTTAAACAAGGCAATTTATATTTCAATGCCATCATTTGAATGAAGTTCATTTTCTTCGATGAAGTTTTCAAATTTAATAAATATTCTCGGTAGGTCCGGGTTCGATTCCCGCCACTGCCAAAACTGCCGCTGTGTTCAGGCGGAGTACGATCACGTTAAAAATGTGGGACCGTAAGTCCTTCCGAAAGGTTGGTGGTAGGGGAAGGAGGGTACGGTCCCTGTGGATGTCTCCCCCACTGAGTTCCGGTCTAAATTGGGTGGCACTTCCTGGCCGTCCAAACAGTTACCTTACACCTTACTGGTAGGTCGCGCCAGCGAGTGTGCCACGGTTTGAATTTGCCACGGTCAGAATTTTCAAGGGTAGCGAACAGGCTGGTCGCCAAAGGCGGCTAGTAATTAATACACAAGATTTGTATTTATGAACAATTATATGAAAATTATATGTACACTTACATAATATTTATTGGGATGTATTTCTCGACCTTCGTCGTCGCTATTCTCACCTTCGGCGTCGGCGTCGCCATTCTCACCTTCGGCGTCGCCATTCTCACCTTCGGCGTCGGCGTCGCCATTCTCACCTTCGGCGTCGGCGTCGCCATTCTCACCTTCGAAGTCGTCGTCGCCATTCTCACCTTCGGCGGCGTCTTCTTCACCTTCAACGTCATCATCGATTTGACTTCGATAAGCATATCCTTGATCCAGTAATATGTTTAGTAGATCAATATTCACATTTTCGTCAATAAAACTATTGGGTAACAGATCCTTACACTTAATGTCGTTTTGCACACCTACTGTGCCACGGCCTTCGAGTTGGTTTTCATCCAGTGAAATAATGGCAGAATAGAATGCTGTAAAGTAGTAGATTTTGTTTCCTATAAATATAAAAAAAAAATTCTGATATGGGCAGCACATGACTTGCATACATATATATATATATTAGTAGACAAAATAGGGGGCTTCTGCAACAGAGACTTAGCAATGCTCAGCGCTCAGCAAAATGGGAAAAATTTGAGGGGTTTTAATTTTTTAGAACCTTTTTTCGTGTGGCAACGATTTTGTAGTCTTATACAAGGGGTAACAGAATTTAAAATATTGGGGATGGAATTTTGAAACATTTTTGTTTGGGTTGCCATAGCAACGCTTGGGGTTAAAAACTTTTTCGGGGTGGCAATAGCTGAGTCTCTGAAACAGTACCCCCAACGCACCCTAGCGGTGGAAACTTAAAGCTGGATCTTAGAAATAATTTTGTTTGAGTTGCCATAGCAATACCTGGGGTTAGATGTGTTTAAAAAAGATCTGCTGTATGGATTGTTTCTATTTTTCATCTAGTTTATTGGCTTATTAATGATGAATAGTAGAGTTTGCTACTTAAATTGAGTTCGGGTGTTAAGACTTTGATGATCTCTGCAGTTTGTTCACTGGAGTGACATTTTGTGTTTACATCGGTAGTAGAAGAGAAATGACAGATGAGCCTCCGCAGGCGGTGCTGCACCGCCTGGAGGAGGGTCCCTCTTTGGGAGGATCCTCTTAGAGGGTCTTTAGACCCCCAGGAGGATGCCTCTCTTGAGACCCCCCTCTTTGGTAGGATGCCTCTCAGTGCCCCCCTCCCCCTTTTGGAAGTTTGGTGAGGCGGTGCAGTACCCAATGCCTCTTTCGAAGTATTGCGAAAGAGGCCTGATACCCTCGGAGTGAATTGTCTTGAGAGGGAATGTCGCAATCGCTGACTGACCTTTGACCTGAGGAAGTGGTTTCAATGGATGTCGCAATCACACAATCTGGAAATGACGTGTCGCAATCAGCGATTGATAACCTTAGAAGTGACCTTTGACAAGAGCTCCAGAGCACACGTCCTCCCCCTCTGCTGTCTGGGAACAAACTGAAAGCTCTTATCAGCGTGACGTAGTTAAAGCGCCCTCTGGCGAATTTTGATGAAGTGCTGCCATCTATCGGCATTTTTTTTCCAAAAGAAATTAATGTCTCACTTGTCAGGAGCGGGATTCGAACTTGGAACCAACCGATTACATAAGATGAACCAACCGATTACATTTAGCGTCTTACCGACCACGCTACAGCGCCTTGCTCCATAGAAAGTTATCTTCGAACCGTACCTTATCAGAGGAAGCAGAAGATAGAATATCTTTCGAGGTTCCTTCGAATCGCTCGGTGAATAGCGATGTATTTTATAAAGGGTGCGTTTTAAAACAGAATGTTACGGACTGAATATAAAATTGATGATTTTATATTGCGATTTTTAGCATGTGATTTTTAAAACAAATTGTATTCAGTGGACACAAAAATTGTATTCAGTGGACACAAAAATTGTATTCAGTGGACTCTACGATTTTTTTTTAAAGGAATGGAATACACTCAAGTATAGTTACACATTTTCAAAATTGTGTTAAGTGAATAGCATTCGACCCTTTTAACACTTAAAATTTAATCACAGTATATTTGGCAAGCTTTAAAATAGCGCATTATACTTAGCTAACATTGTATTAAGTGATTTATAGCAATGTGTTTAAAAATAAATCTAACTATCATTATGATTTCGAATGTTTAAAAACAAATTGAATACGGATGAACACAAAAATTGTATTCAGTGGACACTATGATTTTTTTTTTAAATAAATCTAACAGCATATATCAATATGATTTTTATAATAATAACGAAAGGATTTCGAATGTTTAAAAACAAATTGAATACGGATGAACACAAAAACAGTGTTAAGTGAATAGGATTCGACCATTCTAAGTGTGTGTGTGTGTGTGTGTTTGATATATAGCAATGTGATTTTTATAATAACGAAATGATTTCGAATGTTTAAAAACAAATAGAATACGGATGAACACAAAAATTGTGTTAAGTGAATAGGATTCGACCCTTTTAAGTGTTGTGTATTTAAAAACAAATTTATACACAATATATTTACTAAGCTTTAAAATAGCGCATTGTATTTAGTTAAAATGAAGTGAACAAGATTCGACCATTCTAAATGATATATAGCAATGTGTTTAAAAATAAATCTAACAGTATATATGACTAATAACGAAATGATTTTTTTTTTCTTTTTATAAAAATAATAATGAAAATTAGAACTCACGGAACGACATCTTCACTATCCGCTGGCCAAACTCCAAATGAGTGATACACTCATTACGCTATTAAAAATTAGATCTTATCTATAATGACGTCACCAGTATGAGGTGTTGCCACCTAATTTTTCTAATAATATATTTTTAATAGTTGGATACTTCAGCGGTCTGATTTGCTACACATAATCTGAAATACATCATTTTAACGATATTGTGCATTGAATATGATTTGACCATTTTTTAAAGTGGTGGATGTAATTGAAATATCGAGGTTTAGAATTTAACAAACTATCAAATCGAGCATTTTCACCCCCAAAAGTTTACCATTAAGTTTAAATAAAATAAAAGCCAACGAATATGATATAACCATTTTAACAGTGAAGGGTATAATTTTTACTACCATTATAGAACTTAGAATTGAGTGTACAGTTTCGATTATTTTTTTCAGGACACCAACACATTTTAAAATACATGTACCTAGATTTCAGCACCCGGTATTAAAACCTGCTAAACATGAAACGAGTAAGTATTGTGTGAGATTTTATCACACTAACTTTCAAACTTTTTAAATTTTTAAAAATATCCGAAATAGTTGTATTTCATCGGTAGACATAAATTGTATGGAACACATTTTTATGAAAAAAATATCTGTTTCGACAGCTTTTAAAATAGATTTCTACAGTTGTACACTACAGTTCTAGAAGTTTCTAAATATGAATCGACTGTTTGAACTACCAATGGTGTTTTTACCGATGCAAATATTTACAGGACAAATATTTCGATGAAACCGAACATAGTTGAAGCTTCTAAGTTTGAATATTTAGAATCATTTCATATAATTTTTATATTCACATTGAAAATAGTTAACAAAGTTGGAACTCACGAAGTGACATCTTCACAGCTTACTGTCCAGACTCCAAATGAGTGATACACTCTCATTACATTATTAAAAATTAGATCTTATTTATAATGACGTCATTATGTTGACGTGTTGCCACTACACAATTATTCTTTCTAAATTATGCATTTTTTTTAATAACTTGCTACTAACTGTCTTATGCTATCCATTTTTTTTTCATATAAGCAGATATTCCATATACCTTCTAAATGTTAAGTTATAATTTAATAAAGAAAAACATTAGAGATGTATTTTACGTCTGAATTCGTCCAAGTGGAAATCCGACGATTGCAAATGCATGATTGGATCCTTACATTTCCATAGACACCACTAAAATGTGTGGATCTTATTTTGAAAAAGCTGCTCTCAGAAAGAATATGTATATGAATACATATTTTCCATAAATACACCCCCCCCCCAATACACACAATATGCAAGCCAAAGACTCACCCAGAATACATTCCAAATCGGCTCTATAGCTTATCATGCTTATCAGTGTAACAGATAGTGATCCAAAGTTCATGTTCGCAAAGTGAGATAATTGCAATGTTATTGTTTTAAGCAGATCCCATATTTAAATGAAAAATGTATCAAATTATACAATACATACAACAATTTAGTGCACGACTATCAAATAAGAGCTAGGTTTTCATTGTTACAACAACGTTTAAGATCATTAAACGAGTATATATATATATTTTTTTTTTTAAAGAAGAATAGTATATAACTTACTGTTTTTAAGGATAGGCGATTGTTAACATAGAATTTAAATGAAAGAGTGACCCTCTGAGACAAGTACAGTACATTGCAATAACATTAAAAAATATGAAAGATATGCAATTAACACCTTAAAAGAAACATGTAATGAGTTTTGATATCTTAATACAAGACATTATTGACATGCACATAGAAATGTCACAATTTTGTGGCTGTAGGTGCTCCATAAGACCCTTCTGCTGTTAATAAATGATCCCATTTGAATGTACATATTTAACAACACACAGAAAATGACAGGACCACAACAAAATTTTACACCTATTACAGAATAAGTCTCAACTTCGTAGATTTTTAAGAAACTACAGTCGAATTTTCACCGATTCTTAGAGATTGAAACACAGCATTGTTTATGAATCTTCATACTTTAGAGAATGGAACATAAATTAGCATTTATTTTGTATGAATTCAGAATTTTGACATTGATTATAAATTTATGATTTAAACTCTGTAAAGTGTAAAGATCTTTTGTCATGAAACTCACACTGTAGACATTTGATATGATTCGAATAAATCTATTTTTAATTTTTTATATTTTATTTTAAAAAGTGAGATTAGTAAACCTGTTACACTTGAATGCATAGATACATAACTCATAACCATATAACATTTCTTAAATGGAACATGCTAAAAAAAAAAATTAGCTAATGAGTATAAATAAAGAATTCAATTTGAAAGATAAAAACCATTTAATGAATCTATTATTCATGAAATACACATTAACCATTATCACTTGTACATTTAAACAAATAAGTTAAAATAATTTCCTTATCGCACTTTCATTTTCCTCTGATTTGAATGACTCGAAAAAATTTCTATCATAGCAGTAAAAGACTTCTTCACCACGCAACAAAACTTTCTTAGCAATGTTATTAATGTCAAGATTTAGAAGTACTTGTTCAGACACTCTGTCATACATTTGTAATGGAGTGCTGTAAAGACATTCATGGTAACTTAAATCTTGAACTTGACCAACACAGCGAACATATTTGAAAAGTTTTCTTACATGACACATGATGTTGTCATGAATACAAGAGATTAATTGTTCGAATGCAAAATTTTTGTCACAAATAAGTGATGGTAGAAAGGTTATAGTGTTCTTTATTTTTAATATTTGAGCAGGAAGCCACTCTATAAATATACTTTCTCGAAGATGTATACTAATGTTGTTAACACTATTCTGTAAACATGCTATTTGATTTTTATCTAAGGTAATATGACACTGTGTTAGACAAAATTTTGAATAATATAATTGAATTATTTTCTGCTGATGCAATTTTCCGTTGTCATTGAAACAGAACAACTCATTGCGACTGACGAAAGAGGTATCTGCATATAGAATATTGAACGACCACAATTTTTGAGAAAATTCACTCCATGTAGCCGGTGACAGTGTAACACCTTCACGCGTAGGCTGTAATTCATTTCGATCGTTAGAGAGATATTTCCATATATACACTTTTAACTTTCCATGACGAAGTTTCAAATACAAATACACATTAGAACCTAAATGCCAACGACGGAGTGCATCTTGCATAAAATCTGAAGAAGTAGATTCAGTCGAAACTGATTCTGCATTGGAAGATAACAGTCCGCTATGTGTTAGAGCACAAGAAAGCAGATCTTGAGTTGAGTTTTCAACCTCGGTGAGAACTTGTGAATTGACAACGGTAGATGTTTCTGCTGGGGTTTTGGAAGACATAAGATAGGTTTCTAACCAATCCACAGCAAATTTTTGTGAGGGTGAATAAATACATCTGAGACAATGTCCACAGATTTTGTTTCTTCTAGGGCAGGAACAGTCAACTCCGCACTATTTACACTAGAAATTATTTGCTCGAGTGATGGCATACTTTGAATTTTAGGCATTCTTTTTAGATAGTAACATCCAACTACGACATTCACAGTATAAGATTTATTTTTAAAACACTAACATCTTAAAACATTATAATTTTGTCGCAGCTATGAACGAAGCAAACCTATCCACACAACGTCCAAAGTTGAAATGACTTATCAAACAACTTCATAAGTATAATCACGTAACCTAAATCGAGTGTCGTGTGCAAACAGATCACATAAGATATGAAGTGATTAGAACTTATAATTTTTAATGAATCGTACAACATTAGATTGTGGTAAATACAATTGTTATCTACATGAGAAAATTTCTATATTATTTCATTCAGCTTCGAAATCATAGAGTGAAAATATGTACCAAACTTACTTAAAGTTCCGAATTTTAAATCACATTAACATTATATACTTAGAAAAATTTTATATATATTTTTATAACTTTAGGTGATATGTATTACGCGGAATATACAAGAATAGCTACCAAAAACACGAAAATAACTAACAGTATGAGGCCTTCACAAGTCGGCATCCAAACTAGAAATGAACGATAAACACACTAATTGCAACAATTAGATGAGAGCTTATCAGTTCTTATCTTATCTAAGATTCCACATAAAATGACGTCATCACTCCAAAGTTCACAAGATGACGTCATTGCTCCAAGGTTCGCAAGATAGCCATTTAGCCTTTTAAAATTAAGAAGTAATTAAAATTCTTTTAATTACTACCGATTTTTAATTACTTCTTAATTTTAAAAGGTTAAATGGCTATCTTGCGAACCTTGGACCAATGACGTCATCTTGTGAACTTTGGAGTGATGACGTCATTTTATGTGGAATCTTAGATAAGAACTGATAAGCTCTCATCTAATTGTTGCAATTAGTGTGTTTATCGTTCATTTCTAGTTTGGATGCCGACTTGTGAAGGCCTCATACTGTTAGTTATTTTCGTGTTTTTGGTAGCTATTCTTGTATATTCCGCGTGATACATATCACCTAAAGTTATAAAAATATATATAAAATTTTTCTAAGTATATAATGTTAATGTGATTTAAAATTCGGAACTTTAAGTAAGTTTGGTACATATTTTCACTCTATGATTTCGAAGCTGAATGAAATAATATAGAAATTTTCTCATGTAGATAACAATTGTATTTACCACAATCTAATGTTGTACGATTCATTAAAAATTATAAGTTCTAATCACTTCATATCTTATGTGATCTGTTTGCACACGACACTCGATTTAGGTTACGTGATTATACTTATTAAGTTGTTTGATAAGTCATTTCAACTTTGGACGTTGTGTGGATAGGTTTGCTTCGTTCATAGCTGCGACAAAATTATAATGTTTTAAGATGTTAGTGTTTTAAAAATAAATCTTATACTGTGAATGTCGTAGTTGGATGTTACTATCTAAAAAGAATGCCTAAAATTCAAAGTATGCCATCACTCGAGCAAATAATTTCTAGTGTAAATAGTGCGGAGTTGACTGTTCCTGCCCTAGAAGAAACAAAATCTGTGGACATTGTCTCAGATGTGATTAATTCACCCTCACAAAAATTTGCTGTGGATTGGTTAGAAACCTATCTTATGTCTTCCAAAACCCCAGCAGAAACATCTACCGTTGTCAATTCACAAGTTCTCACCGAGGTTGAAAACTCAACTCAAGATCTGCTTTCTTGTGCTCTAACACATAGCGGACTGTTATCTTCCAATGCAGAATCAGTTTCGACTGAATCTACTTCTTCAGATTTTATGCAAGATGCACTCCGTCGTTGGCATTTAGGTTCTAATGTGTATTTGTATTTGAAACTTCGTCATGGGAAGTTAAAAGTGTATATATGGAAATATCTCTCTAACGATCGAAATGAATTACAGCCTACGCGTGAAGGTGTTACACTGTCACCGGCTACATGGAGTGAATTTTCTCAAAAATTGTGGTCGTTCAATATTCTATATGCAGATACCTCTTTCGTCAGTCGCAATGAGTTGTTCTGTTTCAATGACAACGGAAAATTGCATCTGCAGAAAATAATTCAATTATATGATTCAAAATTTTGTGTAACACAGTGTCATATTACCTTAGATAAAAATCAAATAGCATGTTTACAGAATAGTGTTAACAACATTAGTATACATCTTCGAGAAAGTATATTTATAGAGTGGCTTCCTGCTCAAATATTAAAAATAAAGAACACTATAACCTTTCTACCATCACTTATTTGTGACAAAAATTTTGCATTCGAACAATTAATCTCTTGTATTTATGACAACATCATGTGTCATGTAAGAAAACTTTTCAAATGTGTTGGCTGTGTTGGTTAAGTTGAAGATTTAAGTTACCATGAATGTCTTTACAGCACTCCATTACAAATGTATGACAGAGTGTCTGAACAAGTACTTCTAAATCTTGACATTAATAACATTGCTAAGAAAGTTTCGTTGCGTGGTGAAGAAGTCTTTTACTGCTATGATAGAAATTTTTTCGAGTCATTCAAATCAGAGGACTATGAAAGTGCGATAAGGAAATTATTTTAACTTATTTGTTTAAATGTACAAGTGATAATGGTTAATGTGTATTTCATGAATAATAGATTCATTAAATGGTTTTTATCTTTCAAATTGAATTCCTTATTTATACTCATTAGCTAATTTTTTTTTTTTAGCATGTTCCATTTAAGAAATGTTATATGGTTATGAGTTATGTATCTATGCATTCAAGTGTAACAGGTTTACTAATCTCACTTTTTAAAATAAAATATAAAAAATTAAAAATAGATTTATTCGAATCATATCAAATGTCTACAGTGTGAGTTTCATGACAAAAGATATTTACACTTTACAGAGTTTAAATCATAAATTTATAATTAATGTCAAAATTCTGAATTCATTCAAAATAAATGCTAATTTATGTTCCATTCTCTAAAGTATGAAGATTCATAAACAATGCTGTGTTTCAATCTCTAAGAATCGGTGAAAATTCGACTGTAGTTTCTTAAGAATCTACGAAGTTGGGACTTATTCTGTAATAGGTGTAAAATTTTGTTGTGGTCCTGTCATTTTCTGTGTGTTGTTAAATATGTACATTCAAATGGGATCATTTATTAAGAGCAGAAGGGTCTTATGGAGCACCTACAGCCACAAAATTGTGACATTTCTATGTGCATGTCAATAATGTCTCGTATTAAGATATCAAAACTCATTACATGTTTCTTTTAAGGTGTTAATTGCATATCTTTCATATTTTTTAATGTTATTGCAATGTACTGTACTTGTCTCAGAGGGTCACTCTTTCATTTAAATTCAATGTTAACAATCGCCTATCCTTAAAAACAGTAAGTTATATACTATTCTTCTTTAAAAAAACTATATATATATATATATACTCGTTTAATGATCTTAAACGTTGTTGTAACAATGAAAACCTAGCTCTTATTTGATAGTCGTGCACTAAATTGTTGTATGTATTGTATAATTTGATAAATTTTTCATTTAAATATGGGATCTGCTTAAAACAATAACATTGCAATTATCTCACTTTGCGAACATGAACTTTGGATCACTATCTGTTACACTGATAAGCATGATAAGCTATAGAGCCGATTTGGAATGTATTCTGGGTGAGTCTTTGGCTTGCATATTGTGTGTATTGTGGGGGGGGGGGGGAGGGGGGTGTATTTATGGAAAATATGTATTCATATACATATTCTTTCTGAGCCACTTTCTGAGCAGCTTTTTCAAAATAAGAGCCACACATCTTAGTGGTGTCTATGGAAATGTAAGGATCCAATCATGCATTTGCAATCGTCGGATTTCCACTTGGACGAATTCAGACGTAATATACATCTCTAATGTTTTTTTTTTTTAATTATAACTTAACATTTAGAAGGTATATGGAATATCTGCTTATATGAAAAAAAAATGGATAGCATAAGACAGTTAGTAGCAAGTTATTAAAAAAAATGCATAATTTAGAAAGAATAATTGTGTAGTGGCAACACGTCAACATAATGACGTCATTATAAATAAGATCTAATTTTTAATAATGTAATGAGAGTGTATCACTCATTTGGAGTCTGGACAGTAAGCTGTGAAGATGTCACTTCGTGAGTTCCAACTTTGTTAACTATTTTCAATGTGAATATAAAAATTATATGAAATGATTCTAAATATTCAAACTTAGAAGCTTCAACTATGTTCGGTTTCATCAAATATTTGTCCTGTAAATATTTGCATCGGTAAAAACACCATTGGTAGTTCAAACAGTCGATTCATATTTAGAAACTTCTAGAACTGTAGTGTACAACTGTAGAAATCTATTTTAAAAGCTGTCGAAACAGATATTTTTTTCATAAAAATGTGTTCCATACAATTTATGTCTACCGATGAAATACAACTATTTCGGATATTTTTAAAAATTTAAAAAGTTTGAAAGTTAGTGTGATAAAATCTCACACAATACTTACTCGTTTCATGTTTAGCAGGTTTTAATACCGGGTGCTGAAATCTAGGTACATGTATTTTAAAATGTGTTGGTGTCCTGAAAAAAATAATCGAAACTGTACACTCAATTCTAAGTTCTATAATGGTAGTAAAAATTATACCCTTCACTGTTAAAATGGTTATATCATATTCGTTGGCTTTTATTTTATTTAAACTTAATGGTAAACTTTTGGGGGTGAAAATGCTCGATTTGATAGTTTGTTAAATTCTAAACCTCGATATTTCAATTACATCCACCACTTTAAAAAATGGTCAAATCATATTCAATGCACAATATCGTTAAAATGATGTATTTCAGATTATGTGTAGCAAATCAGACCGCTGAAGTATCCAACTATTAAAAATATATTATTAGAAAAATTAGGTGGCAACACCTCATACTGGTGACGTCATTATAGATAAGATCTAATTTTTAATAGCGTAATGAGTGTATCACTCATTTGGAGTTTGGCCAGCGGATAGTGAAGATGTCGTTCCGTGAGTTCTAATTTTCATTATTACTTTTATAAAAAGAAAAAAAAAATCATTTCGTTATTAGTCATATATACTGTTAGATTTATTTTTAAACACATTGCTATATATCATTTAGAATGGTCGAATCTTGTTCACTTCATTTTAACTAAATACAATGCGCTATTTTAAAGCTTAGTAAATATATTGTGTATAAATTTGTTTTTAAATACACAACACTTAAAAGGGTCGAATCCTATTCACTTAACACAATTTTTGTGTTCATCCGTATTCTATTTGTTTTTAAACATTCGAAATCATTTCGTTATTATAAAAATCACATTGCTATATATCAAACACACACACACTTAGAATGGTCGAATCTTATTCACTTAATACTGTTTTTGTGTTCATCCGTATTCAATTTGTTTTTAAACATTCGAAATCCTTTCGTTATTATTATAAAAATCATATTGATATATGCTGTTAGATTTATTTTTAAAAAATCACATTGCTATACACACATACGCACACACTTAGAATGGTCTAATCCTATTCACTTAACACTGTTTTTGTGTTCATCCGTATTCAATTTGTTTTAAAACATTCGAAATCCTTTCGTTATTATTATAAAAATCATATTGATATATGCTGTTAGATTTATTTTAAAAAAAATCATAGTGTCCACTGAATACAATTTTTGTGTTCATCCGTATTCAATTTGTTTTTAAACATTCGAAATCATAATGATAGTTAGATTTATTTTTAAACACATTGCTATAAATCACTTAATACAATGTTAGCTAAGTAAAATGCGCTATTTTAAAGCTTGCCAAATATACTGTGATTAAATTTTAAGTGTTAAAAGGGTCGAATGCTATTCACTTAACACAATTTTGAAAATGTGTAACTATACTTGAGTGTATTCCATTCCTTTAAAAAAAAATCGTAGAGTCCACTGAATACAATTTGTTTTAAAAATCACATGCTAAAAATCGCAATATAAAATCATCAATTTTATATTCAGTCCGTAACATTCTGTTTTAAAACGCACCCTTTTATAAAATACATCGCTATTCACCGAACGATTCGAAGGAACCTCGAAAGATATTCTATCTTCTGCTTCCTCTGATAAGGTACGGTTCGAAGATAACTTTCTATGGAGCAAGGCGCTGTAGCGTGGTCGGTAAGACGCTCGGCTTGTAATCGGTTGGTTCCAAGTTCGAATCCCGCTTCTGACAAGTGAGACATTAATTTCTTTTGGGAAAAAAAATGCCGATAGATGGCAGCACTTCATCAAAATTCGCCAGAGGGCGCTTTAACTACGTCACGCTGATAAGATCTTTCAGTTTGTTCCCAGACAGCAGAGAGGGAGGACTTGTGCTCTGGAGCTCTTGTCAAAGGTCACTTCTAAGGTTATCAATCGCTGATTGCGACACGTCATTTCCAGATTGTGTGATTGCGACATCCATTGAAACCACTTCCTCAGGTCAAAGGTCAGTCAGCGATTTCGACATTCCCTCTCAAGACAATTCACTCCGAGGGTATCAGGCCTCTTTCGCAATACTAGGAAAGAGGCATTGGGTACTGCACCGCCTCACCAAACTTCCAAAAGGGGGAGGGGGGCACTGAGAGGCATCCTCCTGGGGGTCTAAAGACCCTCTAAGAGGATCCTCCCAAAGAGGCATCCTCCCCAAAGAGGCACCCTCCTCCCCAAAGAGGGACCCTCCTCCAGGCGGTGCAGCACCGCCTGCGGAGGCTCAACTGTCATTTCTCTTCTACTATCGGTAGTAGTTATAAATTGCCGGTTGAGGGCCACTTCGGGGAGGTGGTGCCAGAGGAGGCCCTCTTTGGGAGGATGCCTGTCTTGAGTGGATCCTTTTTGGGAGGATGCCTCTTTCCTAGTATTGCGAAAGAGGTCTCGGCCAAGAGGGCAATTGCGAAAGGGGCCTGATGACTCATACGGAGTTGGATGTTGGAAACCCAGACCACACGACAGACCCGAAGGTTTACTGTAGCTAAGTGTGTGGCCGGGAACTTTATTATAGATTCAAGTAATTACAACACAAATAAAAAAAGAATCACAACACAAGAAGTTACAAGACAAGCAAAGATACAAAAAACACAAAACACACATAAAAAAACACAAAAACATAAACAGCAAAACAACGAGACATACAAAACAACAGCAAAAAAGAACGAGACAAACAAAAAAGCAAACAGCACGACAAGGGGCAACCCAGGAACAGCTAGAGGGATCACCAGGGGGAAGAGGGGAGAGTGAACGGTCACACACAGACTCAAATCATCTAACTCTGTTAGAAATGTCTCGAGCAAGGAGAATACAGTTCTTGAGTTTATTAATCAACGCAGGTGATCGGCAAACCCCAGTAAACCAAGCTGCACGAGAAGCGGGAGCAGGTTTAACAAGATGAAAATTTTTTGTGTGTGGGCAGGAGTGTACAAAGTGATCAACGTCACCAAAAGAATTACAGGTGCAGTTTGAAGATGATTTGAATTTAAAGAATTTTAGGTAGTCCAAGAAGGGGCCATGGTATACAAGGTATTTATTAAAAATTTGGAAAGAGGGATTGACTACCGGGAGGAAAAGTGAGATTCGCGAGGGATCGTGGGTCCGAGGAGAGATGTAGCTGTCTAAATGAGTTTGCCAGGATTTAAGGAGTTCTGATTTACAAAAGGAGGACAAAAAGGAATAAGGGAGGGGGACGGAAAGGGGGGAACCAGAGAGTGTTGCGTCTTTAGCTAGTTTGTCAGCGGTTTCGTTACCGAGGTTGCCGGAGTGGGCTTTAATCCAAAGGAGATTAATAAGGTTTAAATTTTTTGCCGAATGTGCCAGAAGTTTCACTTCTTGGAGAAAGTGAGATTTATTTTTAGAAGATTTAAAAGCCAAAATAGAGGATAAACTATCAGAGTAAATATTTACCTTTGCAGAGTTATCTAGAGCCCATTGTATAGCAAATTTTATAGCTGCTAGTTCAGCTTGAAAGACTGCATTCTCGTCGCCGAGTTTAAAGATGAAAGACTCAGAGAGGGCACCGTGTTGGAAGATGCAGACTGAGAAACCGGTATGGTTATCTAATTTGGAACCGTCGGTAAAAATGCAGGTGTCAGAAAATGAGGAGGGATCGACAACAGGGAGGGATACAATGCGTTGAGAAGGGGGGAGGCGGGAAAAGGGGCAATGGAAGTCAAAAAGGGAGGGGGCGGGGAGAGAAGGATCTGAAAAAAGATTATTTTTAAGGTGCCAAAAGTGAAATTTTTTATATAAGTTTTGAATAACAAGGTGGACGGGGGGGATTCCCGTAATTGAATAGAGAGAAATGCTCGAAGTTGTTCTAAAGCCGGTTGAAATTTTTAATAGGAAGATCCGTTGCAGAGAAGTAAGCTTTGATATTTGAGCCCCCGTTAAACGTTTTCCCCAAATTCCTGCCTCAAAAGTTATGATTTTTTCAATTACAGTTAAATACCAGAGTTTTAAAAAGGATTTGTTAACTCCCCAGTTATTACCCGAGATTTTCCTGAAAGTAGAAGAGAGCTTAAAGCATTTCTCTTTTAAATAGAACACATGGGGGCTCCAAGTAAGATTGTCGTCAATGACTAGAACCAGAAAATTAAGGTGACGAGTGATTTTAAGTGATTTATTAAGAAGTTTGATGGGGGGAGTATATTTACGTTTAGAGCGGGTTTTGTTGAAAATTATACATTTAGATTTTTCGTAGGATACCGAAAGAGCAAGGGAGGAAAGGGAGGAGGTTAAGGTGTCAAGATTGGAGGAAGTGGAGCGGGTGAGTTGGATAAGAGTGTTTGCTGAAGTTACCACCGCAAGATCATCTGCGAAGGCCTGAATATAGAGGTTAGGATTGTTGAGCAGTAAGATTTTGTTGAAATAAATGCTCCACAGGATAGGGGATAACACCGAACCCTGTGGGGCGCCGATAGTAAGAGTTTTTTGGATGGAGGTGTTGCCTTCGGTAAAGTTTATTGTGCGTGCATGGAGGTAGGAGTATATAAAGTTTCTAAATTCATGAGGCATGTTAATGTTTTCAAGGGTTTCTGGTAGTAAATTCCAATTAACGTTGTCGAAGGCTCCGCAGATGTCCACGGTGGCAAGTGATATATAGTGTCCCGGTCTGAGTCTCTCGATAGTTGAAATGAGTCCGTGGGTAGCAACCTCACAACTTGATCTGGCCGTGGTCACGTCTGGTTCCGATATTAAATTTACCACCCAAAATACAAATCAAATTCTTCGTCTCATCTCGGATTCCCTCACTTCCTTGAAACTTTCAATTTCCCACGAAAAATCAAAATGCATTATTATCAACAAATACAGATCCAAAAGAAAATATAATCGATGTATTAGACTTCAGAATAAACCCATCAAAATTTCTAAAACTCTTAACTACCTAGGTATTATAATTGACAATAACTTAAAATGGAGCGCTCACATATTCTACTTAAAAGAAAAATGTTTCAAGTTGTCCTCAACATTTGGAAAAATTTCTGGGAATAACTGGGGGGTTAATAAAGCTCTTTTAAAAATATGGTACTTGACTGTAATTGAAAAGGTTATTATTTACGGATCTGGGGTTTGGGGGGGTAATCTCACACGGGATCAAATTTCAAAACTTACTTCATTACAAAGAATCTTTTTATTAAAAATCTGCCCTGGTTTTCGGACAACTTCGAACATTTCTCTTTTTTCAATTACCGGTATTCCCCCTGTCCATTTAGTCATTAAAACTCTTTTTATTAAATATAACTTTTGGAAACATAAACTTAACTTATTTTCGGACCCCTCCATTCCCTCCCCTGATCAATTTGATTCCCTTTGTTCTCTTTCTAGCCTTCCTCCTCCCCTTCGTGTTTTAAATTTTTCTTCCTCGAACCCTTCCTCGTTTTCTAGGTTTAATGTATTCACAGATGGGTCAAAACTGGATAATAATGTAGGTTTATCAATATGCATTTTCGAAAATGATCGACTGATCGAATCATTATCCTTTAAACTTAGAACTGGAAACACAGTTTTTCAAGCCGAACTTGAGGCCATCAACCAGGCCATCCTCTGGGCCGGCAAAAACAATTTAAAAATCAACATCTTTTCGGACAGTCAGTCATCTATTTCGGCTTTTAAATCTATCAAGAATAAAACGAAATTTCTATCTAAAATTAAAACTAATGCTCACCCCTACAAATCATTAATTAACTTATCCTGGGTCAAGGCCCATTCTAATATTCAGGGCAACGAAGTCGCCGATGAACTGGCCAAACAAGCTACGATCTCCGGCACCCCACTCCTTATACCTTTTCCCTACTCCTTTTTGATTAATAATTGTAAATCTTTCCTTCTTAAAAATTGGCAATCTCTTCTTAATGATTATATTTCCCCCCGGACTCATGACCCTGCCAGAATTCTAAGCTATTTACCCAAAGTCAACCCCAATTTTCAAATTTATAACAAATTCTTAATCTATTTTTTAACGGGTCATGGTCCTTTTCTTGACTATCTTCATTTTTTCAAACATAAACGTTCTTCAAATTGTCTTTGTAATTCATATGGTGACGTAGATCATTACGTCTTTAATTGCCCCCATACCTCAAAATTTCACTTAACCCGTCCTCCAGATAATCTTCGTGCGACTTGGTTCTCTGGTGTCAGAACCAATAAAATTCTTTTAAATAGGTTGAAAAACTGTGTTTTAATTGCGAGAGAAATCTCCAATCAGGTTCCTTAGCAAGCTTGGTGCCAACTGCTTTCAATTTTCTTCGGTCAATGTTGTCCTCCCTGTTCCAGGCGTTTGTCTCTTATTGTTTCTGTACTTACACTTTTTGGTGTCCGTCTTTTGTATATTTTGTTTCCTGTCTATATTTCTCTGTTGTATATATCTGTTTTCCCTGTGCTCCTCGGCTGTTCATATATTTGAAAGTCTTACCATGTACATGTAGTGCTATATTGCACTTGACTTTTTCCGGTTACCTCAACTGATTGTAACCTTTATTCAGCTATGTTCTTTTTGCTTTCTTTTGTTGGTTTTTACTGTATTGTCCCTTTTCCCGCGGTTGCTCGGATTCTTTTGGCCATACGTTTTACATAAATTTAATTTCATTTTAAGAAAATAATTTAATTTTTACCTCAAAATTCAAAATTTGTTAAAATCTACGTTTCTTTGCCTCCCTTCCCACTGTATTTTATGTAAAACTCTAAAACTGTCTGTATATATATTTACCATGTAACCACTTTATTGAATTTTAAATAATTGCAGACTGAAACTTGGTGACTGACTGGAGGACGGTTTCGGCTAACCTCCTCTCCCGGCCACACATTAAACTGCCGTAAGCCCTAGGGTTGGCTGTGTGGTCTGGGCCTTCGACATCGACAACTTACCAGTTCGCGGAAACCAAATTGCAGTGGATGAAGAGCCTCCGAGGAGGAAAGCCAGTAGTTTAATTTGTTGGAGAATAATTTTTCAAGGATTTTACCGAAAGTGGGGAGGAGACAAATTGGGCGATAGGATGTGATCTGGGCGGGGTCTTTGCCAGGTTTGTTGAGGAAAAGGACTTTGGCATTTTTTAAACATTCAGGGAAGTAGCAGTATTTAAAACAGAGATTAAAGGTTTTTAAAAAGAGAAAGGGGAAGGAAGTGAAAAGGGATTTCCAAATAGCGAAGTCAAGATTATCGAGGCCAGGAGCCTTTCCAGAGGGGAGGTTGTTAAAAACCAGGGAGAGCTCTTCATCCGAGATCAAACCAAGTCCCAATGGTGGGACAGGAGACAGGGGAAAGTCTTTAAAGGACGAATCATTTTTGAAGTAGTGGTCCAAAAGACGTTTCAGTTTGGTATCATGGTCTAAATTAATTTCTTCTGGAAATTGTAATGAAATGTTGTTAAATTTATTGTGTTTCTGGAACGCGAATTTAAACTGAGTGCCGAATTTGGAAGAGCAGTTTGTACAAAAATTTTTCCAGGATTCCAGTTTAGCCTTATTAATTAGTTTTTTGTATTTGGCACGGTTCAGTTTGTATTTAATTTTTGCCTCAGAAATAATTTCCGAGGGAGCGGAATTTCTCTCAAGTGATAGAATACGCTTGTACAAGGCGGTAACATAATTTCGAAAGGTGGCAAGGTTTTGTTCCACCAGTTAAATTTAGGTCGGGGGGAAGATTTTTTCTTTTTAATGTGAGAGAATGCACAAGTTTGGGTTGTGTTGATTAAGTTTTTAATAAAGTCATTTAATATAGAGGGGTTTTCGATTTGGTCCAATTGAAGAGAAAGGGGTTTAATAAAAGGTTTAAAATTAAGGATGAATTTACCAAGGCCGAATCTAGTTTTGAAGTGAAAAGAGTTATCCAAAGGGGGGTCAAGATTAAGTGAGATTTTTATGAACCGGTGGTCGCTGAAGGAATCACTTGGGAGAATTTCCCAATTTTGAATATTATCGTAAAAACCAAGAGACAAGAGATAGATCGGGGAATCCTTTACCGGAGTGAGAACTGAATGTTGGACCACAGGCAGGATCGTTAAGTACGGACAAGTTATTTTCCAAACAGAAGTCGATGACCTCATACCCCCGGTGATCGACGAAATCGTATCCCCACAAAAGTGCCCTGGCATTGAAGTCGCCAAGGACAAGAACGTCAGTACGAAGGAAATCAAGGGTGGAAAGTTCGGACAAAAGGGGAGGGAGAGGGTCACGGGGAGGAAAATATAGAGATGCAACGTAAAGGGGGGCACGAGAGGGAAAAGAATTTCGACAACGATAAAAGATTCAGATTGAAATTTAAGGGAAGAGTAAAGGGCGGGGTTAATAATTAAAACGGCCGATTTATTGGAGGAAGAACAGTATTGTTTAATGCCAAAGGGGGGTGAAAGAACGTTATCGCCAGAAACATAAGGCTCCTGGACACAAATGAGATCATATGAGTTTTCAATGCCAAATTGTAATAAATTGTTGTGGGCTGCCAGAGAATGGTTAGCATTAATTTGAAGGATATTAATGACCATACTGAAAGTCCAATGCCAGGACACCAAGGGGGGGATGATCAGACACAAACATGAAATGCAAATAATGTAACAGAAACAAAAACATAAACATATTCACAATATAAAATGCAAAAACACAGGGCAGAGAAGACAGATAAAGGGAACGGATTCTGTTCATTTCCTGCTTCCAGGCATTGCATGAGTTTTTATCACGAGAGTTGTGATTAGTTTTCCACTTTAAAGTGGGGTTATCATTGAGTGTATGCGAACAGTTAACACAAACAGGTTCCGTGGCACGACAGTTTTTGTAGTTATGGTCGGTTGCGGCACAGTTGCTACAGTTTGCCGTTATCCAGGTGCAGTAGGCGGCGGTGTGTCCGAAACCTTGACACTTAAAACATAGCTGAAATCCTATGTATTTTTTAACCAGGAAATAGTTAAAGTGATGGAAGATCTTTTTAATTTCTAAGAGATATCTGGCTGATGCATCATCCATAAGGAACACCCAGTTCACGGTTCCTAAAGTTTCTTATGATCCTTATTTCCTTTAGTAGACCAGGTGGGAGATTTTTGATAATCAGCAGTTTTACATCTTCCTCTCGAAAGTTGACCGGGATGTTGAATATAATAAGGTTCCGCTTTCGAATGGGAGGTTTAGAAACCTTGAATTTTTCTCCTATTGTAGAATTGGCAAATTTTGGTAGTAAAGAGTCAACGTCACCGTTGCAGCAGGTTATTTTTATAGTTCCATTGTTCAAGGCGGACACGTTTTTAATTCTGATGTCCGAAGGGCATCGAAGGGTCTGATTTCAGCTGTGTGTTATTTCTTGTTCTATCTTTGCCTTGAAGGAGTATGCTGGAGTATGTCGGAGGAGGTCGGGAAACAGAAGAGGATCGAGATAAGGTAGAAGGTTGATTTATGGTTGACATTATTTCGTTTAGGTTTTCCTTTACTGAGTTGTTAATTACTGTTGGAAAATTATCAGTCAGTCTTCTCGTAAAGTTTTCCAGTTTGACTGATATGGAGGCTTTAAGATTCTTTAATTCCTCGTTCATTGAGCTCTTCAGTTCTAGGATGGTTTCGGCTGGATTGGGACCGGGGACAGGGGAGGAAGATTGAGTCTGGCTTTCAAAGATCGTGCAAGCGTCTCTCAAAAAGGATATTTTTTCATCTAGGTATTTTTTTTGACAGGGTGAAGGTTTGATGTATCTGTTTATATAATTACAGATCTGATTGGAGAAACGACGAACTTTTAACAGGAAACAGTTGTTGTGGTCCGCGGCATCCTCAATCAAGTCAACAGTGGTGACAGACGTGTCGTCATCGTCTTTGAAGTTTTTCCAGTGACCTCTTTGGAATATTTACATTTTAAAAATTGAGATTTTCCACTAAGTATGTAGAGTAGAAACGAAAGTAAGGTATCAAATTAAAGCTGGTGGGAGGGGCAACGATAAACGAGCACTTTCAAATCACAACATCAGAAAATCACGCGTCCAAGGCAGAAAATATCGGAGCATCGATTTGAGCGTCGTGACACCGTGATGTCGCTTGCGAGTCCGACTCATACGGAGTGAATTGTCTTGAGAGGGGATGACCTGAGGAAGTGGTTTCAATGGATGTCGCAATCGCTGACTGACCTTTGAGTATTACACAATCTGGAAATGACGTGTCGCGCCTTGGAGCTCCTGAGCACACGTCCTCCCTCTCTGCTGTCTGGGAACAAAGTGAACGTTCTTATCAGCGTGACGTAGTTAAAGCGCCCTCTGGCGAATTTTGATGAAGTGCTGCCATCTATCGGCATTTTTTTCCAAAAGAATTTAATGTCTCACTTGTCAGGAGTGGGACTCGAACACCCATCCATCTGATTACAAGACTGTCGTTCTACCGACTACGCCACAACGCTTTGCTCCATAGAAAGTTATCTTCGAAGTGTACCTTATCAGAGGAAGCAGGAGATAGAATATTTTTCGCTCGGTGAATAGAGATGTCTTTTATAAAGGGATTTCAGTGCGTTTTAAAACAGAATCTTACGGACTGAATATAAAATTGGTGATTTTATATTGCGATTTTTAGCATATGATTTTTAAAACAAATTGAATACGGATGAACACAAAAATTGTATTCAGTGGACACTATGATTTTTGAGCATACGCTTTTTTTTTAAAGGAATTGAATAAACTCAAGTATAGTTACGCATTTTCAAAATGGTGTTAAATGAATAGGATTCAACACTTTTGTACACTTAAAAACAAATTTAAACGCATTATACTTAGCTAAAATGAAGTGAACAAGATTCAACCCTTTTGTACACTTAAAAACAAATTTATACACGTACACAATATATTTGGCAAGCTTTAAAATAGTGCATTATACTTAGCTAAAATTGTATTAAGTGATTTATAACAATGTGATTTTTTAAAAATAAATCCATCTATCGAAAGGATTTCGAATGTTTAAAAACAAAAAATATAATAGATTATGGATTTCCAGTGAACACAAAAACAGTGTTAAGTGAATAGGATTCGACCATTCTAAGTGTGTGTGTGTGTGTATAGCAATGTAATTTTTTTTAAAAAATAAATCTAACTATCAAAAGGATTTCGAATGTTTAAAAACAAAAAAATATAATAGATTACGGATTTCCAGTGAACACACAAAAATTGTGTTAAGTGAATAGGATTTGACCCTTTTATGTGATGTACACTTAAAAATAAATTTAAACTCATAGTGCAATATACTTAGCTAAAATTGTGTTAAGTGAACAAGATTGAACCCTTTTAAGTGTTGTGTAAAGAGAAAAGTTTCCACTAGAAAATACATGTTATTATGTAAGTAGGGAGTAGTAGGGGGTACTGGCTCACGCGGTGCTATACTTTAACATGGGGAAATTGCGGTGCTAGTTCTTCCATGTTAAAGCATAGGCGCACCTCTTGAGAAGGGGTGGAGTTTCCACCATAACGTGACTTTCCATGAAGTCAGTGAAAGGTTAGGATGGATCAGATGATTTTTTTTCTTTTTCTTTTTTTTTTAAGTGTTAATGTTTTAAAAATTTCGTAAATATAAGTTTCTTTTTTTTCCTATATTTTTCGCAAATGTAAGTTTTCTACTTTTGTAATTTAAAAAAAAAAATGTGGTAATGGCAAAAATTAACATTTTGTTAAAATGTTCCAAAAGCGTAAAAAAGTAACAAAAAATGTGGTAATGGGCAAAATTAACATTTTGCGACTTTTTTTTGAAAATGTTAATTTCTCTATGGGAATTAACATGGGTTTTCACACTTTTGTCATTTTTTTTCAAAAAATGTGGTAATGGGAAAAATTAACATTTTGCACAAAATGTCTCAAAAAACGTAAAAAAGTAACAAAAAATGTGGTAATGGGCAAAATTAACATTTTGGAATTTTTTTTCAAAATTCCAATTTCTCTATGGGAATTAACATGGGTTTTCGCACTTTCGTAATTTTTTTACAAAAAAATGTGCGTTTTTACAAAAATGGTACTAAAAATGTGGTAATGGGAAAAATTAACATTTTGCACAAAATGTCTCAAAAACGTAAAAAAGTAACAAAAAATGTGTTAATGGGCAAAATTAACATTTTGCGATTTTTTTTCAAAATTCCAATTTCTCTATGGGAATTAACATGGGTTTTCGCACTTTCGTAATTTTTTTACAAAAAAATGTGCGTTTTTACAAAAATGGTACTAAAAATGTGGTAATGGGAAAAATTAACATTTTGCACAAAATGTTGCAAAAACGTAAAAAAACAACAAAAATGGGTGTTTTTTACGAATATGTGATAAAAAGGTGTGTTTTTAAAGTAGCAGAATCGCGTGAATCGGGTGTATGGGAGGGGGTGTGTTTCCTCAATCCTTTCGGTCTTGGATTTTAAAAATTTTAAAAATAAATATTTTAAATAATAGCAGTTTTCAATAATCTAAATGGGGTAATGTCTCTTTCATAAATTAGATACTCTTAGAAAAATATATATATTTTTTTAATTGTGGTCCCACCTCCACCCGGTGTATAGGATACACCACCACAATTCAATCTAGCATGGTCTGCTCATTTAAATTTGATAATGACCGTATGCTAGGCTCTTGATACCATCCTTTAAGATATGTCGCTTTTCATCATAGGGGGATAGCCCCATTTTAATTTGCTTCACAGTATACAACTGATGGTCTTTACTTGCAACTTTAAATTGTTCCACTCTATTATATCTTCGCTTGTTAGGCAATTATAATAATCTTCATGATGGATGTGTTTTTTTACAACATTCTTATTAACACCTTTAGCAGTCTTTTTATCTGTGAAGGGTGTTTTTAGGCTATACATTTTCGATCTTAGGCCTACAAATTCCACGGCAGGAGTTCCATTCAACTCGTCTTTCATTTTTCCAATCCTTTTTTTATTCTTATTGGAATGGAGTGGATGTGTAGGAGGATAATCCGAAAAGTCAAAATAGTCTTCATAACTTTCAAAATCTTTGTAAATATCCTCTGTTTCAATTTCATAACACAGGGAATCGGTGTCTGTGAAAAGCAATTCGGCTCGGCTTCCATACATCTTCTTAATAAAATCATAATGAAACTCATACATAAGTGTTTTACTCAAGTCCAGTACTGAAAAACCTGCGTAGATGGGTCTATTCAGTTTCAAACGAGTCTTATGCATATGAACTGCTACCAGATCTTCATTAAATATTTTGAAGAAGTGTAAGGCTGGTGATGCAAGTAATTTTTTCAGTCTCTTCTCAGTCTGTACTAGCTTAACATCCATTCTTTTTCTCAAATTTTCCATAGTTTTTCCAAACACTGCGTTATTCATAAGTTTGAACAGATCTTTTTCAAAGGAATTTTTTGCCAGCATTCTCTTCTCAGTGTTAAATTGTACATAGGGCTTCAACCAGGGCTCTTGCTTAAAAGTTAATACTCGATGGACTTTCACAAGTTTCATCCCTAGCTTCATATACTGCTTTAAATTTCTATAATGCAGAACATATTTAACCTTATGATTCAAATTAGGTGTTAATTTGATCTGGTCCTTGCATATTTTCAAATTCATTTCTTCAGATAAATTCCGGCTATACTCCGAAATCAGAGATGGGGTGATATGAACTCTTTCGGGTGCTAGAGGATAATCATTATGCTTATCATGCAAATCATGGGGATAGTCTATATCCGCTTCGATAATATATCCCACAGGTGAGTCATCTTCAACAGCAAGTGGATTAAAGTTCTGAATGTCTTGAGAATCAAGCCATCTAAAATCCGATACGGGGAGTGCTTGGCTTAGAGCCCACCCATATAGATTATTAGCATCCAGGTACATTATATATTTGCTAGGTTTCGTAGAATCAAAATGTTCCAAATACTTGTTATTAGCCTGACTAAGGCGTTTACTAATAACACTAATACCGCCTCTTATACCTTCTTCTAAAGATAAGTACATATCAGGATCTGTAATCAGTTCTAATGATACTCCACTAGTCTTCAAGTCTGCATTCCAGGCAAGAGATGGCAATGTTAAACAGTGGGCAGCATCTATTCCATAATAATTCAATGTCAAATCACGGAAATTCTCAAAAATGTCCGCTAATAGAAGAATATCAGTTTTTATGTACAAGTCATGATATTCCCCCATATTCTTTATCTTTAAAGATGTCCAACCATGTTGAGCATAGGCATAGGCATCATCAGAGACCTCCTCTCGATTTAAATCATCAAAGAAGGCCTCTTTAGTGGGTAAGCTCGCTTCTTCAAACTTGGTAGCACAATCCATATAAGAATAGGGGTAAACACCCTTTCTAGTCACTAAATCCACTTGATCACTTGTAAAATGTTCTTGGATGATACGAAACTGATTGGATCCCAAACTAGAACTTAGTTTCTCAATAGAGGCAGGTAAGAATTGAAGAGAATCTATAAACTGTAAACTTCCTAGGCTGAATGTAATATATTTCTGCATATTGCTACTGATACATTCAATCCTCTTTCCTTTAAATTCACCGATCCCCTGCATAATTAAATGTCCATCATACCCCTTTAAATTATGAAACACAACGGGTATGCGTCGTCTTATCTTGTAATTCAGATTACAATTAGGATGGGCTGCACCTCTGTACTTGGAAGTTAAGTGGCAATGGTCTTTCACACGCTTTTCTCCTAAAGCCTTGTTACAAATATGGCAGAGAGTAGCATTTTCAAAGTTTTCAGGATCTTCAGCAGTAAAATTCATTTTCATATTATCTCTCAGTATTCTCTGAATCTCTTCTTCTTGAATAAGGGCCTTCAAAAAATGATGAATCACATCTTCACCCCTATAGATAACAGGTCCTTTAAAAGTTTTTCCATCAGACCCAATAATAATATAAGCAAAACCACAAGGAACATGATGAGATAAGATACTCTCATGTGAAATAGAAGGGGTATTCTCACATATATCCGCTTTCATTAGAAAAGACTCAAAGTCTGCGTATACCACAAATGGTACACGCATTTGCATGTAAATACTTTGAAATTTCAAAATCTTGTCATTGTCACTGGGAAACTCCACTCTCTGTAGGCCATATTGGCTACATAATTCAATATGCTTCTTTAAACGAGCTTCAGATGAAAATCGTTGTAAACAGTAATCACAAAAATATTGCCTCTTTATGTTTTCTTATACTGTATAAAAGTCTGCTCATGCTTCTAATACAGCAGTAATGAGACTGCTCATCATTACTAATAAGCAGTAAATTACAGTGTTGTTCTCGTCTATCAGATGACATATAGAGCGGAAACACCTTCTTATCTTCATATCCAAAGACATTCAGGCTCACATTATTATTATTTTGCTCAAATAACTTAACTTGGTGTAAAGGAGTGGGAAACTTGATTCCATCCAGATTCAACTTACATTCATGCTCGGTATATTTGCCGACACGAGATGCATTCTTATAAACTGGATAAAGTTCTGCTAAGATGGACCACATGAAACATTTCTGATCACTATTTTCCACATTGATAATAGCTTTCTTGGCTAATAGTTCTTTAGGTAGCGGGATATAGCTTGAGGCAGTCAGAGGATCATATGTCCCAATATCAATCATGAGTTCCTCGATTCTCTCTAAGACCCAACCGCTACCACGGCCTTCATAGGTTTCGAACGATGTTAACACTTTTGCAAAGGCAGTATCCATATTAGAATCCAAATCTTCTTCTGTAATGTTTTTCATACAAGAACTTCTGAAATAGTTTATACAGTATTCCTGTTCTCCTCCAGATCGGAAACGAGTAAAACGGCAACATACATTTATGTACCATTTAATACTACGTTTCAAAGCAATTTCCTTTAGCACTACTTGTTTTATCTCAATTCTATGAGAATCCAAAAAGGTAAGTAAATCTTTTTCAGCATGACCAGCAATTTTATAAACAGTCACAGTACCGTTTAAAGCCTGTTTGCAGGGTTTCTTAGTCGTTTTCTTCTTCTTTTTATTCATACACGGAGCATCTAATCTTTTTCTTTAAGTGCCTCGCATAGGCTATCACCATGAATTGGCTGCTCATGAATCTTCTCATGACGTATCAGATCATCTTTTCTTACAAAAGCCGCCTTATACAATTCACATATGTAATCCTGCTTTCCATCATGAATCCTCATATGGCGCACTAAGCTTCGTTTTGCCATGAAGTTCTTCGCACAACTAGGACACACCTGTAAAAAATAAAATGCAAGACTTTAGTATAAACACGCTATTCTCGGTAACAATGTAATACATTTCTCAAGATGTATATAAAGTAATCGCGAATCCATTATACTAATCCCATCAGAAATCAGCTAAAATAATAAAACTCCTGAATTAAAGAATATATCATACAAGACATTTCATGTAAGATCCCCAATACATTTCATTAAATTCATAAAAACACTCATTAAAAAGTTGTTACGCATTATAAAAATACAAAGTTTAATAAAATGGGAGAATAAAATCACATTAAAACAAGTACTTACATGTCCAATCCTGTTCAAAGAGGGTGCATTAAGCATAGGAGCGTCAGTAACGGTAGGGATAGTACCTCCGATATTACTTTCTAAGGCAAACATATTCGCAGAACAACTTCAAACACGTCTTAACAGCACAAAACTCACAACAGAAATGATAAAATCGCTGCTTGAAGATCACCTACACCCATTCATAAAAAAATAGTTCTTGGTGTATCCATCCACCAAGGGCATGTCAAGGTCACGTGATAGTTATATCACGGTTACCGTTAAACTTGCAACACACGAATGTAATTATGCACAAATCCAATAAAAGAATAAACAATTCGTTCAACATCGCAATCGATTATATCCTTTTTAATAATCGTAATCGATATATTAAATAAATTCACATCTTTAAAAAATAATAGATTTTAATAAAATAATGAAAGAAAATCCCTTTGCGAGAAGAAAAATACCTTAAAACCTCCAATCCTTAAACAATACAGCAACGCGCTACTCCCTTGCAAGCATAAAACCCCCCGAATAACATATACTCCTCTCTCCCCCTCCCTCCACGAGACACCAACACTCACTTCCTCATACACTAAACGTAACCCATAGCAACCACAATCCATAATAAAACATTCACCTTCGCCCCCAACGTACATCCAAATACACAGTCATTCAACGTGAAACCCGTAATTTTTACGGTAAAACGCACTTTACAGGGATTCATAGAACAAAAAATCATAAAAAATCGACAAATTCACCCAGAAACTAGCTAAAACCCTCAAATTACTTATAATTATGATCTACATATGCTATATAACCATTAATAACCTTAAAAAGGTCAGTATGCTAGTAGTAAAAGAATGGGCGTTCACCGCCAGAGGCTCAGCGCTCAGCAAAATGGCCGCCATCTTGAATTCCGTAATCCTGGACGGGGGTGTAAAAGGGGGGAAAATGAAAAAGGTGGGGGTAAAAATTTTGGAGAAACTTTTTGTCGGGTGGCAACGATTTCGTAGTCTTGTACGAGGGGTTGAGGGGGAAATAAATTTTTGGAATGAGATTTTTCTAAGTACGGAAGAAACTTTTTTGGGGGTGGCAACACCAACAGAGGCTCAGCGATGCTCAGCGCCGTCTAGCAGCGAAAATTGGAACTATCGGGGATGGAACTTGGAAATATATTTTTTTTGTTTGGGTTGCCATAGCAACACCTGGGGGTAGAAACTTTTTTTAGGTTGGCAACAGCTGAGCCTCTGAAATGGAGCCATCAGCACCTCCTAGCGGTAGAAAGGGGTACTAATAGAAAAATTAGGAATTTTGTGAAAATTAATAAAAAATTGAGTTTTTAAAATTTTTTAAAAACTTTTTTTAAATTTACCAAAATATGACACAGAGGATACTTTCTGGAAATACCAAAAAACATTTATTTTTTCTTTCCAGAAACTATTTTTAGGCGGCATTGCTTCAACCGCATTCTGGCGAACGCCCATTCCTTTACTACTAGCATACTCACCTTTTTAAGCTTATAAATGGTTATATAGCATATGTAGATGATAATTATAAGTAATTTGAGGGTTTTAGCTAGTTTCTGGGTGAATTTGTCGATTTTTTATGATTTTTTGTTCTATGAATCCCTGTAAAGTGCGTTTTACCGTAAAAATTACGGGTTTCACGTTGAATGACTGTGTATTTGGATGTACGTTGGGGGCGAAGGTGAATGTTTTATTATGGATTGTGGTTGCTATGAGTTACGTTTAGTGTATGAGGAAGTGAGTGTTGGTGTCTCGTGGAGGGAGGGGGAGAGAGGAGTATATGTTATTCGGGGGGTTTTATGCTTGCAAGGGAGTAGCGCGTTGCTGTATTGTTTAAGGATTGGAGGTTTTAAGGTATTTTTCTTCTCGCAAAGGGATTTTCTTTCATTATTTTATTAAAATCTATTATTTTTTAAAGATGTGAATTTATTTAATATATCGATTACGATTATTAAAAAGGATATAATCGATTGCGATGTTGAACGAATTGTTTATTTTTTTATTGGATTTGTGCATAATTACATTCGTGTGTTGCAAGTTTAACGGTAACCGTGATATAACTATCACGTGACCTTGGCATGCCCTTGGTGGATGGATACACCAAGAACTATTTTTTTATGAATGGGTGTAGGTGATCTTCAAGCAGCGATTTTATCATTTCTGTTGTGAGTTTTGTGCTGTTAAGATGTGTTTGAAGTTGTTCTGCGAATATGTTTGCCTTAGAAAGTAATATCGGAGGTACTATCCCTACCGTTACTGACGCTCCTATGCTTAATGCACCCTCTTTGAACAGGATTGGACATGTAAGTACTTGTTTTAATGTGATTTTATTCTCCCATTTTATTAAACTTTGTATTTTTATAATGCGTAACAACTTTTTAATGAATGTTTTTATGAATTTAATGAAATGTATTGGGGATCTTACATGAAATGTCTTGTATATGGATATATTCTTTAATTCAGGAGTTTTATTATTTTAGCTGATTTCTGATGGGATTAGTATAATGGATTCGCGATTACTTTATATACATCTTGAGAAATGTATTACATTGTTACCGAGAATAGCGTGTTTATACTAAAGTCTTGCATTTTATTTTTTACAGGTGTGTCCTAGTTGTGCGAAGAGCTTCATGGCAAAACGAAGCTTAGTGCGCCATATGAGGATTCATGATGGAAAGAAGGATGTGAATTGTGTAAGGCGGCTTTTGTAAGAAAAGATGATCTGATACGTCATGAGAAGATTCATGAGCAGCCAATTCATGGTGATAAGCCTATGCGAGGCACTAAAAGAAAAAGATTAGATGCTCCGTGTATGAATAAAAAGAAGAAGCGACTAAGAAACCCTGCAAACAGGCTTTAAACGGTACTGTGACTGTTTATAAAATTGCTGGTCATGCTGAAAAAGATTTACTTACCTTTTTGGATTCTCATAGAATTGAGATAAAACAAGTAGTGCTAAAGGAAATTGCTTTGAAACGTAGTATTATATGGTACATAAATGTATGTTGCCGTTTTACTCGTTTCCGATCTGGAGGAGAACAGGAATACTGTATAAACTATTTCAGAAGTTCTTGTATGAAAAATATTACAGAAGAAGATTTGGATTCCAATATGGATTCTGCCTTTGCAAAAGTGTTAACATCGTTCGAAACCTATGAAGGCCGTCGTAGCGGTTGGGTCTTAGAGAGAATCGAGGAACTCATGATTGATTTTGGGACATATGATCCTCTGGCTGCCTCAAGCTATATCCCGCTACGTAAAGAACTATTAGTCAAGAAAGCTATTATCAATGTGGAAAATAGTGATCAGAAATGTTTCATGTGGTCCATCTTAGCAGAACTTTATCCAGTTTATAAGAATGCATCTCGTGTCGGCAAATATACCGAGCATGAATGTAAGTTGAATCTGGATGGAATCAAGTTTCCCACTCCTTTACACCAAGTTAAGTTATTTGAGCGAAATAATAATAATGTGAGCCTGAATGTCTTTGGATATGAAGATAAGAAGGTGTTTCCGCTCTATATATCATCTGATAGACGAGAACAACACTGTAATTTACTGCTTATTAGTAATGATGAGCAGTCTCATTACTGCTGTATTAGAAGCATGAGCAGACTTTTATACAGTATAAGAAAACATAAAGAGCAGCAATATTTTTGTGACTACTGTTTACAACGATTTTCATCTGAAGCTCGTTTAAAGAAGCATATTGAATTATGTAGCCAATATGGCCTACAGAGAGTGGAGTTTCCCAGTGACAATGACAAGATTTTGAAATTTCAAAGTATTTACATGCAAATGCGTGTACCATTTGTGGTATACGCAGACTTTGAGTCTTTTCTAATGAAAGCGGATATATGTGAGAATACCCCTTCTATTTCACATGAGAGTATCTTATCTCATCATGTTCCTTGTGGTTTTGCCTATATTATTATTGGGCCTGATGGAAAAACTTTTAAAGGACCTGTTATCTATAGGGGTGAAGATGTGATTCATCATTTTTTGAAGGCCCTTATTCAAGAAGAAGAGATTCAGAGAATACTGAGAGAAAATATGAAAATGAATTTTACTGCTGAAGATCGTGAAAACTTTGAAAATGCTACTCTCTGCCATATTTGTAACAAGGCTTTAGGAGAAAAGCGTGTGAGAGACCATTGCCACTTAACTTCCAAGTTCAGAGGTGCAGCCCATCCTAATTGTAATCTGAATTACAAGATAAGACGACACATACCCGTTGTGTTTCATAATTTAAAGGGGTATGATGGACATTTAATTATGCAGGGGATCGGTGAATTTAAAGGAAAGAGGATTGAATGTATCAGTTTCAATATGCAGAAATATATTACATTCAGCCTAGGAAGTTTACAGTTTATAGATTCTCTTCAATTCTTACCTGCCTCTATTGAGAAACTAAGTTCTAGTTTGGTATCCAATCAGTTTCGTATCATCCAAGAACATTTTACAAGTGATCAAGTGGATTTAGTGACTAGAAAGGGTGTTTACCCCTATTCTTATATGGATTGTGCTACCAAGTTTGAAGAAGCGAGCTTACCCACTAAAGAGGCCTTCTTTGATGATTTAAATCGAGAGGAGGTCTCTGATGATGCCTATGCCTATGCTCAACATGTTTGGACATCTTTAAAGATAAAGAATATGGGGGAATATCATGACTTGTACATAAAAACTGATATTCTTCTATTAGCGGACATTTTTGAGAATATCCGTGATTTGACATTGAATTATTATGGAATAGATGCTGCCTACTGTTTAACATTGCCATCTCTTGCCTGGAATGCAGCCTTGAAGACTACTGGAGTATCATTAGAACTGATTACAGATCCTGATATGTACTTATCTTTAGAAGGTATAAGAGGCGGTATTAGTGTTATTAGTAAGCGCCTTAGTCAGGCTAATAACAAGTATTTGGAACATTTTGATTCTACGAAACCTAGCAAATATATAATGTACCTGGATGCTAATAATCTATATGGGTGGGCTCTAAGCCAAGCACTCCCCGTATCGGATTTTAGATGGCTTGATTCTCAAGACATTCAGAACTTTAATCCACTTGCTGTTGAAGATGACTCACCTGTGGGATATATTATCGAAGCGGATATAGACTATCCCCATGATTTGCATGATAAGCATAATGATTATCCTCTAGCACCCGAAAGAGTTCATATCAACCCATCTCTGATTTCGGAGTATAGCCGGAATTTATCTGAAGAAATGAATATGAAAATATGCAAGGACCAGATCAAATTAACACCTAATTTGAATCATAAGGTTAAATATGTTCTGCATTATAGAAATTTAAAGCAGTATATGAAGCTAGGGATGAAACTTGTGAAAATCCATCGAGTATTAACTTTTAAGCAAGAGCCCTGGTTGAAGCCCTATGTACAATTTAACACTGAGAAGAGAATGCTGGCAAAAAATTCCTTCTGTTCAAACTTATGAATAACGCAGTGTTTGGAAAAACTATGGAAAATTTGAGAAAAAGACTGGATGTTAAGCTAGTACAGACTGAGAAGAGACTGAAAAAATTACTTGCATCACCAGCCTTACACTCCTTCAAAATATTTAATGAAGATCTGGTAGCAGTTCATATGCATAAAACTCGTTTGAAACTGAATAGACCCATCTACGCAGGTTTTTCAGTACTGGACTTGAGTAAAACACTTATGTATGAGTTTCATTATGATTTTATTAAGAAGATGTATGGAAGCCAAGCCGAATTGCTTTTCACAGACACCGATTCCCTGTGTTATGAAATTGAAACAGAAGATATTTACAAAGATTTTGAAAGTTATGAAGACTATTTTGACTTTTCGGATTATCCTCCTACACATCCACTCCATTCCAATAAGAATAAAAAAAGGATTGGAAAAATGAAAGACGAGTTGAATGGAACTCCTGCCGTGGAATTTGTAGGCCTAAGATCGAAAATGTATAGCCTAAAAACACCCTTCACAGATAAAAAGACTGCTAAAGGTGTTAATAAGATTGTTGTAAAAAAACACATCCATCATGAAGATTATTATAATTGCCTAACAAAGCGAAGATATAATAGAGTGGAACAATTTAAAGTTGCAAGTAAAGACCATCAGATGTATACTGTGAAGCAAATTAAAATGGGGCTATCCCCCTATGATGATAAGCGACATATCTTAAAGGATGGTATCAAGAGCCTAGCATACGGTCATTATCAAATTTAAATGAGCAGACCATGCTAGATTGAATTGTGGTGGTGTATCCTATACACCGGGTGGAGGTGGGAACACAATTAAAAAATATATATATATTTTTCTAAGAGTATCTAATTTATGAAAGAGACATTACCCCATTTAGATTATTGAAAACTGCTATTATTTAAAATATTTATTTTTAAAACTTTTAAAATCCAAGACCGAAAGGATTGAGGAAACACCCCCCCCCTCCCATACACCCGATTCTGCTACTTTAAAAACACACCTTTTTATCACATTTTTGTAAAAAACACCCATTTTTGTTGTTTTTTTACGTTTTTGCAACATTTTGTGCAAAATGTTAATTTTTCCCATTACCACATTTTTAGTACCATTTTTGTAAAAACGCACATTTTTTTGTAAAAAAATTACGAAAGTGCGAAAACCCATGTTAATTCCCATAGAGAAATTGGAATTTTGAAAAAAAATTCCAAAATGTTAATTTTGCCCATTACCACATTTTTTGTTACTTTTTTACGTTTTTTGAGACATTTTGTGCAAAATGTTAATTTTTCCCATTACCACATTTTTTGAAAAAAAATTACGAAAGTGCGAAAACCCATGTTAATTCCCATAGAGAAATTGGAATTTTGAAAAAAAATTCCAAAATGTTAATTTTGCCCATTACCACATTTTTTGTTACTTTTTTACGTTTTTTGAGACATTTTGTGCAAAATGTTAATTTTTCCCATTACCACATTTTTTGAAAAAAAATGACAAAAGTGTGAAAACCCATGTTAATTCCCATAGAGAAATTAACATTTTCAAAAAAAAGTCGCAAAATGTTAATTTTGCCCATTACCACATTTTTTGTTACTTTTTTACGCTTTTGGAACATTTTAACAAAATGTTAATTTTTGCCATTACCACATTTTTTTTTTTAAATTACAAAAGTAGAAAACTTACATTTGCGAAAAATATAGGAAAAAAAAGAAACTTATATTTACGAAATTTTTAAAACATTAACACTTAAAAAAAAAAGAAAAAGAAAAAAAATCATCTGATCCATCCTAACCTTTCACTGACTTCATGGAAAGTCACGTTATGGTGGAAACTCCACCCCTTCTCAAGAGGTGCGCCTATGCTTTAACATGGAAGAACTAGCACCGCAATTTCCCCATGTTAAAGTATAGCACCGCGTGAGCCAGTACCCCCTACTACTCCCTACTTACGTACTGTTACATATATACTAATATTTAATCACTAATATTTAATTAAATGGAGTTTAACTGCATTAAATAACACACATAATTAGTTAAAATTGCACTGAAGACTAGGTTGAGAATATATGTGAATAAAATGCGTCAGAGAAGCAGATATGAATTTTAAAATGTTCAAAAATCAAGCTATTCATATTCTAGTCATTTCTAGCAGGTCATCGAATGTTCCAGCTTATCGGAAATCATATGCTTCTGACTTTTCGGAGGACATTGTTTGTTTAGCACAAAGGTCGCCTCGGAAAAGGGTATAAAATGCGGCCCTTATCGAGCAATGGTCAACTGCTCTTTCTTTTAGAATATAGCTAGTGATTATCACCGAAACTCTTTTGATAAGATGTCCTCTTCCCGTGCTTTCGAAGTAAGTATAATTTTTTATTTCATTATTTTATGATTTATTGTATGTGACTCAACGATTAGCACTTGAATTTTATATTAATTATTTTTATGGATTTTCAGTTTGACTTCGGTATTTCCACTGAGGAGATGGCCGTCCTATGCGCAAACAATCCCATGACCAAAGACGATATATATCGGGTGAGTTATTTTAATATTTTTTTTAATTGAAAAATGTATTTGTTTTAATTTTATCCATTCGTGAAAATACTGTTTAGTACATTAAGAAATTAAACACAACAATTTAATTGTACTTTGAAAAATATAAACTTATTTCATGCTCCATCTGAGCGTAGCCACCGCTGATTTTATTAAAACATTTAATAGGACCTACATATAATTTTTAATGTTTCACATATTGAGCCATTCAGTTTAATTGTACTTTGAAAAATATAACGTTATTCCCATCGGAATGGAATAATTTTTACTTTCCTTATATACATAATGTATAAGGAAAGTATTGTGACGGGGTCGAAAATTCGAATTCGAGTTTTCGACGGGAGAGCGCGTTTCAAGCATCCCTGATCACGAATCAAACATTTTTTAAGTGATGTCTGTGTGTGTATGTATGTGTGAAAGTATGTGTGTGTGTGTGTCAGTGAGTCTGTGGAGACGATAACTGACGAACGAATGGACCGATTCAAACCAAATTTGGTACAAAAATCACAATACGTAAACACTGGAAGCCTATTGTTTTTATACGCAATCGAATGTTCAGAACTCGCCTAAGTTTTCGAATGAAATTTTGAAAAAATCGTCAAAAAATCAAAACCACTATTAAAGTTACGCAAATAGACATTTCTTATGTAATTTTTTATTAGAAAACGATTGGTATAAATTTTAGAAGGCTAACATGAACCGTTCTCGAGATATTGTACATTTTTAAAACAAATTATCAAAAAGTCATAAAATAAAAAAAAATATTTCTTATTGAGAAACATGTTCACTTTTCATATGTAATACCATGCAATAAATTGAGTGACATCATTCTCGTGGATCTAGCTCGTTCCATTCATGAAAAAAGATAGTTTGGATAATACTTTTGTATTTGAACGCCAATAGTAATTTATCTGCTGTAAGAATAACTTATTTCTTAGTGCATAACGCTTGGCGAGATTTTGGCGACGAATTTGGCGGAATGTCGCCAACATGGCGACTTTTTGAAATGTTGCCAAATTAACGAAAATCTCGCCAAATGGATAAAAATGTCTCTAAATCAATGAAAATGACGACTAATTATCGAAAATTCAATATCTTGGAAAGAATATTAGTATCTACTATAAGGGAAACCTATTTTTTTTACTGTAAAAGTAGTAAATTCATTACATTATATAAGGAAAGTCATGTGTTGCCCACATCAGATTTTTTTTTTTAGTGATAGATTTGTGTGGGCGTCCAAAAATTATATCTTACAACTATAATTTTTTTTTATATCAACATTTTAGTTTGTGTTTTTAATAACACTTTTAAATTCAAATAAATAATGAGTTTAACACATAACTTAAAATAAAACTAAGAATGAAGCAGCGTTTAAAGAAAAAAAAACATTTTTAATAAAAGCTAAGTAATACATAGATTTTTACAAAAGTAATATTCTACTAACTTGTATTTCACATATTGAACAACCCAATCATCGCCGTATAATAGTCCTTTACGGTGAGACTTTTAAAAAATTCAGGTAGTAGTGAAACATTGTTTTCATTTGTTTCACAAAACTCTCGAGCAATTTCTTGAGTGTTTATCATTAAAAGTTCGTGATCGATTAGTTCATAATCTACAAATTGCATATGACAGGATAGTGTACAGCACTTGTGTTTCAAATCGGTACACCCATGACTTTTGCATGTTTCGCGTTGATATGATTTATACAACTCTGCACATAAATTTTTATGTACACACTGCATTAAAATACGTTTTAATTCATAGGGTGGCAAAGTCGGTAGTGTTTCGGCAGGTTTTTGATACTTCACAATACAATTTGGCAGGATATTTGTCAGTAACTGATCCAAAACACATTTAGTAACATCTTGACTTATATACTGAAGGGTATGAAAATTGTCCTGATTTAATAAGATTAATTTCTTTTTGAACTGTCCAGTGCAAGGTGGTAATTGTTGTAAATATATACTGCTTTCATATACACACACTAAAAGTTCATTAATTGTGAAAGATGAATTTTCACTGTCCATATTTGAAATGTGTTTTAAAAATACACTCCACGTATTAGGCGTGAGTGTTACACCATGAGGGGTAGGCACGATAACATCAGAAGCATTCATCTTGTAGACACGAAAGTGTACTTTAACATTTCCTCGAAAATGTTGCACGGTAACGTAAATGTTACATCCCAAATGGTAACGGAACTTTTCAGATGAGGATAATTCTATCGAAACCGATCCACTTTGAGAAGTAGCATAGTTCAGGGCCGACGATACCAAACCACTTTGCGAATCTGTGGTAGTTATAGATTGAGTATGCATATGGCTCCAATCGATTTCAGGTATAGGCGAAAGAGCTGCAGGCGGGACATACATTGGAAACTCGCACTTGCGTTTCTGTACAGGCGTTTTAGGTAGAATTTTTCTAAATGTTAGACTTATTCTAGCTTCTGAGACTTCGGGTTCCGCAGCAATTCCATGAGAATAGAATTTGTTGGTTGGCGCATGCATCGCATAAAGCGAACCGTGTTGAAGTGTAATACTTAGAGGAGATTGTCCTTTTCTTTCGAAAATTATGGATCTCGTAGCACCGAAACTGAGAGCCGCTATAGGTGTTTTAGAGCATAGGGAGGATTCATTGTCCTTGTGTTGTCCTATTTTAGCATGTCCATCCGCATAGTGGTTTACTAGCACAAAATTGTAGGTGTATCCCATATGTCCTTCCACACGTGATTTTATCTCCGATAACAGAGGTGTCCATTCCTCAGAACTGTTTCCAGCGTCTCCAAATGCATATACTTTTTGAGCTGGTTGGTATGGGCGACCATGCACCACCACTTGTGATTGTTGAAAGGGCAGACTTTTCAACTCTTGAAAAATTAAGTCGGCTACATCTACCGAATAAAATTCGCGAACATATTCTACATTCAACTTCTCGCGTTTAAAAAAGATAGACATTTTTAAAAATAAGCAACGACAACCTTCTAGGAGAACAAACGTTGAACGAATGAGTTCTTATCTAAATAATATCCCTTATCGTATCATGTCACGTGATATTTCTTATCTGTAAATCATGTGACACAACACATGATATTTCTTATCGTATCATGTGATGTATTACATGACATGTCACGTGACATCTTGTTAGCGAATCACAAGGTTCCACATATGGAATCACATGACAAGTTAGATAAGGTTTCCGCCCACAATACATGCTACGTGGAGCTCACTTTGACTCGAGACTTGCGCTAGGAAAGACGTCCTTTTAATTTGCTCCTCTTTATTAAAATATCGACAAACGAATTTACCACAATGATGATTGTTTCAAAAGTGAGTTCAAGATGTTTTTCGAATTAAAAATAAAGATACATTTTTAAAAATTCATGACACAATCATCCCAATAAATTCTTTTATCATTCATAACACAAAAACTTTTAAAATGTACAACACAAAAATTACCTTCATACACATTTCACTCTTTTACATGTTCTGTGTTTTTAATATTTAGGATCTGACTGTACCAGCTGCCCCTGTGGAAGCTGGTGTACTGCCTGCTGCAACACCCCTTATGAAAGCTGCTGTTACACCCCTTGTGGAAGCTGGTGTACTACTTGTGGCAGCACCGACTGTGGTGGGAAAGGCCGGACCTAGTGGTATTCACGTAAGTTATTTTATTTCATCTTTTGGAAGGGGAAAATCGGCTGTTTCTGGGTGTATAGGATTGTATCGTATTCTATTACAGAAACTGTTATTTCTATTAGAGGAATTGCAATCAAAGAAAAAACAGCTGACTCGCGATTTTATAGTGTGTTTTTAGAAATTTTCTAGAAAAAAACTAATATGGACATTTTATCTATTTTAAAGATATGTCCCACCTGCCACAAGTCTTTTACGCAGAAGAAGAGTTTGACGAGACATTTAAACATCCACACAGGGCTAAAACCCTTTGTATGTGAAGTCTGCCAGAAGGCTTTCAATCGAAAAAGTGCGATGATACGACATGCTAAAATGCATGAAGCAAGCTTAGAATGTGGTGTGTGTGGTGAAGAGTTTTCGTCCCGAATGGACCTCCTTCGCCACACGAGGCGACACCACAATGTTGTACAGCACAAGTGCGAACTATGTGATGAAGCATTCACACGACGCGATGTGCTGTTACAGCATATACGCCGTGCTCACCCTCACCCTTCCTCCAAGGGCGTGAAACGCAAGACGGCCGATGTTGACAGAATAGCAAAGAAGCGAAACACCCAGGCGATGAGAGCTCTTCGTCGCTCACAGCGAGCTTTGGGCGTTTTCACGACCCACACTTTGGAGCCCACTGAGGAGAATCGGCAGGATCTAACACTGGCGTTAGAAGAGATGCGTGTACCACTGATTGCCTTGTTGAGTGAAGAACTCTCGGCCAATCAGATTAAATGGTACCTGGTCCTCTACGCAAAGATGGTCCGACTGAATTCTGAGAGGGAGGAAGAGAGCACGGCGGCCTACTTTCATAGTAGGTGTGGAATTGACCTGATTTCTCACACGATTGAGCAACATGTGAGTGAGGGGTACCGGAAGATTCAGAGTGCTTTCGAGGACTACCAACAGTTGGGGTCGGGGTGGTCTTTGGATCATGTGATGAAGATGGATGTTTGCGTGGGCAAGTACAGGCCTCTTCGCCCCGCAAGTTATCTGCCCATGCCCCCCAAACTTGTGGCCAAAAAAGCACTTATTAACATTGAAAACACGGATCAAAAGTGTTTTGTGTGGTGCCTGCTCGCTCACAGACTCAATTTGCAGTGGGTGGATAAACCCTGGCGTGTGGCTCATTATTTGCCTAGGGAGCATGAGATAAAACTGGGGAATGTGGAGTGCCCGGTACCCGTGAGTAAGGTTGGTACCCTAGAGAAGCTGAAGAACTGCCGGATTAATGTTTTCGGCTATGAGGATGAAGAAGTGTTTCCTCTGCACATATCTGCAAGAGACGATGCAGACTGCATTAACCTTCTCCTCATAAGTCAGGATACACAACAACATTACTGCCTGATCCGCAGTATGTCGAGACTTCTGGGGGATTTGACTCAACACGAGCATGCCTGTCACGTATGTTATCGGTGCCTCCACCGCTTCACCCGTGAAGATTTACTCGTGACACACACTCCCTACTGCAAAGAGCACGCACCGCAACGTGTTGAGATGCCAAGCCTCGAGAAAAGTTGTTTAAAGTTCTCCAATTTGGAGTATCAACACCCGGTCCCGTTCGTCATATATGCCGACTTTGAGTCGCTTTTGGTAGAAGTGCCCAGCGCACAGCCTAGCGATAGTCGGTCCTTTGTAGAAAAGGTAGCCCATCATGAGGCTTGCGGCTACGCATACGTCGTCGTGGGACCCCAAGGCGAATCACACAAGCCCGTGTATTGCTATCGGGGCCCCGACGCCGTAACCCATTTTCTGCAGAGGATGTTCTTGGAAAGAGACGAACTGGCCGTTCGTTTTAATAGCATAGCACCTATGCGTCTTACCAGGAGTGAAGCACTGGCCTTCAACAGCGCATCCCACTGCTATCTGTGTAAGAGGGCCTTTGCAAAGGATGGTGACCGGTACATTATGAAGGTTCGCGATCATTGTCACATTGTTGGATACTATAGGGGTGCAGCACACTCGAATTGTAATCTTAGATACAAGTTACGCAAGAGTGTCCCTGTAGTATTTCACAATTTGAAAAACTATGATTCGCACCTCTTAATGTCGGGGCTTGGAAAGCTGAAAGACCACAGCTTAGAGGTCATTCCACAAAATATGGAGAGATATATCTCCATCTCCCTGTATGAGGGAAAGGAGAGTGGGTGTCACCTACGATTGCGACAGAGGCTTGGATTCTGTCTTGCCCCGACCATGCATCGGTTGGCTACATTTTGGAGGTCGACTTGGAGTACCCGCCAGAACTTCACGATCTCCATAATGATTATCCTGTTGCGCCAGAAAGAATGTTGATTCGAGAGGAAGATGTCTCGCCGTATACGGTAAAGATCATGGAGGAGCTTGGAGTTCCCCAGTTCCAAGAACAAGAAAAACTTGTTCCAAACCTCTACAATAAGAAACATTATGTGGTGCATTATAGATGTTTGAAAATGTACCTGGAACTGGGGCTGCACGTAACATCTGTGCACAAAGTCCTTCGCTTCCATCAACGGCCCTGGTTGAGATCGTACATCGATTTCAGTGTTGAGATCGTACATCGATTTCAACACTGAACAGAGGAAGAGGTCTCAATCGGGGTTTGAGAAGGACTTCTTCAAGCTCATGAACAACGCCGTAAACGGAAAATCAATGGAAAATCTGCGTAACAGAGTAAATGTAGATTTGGTCACCGACACGCGGCGGGGTGAAAAGCTCGTGGCGGCGCCTACATTCAAGCGCTTCAAAATTTTTGATGAAGACTTGGTTGGGGTTGAGCGGGTGAAGAACTGTATCGTCTTTAACAGACCGATTTATGTTGGATTCACCATTCTGGAGCTGAGCAAACTCCATATGTACACATTTCATTATGGCTACATGAAAAAGTACTATGGAGCAAAGGCTGTGTTGCTGTTCACTGACACTGATTCTTTAACCTATGAGGTGCAGTGTCGTGATTTTTATCAGGACATGCAGAAAAACAGCCATCTCTTTGACACCTCTGATTTCCCAGTGAACCATCCAGCATTCAGTGGTGTTAATAAAAAGAAGATTGGTTGTTTCAAGGATGAACTGAACGCGCAGCCGGGACTTGAGTTTGTGGGGCTCAGGTCTAAAATGTACTCACTACTGGCAGTTAGTGGTACAAAAAAGACAGCAAAGGGGGTCTCCCGATCAGTTATCAGTAAGCAACTGAGGCATGAAATGTACAAAAGTTGTCTTACTGATAAAAAAGTTGCACGTCACGTTCAGTATCGCATCGGGAGTGAGTGTCACAAATTATACACTCTAAAACAGTGTAAGTGTCACTCTCTCCGTACGATGATAAACGTTACATAATGGACGATGGCGTGCATACTTATGCTTACGGCCACCACAAAATTAAAAGTAAAGATCAAAGAAAGAAAGATGAAGACCAAAGAAAGATATAGAGATATAAAAAAAAAAAAAATGGGAAAAAAAAAGTAAAAATTGAGAAAAAAATATGGAAAAAAAAAAATCCAAGTGCATTGGGAAAAAAAAATATGGAAAGAAGAAAAAAAAAATCTATGTATTGTGGAAAGATTTTTTTCCACTGTTATAACATTTTTATGTTAAAACATTTTTATGTTAAAACATTATATGCTAAAACATAATGTATTCATTAATGTTTGGGAAATAGGCCTGCCAGTTTGAAAGTATACTACTTTACATTTAAATTAATTTTTCACTGTTTAAAAACAGTTAAGTTTAAATTCTTTATGAAACTTTATCTTGTAAAGTAGAAAATATAAATTTCTGAATTTAAAAATTCAGATTTTTTTTTAAAACTTTATCTTGTAACATTACAAGTATCTGAATTTAAAAATTTAACTTTACTTATTTTAAAATTCTTTATAAAATTTTATCTTGTAAAATTACAAGTATCTGAATTTAAAACTTTAACTTTACTTATTTTAAAGTGTTTTTAAAAAAACAATAAAGATTAAAATTCTTTATAAAATTTTATCTTGTAAAATTACAAGTATCCAATTTTAAAATTTAACTATACTTATTTTAAATTGTTTTTTAAAAACAATAAAGATTAAAATTCTTTATAAAATTTTATCTTGTAAAATAAAATTACAATTTAAATTAATAAAAAAACCATTTTAGACTGGTGGGGAACGCTGCCCTTAAAGAGCGTAGTGACAGGGTGTGACACCTCATGGGGCTGTCGGAATCACACAAACTTTTTCTTCTTCTACTAACATTTCCCACTTTTTCTAACACTTCTCTTATATAATATGTAACAGTTCTTAATAACATGTATTTTCTAATGGAAACTTTTATCTTTCTTTTCAGATTGTGCGGAGTGACTAGCTAGCACCATTTTTGAAAATGCCTAAGTGCAATTTAGTAATAAATTAATACACAACACTTAAAAGGGTTCAATCTTGTTCACTTAATGTTAGCTAAGTAGAATGAGTTTAAATTTGTTTTTAGATACACAACACATAAAAGGGTCAAATCCTATTCACTTAACACAATTTTTGTGTTCACTGTAAATCCGTAATCTATTATATTTTTGTTTTTAAACATTCGAAATCATTTCGTTATTATAATAGTCATATAAGTTGTTAGATTTATTTTTAAAAAATCACATTGGTATATATCACTTAATACAATGTTAACTAAGTATTACATTCATGTTTTTAAGTGTACAATTTGTTTTTCAGGTTTTAAAGAATGTAACACTTAAGAGTGGTTTTAAACATGCCACTTGGTTTTTAGTCATACCCAAAACCACATGGCGTGGTGGCATATAGCATACTCAATGTAGATATACTCAAACAACAAAAAAAAAACCTCTTAAAGAAGTGACTTTTATTTTTCAGATTATATTTGGATTACAATTTCACACTGGTAAGATTTGAGCCATTCTAACATACACTTCATATATGGAACTCGTGAGATTTATCAATTCTTATCATGAGTTTGGGACAGGAAGTGCTAATCTCGAACAGAAGCGCTGATATTGACCAAAGCAATTGTTATCTCGATGTTTGGACGATAATTGTAAATACTCGCTTGGACGATTCTTGTAAATGTCTGCATTGGAATATATGTTGTAAGAGTGGTTTTAAGCCAAACTTGCAATAGATTTTAAATATGATGGTGTCCTGTAAAAATAATCGAAACTGTACACTCACTTCTAAGTTCTATAATGATAGTAAAAATTATACCCTTCACTGTTAAAATGGTCATATCATATTCATTGGGTTTTCTTTAAACTGAATGGTAAACTTTTGGAGGTGAAAATGCTCGATTTGTTAATTTGTTAAATTCTAAACCTCGATATTTCAATTACACCCACCACTTTAAAAATGGTCAAATCAATCCTATTCACATTATAAAAACACACACTTCTAAAATTCTATAGTGATACTAAAATTAGGATGTGCACTGTGAAAAGGGTCTTATTATATTCGTTGGCTTTTATTTAAACTAAATGTTAAAATTTTGGGAAAGTCGATTCGTTAGCTTGTTAAATTCTAAACTTCGATATTTCAATTACATCCACCACTTTAAAAATGGTCAAATCATATTCAATGCACAATATCATTAAAATGATGTATTTCAGATTATGTGTAGCAAATCAGACCCTTGAAGTATCCAGTTACTAGAAATATATTATTAGAAAAAATAGGTGGCAACACCTCATACTGCTGACGTCATTATAGATAAGATCTAATTTTTAATAATGTAATGAGTACATATGTCTCATTTGCAGCGTGGACAGTAAGCTGTGAAGATGTCGCTCCGTGAGTTCCAACTTTGTTTAACTATTTTCAATGTGAATATAAAAATTATATGAAATGATTCTAAATATTCAAACTTAGAAGCTTCAACTAATTTCGGTTTCATCGAAATATTTGTCCTGTAAATATTTGCATCAGTAAAAACACCATTGGTAGTTCAAACAGTCGATTCATATTTAGAAAATTCTAGAACTGTAGTGTACAACTGTAGAAATCTATTTTAAAAGCTGTCGAAACAGATATTTTTTTCATAAAAATGTGCTCCATACAATTTATGTCTACCGATGAAATACAACTATTTCGGACATTTTTAAAAATTTAAAAAGTTTGAAAGTTAGTGTGATAAAATCTCACACAATACTTACTCGTTTCATGTTTAGCAGGTTTTAATACTGGGTGTTGAAATCTAGGTACATGTATGTGCAAAATGGTCTATTCCTATTCAATAAATTTTAAAATGTGTTGGTGTCCTGTAAAAATAATCGAAACTGTACACTCACTTCTAAGTTCTATAATGGTAGTAAAATTACGATGTGAAAATGGTCATATCATATTCATTGGGTTTTATTTAAACTTAAAGCTAAAATTTTGGGGTGTATCTGTGAAAATTCGTTAGCTTGTTAAATTCTAAACCTCGATATTTCAATTACACCCACCACTTTAAAAATGGTCAAATCAATCCTATTCACATTATAAAAACACACACTTCTAAAATTCTATAATGATACTAAAATTAGGATGTGCACTGTGAAAATGGTCATATCATATTCGTTGGCTTCTATTTAAACTAAATGCTAAAATTTTGGGAAAGTTCGATTCGTTAGCTTGTTAAATTCTAAACTTCGATATTTCAATTACATCCACCTTAATACAATGTTAGCTAAGTATTACATTCATGTTTTTAAGTGTTAAAAGGGTTGAATGCTATTCCCTTAACACAATTTTGAAAATGTGTAACTATACTTGAGTTTATTCAATTCATTTAAAAAAATCATAGTGTCCACTGAATACAATTTTTGTGTTCATCCGTATTCAATTTGTTTTAAAAATCATATGCTAAAAATCGCAATATAAAATCACCAATTTTATATTCAGTCCGTAACATTCTGTTTTAAAACGCACCTAAATCCCTTTATAAAATACATCGCTATTCACCGAGCGAAAAATATTCTATCTCCTGCTTCCTCTGATAAGGTACAGTTCGAAGATAACTTTCTACGGAGCACGGGTGCTGTGGTCCAGTGGATAAGACGCAGGCACTGTAATCAGATGGTTCCAAGTTCGAGTCCCGCTCCTGACAAGTGAGAAATTAAATTCTTTTGGGAAAAAATGCCGATAGATGGCAGCACTTCATCAAAATTCGCCAGAGGGCGCTTTAACTACGTCACGCTGATAAGAACGTTCACTTTGTTCCCAGACAGCAGAGAGGGAGGACGTGTGCTCAGGAGCTCCAAGGCGCGACACGTAATTTCCAGATTGTGTAATACTCAAAGGTCAGTCAGCGATTGCGACATCCATTGAAACCACTTCCTCAGGTCATCCCCTCTCAAGATAATTCACTCCGTATGAGTCATCAGGCCTCTTTCACAATACTGTGAAAGACTTTCGCAATTGGCCTCTTTCGAAAGAGGCATTGGGTACTGCACCACCTCACCAAACTTCCTCCCAAAAGAGGCGGGGGGGGGGGCACCGAGAGCCATCCCCCCAAAGAGGATCCACTCAAAAGAGGGGGGTCTCAAGAGAGGCATCCTCCCAAAGAGGGACCCTCCTCCCAAAGAGGGCCTCCTCTGGCACCACCTCCCCGAAGTGGCCCTCAACCGACAATTTATAACTACTATCGGTTATGCTTAACCTCGGCTGAATTGTGAATGATCTGATGTATTAAATGTTTTTGCCAATCTAAAAAGAATGGACTCTCCAGGAAATGATACAAAAGCTATTGTGCATAGTGGCGACATCTTGTACTGGTTAAAAGCAAGCCGAAAATTGTAGACGTTGAGTTACGTCTGATTGCGGCAATGGGCTACAGATAATAGTACACAATAAATTCAAGTGTCCACTCCGCACTCTAGCAAACAAAAGATACTGGGGGATAAACACCCCACCCTTCAAGCAAGAAGTTGCGAAGGAAGCTTTGGGAGGAAACTTGGAGGTGTTCTCAGAAGTTATAAACAAAGGAGAGGGATTTCGCCAAATCTCAAAAATTACATTAACCTTTTTCCTACATATCGCTAAATGGCTCACATTGGAATGAGATAAATTTCCATTTTGTAAAACTATTCGTATCTCTAATATAATAGTATATTAAGAGGTGTGATTTTTTCTTTAATATTAAATTTAGGAAATGGGTTATATTTTGTCGCTGAGCGCCAAAAGTTTAGTTACTGGGCTGCAGTAAAGCGTACCAGTCACTGCCTAATACTGCTAGAGCATGAAATGATTAGCCGAAGTCACTGTAACCATAGGCGTAGCCCTCAATATTTCACGTGGTTTTTCAGGTCTGCTGGACCTGAAAAACCGATTAAATTTTATCAAAGTGATTTCGAACAAGACAAATTAGTATTGCACAGAAATATGTATCATGATATAGCTGTTGCGAAGGGCTTTCAAATTAGAACTTTCTCTGATGTTCTGGATAGTTTTAAACAAGATCCCTTAGCATTTTCTTGCCTCAGCGAAGTAAAAAAATGATTTCATTAATATTAACGATACCAGTGACATCGTTGAGAGATCATCGGAAAGATCTTTTAGCATGCTTAGAAGATTAAAAACTTGCCTGCGGTCAACGATGACTCAAATGAGACTTAACAATTTAGCCATAATTAATTTTTACAAAGAGGAAACTGGCAATTTAAACATGGAAAAATTAGCCAACGAGTTTATCATATAAATCAAACCCGAAGAAATACTTTTGCTGTAATTTAATCAATCTTTATACACAAGACTGAAATACAAAATGTTAATAAAAGCTGTCTATTTGAAAAAATATTTTCTAACAATTTTTTTTTTCTTGAAAATATCTTTAAGACTCTTATAGATATTGAAAATTGTGATTGTAAATTAAAGATCTTATATTTACATTTTAAGTTAGGGTTATAACATCATTACTATTTCAAATGATGTAAATGCTTCGATTTTGTTATCAAATATTAAAGTCAAAACTTTTATAAAAATTTTTAGGGGTTGATTTTCTCCTCTCACATCCTTTTCCATATACGCACTTTTCTTTACATTATAGATAAATACAACTATTGCACTATGTATATTATCTAAAAAAATTATTGTATAAAATCATGTTGCAATTAAAAAATGTGAAATAAAAAATGAAATTACTGGTGGGGAGGGGGACCTACTTGCTCTCGTCCCCCCCCCCAGCCAAAATGAAAAGTTTAGTTATGCCAGTTACTGTAACATAATATAGACTCGGTTATTATATTTATAATTCAAGACATTTTTTCATGTGGTGAAGTTATAGAACTACGGTCTCTTTGCACTGCTGTATAAGAAAGTAATAAATTTTTTTAGAAAATGTTTACATTTTCAATACAATGCAACTTTCCTTGCATTTTATAACGACAGCTCCTTTAAACTTTCCACTAAATAAAACAAGTTATTAATTTTCTGTAAAAATATCGTATAGTATTACAGATAAATATTTTTGCTGTTAGTTGTAGTTGGGAAAATTTTAGTAATATTTTACTAATATTCAATTTATGTGTTATTATTAATTTTTGCATTTATTAGGATTAGAATTTCTGTAAAATTTCGTCGGGTGCCTCCAAATTCGGTACATAATCTTTATTTCATTATTTCCCAACTTTTAAGTTCTCACGAGATTGATTAGGCTTTTGTGCTTATACGTTTTTTATAAGATAGTGTAAATACTTCTTATTCTTTTAGCATGCAATAATAATTAAACGACAACTCCCATTTACCCTACTATTTCTCGTATTCTAGGTCAAATTTGCAACTAGAAAGTGAAGTCAGTTTTAAAATTTTGTTTTTAATTTAATAGTTTTGAGCAGAGGTTATAAAACGCTTTTCGCTACAAAATAATTTTGAAATTTGTGAACGTAGAACTAACTTTCAATCCACTTGAATTTAAAAACCTTATAATTCGATATTAATAAACCAGTATATTTGATTTCAGTAACTAGAAATATTTTTTACATAAAAAATTAATTGGCAAATGAAAAATACGATTATTTAAAAAAAGTTAATGTGATATATAAACTAATAATTACACATATGCTAATGTGATATATAAATAGTTTTACACACATAGATCTTACATACTTTACATAGATCTTACATTTCTTCTTAAGCACTACAGCCGATTACAAGCCAAGGCTGTCTCAGTCAGTTTCCACCATCTCGACCTATCCGACGCCACTGTCCTCCATCGATTGACTCCAACACTCCTCAACCAATTTTCCACATTGTCCAGCCACCTTGTACACGGTCTACCTCTCCCGGCCATTCAAATGGTTTCTCTAAGTCCTCAGACGAGACGAATGGTCTGGGCTTTCGACGGTCTACCTCTCAGGGGCGCGGTAACCCATTGGTTAGCGCGCTGGAGTTGCACTCGATAGGCCCGGGTTCGATTCCAGCCACTGCCAAAACTGCCGCCGTGTTCACGCGGAGTACGATCACGTTAAACATGTGGGTCCGTAAGTCCTTCCAAGAGGTTGGTGGTAGGGGAAGGAGGGTACGGTCCCTGTGGATGCCTCCCCCACTGGGTTCCGGTCTAAATTGGGTGGCACTTCCCGGCCGTCCAAACAGATACCTTATATTCTCCATAACGTTCTTTTTATTCACCCAATTTAGACCGGAATCCAGTGGGAGAGGCTTCCACAGGGACCGTACCCTCCTCCCCCTACCAATAACCTCTCGGGAGGACTTACAGACCCACATGTTTAACGTGATCGTACTCCGCATGAACACGGCGGCAATTTTGGGAATCGAACCAGGGCCTACCGAGTGCAGTTCCCGCGCGCTAACCACTGGGCTACTTGCCCTACGCGACAATCTCCATAACTTTCTTTTTATTCGTCCAATTCAGACCGGAACCCAGTGGGGAGGCATCCACAGGGACCGTAACCTCCTTCCCCTACCACCAACCTCTCGGAAGGACTTACGGACCCACATAACGTGTTTAACGTGATCGTACTCCGCGTCAGTGGGGGGGAATCGAACCCGGGCCTACCGAGTGCAATTCTCGCGCGCTAATTTAGATTTTATAATGACCATATGCTAAGCTCTTAATTCCATCATCCTCGCTCCATCGTTTAAAATATCCATAAAATTAAAATATCTATAAATTAAAATATCCATAAATTAAAATATCCATTTAAAAAATCCATATCGTTCCAACAATCATCCATATCGCTCCACCAATCTATAAATATAATAATTTCAAATACATCCCCACAATTCAAACCACCATAATTTAATCATTTAAATTATTTCAAATATCCATTTAAAATATCATAATAATTTCACCCGATGTATCCAATACTAATGCTAAGCTCTTTTAAAAGTATTTAATAATTTCATTCTTCACAGCCATTTAGTACACTTCATGTAATCAAATAAATTTTACCAATACTTGTATTTAAATCTTATTCCCAAACATCTAATTTTAAAATATCAGTAGAATAATTCATAATGAGCATAAAATAACACAAATTAAGACAGTTGCCAGAATATCAACTCGCAAGGTTACGAAGTACGAAGAGTTAAAGAGTTAGTAAAGTTTCAACTTTTCTATCGCCGATTTGGCGCGATAGAAAAAAAAACAACCGTACCGGTCTTTGAGATTCAGCCAAATAATGGGCATAAATAATGTTCAACTTACCGAACACTCTTAGGGCTAGAAGAAAAATGATGAGAACACTGAAAAAGCAAATAACACAAACTTTCCAAATAGTCGCATTCCGAACTTGGGAAATAGGAGCAGGTGGATCTGCTATAAAAAAATAACATAACAGTATGTAAATATTAAAATAATTTATATGTATCATTTATAAAAATTTGTAAATTTATAAAATCTAAATTAAACTTACTGATTGTCGAATTTGGCGAGCTAAAATATCGCATCGATTCTTCAACAATTTTTTTTACTTTCTACAATTTTACGAAAAATTTCTTGATATTCCAGGCGTTCCATTTTTGCCTTTCATAAACCTACCGAGAACAAAAAACAGCAATAACAGCAACGGTAATGCCAAATTTAAAACAAAAAAAAAATGTAAATCGCGTTATGCATCTGGCAACAAACGTATACGTGCAATATAAAGCTGACATATTTCGTGTTACTAACATTAAAGTGTATTTTATTCATAGATGTAAAGCGAAAAAGTTAAAACTGCACGTTAGGAAAACGCAAAATTTATTTGAAACAATAAATTAGGTGACGCGCGCGTTTTTCCCGTCGCAATGCATTGAACGTATTTCAATTTCGAAAAACTTATACTGAAATATTTATTATTTATTTAAACGATTCATTTTGCTGAAATAAATAATTTGGGCAATTCAAATTAGAACTTGAACAATAAAAAATGTTACTTATTTTTTCTTTTAATTTATTTTCGTCTCTACCAGGGCCAAACTGCCGTACAAGTTAAAAAAAAATGAATATCCTGGATCTTCATTATGTTTGTCTCTTATTTGGAATGCTTTTGATAGTTAAGAGACATTTTTTCAAGAAGCAAAAAGTTAAGCTGAAATATATTGTTACAACGTATCCTCCTGAATCATGGATATCTATCAGGATATCCAAATTTCTGAATAACTAAATCATCTTTTTTTAAAGCATCAAAAAGCGCACCCAAGAACAATATAGTTCGATAAGTATCTTACAAGACTCCTAACCAATTGTCGGGGACAATAAAACAGCGCTTAAATGGTCAGATCAATTAATTCACGAAATAGAGGTAGCTATTAACCTTTTGCTCACAGCGTCCATCCCAAACGAAGAACCTATCAAAGACAGGTACTACCCTATCCCAAACAATTCGATCCCCCTTTGAGGGCATTGGCGTTCTTGGACTCCAATGTTCCTGTCGGCGATTTCCCCAAACGCTGGCAGAATTTGATACTCGCACGTTGTTCTTCAAACGCCATTTCCGTTTTCGACGAAAGCGAACGACTACAGTTCACTGACACGAGGTGCAATGTTTCTGCTGGCGATTTCCCCAAACGCTGGCAGAATTTGATACTCGCACGTTGTTCTTCAAACGCCATTTCCGTTTTCGACGAAAGCGAACGACTACAGTTCACTGACACGAGGTGCAATGTTTCTGCTGGCGATTTCCCCAAACGCTGGCAGAATTTGATACTCGCACGTTGTTCTTCAAACGCCATTTCCGTTTTCGACGAACGCGAACGAATATAGTTCATTGACATGCATTGTCTGGAAAAATCCTGCACTGCTGATCTGCTTCTTCCTTTTCACATCTCGCGTCACATGTGCCTCTACGCCACGGTAAAATAGTTCCCCTCTCCTCCAATCGGGGTTGGAGATACAAGCACAGTATCCGAACTTTTTGAACCTACCTTGTAGTTTTGATTTTCTGCATTTATATACTGAGTTATAACATTTCTTATTTACTTTAAACATTTACTTACGGTTAGCTTGCACGTAAATTAAAAAAAAATCGATCCAGCTTCTAGATGCATAATTTGTTCTCGCACAGCTATTATAGCATTCGAGAAATCGTTTTGTCAAGTTCAAGTAGATGGAAAATTTTCCATTTTACAAGTTTGGGATGTTTATATATACAAAAAACTAAAAGTGATTTATGCAATTTAAAAAGTAAGTTGTAGCAATTTGAAAGATCTACAAAGGTATATAAATGGATTTTGGATTAAATTTTCAGTTTTTTAAATATTTAAATATGGTGATTATAATTTTCCTATTTGATTATTTTGAACTGTTTCGAAAATATCTGAAACAGACAAACCACGCACACCTACACACATACACAAAAAAAATGTTAATTATGCAAAACCATTTGGGCTCCATCGAACTGCAGCCATAGCCGATTTTTTTACATTCGACTTCTCTTCTCGGTTCTTGTCCACAGAAGGGAGGGAACTAGGGTTCAAACTTCGAGAAGCAATTTAAGTAGCTTTTTGGTGTCCAAACAGACGCCTAAAAAACTAAGAGAAAAGATAATAGCATTGAGCTTGAGTAAGGAATCGCTTGAAGGACGGAGAAGGGTATTCCTAACGATACACGCTCAGGTAAGGTTCTACGTCAAATTCGCCCATAATGACTTTCACACTTCCCGACCCTGGGGCGCGGTAGCCCAGTGGTTAGCGCGGGAATTGCACTCGGTAGGCCGGGGTTCGATTCCCTCAGCTGCCAAACCTTAGCGAGGGGTATTGCGTGGCTTATCCAGAGGTGCATAAGGTGCAAATTTATTTCTGTAAGTTTAACATTTATTATTATATACAAGAATTGCAAATGTAGATGTTATTTTGATAATTTTCTCTTAAATTTCATTTCATATGTAATTTATTAAAATGAAAACAATCGAGACATCAGGAACCTTTTAACAGAATATATTATTTTAATCTCAAATCAACTAATCTGTATACTCATTTCATGTATTGGGTCGTGTTCTGAATACTATAAAAATATGATTAAAATATCTGAAAATCTTAAATAATAAAAATGTAGGTTTATAGCAGTGGCAATTTTAGTACATGTACTTTGCCACTGGGTGCTATGATGCGATCAGTATTGAGGGATGGTGCACAACTGGTCTTGGATGGCAGAACACGGCACAAAACTGTAAAAAGACCGGCCACAAAAGTGAAAAATAAGAACAAATATCATCATGAGCTGGTGTCAAAAAGTTGGTGCTAAAGTCTACCTTTACCCTTTAAATAGCTGTTAAACAAGTAAAATTTTAATAGAAACATGGGATAATATTGTAAAGAACCTTGCTGCCCCAACCGGAAATTGAACCACGGATCTTCGTGTCCAGCCGACACTCTGTTGAATTACTGGAATTGCAAGCTCTTATTGTCAAATTTTAAAAATATTTTGCACTGCCTCATTGCCATAACATTTATACTTTTCTATGTGTAAATCTGTGAGACATCTGCGCAAGTATCTGGTTTGTCCGGTTCATCGACACTTCTTATTTATAGTCAAATAAAAAGATGACCTGCCAATTATATGTATATGACACTTTCAGTATTTAGCATCATGCGTTACGTGCAGTTCACGATCTTTTTATTTTCCTTATATACATAATGTATAAGGAAAGTATTGTGACGGGGTCGAAAATTCGAAATCGAGGTTTCGACGGGAGAGCACGTTTCAAGCATCCCTGATCACGAATCAAACATTTTTGAAGTGATGTCTGTGTGTCATTGAGTCTGTGGAGACGATAACTGACGAACGAATGGACGGATTCGAACGAAATTTGGTACAAAAATCACAATCCGTAAACACTGGAAGCCTATTTTTTTTTTTATACGCAATCGAATGTTCAGAACCCCTCAAATTTTCGAGTGAAATTTTGAAAAAAATCACCAAATAATCAAAACTGCTAATAAAGTTACGCAAATAGATATTTCTTATGTAATTTTTTATTAGAAAACGATTGACATAAATTTTAGAACGCTAACATGAACTGTTCTCGAGATATAGCACATTTTTCAAAAAAATTATCAAAGTCATAAAATTAAAAAAAAATATTTCCTATTGAGAAACATGTTCACTTTTCATATGTAATACCATGCGATAAATTGGGTGACATCATTCTCGTGCATCTAGCTCATTCCATCCATGAAAATATATACTTTGAGTAATACTTTTGCATTTGGACGGCAATAGTCATTTATCTGCTGTAAGAATAACTTATTTCTCCGTCCATAACACTTGGCGAAATTTTGGCGACGAATTTGGCAGAATGTCGCCAACTTGGCGACATTTTCAATTGTTGCCAAATTAACAAAAATCTTGCCAAATGGATAAAAATGACGCTAAATCAATGAAAATGACGACTAATTGAAGAAAATTAAATATCTTGGAAAGAATATAAGTATCTACTATAAGAATAATATTTTTTTTAACTGTAAAAGTAGTAAATTCATTACATTATATAAGGAAAGTCATGTGTTGCCCACATCAGATTTTTTGCATATGCCGTCATCATTTGCCTATATGTTGACCATTATTTAAGCATGTGGTTTAATTTATTTAATGTAAACAGAGGTTTTTCAAATTGTAATAATCAAAAATAAACATTTTTTTTATTATTTAAGCTTTTGAAAAAGTAAACAAATATTCCAAATTTTGTAGATATTCAAAACAGCTTATATCTCGAAAATACTAGAGGGTATTTTGTTTTAATAATACATAAAAGTAATGATAGCAATGAATGACCCGAAAAGCTCATCATCAGCTTCAATACACACTTAAAAAACAAAGTCCGTCCATAAAGATCAGCAATAAAGACCTTTATTGCGTTCGATATATAAAAGTCCCAAGATATCTTAAATAATTATTTTGCTGATCCTTCATATATAGATGTAGTTTTTGAAACACTTTTTCAGAGATTCTGTACATATGTTTGTTTTTAATGTTTGTGCTGATCTATTTTTATGAGATGTTTCAAACGTTTGTATTGCTCTATATAAACAAGGTATTCTATTACAACTATGTCTACAAAAATGTTTGTGCAATTTGTAAATAGTTTGAAAATGAAGTAAAATTAATTTTATTGATGATGAGAATATTTTTCTTTCTGTTAACTAAATCGCAGACTCTTGATTTCATAATCAGATTAGATTCAATTCGATCGGAAAATAATCGGAATGTTTACTTATCCCCAGCATGCAAAGATTATGGCTCTAATTTTGTGCATATAGATGTCACCAGAAATATCTTCAATCATCAGGGATAAAATAAATATTCCTACACATATAATAGATGTCTGTCTGTGCCTCCTGTAGCGGAAAATCAAAGCTTCGGACAGCCGTGAAATTTGATACAGGTGTAACAAATTCCTGGAACGTTACAGCTTGGCAAGATTTTTTTTTAAAAATTCAAGCTAGTTTTTCAATTTATGTTGAAGCACTGTTTCAAGCTGTTTTTACATGAATCGGTTCCTTATAGCAATCAAAATCACAGAGTTTCCACCTTTGGTATCATTGGAAAGGCCCGAAGAAAGCCCTTTCTAACGATCTCTGAATCGAATCCAGGAATATCCCCCTCCCTCTATATTTATTTATCTATTTTTAAATACATCCAAATATGCACGTTTTAAGGCGATCTGATTTTTGTTTCACTCTATCCGAAAATGGAAGATTAGCACAATGCTATATAGTTTGGGCAAAAACATAGATGTATACAGTGTGGCAACAATATTTTATCCTGCTGGACCTTCACTCCCCCGCTTAATGCTGTGCTATACTGCAATTTGTGATCCGTCCATAGCAATTGTTCAGCAGTGTATATGAGTGTGTGTGTAAAATCGTCATGAGGTATATACGAAGCATTACTTTCTAATAATATGTTTCATTGAATGGCCTTCTTACTTTGAACAAAGAGGCCATTCTACACCCCAAAGTACTATAAAAATCTGAGAATGTAAGCTGGTGGTGCTATCTAGTGGGAGAAAGATGTTCCAATAGTAGTTGTAGCATATATTTTCTTGAGTAGGGGAACTCAGTCTAAATGTAACTAAACATGCAATCTGAGGAAGATTTAGCAACATATTTCAATCGAAAAATCCCTCTTAGTGAGATATGTACCCAGGGCCCCCACAAAGGGGGGGGGGTGTCAGTGGGGACCATGGTACTGGGGCCCGGCGAACAATAGGGGCTTGTGAAGGTGTCTAGAAAAATATTTTTTACAGCATTATTTGTGCATATGAATTTATAATAAAAAAATTTTTATGATTCAATATTGCATATTTTACGCAAGTATAAAATTACAAGTATAGAATAGATTAAAAGTAAATGCAAGTTCTCTAAAACAATAAAAAAAAACAACGAATTGTAAAACTTAAACATATGATACGTTAAGGAACATGTGATACGTTTTATTTCTTTGATTCCATGTTTGTTTCAAAAAAAGGGAAAAAAAGACGATGTTCGTAATGTACAAAAAATACGCTATGCCATCAACACGGGATCAGAATATCTGGTAAGAGAATAATAGATAATACTTTACATAAATTGCTCAACTTTGAAGAGAGGGGTACAAAGCATTTCCCAGGGCAATAAAAGTAACTTTTTTTTTATTTAGTTTCAGAAATTTGCAAGCATTGAACTGATAAAATAAATGCCTTTACAAGAAAAGAAAAGCCTTCCACAGAGTCATCTCTTTGTCTAGAGGGAAGGGGGGTCTTTCTCACTCCCATACAGATGAGATAGGATCTTATGTGAATGGTCAGTTGTCCTAAAGCAATTAACACATCAGGGGGTCCAGTCTACGGGCTATATCTATGCTATTTTGTTGCAGGAGAAAATTCTGGGTATTTGGTAATGGATCAGATGACCATATTTCCAGCTCTTGCATGGTTTGTAGTAGATGCCTGAAGGTATAGTCGATTGCATTTTTTTTTTCCATTTGATTGATGATTCTCTATTTAATACTTCTTTTTATTATGTAGGCAATTTTTAAAGTTAGGATTTTTTAGTTACAACTTCTTGCTATTCTATCATTGGACTTTCAAACTATTATTATTAATATACACAGGGTGTTCAGTGCTATCAGTGCCCAATGACTATTTCCTCAACCGTTAGTCACAGAGATATACTTCCAATTGCAAAAATGTTTTAAATTTTGAAATCTATTATCTTAGAAACAGTTTAAATCAATAGATGCATTCATGAAAATCATCCTCATACAATTTCATGCAAAATAAAAAAAAAATCATCCTTTCACAACCAAAATTGACCGACTTATAGCTGCACTTTTTGTGCTGAGAAATGGGTGTTATACACAAAATAATTATATACACAAATCTGTTATTTTTTAGGTGTTATATACCTTTATTATTTTAAATTTAATGTGTGTAATTTTTTATTTTCGTCTGCAGGTAAGCTGCAATTGGTCTCATTACTGGTCTATTACCATATAAAAATTTAAATTTCATAATTTTTACAGAAATGCATTTATTGACCTAAACTACTTGACTTAAACAATAATGTGTTACCTCATTTACAATCAAGATCTTAGAAAAACCCCTTGACGATCTTAGTCAAACCCTGACTATAACTCTTCTAAACGAATTATTACTATTCGATAAAAAGCCTTGCTTCATTCTCGACATTATGTCAGCAAATGCAATTGAAACATAATACTTTGAATACAGAATTTCAATATTTATACGGTCCCTTAAAGGTTACCTGAAACAGGACATTTTTATGCGTGGAAAAGCGACTTAAGTCATAAAGCTTAATGCTTAATAACTCAGTGAATTTTGGTCGTAAAAAGGATGATTTTTTTTTTTTTTGCATGAAATTGTAAGATGATTTTCCAGAATATAATTGATAGGACAGGGGGACCGTATAAAAATTTATATTTCATATTTCTTTCAAAAATGCATTTATTGATTTAAACTGTTTCTAAGATAATAAATTTTAAAATTTTAAACATTTTTGCAATTGGAAGTATATCTCTGTGACTAACAGTTGAGGAAATAGCCATTGGGCACCTATAGCACTGGACACCCTGTATGTATATAATTATAAGCAAAGGGGGATATTTGAAAGCCTACTCTTTTCCTTTAATCTAGAGTGAGGTGGGGGATCAACACAAATTTGATTAAATATTGTATTGCTATATGTATGTGTGCAAAATTTCAAGAAAATCGGATTGGTAGAAGTGGGTCAAAAATTGACTTTCAGATTTTATTCAGACAGAGATACCAGCCTAAATAAAATCGTGTAAAAAATTTTTTTTAGAACATGAAAACAGACTAACAATTATCCAATATTCAGCCATACAGCATATGATATGAATTCTAGATGCAATAAAAAGTCCAATCTAGAATAAGCTAAAATAATTTAATGTTTATATATTTAAAACAATTTATAAGGGATATTAATAAATAACCATTTACAAGAGTAATAAATAGTTTTGAATTTAAAATGGATATTTGGTAGATCCAGGTTGAATGAGTATTCTTACAGACACATACACACAAGATTAGTTACAATAAATACATAAACATATACATGACAAAAATTTCTGATACTTTGATATACTTTATATCTTTCAGAAAGGATTTGTAAGTTGCAGTAAGTCTGTCATGGAGGGGGGGAAAAAGTACTTCCTAACACAAATCATTTGTAATAATTTGAATTACATTCATGGACTCAATTAATAATGAAACTCCTTGTTTTCATATAAACACATGCTAAATAGTATAGTAAGTATTTAGCACAACTAGCAGGCCAAGTCTACTTGTTTTAAATTATGATTTGCAAGTTAAAAATAATAAAGTAATTTATAGTCACAGAAAACAACCAATACGGGACATTCTCAAAGGTTGGAATTATGCTCCCTGTGCAGATGACAGCACTGGAAAGATAATTTGCTATGTGCACAATTTAAAAAAAAGCCATCAGATGTCACTGAAGTCATCACAGGTTCTCAAAATTACGAGATATAGTTTTTTTTTTTTTTTTTGTCAATGCAGTTATATGTTATTTAGTTCTAAAGAGTGCTAAAATAAAACCCAAAACTTGTTGGCTGATGCTGATTACTGCATTGGAAGGGTAATCCCAAAATATATTAAGATAGCACAGAAAGCAACATAATTTGCTACCTTAACCAGTTTTGCTAATTTTAAACGGGACCACAAAGCAGAACTCACACTCCATATTAAGGTCAATTTTAGGGTATTTTCAAGTCAAAAACAGGAACCAAATTAGGGACTTCATAAAAACTATGGTAACAACAAAAATGGCACTCAATGTAATTTTTTTTTTAAACTTCTACCACAAAGCTGAATAAAAAATAAAAAATAAAAAAAAACTTTTTTTAAACTCTTTTCAATGCATATTAACTCTTAAAGTTTAATTTTTAGCTTGTTTTTTAAATTTAACTCTACTTTGAAGTTCATTGATTATTTTAACCATATTAAACAACAAAAATTAAGCTGCTTTTGATGTGACCCTGGATGAGGTACTGCTAATTTTAATTTATAGTAAAATATGAAATTACTTCACAGCATTAATTATTATCCAAAAGGTGTGATTTTCCATTGTGCACATTGGAAAAATTGATCTTTCTGGCATCTGGCATCAAATATGCAACCTTGGATAGATGCAAGATTTGTAAATTTATATTTGTTTTGTTAAAAGCTAACAAACATACGTTCAGTTCAACTTGACGGATTGATGAGGTAAGTTAGGATGAAAAAAAATATAAAAAAATGCTGACCAAAAATAATAATTCTGTACACTAATCGGTTTGCTGCATTAAAAGATGCCATGATTGTGTGATGGAAACTTTTTAACAGTTGGCAGCTTGCACTTTTTAATGTTAAATTGTCTAGCTATATTTCATAAAAATATTTACTTATTGATATAGTTTTTGCTTTAAAGTATGTGGTAGGATAATCCAAAAGAAATACCATAATGAATATACTGAAAATAAAAAATTACATAAATTATTCAAAACAAATATCATATACTTATTTTTAGGGACCCAGGATTAAAGAAAAAAGGGACCAAGTATGAGCTCCATGAAAAGGCATTCATTAGTTAATCAATTTCAAGTAAAACTGATCTTAAATTACTAATGAAATAATGCAAATAGGATTTCTGATGCTACAATTTTAGTAAAAATGTACTATTAATAAAAAGGGCAAATAGAAATTCGTTTTCTGAAATATTTTATTTCAATGAAAATATAATGAATAAATTATAAGAGCATTAGTCAAGCTATAATTTAGCAGTTGAATGCAATAATCAATTAAGTCAACTTACATGGTTTACTGAAGACTATCATAACAAGTTAAGCCAACAGAATGTATTGATTGTTATCAAATGCAAAATTACTGACCCTAATTGAAGCCAAGGAAACAAAAAATTAACTGAATAACCTTGCATTAAAATCAAATTTTCTGTATGCTTAGCAATAGTGATAGGCATCAATAGTGGCATAATGATAGATAATGATGGTGACATAATGATGGGTATTGATAGTGGCATAGAGATGAATATTAATATGGCATTTTGATACATATAATTTAGTGATGGATATCGCTTCTCGTGTATCACACCAGACTGACATTCTCAATATTTAAATCTAGATTAAGAACATTTTATGAATCTTTCAGTTTACAATATTGAAGTTGGAATATTACAAATGCTAATGAAAAATGTATTATAATTTAATAAATTACTATAACATAATTTGAAAGCATAATAATTGGATTAAGATTGACCAGAATACACAAAATTCCCAACAATCTAGAAATGCAAATATCTATAAATTGCATAATTAATATTAAATATGCTTTTATTTGTTAAAATTCATAAAATCACTCAATTAATTTAAATTAAAAAATATCTAATCGAGACAATTTCATATTTTTAAAATATGCTACAAATTCTTCAATAATACTTTTAGCAAATAATTACTACAATAAAATTATCCTATATAGTTTTACTAAATTTACTAAAAAGAAACCAATTACAAATATTGGAAAATTGTTTTTGTAAAAGGTATTGAAAGATATTGTATCAACATACTCAGTTATGTTACAGGTGTTTAGATTTGAAATAGTAATACATAGTAAAGTCATGTATCAATTCACCCATCACTAATTAGTAACTTAATGATTATTGCATTCCACAACTCAATTGAATTAACAATTATGGCTAATTCTAACACAGATCTTTGTGAACTGAGGACAAATTAGGCCTCCGTGTATTGGCATCATGCATTGCATATGGAGCTTACACAAAAACTTTGTCTCCTACAGAAAAGTACACATTTAAAGAACATTTTTTATTAATAATTGTGATAGCTTCAATTTAATCACATTGTCACATTAAAAAAAATAAATAAAAAACAAGGCAATAGTTTTCTTCAAAATAAATTTACAATTTGCACAAATATACAGCATATATTTGATTATTTAGATGCTGTTGTATGCAGAGCCGGAGTAAGATCAGATCAAATCTGCAAAGTCACAAATATTAAAATTATGTAATTCACAAAAATGAATAAAAAAGAACAACACTTTGGTACTAAAAATGCAATCTGGTTAGTGACCGGGTCAAGTGACACATGGCTGGTTCTTCTATCAAGACCTTGTTATAGAGAAATGATCAAGTGTTACTTATGTTATATTAAATGATCAAGATGATATATAAATGATCAAGTGTTACTTATGTTCTACAAATGATCAAGTGTTACTTGTTAGGTATGATGTTAGAATGACAATATGCAAAATCATTCACTAATATATATACAATTTATTTAAATGCTGATAAGTAACTTTATGCATTCATAAAATATCTTAAACAATTGCAGATGTTTCTCAATTAACATAATCAGAAATCAAAGAATTTAAAACAGAAATTTAATATTCATAGAATTGAAATATATACATTAAGTATTATATAAAAATTAATATTCAAATTATTCAAAATTGAAAAATCATTAAATAAAATGTAAACTTCGAAAACATTAAAACACTAAAAATTAATCCATTCTATCTTATGGCAATTAAAATGTATACTCTAAAAGCTAATTCTAAAAAAATTAAATTGCTACAAATACTTTAAATATGTTTGATACTGCTTTCTCCTTACAGCAATTGACAATTCTTCAACTAACATCTTTGCCCCCATAGATCTCAATTATTTACAATAAATAAAACGTATAATTGAACAACAGTGAACAAATGCATTTTCAGATGCCGAGTTCTGTTCTGAATGTTTCAAGTTCAGCTGCAGTTTTAGCATCATTTTTCTTTGCATTTGCTGTGATATTAGTAATGTATTTCATGACAACAGGGTCACTCATTCTCTCCTTCAGCAGGTTCTTGAACTCCATCAACTTGCTGTAGCATTTATCATTCAAAGTGAGAATGCTCAAACAAAATGTCAGTTCATGTATCTGGATTTCAGTGCTGAAATAGACAACACATATAACTCAACAGCTGAAGAACAAAATATATAGTATATTTTCTGAATATAAAGGGATATACAGTGAAATATCAATTAAAATGGAATCTGATCAGGATAAAATCATATATAATAACATTGAAAGATGCTCTTCTGTTTGTTTACCTGTTGTGCAGTTGAAAAATTAAGTGATTACCAGACATGAAATTTGATGAATGCGTTCCTCGACTCCCAAATGGAAATAAAACACCTTGTCCAGATTATTTTTTCGAATTCGAATTCGATATGTAGTTATCAAATGCTGAAGCAATTTAGAGTGATTTTTGCAAATTGGTACCTTAGCGATCAAAAATATTATTGCATAGTTTCCATTTTAAACACCATTGGAAAGATTGAAGAATGATCTTTTCAACGAGCTTTAAATCTAACCCATAGAATAATTTCTTTATATTAAAAAAAAAAACATAAATAAATAATAATAAAATAATAATAATAATAATAATAAAAAAAAATAATAATCATTGAAATATGAAAAATTTATGAGACTTTATATTGTTGTATTCAGAAATTGAAGAGTCACATAATTCCAATTTTTGGCATAAATACTGTGCAATATTTTTGCATTCTAATAATTTTTTTTAATTACTCTATTCCTGTATTTTCTATGAATTTTAACAAGAAGTCTCACATTTTTCAAACCTGTCATAGCACAAGTCCGAAAAACAACCACACCTCCGACATTGTTCTTGAATATTTTTTATTAAATAAATTAATCACTTTTTAAGCACCTTTTAAGGGCTAAAAAAAAAAAAAAAAAAAAAAAAAATACTGTTAAAAACTAGGTTTATTGCATTATGAAGTAATGTATCAAATTTTATTTATTTTTAGTCATGCTATTTTATCAAACTTTGCATAATATCATTTCATTTCAATACTACATACCTGCCAATCTGGGAAAATTGGAATATGTAAAATTTTGTGTGAATGACATTTATAATGATTTTTTTTTAACTACACGCACAAATGACATTTCTAATGAATTTAACTATGTACAAGTATCTGCATTAAATATCAGGCATAGTACTGGTAGAATATGAAAATTCAAGACACCAATTTTATAAAATTTCAGGATAATAAATTATAAAACAAAAAACATATAAAGATTTTATCTGCTGAAAATTACTTTATAATGAAAACAAATATTTATGTTTCGTAAAACACAGGTTTTCACTAAAGAGAGTAACAAATATTGATCTTAAATATAAAAATATATATATATATATGTATAGCACTGAATTATATTCCTGCCAAAATGGTTTCCTTTTCATTTGCCTAAATCATTACTTTAATACCACTTTTTGCAAAATATCCCTTCACAGAGTTCATACCCATATTTCAAAATAGAAAAATTTGTATTATACAAATATAATTAAAAACCTAAATAATTAGCCATAATATGAAAATTAGTTAGTTTAGTCGATCTAATATGCAACATTTAAATGATGGAGGTGGATGGGAAAAGATACTAACGTACTCTCGGCAATTCGCGAGAAGTAACTGAATCGCGCAATTGCACTGTTTATGCGAAAATAATTAAGAAATTAACCGTAATAATTAATCAGAATATGAAAATAAGCTAGTTTAGTCGATCTAATATGCAACATTTGAATGATGGAGATGGATGGGAAAAGATACTAACGTACTCTAGGCAATTCACGCGAAGTAACTGAATTGCGCAGTCGCACTGTTTATGGGAAAATAATTAAGAAATTAACTGTAATAATTAATCAGAATATGAAAATAAGCTAGTTTAGTCGATCTAATATGCAACATTTGAATGATGGAGATGGATGGGAAAAGATACTAATGTACTCTAGGCAATTCACACGAAGTAACTGAATTGCGCAATAGCACTGTTTATGCGAAAATAATTAAGAAATTAACTATAATAATTAATTAGAACATGAAAATAAGTTTAGTCAATCAAAAATGCAATATTTAGAAGATTGAGATGGATGGAAAAAGATACTTTTGTACTTTCGGCGATTCATAAGAACAAACTGAATTGACAATCGCAGTGTTTATGCGAAATTAATAAATAAGATAACATTTTAGCAATATACGCTGAATTAGACAACCTTTAAAGAAGTATATTTATTACTTTCATAAAATAAGCGATCGAGATCTTCATTTACATTACATGCGGCCGTAAATCTCCGTTAATTTTATTGGTATTACCCTGCATTTTATTACGTATTTCCTATGATCCCGGGAATGGTAGAAATAAGTGCTAAAAAAGAGGAAAATTGGTGTTACCGAGAAATTATACCATGCCTGGTTAATTGATAAATTTTGAACAAAAAAAAGCCGGAGAATTTCGCCGGAGATTGATCTCTTAGTAATGTTAAAAAATTCAAATAAATGCGGAAATGCGTAAAATATAGCAATATATGCATAAAAGCGTAAAGAGCAGTTAAAAGTTGGCAGGTATGATACTATATATGAAATCTTGAGGAATGCTGATAAAAATTTCTTTATATCTACACAAAATTGATATATTTTGGATCTTGCTGATATGAAATATTTAGTAGACATTTCATAATATTTTATGTGAATGATCACAAGTAAGAAAAAGTAAGGTTTTGACAATTGTAAATTAGAAATTTTCATAAATGAACCATAGAAACGGAAAAAGTGTTTTGATTGGAAGATTAGGCAGTTATGGATATAATTCTACACTAAAATGAAGTGAATGTCACACAAAAGCAATGAAATAATAATAATAAGCAATAAAACATTACCTTGAGTCTGTGAAACGACAGCACAATTTTTCAACAAGACCTTCAACAAGCTTTTCTTTTTCAATATATTGCAACATATACCTTTGAAAAATAGTTAATTATAATATTTTTACCACACACACAAACATATATATACTTAAGATGAATCAATTACAAGTTTATAAGCCTGTATGCTTTTTAATATAATTTTTAAATCTATATTTTTACTAATGATTTTAATTTGTGATTTATTTATTCAGAATATTAATATAGTAAATATAAAACTAAAAATTTCAAAAAGTAAATAATACAGGAAAACTGAAAAAAAATTTTTTTTTTAACACTGAAAAAATCATAATACATTGGTAAACACAGAACCTTACATAATAAAGGAAAATGTGTGTGTGTGTCTGCCTATCTGGGAAGTCTATAGCTGGAAATCTAAGCATTGTGTGGATGTGAAATTTGGTACAAAGGTACTTCAGGACAAAGAAAGGTGCACCTCAGAATTGTTTTTTAAATTTCAAATTAATTTTTTAGTTAATTTATGTTTCAGCTTGATTTACAACAAATTTAGGCAATATTCACACAAATCGATTCCTTAGACCGAAAATATTATCAGAGTTTCCATCTTGACACCATTGGAAAGACTGGAAAATTCTCTTCCAAACAAATGTGAATGAAATCCATACAATCAGTAGACAAATGTAAATTAAAAATATATATATACTGTTTATGCATTTTAAACCTCTCCGATTTTTATATCGCAATGCAAAAAAATTGTTGACCAATCCACTGCTTATAATTTAACACCAGTTACTTTAAATATCACATACTATTTAACATTAAAAATACCATTAAAAATAATTTTATAAACAAAAATTAATTTCCTGAACTATCCACTCATTATCTTTTGGGGTAGTACAATAGACCTCTGGTCGATGTGCTGGGCTCTTCTGGAGCCACCCACCTTCATATCATTCATTCATTCATCCACTCATTAATTATAAAATTTTTAAGTGCACAAACTCTTAAAATTTTTTAATCATTTCCTTCCACGCGGACACTTTTCAGATTGAAGTTGCGACTTACTGATGCTAGGCCTACAGAATGGGGAATCTATTTGTGTATGCACATAATGATTGAGATGACTCACATTAATTTCTAAGACTGATTAAGAACATCACTTTCGATGATTAGTAACAAAATTTTTTAGCAGACAAGATGTGGTGATGAAGCTTTTTTGCATCCTAAGAAATTCACAGTTCAAATAATACATGGCATACTGCAACTGAAGGCCACAGAAGCTTTCACAATTTACTTTCACTAGAAATACGTAAAACCAGAAAATGTTTGCTGAAATTTAGATTCCTCAGATGCGAAGAAATGGAACTAATTCGGAAAATTTTTAACGGTTTAGCTTTAGCATAGTAAAGGTGGAGTCCCCTAGTTTCTTAAATGATCTAAAGAACAACCTATTATATATAAGTTCTTTAATTCCAAGAACTTATGAACTTCCTTTTGATCACTTTAAAGAACTGCAAGGTAAAATACTCTAAAACATAAATATTGGAAAAGGCTACCTCAGCACAGTTTGGAAAATGTCTTCATCAATGCCTGATTTAGGATCACTCAGCGAGCTGATAATATCTGGAATTATATTATAGATAATATTTCCCTGCAAAGAAAAGAAAAAAAGTCAACAGGAGACAATTTAATGCATAATTGTCATATATTATTAACCAAGTAAGATAAATAAAAATGTATCGGGGCACTGGCACCCATGTTATAACATTACAAAACACTAACCTTTTTAGACAGTTCGGCAAACAAATATTTTGCGACTAAAGAGATGGTTGGGTTTTTATCAGCTATACACTTGGCTGCATCACTAATTAAACCTTTAATTCGGACAAAATCATGTAAGATAAGGTGTGTCAATATGATTATGGAATTTTCACGAACATGTGAGTCAGAATCCTTTAACCTATAAAATAAAAATTAAAAGTTATATCACATTTATATAAACATTTGTATTAGAAACAATTCATTGAAATCAAACCATCCACAATCAAGACATGCTGGCAGAAATTGTAGCCAAGGGTTGTGAGAGATTGCAAAACTCTGGATATAAATGTGATAGCAGACCCAATCATTACTATTGCATAAAAAAAGTAGAATGTGGATTAAAAAAATAAAAAAAGTAGAATGTGGATGGAAGTTCAATTTTATTAATATAAGTAGAAATAATTTCTTGGTGTTGCCCAGATCCTGAATAAAAGCTTGTTACTATAGATACAGATAACACCACTCTATTTCTAACTATAGATACATACTATACATACATACGTTACTACAGATACATATAGATAACACCACTCTATTTCTAAATCACCTGTTTTGAACTAAAATCATTCTGTTTTTTCTATGTACAACCATGGAAATTATACAATGTGGTATAATACACTCCTTTAATACATCCTAAATAAGGCCACACATTAAGCTGCCATAAACCTTAGGGTTGGTCGTGTGGTCTGGGTCTTCAACATCCTAAATAAGCTCCTTTGATATGCCCTGAATAAGAATGCCACAAATAAATGGACACATTTAAAGTTGCAAAAAAATGAAGAAGTTCCTTTACCCCAGAAGTAAAACAAAAAGAGTAATTGCCATCTCTGGATGATTGCATCCGATTGGAGTCAAATTTTCAGTGAACAATTTTGAAATAATTATATATTCCAAACTGTGAAAATGTATTTTTTAAATTCACAAATTTAGAAAATAGCAAAGTTGCCTTCTGAGATATCGTTGACAAAGCATCTGTGCTATTTTATTTTTTATTGTCTACACAGAATAAAAATGATTTTGAAGTCGAAATTTTGGTGGAATTTTGGTTTAAATGTTATTAACTTTCAAATTAATTAGAATTTTGAAAAAATCTCACTGAGGTGCACCGTATGGGGATGTGAAGTACTCTGCAGCAAATTTCTCCACTGTTTGACACTTCAGTTTTCCATTACAGACAACGTACACAGACAGACAGAAAGACAAACACTTTTTATTATGTAAGATGGATATAGAGGAAATAATAACAACAGGGAAACAATTGCAAAGAATCAACATTAGACTAGTTGAAAGAATCGATTACCGATATGCAGAAAAGTGAATTGGAAGAGGAAACAGAAGTGGAAGTTAAGCTTAATTTCTACCAGGAAATGCTAAATGAAATTTTTTCATTGACTGGTCAACTAACCAAAAGATTTAGACTCTTTTATAGAAAGAGGATTGAAATTTGAAAGAGTTTTAGAAAGTCTACTTGAATCTTATTAAGAACTTCACAAAGAGCTAGAAAACAAGAAAAGACAAGCACTAACCATATTTATTCACCTCATTAGTTTGAATATTCTGATATGTGTCTTTCTTAAATGTGTACATTTTATTTTTGAATGTTATTTTTGTAAGTTAATAAATATCTAAGCTTATAATTTTTTTCTTTAATTTGTCTCCTATAGCCAATAAAATTATCCAAATTTTCTGCTATTTATGGGTCACTGGGACAGTTTGTACATGCTATTACTGATTTTGTATAGACACATTTTTTTTTTATTCACAGGATGTTGAGGGAACACAACCCCCATGGATAAAGAGGGATTACTGTATTTTCGATGTTATGCATCAATTTTCACATTATTACTTTAATGTCTCAAACTTCAAATAGCTGACAATTTAATACTAAAATTATAAGTGACATATTCTTTAGCTTATTACCAGAAAGGTGTAAGGTAACTGACACAGACAGACGTAAGACCATTTACACAGTGTATAAATTTTACTTCTTACTCCTATTCAGAATTGTGATTATTGAAAACTTCATGACCACTTTAATAATCATCTTTCTGGTTAGAAATTTCAGTGCTTATATTTTGCTATTAGTGGGTATCCTATTTGACTGTTTAAAAATATGCTCACCAGGAATGAGTTACTCATAATTATCATCTTTGATAAGACGTTAGAGTGGTAGTCTTTGGTCATAGATGGGTTTTAAAAACTAAAAAGTTGAATAGTAGCAACATATTTTTAACACACATAAAATCAAAAGTAAACCTTTGAAATATTTGCTGTGTCCAAGGTTCGACAATATTGGGATAAGCTGTTGTCAAGTCCCCCATGGCAATGACCATATTCGCTCTGATATAAGCTTCTGGTGATCTCTCAGTTATAGTAGCAAACAGCTGCATGTTTTCTTGACATACTTGTTCACTATAAAAAAAGAAATAATTCATATATAAAGAAATAATTCATATCTTCCAACTAAAACTTAACAATTTCTAAAGCAAATACAGTCCAATCTGCCCAAGATGGGATTTGGGCAAAACAGGACCTAATTATAAATTTGCCTTAAAGAGGTTTCTGTTTTACTCAGATTTCACTATAAAGTATGTTGATTTCGCAGTGTCCGACGATTCATTACATGAAGACAATCCATTACAGAAGAATTGCTTTCAGGACTGTAAAAAAATACCATATTACACAGAACTCTATTTTGAAGAGATTCTGTTTTACAGATTATTCTGTATATATATATATAGGATCAAAATTTTGTTAAGATAACTATTAATTGCAAACACCTGTAGTCTCTAGTCCATTTTATACGAAACAAACAAATCTAATGTGTCCAACACATGGTTTTCTTTACAAATTAACAAATTTTGATATAATGGAAATGTAATAAAACAAATTAGAGTTCTTTTATGACTTGGTCTTTTGGGGAAATCAATAATATTCCAAATTATTAGGCTTATTGATTTCACCAATTAAAATAATTATATAAAATTTCATGAAAATTGCTTGATTCTTTCCAGAGAGATCATTTTTCTTATGTGAAAAATAAAATTTTTAATATCTCGAGAATGGTTGGCGATAACTCCTAAAAAATGGTGTTAATTCAATTCTGGTTTAAAAAAGTACTTGCAAAGCATTCACTCAATTTTGAGAGTGAGAATATTTATAATTTTTTAAAATTATAAATTACATATACAATTATTATTTCATAATGAAGTAAAACTAATCAATTGGACAATCTGACCTAAGTAATTGCCATCTTAAAATTCACTAAGGTGCAATGAAATTGAAGAATAATGGTGTATATTTAAATTTTATGAATGTTTATCAATTTCCTAAACAAAAATATAGAAACAAAATAAAATAGATTGAATTTGATTGGTTGACAACTTTGATTAAACTCTAGTTTGACATTATGTAAAACAATCAAGTTAATTGAAGTATGCTACTAGCTACTATGGTTAACAAATGGATAAAATGTACTAAATAAATATAAGTTACAATGGAGTTGGCTAGCAGCTACTATATAATTCAAGCAATCTATAATCATAAATAGATAACAATAAAAGACTAACCTCAGTTGCATAAACTTTGCCAATGAAAGAGATGCTCCAGCTTGAACTTCTTTGTTGAATGTTTTAAGAGTCCAACGACATGTAGCAACTATAAGTGGAAGGAGAGCTCCAACTAACTTTTGCTCTGAAAAAGAAAAAAATAAGTTGTTTACAGTTCCCCAATACAAGTCATTTTGCATGATAAAAGAAAATATCTGTTTGTGTCATGTGTAGATATGTTTGTATCATCTGAAGATATATGTTTGTGTTTGTGTAATCTAGTGCGAGGGTAGCTGATCTCAAGGGATAACGTACCTTGGCCAAAAGTTTTTTTTAAATTCGAATTAGTTTACAGATTATGAAAGTTTAAATTCAAATTTCGGCAAAAATTTTTCATTTTAGAATTAAATTCCTCAAAGAGATTATTCTTCAGCAAATGAGATACAAGGAAATCAATAAGTACAATACACTTTGTTCGAAGGATAAGGAAAACTTGAGCAATGTATAAAAGCACAAATAATACAATAATGCAGCATACAGCTGTTTCAAAAATACATTGGATCCCCATCACAAGTGCAAGAGAACCAACAAACCTGAAGTTCAAAAGAGGAATGGTCAGAAAAGGAAGAAGCGTGGGGGGAGGATTCTTCTTTTTGCACTCATTCCTTTTTTGGACTTCAGGTTTGTTGGTTCACTTACACTGATGAAGAGGATCCAGTGTATCCTCGAAACAGCTGTATGCTACACCATTGTATTATTTGCGCTTTTATGCATTGCTCAAGCTTTTCTTGAGATAGAAGAAAGATGATGATTCAAAGAATGTCGGCAGCTGAAAACAGGTACATGTTTTTAAATCCAATATTCTAATTTCTTGAATTTCAGAGACATTCTTAAGGTTTTTTTTTAAATATGCCATTATTTTATCATTATAAGTATTTCACTAAAAAAAATTAAATCCAATGAAAATTTATTTTTATTAATTCTACTTCTCACAGTAAAGGAACTTTCTTTTTTTGCAATTCTTTCACACTGCAAGGCAACCAGCCACTCAAACAGCTGCTACAAACCCTAGGGTCAGTCAAGTGGCCTGGGTTTGCAACACTGTAAAACAGAACATGCTTGGTGGTTGCTATGTCAACAGAATCTTCTATTTTAAAATTATTGTTCACTTATGAATTAAATACACACATTTTTATAGATTCAAATTTATTAAATGGAGAATTAAGAAAATTCACATCGTACTGTTAAAATTTTGAAGAACACAAATTACAAACGACACAAAGGTAGATTAGTCACAAGAAACTAGAGATTAAATTATGCATTGTATAAAAAGCTTAAACAAGTGAATTGAATCAATATTATAGGTACATTGTATACATTTTCTAGAAAACAGTAATTAGCAAATTCTTTACAGTATATAAAGTTGTTTTCCTTCATCCAAAACAGCTAGCCAAGATAAGAAAACTGAATCAAAGAAGATTCTAACATCAGTACATTTGTATTCATATGTTTTAAACATAATCTATGCCCACTGACATAAGACAGTAATGAAAAATGGTTATGAAGATAATATACAGATCAACAAAAAGTAGATTCTTAAGCAATTAATTACAAGGATGAAAATTCTAATGAAAATATATGTTAAACAAAAAATATAGTTAGCAGAAAATTAATAAATGATACCTACCATTTTGAGCATCATTGGCACACATTTCAATAATGCGTTCATAAGTTGTTTCTTCATCTACAGGTGGAACAAGTTTATACTTTTTATGGAAACTTTTCCTTTTCTTAGCCTAAAAATTTTAATTAAAGATAATACTTCATTGAGTAAAATGGACTAAATGCATAATGTATGTTAAAGCACTAATAAAATTGGTAGATAAATTATTTTTCAAATATTGATGAAAAAACATTTCTGCTCACCAAAGGTATAATATTTAATAAAGAAAAATGTTTTATTTGATCGCTTAAATACTGTTAGTCCAGCAGTAAATATTTCAACAAAAAATAGAGAGTAACAGTCATATAACAAACTTCAGAATAGTTATTTCTTAAAAGAGATAATATAGAACAACTCAAATGAATTTAATAGCTTCCAACTAGAAGATATATTCAGCGTAGCCAATAATTTAAAATACACACAAAAAATCTTACAGCATTCTAATTGATATTGTTATTTGAAAATTTCTCTTGCCTCATTTAAATCTGAAAATAGGAATCTATGTTCCTATTATAAAAATTAATTTTATATGCAAAAAAGAATAAAACATTCAAATCCTCTTTACAAACCAATTTAGAGGAAAACAGTTTAGTCCTCACAGAAAATATGAGGAAGCTAAAATAAATGGCAAAAGATATTCACTTACAATTTTTACTTTCTTGTACTATAGAATACAATATAGAAAAAGTATTATTTTCATGAAATTATTCAATTTCAAGATCTTGATGCCAATATGAATATATGTTTCTGGACCTTCTGAACACGTTTTGACTATTTTTAGAGTTATGGTCATCTGTCTGTGGTCAATTTCTTGCGTAGCTGTCAAGTATCAAAGGATTTTCACAAAACTTTATACCCGAATTTGCTATTGAAAAATCTAGAACTAGATAGAATTTTTTGAAATTCGAATGAAAACCTGGAAGTTTATTCAAAATTACATATTTTTTAAACATGGCATAATTATGCATTACAGGAGTTATTCATGGCTCAATAATCACGAAACTTAGCAGGTTCAATCACTGTAGTTAAAAATAGTAGTGATACGAATTTTGAGTTCATGACATTATTAGCCTACCCTCAAGGAGGAAAGTGGGTTATCAATTAAAATTTATTTCAAGCCCTTTAAATTAATAATTTTAATATTCTATTTAATATTCCCTTTAATTTTAATATTCTATAATTGTGATCATTTGGATCAACAATATATAATATAGCAAATCTAAGTGCATAATTTATAGCAAACAATAAAAATATAGCAAATCTAAGTGCATTACACAGCAAACAATAAAAATATAGCAAATCTAAGTGCATAATACAGCAAACAATAAAAATATAGCAAATCTAAGTGCATGACATAATTATTCATATTCTGGGGAAATATTAAAACTTTCCAAAATATGCAATTTCTCCCAAAGTAGAGGAAAAAAAAAAAAAAAAACAATTCCACCCAAAGTAGAATTTATTTTCCCTCTGAATAGCTTTTAAAATACTTACTATGGAAATTTTTACTTACAAATTCTCAAGAGTATGACTTTAACATCATCCCTCTTATACCAGACAGGTTGTGTTCAAAAGCAATCAAAGAGTAAATTCCAATATCAATGCATTGTCAAATGGCAAAAACGGATTGGTGCTCATATTTAATATATGCAAGAGATAAAAAAAAATATATATATAATTAATGTGTTTTACCTCAGATATTTCAAATAAAATGACATCATCATGTCTATAGTCTTTATAAAACATTAGCAACCCTGTGAAAACTAGTTTTGATACCCTTATAGTGTTTCAGTATTTCAATATTCTTCAATTTTATGTTGACTTATTTAGGATCTTTAGAAGATTTTCCAAGCTATGGTTTAAAAGAAACAAAAATAAAAGAACATCTTACAGATTTAATTTTAGGGCTCAGAAAGCTACTGGATTGCAAAGAAGACACATGAGCATGGATGGAGGATCTTCGCCTACGCTTCTCCCGCAAAGCTTCTTGTCTTCGCAAATAGGCAAAGTAGTCCACCTTCAAATAAGTAATATAGTGGATGGCAACATGTCCACAGAATGCAAGAAAGCGAGAGAGTAAATTGTGAGGAAGTTTCTGAAGAGCTGTCTCATCTGCAATAAAATATGTTACTTAAAACATGTTTAAACATATGTCCTACTTTAATGTACTTGCAGTTCATTAAGCTTGCATTACATATAAAGAATTTTCATTAAAAAGTTAAGGCAAATAATTGATTAGTAACTAAATATGGCAAGAATGTAAAAAACATTCAGAACTGTATAGAGGGAGATGAGATAAAAAATAAACCTAATCTTAAATTCTTATGGACAATACAGGGTCTTTCACTCGTTCTTGGCCCATGATTTTCAATTATAAAGATCAAACAATTGGTCATAAGGTTATAATGTAATGGAATTTGCTATGGACAAACTCTAGAGTACAAGAAGCATGGCAACATCACAGCGAGTGTTGGAAGTGGTCGCCATTAGCATAAATGCATGACTGAACATGCCTCTCCATGTTACAGAAGGTGTTACATCAGGAGACACAGAGTTAATTTAACGCCGAATGCTGTCTTGCAGTTCCATGATAGTCTGTGGTTTGTTGCGACACATCTTTTCTTTCAGTATGGTCTATAGGCAGAAATCCGGTAGGATAAGGTCAGAAGATCTGGGTGGCCAAAGTCCTTTGGAAATGACACGATCTTCAAAGAAGGACACAATTTCTTGTATTTTCTTCCTATGGGGCATGCTGAAAAGAAAGGTCTATCACAACAAGCCACAGACCATGGAACTGCAAGACAGTATTCAGCAGAAAATTGATGCTGTGGCACCTGATGTGTCAGTGGTTACCTTCTGTAACATGAAGAGGCATGTGCAAGCATGCATTGATGCTAATGTTGGTCACTTCCAACACTCACTGTGAAGTCACCATGCTTCTCATACACTAAAGTATTCCGTAGCAAATTTAATTGCATTATAACCAATAGTTTGACTTTTATATGTGAAAATCAGGGACCAACCAGTTTATTATGGCCACTTGTATGGGGAATCATTATTGGCTGTCAATTAAAAAAGAATAATGGAAGAGAAAAACTTCATTAGTAGAAATGAGTTCACATGAACACTAAAACCTACCACTTATATAAAAAATGAAAAGAAGATAATTTCTTTTCCATGATCTTCAGGAAGAAATGCCTATGCATGTCAGTGTTGCACATACAAATAGTAGTTCAAGGACAATTTATTAGTCTTCATAAGAAATATCAAATTATGACTCTGTGAACTATGAAAGAATAAAGTAACTGATCAAAATACTTACAAGCAGCAGCAAGCCATGTCATTGTGTTATAGCGACATATTGTAAATTACCCAATTGTTATATATTTTAAATTGTTAGAAACAGGCTAATATTGTTTTGTAAGTTACTGTTTAAGTGCATCTGACAATTTCTGATATTGCATATCAATCAATAAATGTCATCCTCATTGTTAGTACAACAGAAAAAATATGTATCTATTAAAATAAATATTTCTTATTAAAGATAACATTAACTAGCATTTCTTGCATTAAAAATTTTGAACCAACAAACCATTAGCATAAAAATAATTCTATAAAATACAAATACTTAAAATATATAATTAAATTAATAAAATTATAAACACATTCATTTCAAATTAAATACGTACCAATATTAATGCCATTATCTTCTATAGGAATCTGCATTTCTTCATATAATATATTTGCCAACTTTGTACAGAATTCAGCACATAACATAACAGGTTCCTCTACGAGTGAAAAGACTGTAGCAATGGCTTCATTTGCCATAGGAGTCCACTGATCATCTTCATAATTTCTAATGCCTAAAATGATATGAGATAATGAAGATTTACTAGAAAAAATAGCACAGAACTAAGTACAGAAAGAACTGGTTATAACAAGTAGTTTGCTAAATTCTTTCCACTACTATTCATATCAATATAATATAGCCCGCAATTAAGCAAGATCTCAGAATTTTAATTAAATAATTGAAAACAAAAATATATACAACTAGATTTTGAAAATCATAATTCTCTTAATTAAAATTAAAATAAGGGATGATAATACTGTCGGCATTTAATATTTTGAACTTCAATAACTCAAATTTTTTGATATCACAAAAAATGTTCATTTCCCTGCATATTTAGAATGAACAAATGCCTACCTTCGATAACTTAATTTTCTTTTTGTTTGGAGGATTTTAGGTATATTTGAAAATTGGCTTAAGGAGTTAGACCATAAAATGATTTGACAAAAGTGCAAGATTGTTCTTCTTATTGACAGTTGCACAGCCCATTGTAGCATTTCAAAATTGAAGTCAGTTAAAGCTAAGTTTCTGCCTCTAAACACTATAAAAATTGCTGTCTTTGCACTAAAGTGTAATATAGAGTTTAAAAGTGAAGTGTCGGCTTCAGGTTGTAAGAAGAAACTGAATTAGTATTGCTGAAGACAAAGCTAAAATGTGCACATAACTTCCAGTATTGTCTAAAGAAGCACAATCTTCAATAAACATTATGTAGACATTTATTCAATCTAGAATGTATGACTTTTGAAACATTTCAAGCAACTCTACATATGGAAACTATTATTGAATGCAAGAAAGCCCAAAAAACAGGCAGCAAACTGCTTGAGAATTTTTTCAAACACTAAAATTTGTTCGAATATATATGTTTTTGTATATAAAATAATTTAAGATATGCACATGTATAGTACACAAATATATGCACTGTACTAAATATATATATAGAAAACTTCATCTACTGGTATCAATAAAACATTAGAAATTATTGTTATCTTTTCTTGGTAGAAAAAGTCAATTATACTAGTACAGTACGCAACCTTTTATCCGGCGTCCCAATATCTGGAATTTGGCAAAATAATGCCTAATTTTGCACCAACAAGAAGTGATTATTTGCAAAAATCGTGCCAAATAGCAGTTTTTTATTTAAAATCTCACCAAATGACTTTTTGGTTTAATTAGCAATATCAATGTTATAAAATAATGCGTTGAAACCAATATTTCCCTCACTTCAACTGTTTATGATCCTGACATAAACAAAGGTTGTTATGCCGAGATTTGACAGTTCTAAATTTAATTAATAGTTCAAAATTTGTAATAGCTTAAAATTCATTATTTTCCCCTTTCCCTTCAAAATTCTAAATTTATTTGTTGTTTTGGAACATTTCGGCGATTTATTTCCCCTTTAACGTAATTTGTTATCTTTTTAATGTTTTTATTATTCAAAATTGTGCGCAATGTGCCTTTAAACGTTAAATAATCTTTTGCTAATCTTTCGGTCTCTCGCTCGCGTCTTTTAACTTAACTTCAGTTCATTCACGAATCTGCGTAAAAAAAGGCACTTTTTAAGACGAAATTTGGCTTTCCCTCGCTTATCAGTTAAAACACCTGCAAGAGGGGTGCCAGTAGGGTTGCCTCGCGGCGTCCGGTGACCATGCGTCACCACGGTTCGTGGTTGCCGCCTTGGCGGAAGTTATCCTTTTAATGATTCTTGGCATAACAGCGTTTTATTTCCGCAGTGTATGCGTGGGCGCTCGGCGCGAAGCGCAGAGTTTCGCTCGCCAAGTTTGGCGTCTCCTGGGAGGCTGGCGTGTTGCCTGCGACATTCGATTCTTGTCCGGCATTAGAGAAGGTGGTCATTTTCTTTTGCTCAAAAAAGCCGCGGTCCGGACCCCGAGCAAGGGGACCCGTGGCTCGCGGTCGCTGAAAAACCTGACCTAAATTATCCCTTTGTTCAAGAGTAGTAGAGGTGATGCTGAGCTTCTGACAGCCTACAAGAGCCTACTTTGTGTGTTCCGTTTTCATCAACCAGTTTAATTGTGCTCCCCTCCATGTTGTGAGATCGCCACTGTCCTTTGTTCAAGAGTAGTAGAGGTGATGCTGAGCTTCTGACACCCTACAATGAGCCCACTTTGTGTGTTCCGTTTTCATCAACCAGTTTTATTTTGCCTGCATTGTACATGGTACAATCTGCACCTACACAATTTTAAAATGTGCTCTCCTTCATGTTGTGAGATCGACACTGGTATTCCTCGGCCATCACTGGTTGTGCACCACATAAGCCTTGGTTGCTGATTCACCTTTTTTTTGGTTCCGGAGCTGTCATCTATTTCGCCAATGAAGGTGTCAAGTATTGGTCAATGGTTTCGCAAAGGGAATTCGTCACCCGCGTGCCGTGGATCCAAAATTCGACCTCTTTGTTATTTTTAAGAGGGTTTTCCTTCAAGATGAGGTTTGGTGGATAAAAATCAAAGTTCATTGTGTAGTTTTCGTTCTCATATCCAATAATTACGTCATCCACATAACGTAGGTATATGATTTCGTTGTTTATATGAGATCTTCTTTCATAAAAACTAAGATATATATCAGCCAATATGGAAGAACATCCCCCCCCCATGGGGATGCCCTTAATTTGTTGATAAATAGACAATCCGTTGTAAAGGTAATTTTCTTTAATAACCATTTTGATTATAGACTTGAATTTATTGAATTCCAGACTCCTTTTTAAATCATATTCTTCAAACAAGCTGTAAAGTATATTTGTCATGTCATCTAGATCATGACATGACAAATATACTTTACAGCTTGTTTGAAGAATATGATTTAAAAAGGAGTCTGGAATTCAATAAATTCAAGTCTATAATCAAAATGGTTATTAAGAAAATTACCTTTACAACGGATTGTCTATTTATCAACAAATTAAGGGCATCCCCATGGGGGGGGGATGTTCTTCCATATTGGCTGATATATATCTTAGTTTTTATGAAAGAAGATCTCATATAAACAACGAAATCATATACCTACGTTATGTGGATGACGTAATTATTGGATATGAGAACGAAAACTACACAATGAACTTTGATTTTTATCCACCAAACCTCATCTTGAAGGAAAACCCTCTTAAAAATAACAAAGAGGTCGAATTTTTGGATTTGAATATCAACTATAGTCAAATCCCTCTCATATTCACCATCTATGATAAAAGAAAACAATTTAAACTACCTATTATTGGAATTATACATTGGAACTCCAACATACATTTGAATGTGTTTCGCAATGTTTTCTTGGGAGGTTTAATCAGAATAAAAAGAACTATCAAAGAGGAACATTTACGTATCAATTTTGATCAAGAATTTTTAAAACAAGCATTTTTTAATAAATATCCAATTTCCTTTATGATCAAAAATATTGATAATTTATACAGAAACAATTTTGCATATGGTGTAAGACTTAAGTATTTTTTGTGTTCAATTAGAGACAAAATCATCGAACCCTCCATATGACAGGACCGCACTGTGATCACAGGACCGCGGCTGGAACTACATTTCATTTGAGTCGGCAATTCAGTTGGCTTTGTTTGTGGTGATATGACTCTCGTACACATCTCTATCCAGGTCTCGTGATGATTTCAAAGTCACTCCGGAGGTTGGCTTGGGCCAGGGCTGGCGACCAGGAGTGAAAATGCCGCGGCGATTTTGACGAGCTCGTTGAACTGGGGAGTAAGGTCACAACCCCTTACCGCCATAATGTAAGCTTTTTGCCGAGCCATCCTTCCTTTTTTACATGTTTTTTACATGTTTTTTTCACTTTTTATATTTCAATTTTTCTATATATATAGTGTTTGGTATCCTCATGCTGCCTTGCGCAAAAGTTACTAAAACATTTTTATTTCCGATTTTTCAATTTCTATATATTTATATTTTATATATATATATATATATATATAAGGAAAAAACATAAATAAATAAAATAAATGCAGATAATATATATAATTACACAAAATAATCATATTTTTTTTTGCCGCCCAGGTGGTGTAGTGGATAGCGTATCCGACTACTGTCTAGTGGGCTTGGGTTCGAATCCCGAGTAAGGCATGGATGTATTCATGAGGAAGAAGTCAGACTTCCGCCTTCTGGGTCCTCGATAAAAGCGAAGCTGCACCCCCTATGACCTTAGTCAGTGATGCTCGTTTGTTATAATAAACTTTGTGATCTCGTCTTGTGTGTTTCTTTGTTTCTCTTCTTCTTCTTCTGGCATCACTGGTCCTGTATTATACGAGGTTACACGACAACAACAACAACAACAACAACAATCATATTTTTATTTACCAGTTTTGTATAAATTTTGTTCCTGTACTCTCTAAACTCAAATAAAAATTTTGTGAAGAGTTTAAAGATTGAATCAAAATTTCTTCTGGACAGACTTCTAGTTTCTGTTCATATTTTTTCATTTTGTGCATTTTGATCACTTCAGTAAATAAATCACTCTAGATCCTCATTCTTCAAATTATGGTAACTATTTATTCAAATAAATTTCAAGCTATATATATTTTTCTAAATAATTATTCAATTTTGTGTCTTCAATTTTGTGAGTTCAATTTTGTGTCTTCTTTTATTGTTACATGAGAATTGAAATTTTTAAATGTTTTATAATTTTTGAATTACCTATTTCAAAATTCTTGATTAAATTAAGATGTTTTTCAGTCTATAATTATTTTTATTATAACATTGCAATCTTGTTGAATATTTGAAACTTTTTCCTAATGTGAGTTTATTGGAAGGTTTATTGTACAAAACTTTCTCATCATTGAGAATTTAACAGTTGATACTAACTTAGAAAATACATCATTTAAAAATTTCAATTGTTACATGAGAATTGAAGTTTTTAAATGTTTTATAATTTTTGAATTACCTATTTCAAAATTCTTGATTAAATTAAGATGTTTTTCAGTCTGTAATTATTTTTATTATAACATTGCAATCTTGTTGAATATTTGAAACTTTTTCCTAATGTGAGTTTATTGGAAGGTTTATTGTACAAAACTTTCTCATTATTGAGAATTTAACAGTTGATACTAACTTAGAAAATACATCATTTAAAAACTTCAAAAGTGTGCTAAAGAAGCATATTAAGATGAATAATCAAAAAGAGCAAATGGTAGAAAATAAAAACATGCAAATACAAATTATGCATTTATTTATATAACTAAATTTAAATTGTATACAACATGAAAACTGTGCTCTTACCATCTATTAAAAAACATCTAATGTGATCGACTAGCAGATGATTAATTGGTAAGCGAGTTTCTTCCAATGAACAACTATCACGGCAAGTCTAGAAAGCAGAAAAGTATTAGATAGATAGATACAATAAATTTCACAAAATAATTTAAAGAAAAAGCAAAACAATTCAAAGACTGGAGAAATTAACTTAATGCAAATAAATTTTAATATATAATAAATACTTTTAAAGCTAAATTTAGCTTTTAAAGTTAAATATATCACTATCAGAAAAAAAAAAGGTTACTGTGTAATGTTACTGTTACCAGAGATGGCCACAAAGAATTTTTTGAAAATAATAATTTTTTTTTTATTTTAACTTCTTTCGAAAATTTTAGGAGTAATTTTCCAAAGCAGGGGGTATTTATTTTTTTTTAAATTAAGGGGTATTATTATAAAGCATTTTCTTATATTTATGTAAAAACTACAACAATTATTTTTAAAAATAATAATCAAGAAACTCTTTGTCTACAGATATTTTCCTGCTTTTTTGAATGACTGTTCGTTTCCTCTTATCCCAAAGAAGACTCAATTTGTCTCTAAATCCGACTAATATCATTGTATTTTTTGTTTTATGTTGTTTTACAAAAAAGATATTTTTTTCACAAATATATATTTTCCAAAATAGTTTGTTTTACATCTTCGTATATTTTTTAATAACATATATTTATACTGTTTAAAAAACAATATAAATTAATTTTATTGATAAATACTAAATATAAAATTGCATATACATTATTTAGTAAAGAAAAATTATCACAGTATACTAAAAGGACAGCAACTGCATAAAACAATTTTTAATAGCGGAATATCACATGGAAGGGCGAAAATAAAAATATATATATGTACAGAAATTAATACATAAGAAAGAATAAAAAAATAAAAAATAGAAAAGGTGGGCAATATATGACTTTTGCTACAGACTCAAATTCATTTCCTTTTTCTTTTGTATTGCAATGAGTTCAATCGCACAAGATTATATGGATATTTATTTAAGATTATGCCGAAACTGCAATTTTAATTCTATTTTTGTTTTTATTTAGTTATTATGCCAATAAATAAATAAATATACTGAGAATGGTTAATCTTAGAATGATGGGACTAGTCATATTCTTTTCCTTATAAAAATTACATATAAAAAAAAAAGTATTTACTCTATTTATGAACATTTTTTAAAAAAAAAAAGATTTCTTTGGATTAAAATTTTAAAAACAAGTAAATACTCCTTTCTTGACTAACCTAATTTTATTTATATTATCCTATGCTTCCATGTAGTTTTAAGACCGCTAAGCACATTTTTAAAACAAATTGAATCATGGCATTAAATGCAGCACAAATAAAGATAAGTAAGCATATGTACATCTCAGAAATTAGTGGATTTCCTTCTTCACTGCAACCAGAATGCCTAAAAAAGCACAGACATATTTGATCCAGTTTATTTGATCCAGACTAAGACAAATTAATAGTATTGTCTGAGTCCTAAATAAATGCAACTTAAATACTGCCACTCAGTTTTCAAATTGTTAATTAGTTTCAATTCAAATCACTACAAAATGTGAAATCCTTAGTTTAAGCATTATGGGCACTACTCCACAAACATTGAAAGCTAAAAAAAAAAAAAAAAAAAAATATTCTTCGAAAACATTCATCCTTCTTTAGATGTGGCTTAAATCTCGGCATTGAGTGGACATGCACAGTCGACAGGTCAAAAAATGTACAGTACTTCATTGCAGAACATCGAAAAACATACAGGTCTATTTGATTAAAAAAAAATGGCAGAAAGATATATTACTTACGAAATATTTTTTTTTTCTTTTTATTAGAATGTGAAAATATACACCCAACTTTTTGCTAAACAATAGAATTGTGCTAATTTTAGTTTTTTCGATATAAGGATAAAAACATCACATAACCTAAACAATGCAAATTTTGATGCATTAAAAAAATAATAATAAATATGAAGGAATTGTCCTACAAATACAGTTCAAAGATTGATGGAAAGAAAGTTCTTCGATCTTTGATAATATTTTCGGTCGCTAAAGAAATGAAACGTGGGCACAAAAACTCTAGAATAAATGCATTTACAAATGACAATGAAATTAAATGTGTAGATACATTGTATATAAAACTAGAACTAGATCAAATTATTTGCAATTTGCATGATTAGAGCACAAATAATAGGAAATTTCAGATTTTCCTAGCATTATTCAATATAACAGCAACAACAACAAAAAAATATAGTAGTATAGTTAAAATGGGAAATGGGTTGTTTGAACTATGTAATGCATGAAAATGACAATACAATAGTATGTATTAACACAAATAAGTAAAATTTATCAGCTTTATTGACTTATATTGATTTGTTGATAAACATGATTTTTTTTATATAATTTTTTTTTAAAACAACTTGAAAATGAAAGTTGATAAAAGATTTCTCATTTTTTTACATTTGGATACTAATTATAATATAACTGGATGTAAACAATATGGAATAATATATTAAAAATTCAAGAGAAGCAGATAGTTGGATATCATTTTTATCTTACTCAAATGTAGATGGTAATGCAAAAAAAAAAGTACTACATATTTAAAAATTTTGAGATTCTGAAACATTTTTTAATTACAAACTACATCAAGAAAAGAAAATTAATGTTAAATTATTATATCAACATAAATAAATACCTTCTCCCGAACACTCTGGTTGATTTTTTGGAGTGTTTTGAAGGTGTGCATAGCTAAGAAGTAACTTTTTGCTGTTGCTTTCCCTAACCCAATTTCTACAAGATTGTCAAGTTGCATCAGAACGATTTCAGGATATACTCTGAAATAAAAAGCAAAAGATAAATATCACACACAGATTTATAGGACACATACAGTTAATACACATACAGTTGTTTGTGAAAAAAAGGTAAAAGAATAATTAATAATGTCCATTATTTATGCCTCTTGGGTAGTGGACAATATGCAAGTTATATCACAGTCACATGATTCGAGTCCAAGTGCTAATGCTATTGACAGAGATTCTATATGTATATGTTCTGATATTTTCATATAAAGTTCATTTATTTTTATAAAAAAGTCATGGCTATAAAAATTTTTTGGCATTTAATTCATGGCATTTTATAAAAAATTATCAAATTTTTGATCATCCTGTATTTAAAGTAGAATTTACAATAGTTTCACATAAAAGAAAAATAAACATAATTTTAGCCTCTTGGGTAGTGGACAATATGCAAGTTATATCACAGTCACATGATTCGAGTCCAAGTGCTAATGCTATTGACAGAGATTCTATATGTATATGTTCTGATATTTTCATATAAAGTTCATTTATTTTTATAAAAAAGTCATGGCTATAAAAATTTTTTGGCATTTAATTCATGGCATTTTATAAAAAATTATCAAATTTTTGATCATCCTGTATTTAAAGTAGAATTTACAATAGTTTCACATAAAAGAAAAATAAACATAATTTTAGCATTTTTGCTGTATAATTCTATATAGGGGGAAAAATGTTAAAATACTATTCCTTTAGAAATTAAAGCACTTGTAAAAACATATTTTACACTTTCATATCACTCTTTTTCGAGGTCTAGAAAAAAAGCTCACAATGTGGTAATAATTATTTGTAGAGATAACAGTGACTAGTAACAGACTGCAATAAAAAAATAGCATGAAGAACAATAGCTAGTAGAGAATCAATTCACATTTTACACCCCTTGAATTCATATCCATCCTATTCTAACATTTGAAGGGCATTGATTGAAGGGCGGTTTATTACTTAGGACATTTAGAGTCAAAACCAGCTAGAAACTATCATTTTCATTAAGAAAAAAGCATTAGTTAAATCCATTAGTTTAGTTAATTGAATACTAAAACCATGCAAATAGAAGGATAAAAAACAGAGTTAAATCACATTTCATAACATTTCTTCCATGTGAAGTGTTGGCATTTGTTTTTGGCATTTTTTCCATATGAGCCATAATTATGCCACTTTATCAAATGACAATTTGTTACGAAAATAATCACTGCTTTAACATTCATGTACAAACTTCTATAATAAAATTCAAGCATCATCATAATAGTGAGACTTCAATCATATTCATTAGCATTAATGTAATACATTATTTGCCTCTATATCTTTCCATTTGCTTAGTTTTAATGTTAAAATAACTTTTATATTGATTTTACACACACAATGGCAATTTTTCTTACTCCGTCAACATTCCCAATAATTGGATGACAGATATTTTTTCTTCTTCAGTCAATGCAGACTTTGGATTTGAGAGACTAACCCATAAGATATTTGGAACAGACTTCGGAATTTCTTTGAGTTGAGCAAAATGCTTTATCTAAAAATATAATACATACATATGTAAATATATCAGACTACTCATATTATATTGGTTTTAACCATTAAATTACAAATAAAAAAACAAGTAAATATCAAAACTTCTTATTTTGGGGGGTAAAAGCTTTTATTTATAATTTGCGTTCATCAACGGTTAAATGGTTGAAACTTGGCAGTGCTTCAATTCATTATGCATAGTTTTCGATTAAAAATTTCAATTTTTATTTATATATATATATATATATATATATATATATATATATATATATATATACATATATATATATATAAAAGGCAAGATAAAAATGTTCGTAAACTGTGCTGATATCTCCAACCCTGATTGGAGGAGAGGAGAACTATTTTACCGTGGAGTAGAGGCACATGTGATGCGAGATGTGAAAAGGAAAAAGCAGGCCCGCAGTACAGGTTTTTTTTTTCTTAATCAATTTCTTCAACTGATAATGTGATACATTCATTTCATTTTAAAGGTGCACTAATGTTTCTTTTCTTTCAACTAGTTTAATAGATGCTTTCAGAGAAAAAAAAAATATTTTGGAAAATAATAAAAAATTATTGCTGTAATCAGATTGTCATGCTGTCCACATAAACCCCATTCCATTAAATAGTATATCCAATTTTAAGGAATAGAGAGAAAAATATCAATGAAAGGCTTGATAAAAATCTGAATTTAGTATGCTACATTGAAAATTTTAATTATTAAATGCAGCACCCAGAGAAGTTAAATTAAGGAAGTACAGCATTGAAACTACAGGACTAAAATTGAGACCTGCAAAGAGTAGCATTAAATGCAGGAATGTTAAATCAGGAGTTTAATGTAATCATAAAATTGTTAAATAACATTCTAAAGCTTTGAAATCATGCTCACAGTAAAGCAATTAGCATCAATCGATCAGTTTTGCTTTCATTATAGGAGTGTTTCTCAACCTTTTTATACTTGAGGTCCACTTCTAAATTTTATTTACTTCTGTATACTTTCCCTCTATACCTTAAACTCTTTCAGTTTAGAATACAGTGTAGAATTAGATAGGAATGAAACAGGCCAAGATAATCCAGTGGTTATGGCGAGAGAATCACACACAGTAGACCCAGGTTCAATCCTCGACAAAACCCAAAACTATTTCCATATTATCGCGGAGTATGGGCACTGCACATTAAATTTGTAGGTCTTAAAATCCATCCAAGAGATAATGGGTTTGGAAGGTACGGTCCCTGTGATTCCTATCATCATTAGGTTCCAGTTTAAATTGGGCGACACTGTCCCAGTTGTCCAAACAGTTACCTTACACCTTCGAGTAGGCTGGACGGTCTGGGTAGGGGAGAAAAGATAGGAATGAAGTAACCTTGCTTTCTAATTGATTGACCTGTTAGAAAAGTTTAATACAATTGCCAAAAGTGAGATACTGTCATAAGCTATGTTCCGTTTGTGTAAATTTTGTTTAAGTGGTTGGGCATGAACTATATAATTATAAAAAAAAATATACAGAAAGTAAACTTTAGTTTGAATATAATGATTATAATACAAATATCAAAAGTTTGAAATTATTTTTTACATACTTAGAGTAATTATATATTAATAATAAGACTTAATAATGTGAACTGCATAATATGCAGACAATATTATAATTTTATTTAGTAAGATTCTTGTAGTTGATGCAAATGAACAAATTTTTGAATGTCTGGTTGCAGAATTGTTAGTGATAATTGAAGATCACATCTGTTCACAATATCAAGATGGTTTCGAGTTTTGGATAATAGATGAAGAACTTGACCAAAGCAAGATTATATTAGGTAAGTAGGAAATGCTATATAAAAAAAAATTCATTTTGCTTTCTCCCAGAGTTGTGAAAACTTATTACAATTCCACTGTTTATCCAGATGTGAGAATGACGTTGCATTATAGTGAGGAATGAAGTTACTTTAATGCTGCTTTCCTTTAAATATTTCAGTAGGATATCGTAGAAGTAAATTTTCATGGCACACTTGGAAGTTTCAGTGGGCCCTTATATTCTGTTTTATATTCATGGCCCATAGCTTCCATTGAGAACCACTGCATTAGAGTATTCAATTCCAAACTCGTAAATATTTCTTATTATTAGTAAAGTTAATGGGCATTCATTGCTAATATGCTCAAACATAAGCCAAATAGGGTTATAAAATTGGTTGGGTTGCTGCACTAGGAGAATAATTTCATATTTCAACTATACTCAGCGACACTTTAACTTGATTATATCTATTTATACTTCAAGGTAGATCCTACCATCATAAAATATAGTTCTTGAAATGTCACAAATGTATGGCAGAAAGAATGGACGTTGAATTAAAATTTAAATAAAATTTGAAAACACCGAATATTTATTGTGAAATTAATTACTCTACAGTTTTAATTTTAGTGTATTTTTGTTATTTAACTGATTATGCATGTCAATACCTTCAATGAATCAAATGTCCGCAGAACTTTTTCACTTTCTGTTTGAAACTCTTGAGGTGAAACCCGAAAAAAAAAATAGACCCACCTTGGTGTCCAAATTTTCATACCTTTTTTGTTTTCAACATATTTGTTCTTCCTTGGATTTCGTGACCTTTTGGATTGACTATTAAAGCTCTTGTTATTTTAAATCTATCATATTCCAACCTGGTGGATTGAGTATCATTTCCTTACTTATCATGCACATTTGATGGCTTTAAGTACATTAAGAAGCTACAAGTTTCAGCATCATAGAAAAGGGAAACCACTTCATGTAGTGAAAAGTTATTGTAATGAATATCTTACACAATTTGGCCAGTATCATTCAGATGTAGTGTGAATTTCGTACAATTTGACATGAATGTGAACAATTTAACATTTATAATATCTGTAAGTGCTTTAGCAAATCAGAGCGTTAGATTTATGCAATTGAAACTTTTTATTGGTTCTGTTCAATCAAGTTAAGTTGTCTCCGAGTATAGTTAACTATAATACCCATTTTTTAAGTATAGTGCAATATACTGTAAAGGTCTACTTACCATTTAGAGCTGCAGCATGGGTAATAAACATAAATAAAAGGTAAATTATTAGCATAAACTATAAGTAAATTCAAATTTATAAATTAAGAGACGAAAATTCTATAAAATGAAATTAAACTTACATAAATTATATGCTAAATTACATGGTTTTCAAAATGGTCAACTTATTTTATTCAATTTGAGGAAATCAAACTTTAAACATCCACTGAGAATTTGAAATATTTGTATGTGATGTTATATGGGAAATCTCACTAAGTACATTTAAACTTTAAAAGTCACTATGTCTCACAAATATTTGAAATATTTTGAGGAAGGTCCATGTTAGTGTCTTATAAATAATATCATTTGCTTATAATCATGGATAAAGTTACTATTTATTTCATTATTGTGGATACTGGCAATTAATTTTTTGCAATAATTTTTTGATGTGGATACATTTTTAAAATCAATCCCATGGGGGTACCCTCAAGGAAAACTTGACCAACACAATTTTTTAAGACTGATCAAATGCTTATAATTTTTAAATTATAACAAATAGCTACAATCTAAAAACTGACATAAAAAGAGTAATATACCAATGATTTTAAAAATAAACTTCAAGGTCATGCACAGGGAGAGGGGAGAGCATCTGCCATTTTCCGGGTTGAATATGCTGAGTCATGCATCTTGAAATCAGTATAACTCGAGCAGATGGTTTAGAGGTAGGATAGTGATATTGATCTCAAACGATTCATCTGGATGAGATCTATCTAAACACCAATAATTTATAAACATTGAGTAAGTACTTTATTCAATGTAAAATAAATACTTTAGCTATTAGTATTAGAACAGGTACTTTATATAAGTGATAAACAAAAAATTTTTTTTGTGAGAAAATCCAAATGTCTAAATATTTGAAGCAAAAGTCCAACTCAAAATACTACAAACTTATAATCAGAAGAAAGAAGGAATCGAATAAGCCCAAAATGACTAATGCAGAATAATGTAGGGCCTATAGACAGAAAAAATAAAAAGTCGAAGTGATGCAACTTGTGGAGTCACAACCAAGCACTTGTACAGCTAGTATATGTAAATCAATGGATGTATATTTTGAATATAATTCAATTGAAGGAGATACATACACAGAACAATTAATTGTTACTTCTCATATCATCAACCTTTAATAAATACAATTAGAGTATAACTGCATTCCTTTTTCATTTACCAACCGACTTCTACCTCAATCCCTTACTGTCAAACACATATCCACGCATGTCCCAGACACAGCCTACCTCCTCCCACTTTTCTTCAAAAACGTTTGAAAAAGTTGTTGAGAGGTTTTCTTGATTTGATGAAATTAAATTGAATTAGAATTTCTATTAGAAAGGTTTCTTGCGATTATCAATTGAAATAATCATATTATATTTCATTTTAATCTATTCTTTCAAGAAGACAGACAGATAGATACACACCATTAAAAAAATTGTTGATTCATATTTAAGGGTTCTCAAATTCTAAGAATCAAAATTTTGGTGATCACAATACTTTCTTTTTGTATATACTTTGTACTGTAAGCAAAAACCTGCAATGTAATAATCAAAATATTTCAACTGATAGACATAAATGACTTTATATAATTGCACATAAATGAAAGTTACAAAATGCAGTAAATTATAAACTTACAAATTCTTGAATACTTTTAGCATCATCTGTAGAAGCACCATTCAAAAGTTCAATTAAATTTTTCGTAATTTCATTAGAATCACTGAAACAAAATCCAGTATTTGTAAATTTCAAATTAAATTTTTTATATTATCAATAAGTATAAGCATTAGCTAAGCAATACTTCAAGTAAAAGGTTATATTAAAATAATTTGGTTACATAGTAATAGAGTTATACAGTATATACTCTTTTTAAAGCTGTCATTCTTAAACTGAGGGTCAAAAGCCCAGACCGTCGGGCTCATCCTAGGACATAGAGCAGCAAGGTGGGCGACCGGTTAAACTGAGGGTCGTAAAAATGTAAAAATTTGAATAAATACATATTTTGCTAGTTACTTCTTTTGTAAATGTTGCATTTTAGTTCATTGTGATATATATTCATTTTGTTATGCTTTGTCCAAAGATAGGAATTTATATTTTAAAAGATGTATTTGATATTAAAAATAAATCTGTTAGTAATCAGTATTACGAGTATTTAATTTAAATTAAATTTGCATTTATTAGTCACTGTTATATACGGTTACTGTATTTGTTAGTACTACTTTTCAGAAAACGAAGACATTCTTTTGTTTGGTGGTGGATCACCAGTTACTGTCAATCGATGCAGTGGGCCCTCTGTAATTTTTAGGTGTGAAAAGGGCGGGGGGGGGGGGGGGGGGGGGGGGGTCATGAGATCAAAAAGTTTAAAAACTACTATTTTAGAACAACCACTTGGCTTTTGGACAAAAAATGGTCATATAGACGGTGCATTTTACTAAGTACACAAAACAGATGTTGTACTCAAGTTATAAATAAAAAGTGTATATCACAAAAATAGCACTTCATGGTAAAAAAAAACCTCCATGCCAAGCACAAAAACAAAAACCTTTTTCCAAAACAGTTATGGAATCTCAAAATGGTTTACACCAAGTTGTCACAGGACTGCAGCTGTACTTTCAGGTCTTAGGTATCCTGTTGGAGGATCTCATTCCTAACCCTCCAAAGCAACTGTAGCCCTTTCTCATAGTCAACTAAAATAAATTGACTGGTTAAAAAGGGCTATTTATGATTTGAAGGAGGATAGGGATCCTTCCACAGAGTACTCTAGATCAGAAAGTATAGCTCAGGTTTTCTGGTGTAAACTATTTTGAGATTTCACAACTGTTTTAGAAGGAGGTTTTGTACTTGGGAGGGAGGAAGGGGGGGACACTGTGTAGTGCTGTTTCTGTGTGTGATGCTTTGGGATGTTCTGTGGTACTACCATATTTTTTCTTTGTTTTACTTCTTCTTAGCTTTGTGGGCATATTATACAGAAAACAGAATCTTCAGCTATCTTGGAGGTTGAAGAACAGACCTCTGAAAATCAAGGTTTATTATGCTAAGTATAATATACACTTGACAGCTATGGATTCGGAGATGAAGACTTAGCAGGACGGAATGCTGCCATGTTCATAAAATATTATTCCAGGAATTCATTATACAGCATAACCTAAAAAATCCAGACATCTAAAATCCAGAAAAGTTCCAAATCCATGTTTTTATAATTTTTTTAACCCCCCCCCCCCTATGTTTTTAATAGAAGTTGTTAATTCCAAAACTTATAACTTAGTTGCGTCTTATAATAAGTAAATAAATTTAATATATCCTAATTATTTTATGTCACATTCATAAATCGCTGAAAGAAAAATGTAATACAATTTAAAAACTTTTCCGAATAGTTAGTGTAAGTTTTTGCCAAATATACTCAATGTAAATTTTGAATACCTTTCCCTTTTCTCTATAAAAATGTAACGTTTTCTAAATACAGTTTTTGATTTAACATTAAAAATACTTACAGTGAAGTATTACTTACAGTGATTCATTTTTTTCCTTGAACGATAGATATAAATATCATTTATTAACAATTTGAAATAACTATTCAGGGTATTCATATATTCAAGATCTGGTTAATATTTGAATTCAATATTGTAATTTGAAAAAAGTGTTATTCGTCCATCTCTACTGGAGAACTTTAAATGTAGCTTACATACACATATACAGATAGTTGATATTGAAAAGAATTTTACAAATGTATGCCTTGGGCGCGGTAGTCCAGTGGTTAGCGCACTGGAGTTGCACTCGGTTGGCCCGGGTTCGATTCCAGCCACTGCCAAAACTGCCGCCGTGTTCACGCGGAGTACGATCACGTTAAACATGTGGGTCCGTAAGTCCTTCCGAGAGGTTGGTGGTAGGGGAAGAAGGGTACGGTTCCTGTGGATGCCTCCCCCACTGGGTTCCGGTCTAAATTGGGTGGCACTTCCCGACCGTCCAAACAGTTATCTTACACCTTTCTGGTAGGTCGGACAGTCTGGGTCTCAACAACAACAACAAATGTATGCCTTTAATTTTAGTACATGAGTTAAAACATATTTATCATCACTGGAATAGACTACTCAACTACAAAGATAAAGAAAGATATGAGTACCTCTTTTTATCTCCATTGGATAGATACAATGACTTGAAAGCGCTCAAAGCAGCATCTCTAATTGCTGCTTCTTTTGACCACACAAGTTTTAGAACTTCTTTGATACCACCTTCTGAGCCTTTAACAGAATTATCTGCAATGGCAATGATAAATTCGATAGCTTCCAAGATGTCAGTTTGAGTTGAGGAATGCAGCAAAGAATGGATAGGGTCAATTATGCTATTTATAACCTCAGAGAAGTTCATGGTATTCTGGAAATGTGAATATATGAATCAGTTTAAAATAACTTGCAAAATAAAAACACAAAATTATTTAAAATTTTTGCATAAAAGGATATCACTAGGTTACTGGGATTTGATCAACTTGCTCAAAACGGAGGTTTGGTTTATAAAGTACTAGCCACCTTCAGTAACCAACCAATTTGGTCTTTGAAAAACATCTTAACTTACAATAATTTTGAGAATATCTACATTGAGGGCCACTAACACATGTGTGCCTGCTTTAAATCTCTTAGCTATCTTGAAATCTTTCATTCAATGGAAACATATGTCAGATATGTTGCTATGGCAACTGATGTCAGTCAGTATTATGCATACTCAGTAGACTTTGGCACAAAGTTCCAGAGTTGAAAATATCAATTTAGTCATATATGCTTTAAAAAATCTCCTAATAATCACAATAAAAAATTAAAGCAAGAGATATAAAAGATATATCTTTTTAAGATAGGAATCATGCATTTTGATGCTGGTAAATTTTAATAAGATTTTCAGTATTTTCGCAGATGTTAGAATTTAAAAACCAATTTCAATAAAAAAATAACAAATTTCAAATTCTTTAAAATTTAGTCAAAAGTTGGGAAATTGTTTAGTGTATTTTATTCAAAACTTGACCAAAAGAGCAATATTCGTACTTTACGATGGTGTTTAGATTGAAACATTGTGACAATTTTTTTTATCAGTACGAATGGACTGTTGTGAAATTGGCTAAAAATTCTGCTTCAGCATTACATAAATATGATAATCAAATATTAAAAAAATAGCTCTGAGGTACCTTTGAACTTGTCGAGAAGTATATCTGTACATCATTTCATAATTGTATGTTGTTAAAATTTTTCACAATGGAGTGCACGCGACACACACACACAGAGAGAGAGAGAAAGAGACAAGACATTGACCATATTTATAGATACAAGACATTAAACATAAATCAGATGATCAAGGCTAGTTGTTGCAAGCAAAAGGTTCTCAAACAGAAAGTATCAGCATATCAAGTTGTTCTATACATAAAAACAAACCAATAGTTTGCTGCAATAATGAAAGATATAGCTTTATTTTTTATAGTATCTTTGTTTTTTCTCCAAACACATTAACATAACAAAAGCAATAAATGTAACATTGGTCATAAGATTTGTCTAAGATAATTTTAAAATGAGATTACAAATTAGCACTCTAAATTACTTTTATGTAATCCACAACCATCTGCTGCTTTTTCAAAGTTTCTTGAGCAGCATCAGATTCAGCATCTTGCTTTTGATTATTATTTTCATTTTCAGGCAAAACATCCATAGCATTCTCAGGTTCACCATCTTTTGATTTATTTTCTGAAACATCTTTGTTATCATTTTCCATTCTGTCCTTGGGAGTTCCATTTGACTCTTGTTCCATTTTGTCCTCAAGAGGGGGTCCCACTTCATCAGTCGTTTTCTTCTCTTGCACATCCTTCTCTTTATCAGGATCGAGTTCATCATCAGAATCATCAAAAATGACAGCATTTGCCTGCTTAGCTGAAAAATATTTAAATACGTATAAATTTAACTATGCAAATCTTTACTTATATACAGAGTCAGAGAATATAGACGAATGCGTAAACGCTATTCGCAGAAAGTTTTTTGAATTGCAGAAATTTTAGAGAATTATTAAAATATATTTTTTTTCCTTTTTACTATAATGTGACAATGAAAAAATATCATCAGATTCATAGAAACATTCATATTCACAAGAATAAACAAGGCCGATTCACAGCTCCAATGAAAGAATACAAAGTGATTTGAATCTTCAATATCATTCTGCCTTCAATCATTTCTCATAAGATCCAATCATTCTAGGTTGCACCCCATATCAGTGCTTCGCTTCTGCCTGTTTCCTCCAACTCTGATGATTCTGTCATGACCTTGATGTGTCAGGTTACGAAGCGGTTTCGCTCACCACACGATCTCAAGAGAAGGATAAATTTCTCGCCACGTGATTATTTCAGCCGTGGGGTAGAATTATACTCAGAGTCAGAGCTTCCTTATCTGTAGTAGTTTAGTGGCAAAAGTGAGTGATCGATCTTGCACGTGGGAAAAGAGAATCTATCTGCAATTACTTGGATTATGTTGTCTGTTATTTTATCTTAGTTTTTTTTTTCATTTTATTGCAAAATGAATCGCAAATATCCGAGTTCTTCACAGAAAGTGAAATGCTCCTTTTGTTGTGAAAAAATACTTGAAAAGAATTGCGGCATGCATCTTCAGTGAAAACATGAACAAAGCAATACTGCTGATAAAAGAAGCGCTGGACAAACATCCATAACTAGCTTTGTGATGGCAAGTTAGCAAACATGATAGTATTATTGAAAACAAAATCGTGTGTATGTCCACGATTTCCACCAGTGAGGAGCTTCCTATGCAGAATGCTGGTTCTCTTATGAATCCAGAAAATTCTACAATAAATCCTTCAGAGATGGAAGCTGCAGTTGCCAGTACAACTGATGACAAATTCCTACTTATTCTTTAGCACATTAAGAAGCTGGATAGCACATTAAGAAGTAGTTAGTATAAAGCAGAATAAAATAAGTGTCTCCAGTAATTGTGAAAAAGATCATGAAAACAAAAAGGAAGAGGAAAATAACACAAATATGGCATACGTTTTACAGTCTTGCCGATCAATCTCAGACATAACTTTTTTTTTTTGATGAGTTTGATGAATCACTATGCACTATTATTTGCTGCACATGTGTGCCAATGGGAAACTCGTTACCTGAAAAAAGAGGCTTTAACCCTCATCTTGCCGTATTTGTGTTCAATACAGAAAATGGAACAGATTTTCCTGTAGGTTGCAACTTGCCTATTGCATTCAGATACCCAAAGACATTTAAAACACCACTTGTTGAGCAACATTCATAAAAAGTCAGTATAATTAAAAGCTGGAAAAGGCAAAGAAACATATCAAAGAAGAGAAAGGGAAGTTGGCATGTGTATGTGCCATATTGCCTATAGGTTGTAATATAATGGCCGTCCTTATAGTGATTTTGAGGAAAAAATAGCAGTCAGTGTTCAAAATGGCTGTGATATGGGGGATATTAACAACTCAGAAGCAGTTGCCAAAAACTTTTTAATGTATGTTTCTGATACTGTAACGTGCCATCTGAAATTGATTTTGAATGAACGGCAAATTCAAACTGGATTTGAACTACCCCTAAAAAAAATAACAGATAAAGCAACCTAGAAACACTGTACTGAACATTTCATTTTGGCTGTGACTGTTGTTCCAGACTCCAATGAGTTACTCCATGTCATTTATTTAGGACACCCTGTAATCAAAGAACACAATGGTCAAGGTGCGACAGCCAGTATATTCTCTTGTATTTCTAAATGGGGCATAACTAAGAAACAGTTTGTTGGAGGTAGTTTTGATGGCCAATATTTTAATCTTGGTATACCTAAATATTTAAATTAGCATTTTGAAACAAAGGAAGAAAATAAAACATTTTATTATGACTGGGATCCTATGCATAAAGCAGGTTTAGTTAATAATCATATGCGAAAAAAATTTAAATTTTCATGGGTTGTGGCAATATATCAACCAGTAACTTCAATTTTTAATGAATTTAATTTTGGGAAAGAATATGAAAATTTGAAGGATGTTAGTTCCCAACTGCATATGCAAGATCCAAATGAAGAACAGGATAAATTTAAAAATCCTTGTTTCTTTAGTGAAACAAGATTTGCAAATCACTGCAAAAAGGTTCATAAAAACTTTAGAGAGGATTTCAAAGCTATTATAACCATCCTGAAAGAGCGGAAAGTGAAGTCTGTTGAGGGGGTCATGCACAAAGAAAAAGCAACAAATGCAAATTTACAAATGAACAAAATTTTCAATTCTAAATTCTACCCTAGACTCTCTGGTTTGTGCAATATTTATGGCCATTTCAGTAAAATTATTTGCATTTTGTAGGAAGTTGATATCCTTCTACATGAAAGATGTAACAGCTTTATCAGTAAAGTAAATTATTTAAAAGCTATGTCTTCTGTATGTAAAGAAAAATGTCCCTGAGGTAAAATTGAGACTGCAGAAAAGATGGAAGGTGAATTTAATAAAGTTGTGTGCTTTTGGCCAATTTATCATGCTGACTGTGAATCCTTAGATACTCTTGGAGTTTATCAAGATGTTCCCCCTTTTCTTACAGAGTCTGAGGAATTGAATAATACCGGAATAAAGTGAAGAAATAAAAATAAATGCAAGCAATAGTAAATTGTTAGTTGACATTGACAGTGAATTATCTGATCTTTCCTCGTCCATACCCCAAGAACTGTCATCAAATGTTTTCACGGAAGAAGACTTTATATTAATTGACCACACTCGAGTTTTAACAGACTCAAAACTGTTAGCAACAAAAATAAAGCTGAAAGGGGTTCCCTTAACAGTTACATCACAAATAGAAAATTTTTTGATTTCTGCACAAAAGTTAGCTTATGATTTAAAGGATGTGTCCCCCATCTGTGCTACACCTTCAATATAGAAGATTTCTGGAAAAAATTGAAGATATCATTAAATGTATGCTCGCAAAGGAATTTAAAGAATTAAAGAGGACAACTTTAATTAAAAAACTTCTCTCCAGCAAAACAGTATTGTATAAAGACATTGGATTAATTATACACATAATATCTGTAGCTTCTGTTGTCTTATGTTTGTAGAATCTGTGTGTGAATCATTAACATCAAAATATGAATACCATAATAATAAGACACGACCTGTAAATGAAGAAACAGTCCACCGTGAAATGATGATATCAGTGAATGGACCTTTATCTACAAAATATGATTCTGCCATTTCTGCTGCATTAAATCAATATTTTAGTAAGCAGAAGGATTGGCATTTTGCACGAAGAGGCCACAACATTAAGGAGTGGCTTGTATCTAAATCAGTAGACAGACTGATGGACAAGAGTTCATCTCTTCCATTCATGGATTCATAGCTGTTTTATTTTAACAAGTATTCAGTCATTTTTTAAATTCAACTTATTCATTTTACAAGATTTATAATATAACTATGTGCTATTTAATAATCATAAACTGATACTGTCATATCATATGTACTTCAAAAAACTGTACTTTTAATTTTAACTTTTTCATTTTACTTTTTATTAATTTCAACTAAAGAATTCAGAAAATTGAAATATATTGAGTGAATTATTCGTACTGAGGTTATAAGGCACATCATTTTATGCTACCTTCTTGATTGAATTTCAATAATACATAAAATATTCTACTTAATTTTTTTTTTTTTTGTGTTATTATGAGTAATGCATATGCACTGTTACTTTCATTTTCAAAAAACTATATTATATATTTAACTCTGGTAAATTATATTTTTTCTCCTCTTTTTTTCCATTTACTGGTACCCTGAAAATATTACTTGAATAAATTAGGTAAACAGAAAATCAATATTTTTGTGGGAGATGTGTGCGCATATACCGCATATGACTCGGCAGATTTTTGCAGAAAATTTTTAGGAAAATACTTTTGTTCGCAGACAGTTTTCAATTTTATACCACTCTGCCTATATATATAACAAAGTTTTACTTATATACACCAAAACCAATCTAAAGCAGTAGTTTCATTGTTTATAAGTAAGAAAAAATAAAGACTTTTCGTCTTTATTTAGAAGTGTTAACAAAATTATAATTAAAAATGCCATTTTGGGACACCCCTACTAGGCTCACAAGCATTTCGTAAAAATGACTCTACTTACAAATGCTTTAATATATGTTAAAATACTAAATACAAAAAAAAAAAATAAATAAATAAATAAAACAAAGCTTGTTACTAAATTTTTATAGATTTTTCTATTAAAATGTCCAATATACTCACAAGTAATTTTTCAATTTTTGCATAAAATTATAGCATAAAAGATCATTGCATTTGAATACTTTTATATAGTAAATGCACATAGAACTGATGATAAAATTATTGGAGCATATATTGAATGTAAGCTATTATAACAACATAACAATTAAGCATATATTATTTCAATTTGAAGACCGTTATCAATCATGCTATATACAATTCATCAAATGTAGTGAAACAGAAGCTAAAAGCTTAGTTACATATTTTTTAAACATTAGTGCCAAATTTTCTCAACTTGGTATTTTCTAATATTTTAATAGGATAAATAAAAACTTAATAAGCACTGTGAAGAACCCTGAAAAATAAGCAATTTTAAAGGCCTTTAAAAATTAAAATTAAGGACCTTCTACAGACCATAGGAGGACATAAATTGCTTTCCTTTTTAAATTTCAAAAATTGGAAAAAAATTCAATATAAAAATATTTTATTAACAAAACCAAAGTATAATACTTTAATTTCACAAACATAATTAAATTCTATTAAACAAGTGGTGTCCTCACAGTGCATCTGTAACCTTGTGCCTTTTATTGCTCAGGTAATCAGAAATGACTATCCAAAATTTCATTTATACACATCTATGAATCTCTTGCACTTGGATAAGAAAATCATAAAATTTACAAATAATGGAGAACTATCTTTTTAAAATAGTAAACGGAGAGAGCAATGTATAATTGTGAAAGCACATATATAGAAAATTTCACATACATAAATTAAATTGATTTCAGATCGAATAATATAATTTTTTGTGCAAAAAATGTTACAGTAATTATAACAAATTCACCATGAATAAAAAAAAATGAGTTTAACAAACTTTCAATCATGAATCATCATACTTAAGAAAAGAATGCAAATAGTGAATAGAATAAATCAGTGAATAACATCATCTGGTCCCAAATGCTGAAGAATACATTTGTAATTCTTAAGCCACTTACTCTTGGAGTTCATGAAGCTGTTGCATTATTCAATGATGGGAATGTGGCCAAATTTTTAAATTTTACAAGCAGCAGGGATTGAACCAGAATTTCATTGTAAAAATGCTATGGAAAAAAAGTAGCTGATTTACGGGCGCTTGTAGCTGTAAGAAAACAGACTGAAACAAAGAAAAAGGCCAAACAAAAGAGAGAAATAAGCAAAATAAAAAGTTAGAAGAGAACTTTTAAAATGGAGAAGAAGATGGGAAACCTTTACTAAATAAATATTCCTGGGTAAGAAATTGCATTTTTATACTTTAAATGCTGTTTTCTCAAAATGTTTTTTTTTTTCATCTCAATGTACCTTTTCTTAGAATCTACTTAATATTTTACTTTGAAACATTTCACACATATTCATATCCCGGCCACACAACTTGATACCATAAACCCCCTGGGTTGGTCGTGTGGTCTGGGCCTTCAACACATATTCATATCGGGGCGTGGTAGCCCAGTGGTTAGCAGGCAGGAATTGCACTCGGCTGGCCTGTGTTTGATTCCCTCCGCTGCCAAAACTGCCGCCGTGTTCAAGTGAAGTACGATCAAGTTAAACATGTGGGTCTGTAAGTCCTTCCGAGAGGTTGGTGGTAGGGGAAGGGGGGTACGATCTCTGTGGATGCCTCCACCACTGGGTTCCGGTCTAAATTGGGTGGCTCTTCCCGGCCATCCAAACAGTTACCTTACACCTTTCTGGTAGGTCGGACGGTCTGGGTCTCAACAACAACAACAAACAGACATACGGGTTTGAAGATATACAAATGTAAAGATAAATCATTTAAATATTTTTACAAAAATGAAAAAAAAAGAAACTAAAATTTATATACCCTAAAAATATTTATATTTATATATATATATATAAAGTATGCAAAAGTGTTTAAATATTAGCTGTGTCATTTTTAAATAGGTTCTATAAGTAGATTCTGAGAAAAAAGTATATAATTTACATATATTTTTTACGTATTTAAGTTACAAATAATAAAAGGGGTACTTTAAAAAACTATGTTTTTGCTTTTACTTGTCCTTTACTTAAAGCCAAAATGTTGAGAAATAAAGATGATGGACTTCGATGGGCCAAAGAAAGTAAGGAAAATAGTCTCAGCCAAAGAAGAAATTCAAAACTTGAGCCAATTAAATTGTTATTTTCAGAGTCCTATTGTCAAAAATTTTACAGATGCCTAGAGCACAGCTACTCTGCCCAGTTACAGCTAGTAATTAATTATTGTTGAACAAAAGCCTGAAGAAATTAATAAGTATCTAGTTTGGGGAGTAATGGGATGATTGATTTTCTGAATAAATTTTAACAGCATAAAATCTGAGTTAATTTTCTCAAAACATTTGAAAATTGCATATTCTATATCAGTGGATCTGGGGGGTTTAATTTTCCTCTGTGAAATTCAATTCTTTACATTCTAAAGCACTAACGCAAAATTAAATTTACATATTACCTGCTTCTTCTTCATCATCTGAATCCTCAAATATCACGGGCACACTTTGTTTTAATTCTTTCAACTTTTCCATCTCCTTTTGATAACTTTCCTTCAAAATTGGTAATGGAACCTGCAAGAATGAAGAGCAATTCTAAAATTAATTAAATTCATGTTTTTCAAACCCATTCTATTAATTTTTCAATATTTGTCATAGCACAGAATGTTATTAATTGCTATTTAGCTATGGAAAACTGGATATACCAGTGAATAAAGTTCAGAAGCATATTTTATCCATTAAACAAATGGATTATTTGTGGTGTTTCCAAAATGATTCAGTAATGATTTCCAAAATGATTCAGTCAGAGAATATTACAGTAAAGGTTGATATCGTGCCAAATTTTTCTATCTTATATGAGACTAGCAGCATAACCGTTCTTTGTACGGAATATACAATATAAAGAAAGTTAAAATTCACAATAATGTGCAAATTCCTATAGTATTCTAAATGACATTGTTATTTAAAACACTCTATTAAAATATTTTAATTATATTCCTAAAAAGAAGTCTAAGAATAGCTGTTCTAGCTATACAAAATTATCTTCACAGGCATGTCTGAAGAATAAAATAGCCTGATGCCATTTCTAAACAAATTTACAGAAAATAGGAAATTGAATCAATATATGCCAAAATGAAAGCGCTAAAATTGTATTAGAAGACATACCCATACTATTTATATCTTGTGGATTAGAAGATATACAAGTACTATTTATATTTTCATAGATTAGAAGATTATACCTGTACTACAATATATGGATTTGAAAAATCTTTCACCAAAATAAAACAGATGATATAAGAATTTGAAAATATAAAATATCCCCATAATCTTTAAACCAAAAGACCATAATAAATATAATGCAATCAAAAATGCAATAGAATAATAATAATTAAAAAATACTAATAATAATCATATTGCACACAAACAATATTTTTTAACAACACTAGTGAAAGGCAACTGTTTCTTTGCAAAAATGTATTTCATTTAAACATAGCTCATAATTTATTCTTTCAAGGATTGTATGCACAAACAGAATTTATATCGCACATCAAAAGTTTTGGATATTTCAAATTGTTTTACAAACATAATAATAGAAGGCTGAAATAAAGGGGTTTTTTTCATAATAATGTGATTAAATCAATCAAAATCCCAAAATATAGTCAATTTTGAGAGCATAAATTAAAATTTGATGTGAATCTAAATTTTAATTTAATATTTATTTACTTTCATTGTAATAAATGTAATTTAAATAGAGTCATTAAAATAATAAACAAAGGAATATAAAACTTAGAAAAATAAATAATAAAAAAAAAGTATGTAAAACTGGGGGGGGGGGGGGAAACCATGAAAAATGACCACTTTTGGAAACAACACATGAAATACAGGTGCTAAGCTCAATGTGCAAGCTGTAGATAAAATTTTTTAAACCCCTAATATCTGTCGCATATCAGTCAGAAACATTTTAATAAGAAAATATTAAGCAGTATGATTGTGCATGAATTATTATAAAATGCATCATAAGGCTGTTTTAAGGATGCATTGGATTCCTATCGTCAATGCTAAACAGACTAACAAAGCTAAAGTCAAAACGATAATAACCCATTCTGTCTTTTTTTTTTCTTGGTTTGTTAGTCAGCTTAGCACTGAAAAAGAGGATTGAATGTATCCTTGAAACAGCTGTGTCATTTTTCCCCTATGGGGGGGGGGGGGGGAACAAGATGGAATCGGATAGCGGTATCAAACAAAATGTAGTGGGAGTTGAGAAGGAAGAGGCTGATGAACCGCTCCACAAAGTAGTACTCCAGGTAGGAAACTTGAGCACAGCCGGAGGGAGATCCAAGGTCATTGGTGAGCTTTACGAAGTAATACGAGTCCATCCACTTGGACTGCAGATCGGAGAAGCAAAAATTCCCAACCACAGTAGCACGATTGTTGCTAGTGGTCAGGCGGGATCTCATGGAGAAATCTCCGGAGTCGACTGAGATGTAATTATATGACCTCCAGAAGAACGGATACTTGTCCTAAAGACTCTTGAATAACTATGAAACGGCATAGGGGTGAAGGAATATAAAATGCATCAAATAAAAATCGACGCTCTTTTTAATTTGTTGCTCTTTCTCTTTATTCAATGGCATCCGATTGGTTACAATATGTTTAAATAACTTTAGGCATTTACAAATCCATATTGGGTTCTCAAATAGAACACATATGCTTTCTAGTGATGCAACGGATATTAGTTTGGTCGAATACTGGATGCCGGATATTCAACCTGAATTTAAAACCGGACATCTGGGATATCCGGCCAACAGTATAATTTTCTTTTAAAAATCCTAAATAGTTACTATTTCATTATTCCTATTCATAGGTGCAACCAGGGAATGGTTTTTAAGGTTAAAAAAAATCCTCCCCCAGAAGACCTCAATTTATATGAAGAAATAGTAATTTTTGTGCTAATTTCAAGGGTGTAACCCTTTATAGAGCGAATACCACCCTCCCCAAAAAAAATTTCTGGTTGCGCTACTGTTCCTATTTAATTTTTCTTCTCATTTGTCTGGGTTTTTTACATGATTATAGCTAAATTAAATTCTTAATTCAGAAGAAATACACATTTTATTTTAAAATTATTATATTTTAAAGCAACTAATACAAATCAAAACCAGTAATAGCCACTAGACTATTAAAACTTTTAAAATGGCCATTAAAGCTTAAGCGTTAAGTGTTTATATACTTAATGATTATCAAGTTGGTTATTAATATAATTACACTTTGGTTATTAATATAATTACACTTTGGTTATTAATATAATTACACTTGTTAACTTCTTAATATTTAGTAGCCACTGCTTAAAATAAAATTCCAGTTTTGATTATAGCAATTAAGAATTTAAAAACCTTATCACTCTTTAAATTCCTACATAATATCACAGATAACTTGATAAGTAATAGAAATAGATATCATAAGTACAGTACGCGACCTCTTATCTGGCGTCCCAATATCTGGACTCTCCCAAAACCGAATTGCGCCAAAATAATGCCAAATTCTGTCACAACACTCAATTATTTGTCAAAAATTGCGCCAAATAGCAGTTTTTTGTTTAAAATCCCACGAAATGATGGATACTACCTCCATGGTAGATATATTTGTTCCATGTCAGATAAACATACTTTCGACGAATGGCAAAACAGTTTGTTTCTGAAACGATATAAAAAACTTACATTTTTAGAAAAAAAAAAAAAGAAACATATTTTCTTTTTTAGAATGGGTGCACGTTTGTTTGATGCTTCAATGATTTCATAGTGGTAAAGTGACGTCATGTTTTTCACTGCAAAGTGACTGGGGCTTTTGGAAAAAGCTACGGAATCTAAAGAAATTTGCAGAGATTTTTAATTTCTTTTCTCGTGTACTAGTAAGTTTATAATTTTCAATTTATGGATTTTATTTTCACATAGTTAACATAAAAATTTAACTTTTGGCATTTCCAGTTAACCGTTTTGTTAACTGTATGCTGTTTAGAAAACTGTTTTACTGTTTTAGAAAAAGTGTTCCGATTTACGGAAAAACCCCTTATCCAGAATTCCTGTAGTCCCAAGCATTCCGGATAAAAGATCCTGTATTGTATTTTTAATTAAAACATTATAATTTGTTGTAATGATGTCAATAAATTATAATATTTTCAGGTGAAAGAAATAAGCTTAATTTTAAAATTGAATTTATTTTCACCCAAAAGGATTGTTCTAAAAATACTACCTCTCCCCACACTCCTTTTTTTTTCTTTAAATAATCTATATCTCATCATTTATCACTTACTAAGTAATGAAATATTTGAGAATACCACATTTGGAAAATAATGATTTAATTCTTATTATATTTAATATAAAACAAACTTGGCATGTTGGCAATTATTTTGCCCCACCATCAGGCAGTGTACATAGTGAAAGATTGTTTTCTGAAGCAGGAGTCATTTATGAAAAAAAAGAGAAATATAATTTTGGCCAAAAATGAAGAAAAACTACTCTTTTTGCATCATAATTTTAAAATTTTAAAAGGGGGAACAAATGTTTAATTTTTTTTAATTTTTTTTTAACGATTTTTGAAATATTTGTGTCTTCTGAATGTTTAATTACTAGTGTAAAAAAAAAAGGATGTTGTTGACGGAAAATTTATTTTTAATTTGTAATGTAAATCATAAGAGTAATATTCATTGTCAAAGATATTGAATGTAAAGGAGAGATTTTGAATGTATATCAAGAAATAAAATGAAGGTTTAGTTTAAGAAACTATAATAAAAATTGAGAAACCTGAAAATTTTAATATTACTATTAATTGAGTTATTAAAAATACTTATTTTGCATATTATTTATATGGCTAGATATCCGGCTTAATAGTCGGATACCGGATGCTTACAGGATATCTGTTGCATCCTTAATGTTTTCTATGCAAAATGGAAGTAGAAACAACTCCATTGACCATGAGCAGAAAATACATCCTGACCATAACTATATTTTTTACACTGTGTTACTAACAGCCATTATTGATTTAATTTAGACATGCGAGACATTGTTCTAAAATTTGGAACAAAAGGTTCCAGCATTGCCCCGAGGGCAGAACACGACCATGCCCTTCAAGATTTCATAGCCAACTAAGACTAATAATCTTTTTTCATAAGCGATCATCATTAGTGGAAGTGAACTCAAGCGTGACATCACAAAATATAGCTCCAATACATTACAATATAAAATTACATTCGGGTTCAATGCCAGAGGCGGAGAAAGTGTATCATAACTCCTTAGGATGTCAGCACAGACCAAACGTCTCCTAAAGGTCAGGCCAAACATTTGGCGATATCAATTTAGAATAAAATTAAAAATAGAATTTTGAATTAAAATTGAAATTAAGCGTTGTTGAATATAATGGAACGAAATGGAATTTTGATACCGTGTTTCCGAAAATAAAATTTAGAAGAAATAAATTAACAAATGGGGCGTGGGGAGGAGTTCATAACAGCTGTATACTGCATTGTATAATAATTTGTGTGTAATTGTGCTATTTAATTTTTCCTTATCCTTTGCAAAAAGACTTTTTATTATTTTTGCAAGTGTTCATCAACCAGTACTGATCTATACACTGATTTTAGATATTTCATTGTTAAAAAGATTTTTAAAATATATATGTCATACAAAAAAACAAATATAAATCCAAGTACTAACTTTATAGTTTGTACTTAAATTTATAGTTTTCAAAAAAGTGCAGTATATATAAAATGTGTAAAAGTAGTATAGTGTACGTAAAATGTGTAAAAACAGTACATTTAAAATGGGCTGCTTTTATGTTATGATCAAATTTCAACTGCATTTCCATACTTTTATTTTATTTATCAGACACTGGGCCATGGGTTGGATCTAAATGGTTGGCAAGCTGCATTTTACCAGAGGGCTGTAGTTTGGAGACCCCTGACTAGAGAATCATCTTGATTATACAAAAGGTACAAAATTCTGTCACAGTGATAGTAGTGATTAAAAACTCATTTTTGGAGCAAGAAATGAGAATAAATTCCTTAAAAACAGTTGATTCGGAACAATTTGTGGTAAGAATAGTTATACTAGTTCAAATCAATGAAAGCACGATTAACATCATTGTAAAACACTAAAAGTCAAAATTTTCCTCATCATAGCTTGCACTTAAGGTGAGCAATTCTGTTTACTCAATGGCTTTTGTCACCCTACCTTCTTCAAACAAAGATAAAAAAAAACCTTACACATACCTGGCATGCAAACTGGTTGACATGGACAAATTCCGCCATGAAAGACATTGCATTTTTTCTAACATTGCTTGCCTTGTCCTGCAATCTTTTAGTAATAATCTTTCCAATATTATACAACTCAATGGAGGCTAAAGCTTTTTCCTCCATAAGCATTTTTAAGACTTGAATTGCTCGACACCTGACAAAAGAATTACCATCAAGCAAGTGAGCCTAAAAAAGAAATAACTTCATAAATAGATACCAAAGTTTAGTGAGAAACTATACAAAATGTGAATTAAAATGAATAATTAATATCACCCATAAGTCTAGGACTCTAATCAATTCACTACACTCACCAATCTTCAATTTTGGTGTACACAAATTAAAATTTCAAAACCAAAAATCACATTAAAATATCTGATTTGTGAAATATTTGTCAGTTTTTCAAATCAAGGTTGAATTGTACAAGTATGAAGATGGTTACATGGTCTTAAATACACTTACATGTAAACTCGTCTTATATGTGAATACCATTCATGTGCACTCAAATAATATCACCATGGTTTTAACAATGTAAAATGTTTGCTTGGTTTGCTCAAATAATTCTTTTTAAGACTTTCTTAGACCCTGCTAAAAGTTCTTGCTTATGCACAATATCTTGTTATGGGGCAGAAGCTGATTCAACATAATGGTTCATGGGTGATGATGCATAAAGAGTTGAACACTTTCTTGCTTAAATATTGTTAACATGGAATTTTTAGAAAATGCCGCTAAATTGATAAAAATCTCAGAAAATTAAGTTTCATTTCTTTGATAGTTCCTGTCACTTTGTGAGAATTATTAATTTAATATTATTAATTCAAAATATAGCAAGTTTCACTACTTGTGGGACAGGTACATTTTTAAGAAATCTAGAAGGATGGAAATTAATCATGTTTTGTTAGAGGGTGGTATAATATGTTTCATATATGAGTCATATAATAGTTAATAATATTGATCAGGAAAAGTGCATGGTCTTCAGACGGGAGGGAATCTTTTACATAACTCTATGCCGTTCAGTAAAATAGAGGTATCAGAAAATGCTCACATACCTCAACATGCTCCAGCAGCTCCCTTCTAACTTTTTTCTCTTTATCTGAGAGAGCTTCAGAGCAAAGGGACTTTACCAGAAGTGTTCCTAATATAGTTAGTGCACAGTTCCTCATCACATGAGACTAGAATACAAAATAACATTTATATGAATTTGTTTCTAATACAGTACAACCTCGAAAATCCGGACTTTGCCGATTCCGGATTTTCGATTTTTCCGGATTATAGAATTTGAATAAAATTCAGATTTAATATTAACTACATACACTATAAAGCACTCTTTTTAGTAAAAATAATGGCAAAAGTTAAGCTAATCAATTAAAACATATTACTAAAAAATAGGGCAAAAGAAATTTCTAAGAAAAAATATATACATTAATAATTTAGAATGTGTGAACAAAACAAAATGATAAAAGTACATTTTATCATTTCGTTTAAATATTTGAATTAACATTTGTTATTTCATTAATTTTGGTTTATGGGAAAGCAGTTTTCTTTATCCTGTAGATGGACATTATTTCTGCTCGGTTATAAAGCTTCTTTGTTCAAGACTTTTAATTGCATGATCGATTGTTTGCATAAGATTATCAATGGGTATTTTTTCTTCTCCACATTTATCGTCGCTACTTTGGTTTTTTTTATTTAATATCATATCGCGAATTTTGCCATAACTCAATTTATTTACGATTGGCTCATCATCACAGTGCAGAACTTCCGTTATATCGGCTTCGTCGAGATTTAATGAAGCGCCAAAAGATTTAATTAAGTGCCGAGATTTAATAAAGATCCAGGATTAGCACTTTTGACGATACATTTAAAGGTGTAAATGTGTTTAAACCGTTTTCGCTATTACCGAACGAAAAACAAAAAATAAGAACTTAAAAGTTTTATTTATTTTCTAGCATCTATATAATGTTATGTTTAAAAAGACTGATGACTGAAAAAAGTAAAAACTTTATTAGGAATAGTCAAATATGTAAAATTTATCGCAGTAGATAAAATAAATATCTTTTCCAAAAAAGAAAAATCTCTCTCCTCTCAATGATTTTTCTAAATTACGATGAGTCATTACTAGGCTGCAGCAGCATCGGGACGTGGAGGGGCAGGGAAAGCAAAGAAAGGAATTTGCTTAGTTCCTAATCGTAAACACAGCCAACCCCTTTGAGAGGTCTGTGTGTTAATGACCTTGTTGCTCGGCTCTGTGTGATACGATATTATTTAGTTATTTATTTGCTATTTATAGTATGTAAATATGGCTTTCTAAACAAAAAAGGCAAAATATACAGTCGATTTCAAGCTGACACGCTCGACGAGAACGAAAAAATCGTCAGACATCGGGAGGGGGAGGAGATTCTGAAGACAAAACAGAATACATTAAAGAATGGAATTCGTACTACGAAGTGAACAAAATAAATTTCCGTGAGCGTTAATATGAATTCTCGGGATTTTTAGATTTAATTGAACAATCTGTGATAAAATGTTACGATAACGTTTTAAAGTGTTTAATATTAAAAATTACATTGTTTTAGAAGAATGTCTTTTTCAATAATGAGAAAAGGAAATTTTGATAATAAAAATTCCGTATTTAAATAACAATGTATATTTTACGCGAAATAATGCATTGGGAGTTGTGACTTGACTAATGGGGAGGCGGGATTAAAGCTAACAACGTAATTCACGCTCCAACCACGAGCCTATCTACGGCAGTCCATCTAAACTTTCGTTTCATTTCCGGGTTCAGAAAGTCGACCGGAAAATACGGTATTTGTTTATAAAATATAATTCCATATAAATAATTTTACCCTGTTATTTTAAATCCGCGACTTCATCAGTCCGGAGGGGAAAAAAAAAAAAAAATAATAATAATAATAATAATCAGGAAAACGTCCGGATTTGGGAGGTTTCCGGATTTTGAATGTCCGGATTTTCGAGGTTGTACTGTACATCAAAACATGAATAAATAATTCTAAACAAGAAAGATCAACCATGCATAAAACATTGAATATGAAACACTTTCCAACTGAAATGCAATTTTATTTAAACATCTCTAAAATGCAATACATGCATTTTAGTACTGATGTATTTCAAATTAGTACCATAACTACAGTACAGTAAGTATGGTAACTAAATTAGTACAGTACTACAGCAATTTATTATATTTGAAAACTTAAAATCTCATCGAAAAAAAATGAACTTTATTCAAATGATATCATCGAAATATAAATTGTATTGCTCTCTATGTAAAAGCAGTGAATATTTCATTCATACACTTTTATTCCAGATTCCAGAGTTAAATAATTTTGTGTGAAAAAAATAAAGCAATTCTTATACAACTCATCTTACAATCACTTGTTTACATTCTGCATCCATTAAAATTAGGCTTCATTATAGAAATAATCAAAGTTTGATCATTTAAACCCAAAAATATTGTAATTGCATTGGCACAGAATATGGATGCACAGAAAATACGCAATAATAAAACAGTTTTAGGATGGATGCAATATTAAATATAAATTTAAAAGAATAAAAATCAAGATTTTTACACTAGGGGAAAAAAAAAAAAAAAAGGATGCCATATTTTAATTTGAAGTAGGTCACGTGACCTCTTCATATTATATGGGTGTAATTATTATTTAAATTTTTATTTAAATTAATGAACATATTTCACTGAAATATTCAAAGTAATTTGTGAATTTTAACTTAGCTTAAAAAAAGTTTGAAAAATTAGGTCCCATAGGGTTTAATGTATTTCATTTTTTCAACCCAGGCTCAATTCAAAACTATTTGGGTGATATTATTCATTTACATTCCCATATGTCCCACAGATCGTCTCAAAAACACACTAAAATTTCATTTTAATAAAGTCATTTTTAAGGCAGTCATCATGTAAATGGACAGATAGACAGACATAAAGAACAAAGTCATAAACACTTTTCAATTATGTTGTAAAGTGTTAAAAAAGAAAGAAAAAATGATACATATGAAAATTATTTATAAATTATTCGACAAATTACAATTATATCTAGGAGACACTCAAAGTTTGGATGGCAATCATATGTCAGCATAATCTTGAGTGTGTGGAAAGCCCAGGCTGCCCGACTCACCCGAGGACATGAGCAGCAAAGTGAGTGGCGGAATCTTGACAGTGTGATTTTTCTAATGTTTAATTCGTTTTAACCACTTCCCTGATTTACCTGAACACATTTGGATGTCATACGATTTCCTGAATGAATTTGCCCAAGTAAACTCAGGCACTAAAGTTTTTGATGCTATATTTGTCCGAATTGGTTATTTGTTTTCATTTGTATCAATGTTGTGACTTATAACCAAAATTGATATGACTTGTATGTAAGAAATTTAACAGTGCATGTGTATTATCTCATTATTAGCAATGATTTACATAAGTATCAGGGCTGCTTGTATGTTAGAAATATAAAACTATTTATTGTATACTTTTTAATCTACATTATTTTATTTTGTATATTTGTAATGGATTCCAACAATAGTTTTGAAGATGAAAGCAGATATAATAGATAAAGTTTTAATTTTTTTAATCATTCTAATACTGTAAATAAGTATTCTGCCAATAGGTATCACATCTTATTTTTAATATTATATGCAGAAAATATTTAGACAATAAAAAAACCTGACATTTTACAATCAAATTTTTGTGATAATACATTGCAGTGAAGTGGTTCATTTCCAAATAACCTCTAATATCATTAATCCATTTGAAATGGCCAGTGGAAGAGTATATAAAATGTATATTTATGGTGATTGTCTCTAAAGCTTAATTTTTAGTGTGCTACTCCTGGGTGTTTCCTAGAGACGACGAAATAATGATGAAAATAATTTCACAAGATAGCAGCTACTATTCTCAAAATATTGAAGAAATATTAACAAACAGTTTAATGTAGCTCGTATTACATCGACTGCCCTCTAACTGAGTGATGGCTCCTTTTATAGTCTCTCTGTAGAAACTTCTAGAATTTTCTCATATCTCGTAGAATACTTGTTATTTTGAGAGCAACCAAAAAGTCACCAAATTGGTGATAAATCGCTAAATCTGGCAACCCTCCTCTTAACTTCAGCTTCTAGAAACCCTAGATCAAGTCATAGGAAAAGTTGTCTGTAAAAGTATTTTCTCTGTTTGGTCTTCAAACAAGATGAAAGTGAGAGGGGGAAAAGGACTCCATTTTACATGTTTGTAACAATATGCTTTATTGTTATGATCCACAATTAAATTTTTTTTTTTTAAATACAAATTTAAGTGTGTTAGTGTCTGTGCGCCCTGGATTAAAATTCTTATTCTGATCTTAACAAGAAGTGACAGATTTAATTCTATGAGCAGAACAATATAAAAGGAAAATGTATCTGCATCTGCAAACCCAAGAAGCAAGGTTAAATATAAACAAGATCTATATATATAAATGTTGAAACAAATTTGCAGCAAATTTTTGAAGCGCATAATAAAAATAAATGAATCAAAAAATTGTCTAAACAAATATTTATTTCTGAATTACAGGCCTTAACAAGATAAAAATGCTATCGTATAATATATTATTGAATTGAAAGGAAATTTGTATTTCATTTAAAAGTGCAATTTAGAAAGTATCTGTGTAAGGCACACTCATGTGTTCACACGTCTATATTACATTTTGTACGCATAATTACGTTACATTTTGCATGCATAATTTTGCTTATGCATACTGGTGCTCTGATTACTCTGCAAATATGAAGTTTTCAGCAAATCAAAATTCTGGAACTGGTTATAACCTAATCAAAAATTCCAGATTTTTGAGACACATAGTGACCTGGTGCCCAGGATTTGTCAAGCCCTGATTTTAGATTTAAATAATGTTGAAGGAGAAAAAAAAGAGAGAGAGAGTCTTTTCTAGAGTTGCCACCCAATTAGCACTATACAATTTTACGTGATTTGATCACGTTTTTCTTGGTATTAGAAATTTTTCATGTTTAATAAACAAAGATCGCAGCATTTCCTAATGGCTATGTACAGTAGATGCCTCATTATATCACACTGGTAGAGACAAATAAAATCCAAGATATATTAGAAGGTACTGTGCTCCGTGCATACAATATTCAATGTAATTATAATTGTCTTAGTTAAAGTTATGATGTCTAAATAAGAAGGGCTATTTTGGTTGCAAATCTTTCAACCAATAGATGATATTATTCTATTTATTAATAGCCAGTGATTAATTTATGTTTAATTACATTGTTTAAGTTTTTCCTTATCCTTTGCATAAAGTGTTACTTATTGATGTTAATTGTTATATTCGTTCTGCAATGGAATGTCTGAAATATTTTTATTTGTCTAATAAATATATTATATTTTACGTTAAAGATAGTTTCATGAAGTTGTATAAAAATAATTGGAGAAATAGGAAAACTTTTCTCATAAATGTGGCTTGGTTGGGACATGAGCTGAAATTGAATCAAAAGGATATAAACATAATCAATTCATCAGCAAAAGTTTGAACAATGAAAATAATGGAGGTTTGAATTTTTGTTTGAAGACAGACTTGACTTTGTTGAAAGTTTATTGAAGACAAGAGGTTTTAAGCCACTGTAGATTCACCAGTACTTTCAAAATCCATAGACATATTCTTTTTTATCAATGCATGGATGCACAACATAATGAAATCAAAATAATTAATTTAAGTTCAGATAGATTTCTGAAATTTGAAGACAAATTGTTTTGAACTGACAATTAGGTATTTGCGTGAAATGATGAAAATTGTATTAAAAGAAGACTAAATTAATTGAAAAAATATACAGGTGAAAAAATCGTGCAAAACTATGAACAAAATGTGACTTAATAGTTTACTGGATTAAATGAGATTAATTTAAGTTTTGTTTCCAAAATGAATGTCATTGCTGCCAACCTCCAAATATGAAAAACCGGGAGATTTTTGTACGAAAATATGAAAAAAATGGGAGATTTTGATCAGCCCAATTTTAGACGATGCAGACAGATTGCAAATGTGTAAATTATTTTCACAATTAAACAAAAAATAAGGAGGTTCGTACACAAATGCCGTTTTTCACGATACTGCTGCAAAATAGCCTTTCATTTCATCAATAATACGTTTAAACAATAGTTTTTCTGTATGAAATACGAAATAATTTAAAAAAATTTGACGATGCTGACAGATTGCAAAAGTGGAAATTATTTTCACAATTAAACGAAGTATTAAGAGGATCGTGCACAAATGCCGTTTTTTGCGATACTGCTGCAAAATAGCCTTTCATTTCATTAATATTATGTTTAAACAATAGTTTTGCATGTAAAACAAAATAATTTAATAACATTTTAGTCGATGCAAATGTGTTTTTCCCACATTAATTAGATAATCATTGGTCATCTCTCTCGTGATGCTGTGGGAATAATCGCCGTTTGCGAGCGCAGATTACGCGATAGCTGGGAAACGGATTTTTAGACGAAAGAACGGGAAAACTTCGATTTCAAAATTTGTGACTTTGTTTCTCATTTCGTGATATTTTCGGAATATTCGTGATCTATTTCTGATTCTTTTACTTTTATACCCTGTAGATACAAATACAAAAATATAAACGTCAATCGCGATTCATTCCTATACCGCGGCAGCAGAAAACTGCACCGCGGAGAACAACTGAAAGTCACGATTTGCATTCGCATGATTTTTGTCTAGAAAGGAGGAAAATAAGGGCAGTTGAGTGAAAACCGGGAGATTGAGCGACTTACCCGGGAGACCTAGCAAAAAACCGGGAGAGTTGGCAGCTATGGAATGTCTATTGAATTTAATGAAATTAGCAGTGTCATTAAACCCTTTGACAAAAATGCCCATTGTTCTATTAAGAAATGGTTAAGTAAATTCGATTTTTCTAAATGAATGTCATGGTCGTAATTATATAAAATTTGATAGCAAAAAGTTCATCCACTCCTGAGTTATCATGTGCACATCGCACAAACAGAAGGACATTGCTCAAAATGAGTTCAGGAGTTCCTAAAATGTACTTATTTGTTAAATCTTGAATTAAAAAATTTTCTGGAAAACAGTATAATAAATGGGGCGCGGTAGCCCATTGGTTAGCGCGCTGGAGTTGCACTCGGTAGGCCCGGGTTCGATTTCAGCCGCTGCCAAAACTGCCGCCGTGTTCATGCGGAGTACGATCACGTTAAACATGTGGGTCCGAAAGTCCTTCCGAGAGGTTGGTGGTAGGGGAAGGAGGGTACGGTCCCTGTGGATGCCTCCCCCACTGGGTTCCGGTCTAAATTGGGTGGCACTTCCCGACCGTCCAAACTGTTACCTTACACCTTTCTGGTAGGTCGGACGGTCTGGGTGTCAACAACAACAAACATATAGACTGTTGCTAAAACATAGCTCATCTATTCTATTAAACATCTGGATTTTTGATATGGCCAAATGTATGACATAACAAAGAATTTATCAAAAGTATCACATTAATGCTATTCATTTATATAAATGACAACACTTGCCTCCCATTCCAAAAACTGTAGTATACAACTGACAAGTGGGAGAATTTTATCAGGACATGCTTCTGATATAGAGGTTAGAAATAGGGCCAAAGCATGTGCAGCAGGAAGATTTTGAGTCAAAACATCCATCTCTATTAAAGTGGCCTCCCTAGAAACAGAAAATAAATTACAATCAGTCAATGAAATTCTGAAATCAATATATACAGAATTTTAGCATATACTTTAGATCAGGACTAGACAAATTATATTTAGGAGCAGGTCAAAAATTTAAATACAAATCTTATAGGTCATCGTATTAATATCTGACAAAACATATTTTTATAAATCATACATCTTTTTAATTTCTAGATAACAAAGAGGGAATAAAAAGGGGGCAAAAATTCAAGGTATTCAGCACCATTATATGCATTAGACATTGACCGCATATTGTATGTGATGTGTGCATTTCAGCTGCAGATTTTTATTTAAATCCATTAAAAAAAATTTTATAATGTGTTTGGTTAGTAAATAATTGCACATGATTCTAACATCCATGAACAGTTAAAACACATAAGAATACATATTTCTAGCATATTTTAATTGTTTGAAAACTTTAAGCCATGAATAGTTAAAGATGGTAATTTGTCGATTTCATAACATCAAAATGTAAACTAGCTCTTCTGTACAGTATAAATAACATAATTCTCATCTCCATGAATCAGTCTAATGTTTAGCATTTGCAGAGATGAGGATGTAATCACACATGTTAGATTTAATAGCAGTTATTTAAAATATATAATATCGTAGTTATTTAAAATATAGAATATTTTATTAAATAATACAATTTTCCATAAGTTTTCAGAATTTTTTTAGCTGAATTCAAATGATATAAACATGCAAAGGGTTTTCTCTGGAACTGTAATAAATTAGTATGCTCGTTTCATGTAAACTTTATCAGCTATGTGACCTGTTTACTTTAGACGACTACATATATACATTAAAGAGGAAAAAAATGTATTTTTTTTTTAATAACAAAAATATACACTTCTGAGAGAATGACCCATATTCAATAATGACTGTTACACATATCACCTCATAATTAAAAGAAAGCAAAAAACTAGCAAATTAACCTTAATTTATCTCGCTCCTGAAAAACTTTGGTTATTATCTACGCTTGAACTCACATTTTAATGGCTCATTTTAATGGCATAAAAACTGTGTGTTTGAAACACATTTAGTTTTACACAAGTTTTTAGTAAGCTAAATTTTGGAAATTGTTACAGCTTAGTCAGAAAAGCTGGAAGCTAAAAATGGACCATATTATTCACCAAATTAATCTACATTGAGTTAATCAGTGTATCATTCATCAAGTAATAGTCTAGCCTGGTGATAATTATGTCTCGAGTTGCTCATTATCACCAGGATCTGCTGTATATGCAAATTAAAAAATAAACTTAGTTAACACTTCACTAATGTATCTGTTTTTGACATGAATATAAGAAGAAAATACATTAAAGGGTTGGCTAAAAAATAAATTTTCATATTTATGCAATGACAATTATTGGAACAGAAACATAAATTTAAACATAGTTTCCACACCACTGCAATGTTTCCAAACAGCTATATCTTTGAAGTGGAGAATGATTTTTACCAGGGAAGAAGCAATAAGAGAATAGTTTGAAAGAAAAAAATTCAGAGAGAACTTTAGGGGAAAAAATATATGTACCTTATACTATAAGAAGGCTGCAGCCTAACTTTAATTCTTTGAAACATGAAAGCATACAATGCTGCATATTTATAAAAACATGTTCTTCCAAAAATAAAAGTGAATTTTTCCTTACCGACATATATCAGAAATTAAGGTATCTGCAGAGCATTCCTTGACAAAATATACAACACCTTCAGCTAGAATGGATGGCAGATGCTCATAATCTTGAACTAATTGGATGATTTTAACGCTGTACACTAAAAATAGAACAAAAAATTAAAAATCATTTTACAGATTATCTAGAACAGTGTTTCCCAAATATTTTAGCTCACATTTAAATAAATTGAAAAATTATTCTTTCCTAAGTTCAAATATTTTTCTTTACTTTTAAAATATACAAGTTGAATTCATTGCATAAATGCAACAACTGGAAATCTGTTTGCTTTTTTATGTACAATCAGCTAAAGAAAATCCAAACACAGCATGCTATTCCATCTCCTTAGTTGGTTCCGTCAAACTAAATGTATCATTAAACTCTGAATAATGTCTACTATACATAAATATGCATCTAATTTGAATAAGGGGTTGTCTTCATATTTAGTTGCTCATTAGTTCTGAAAATTCAAATGGCAACACTCATTTCTTTTGTCATCATAAGATTCCTGATGTCAAATCATGCTAAATATGCATATGTGTGTGATTCAACCATAAATATGAGGGATATATAAAAAAATCATTTAAGGTCCATCTCTATATTTAATATAGTAAAATGAAGGTCAACCATACTCTGCAGTTAAACTTTTTCTATTTTGTTAATATAGCACATGCTTTACAAAAATATCTTTACAAAGGCTTGTGAGGCCCAGAAATTGTAAATTTTAGAGCAGAGTAAACTACATTTTTAACTAGAGATGTGGATCTTGAACATATATATTTTACATAAGCTAAAATAAATTGTCCAGTGATTTTTAAAAATATTTGTTCTTACATTAGAGATACAATCATATATATATATATATACATATATATATATATATATATATATATATATATATATATATATATATATATATATATATACATATATATATATATGTGTGTGTGTGTGTGTGTTTATATATATACACTCTTTTGCAAAAAAACAAAGGACCATGAAAAAAGTAACTGTTTTAATTGAAATCAAATATATGTACAGCTCATACACTGGTAATGAAATGATTACAAAATCAAGGCCGCAGGACCCATCAATGTTTCGCAATTGCACATTAAATTTTCAAATCAGTAATTGGTGAAACCCCTGTTGGTGGCAATGAATGCTTGTATATGTCTAGATAAGGAGTGATAAAGTTTCCTAATGTCATCTTGCGATACATTCTGCCAGGCACTCCTCAATTGTTGCTCTAGATCTGCTGCATTTCGGGGTGCCCAAATCTGCTGGACTAGCTGGACTCCCATACATGCTCGATTGGTGAACAGTCTGGTGAACTTGCTGGCCAAGGAACAGTTTTAACAGCACGGAGACAGTCGACAGATATGAAAGCCGTATGTGGAGTGGCATTATCTTGTTGGAAAATGGCCCCAGAATAACGTGCCATGAAGGGTAAAGCAAACAGCTGCAGGATGAATAGGGGTGACTTGCTGTCGTAAGAGATAGCACCCCACACCATCACACCAGGCGTAATGGCTGATCGCTGGTCCTGGTGACTCCACACATGTGCCCAATGGTCATCTGCTGAAAGACTGAAGCGTGATTCATCACTGAACACTATGCAATGCCAGTCTGCTGGCAACCATGATGCTCGGCTAAGACACCACTCCAAACGACTCTATCGATGTTGTGGGGTTATGGGCAGATGTCTTAAAGGCAGCCGTGAGCATAACCTCACCTCAGCCAAGCGCCGTGAGATGGTGGAAAGTAAGGTGGTATGAAAGAGGCTGTAGCATGTTGGATGGCAGACAATGATGCCGTTGGGCCAGTTTGGGCCTGTCGCACAATCATCTGATCTTGTCTCGCATTCGTGCACCTTAGCCTTCCAGAGCCTTCATTCTGCTGATGAGTTCCTTACAGCAACCAATGCTGCCAGCACCTTTATACAGCAGTGTCCGTTCGGTGCAGGTGGCCTATTACTCGGTATGACCAGCCAGCTTCACGCATCCCAACTGTACGACCACGTTCAAACTCATCTAATTGCTTATAAGGTATTTGGTAACACCATAACGGCATTATTGGTTGTGTCTCCACGGAACTGCAATGATGATAATAAGCAAAGATAAACCATCCACATTTTTGACCTGTTTTATAAGATGTAAGTTGCGCAGTAGAAATGTGAGCTTTGACTGAAGTTAACACGCATTGGCTTTGTAAATTTAATCATTTGCTTACTTTGTATAAAGGAATTTGCACGCGAAATTTTGAGATGATCGGATTATATTTTAGGGGTGCTTCGTTATTTTTTGCAAAAGAGTGTATATTAAATATGATTAAAAAAGGGTTTAAAATTAGAAATATACAAAAAATTCTATGCACAAAAATTTCTAATGCATATATATTGAAGTCTGCAGCTGCAATTTAATATTTTCATTGAGTACCTGTGCTTCTGGAAAGTTATAAAATAATTATATTTTATCAACAACAGAAAAACATTTTTGTACATCATAAATTTAAAACAATATAATAAATAAAACTTGCTAAACTCTTTCTGAATCATAAATAATTTACTGTTTATTACAGATGTAAGAAATAAATTATTAAATATATTACTTTCATATGCTTGCTTTAACCCTTTCGCGACGGTTGGCATGCCCGCGTGTCAGCTGCAAACTTGCATTCAAGGACGTACGGCACGCACTCGTGCCGGAGAGAACTTTACCCTAAATGGCGAGTGGCACGTATCGGTGTTTCTACGTGAAACGTTTTTATTTGAATTAAATCACAATATTATGCCGCCTAATTTAGATAAGGAACTTGATTTTTTTAGCATATTTTTTGATGATGAACTAGTAGAATTTATCGTAAAAGCAGCTAATGAGTTTGCAAAGAAAAAAATGGGAGAAAAATCTCCTCTCTCCTTCCACATCGAAGACTCCACCTGTTTCAAATGTATTTACACATGTGACAGAAAATGAATTTCGTGTGTTTCTCGCACTAGTAATTTTGATGAGCATTGTCAGGAAACCAAATCTTAAAATGTATTTTTCTAAGAATCCAATTATCAGTACTCCTTTTTTCAATTCAGTTATGAGTCGCAATCGATTTATAGGAATATTACGTTATCTTCATTTTACTCTTGATAGTAATGCCCCAAAACTAAATAAATTGAAACCTGTGTTAGATGCATTAGTTTCAAAATTTAAATCTATATACACTCCTAGAAGAAATGTGTTCATAGATGAATCTTTGTTCTCATGGAAAGGAAGGATGGGATTTTGTCAATATATCCCCTAGAAAAGGTCCAGATATGGAATAAAAATATATAAATTGTCAGAATCGGAATCAGGCTATATCTGGAATTTCCTTGTGTATACTGGAAAGGACATGGAATTATCAAGCTCTGATGGTGGGCATGGAGAACGCGTTGTGAAAACACTTCTAAGTGAGCTTTTAGGAAAAGGATATACTTTGTATTTGGATAAATTTTTTACCTCTCCTGCACTTGCAAAGTATTTGTTTTCTAAGAATACGCATATATGTGGTACAGTTTTAAAAAATCGAAAGGACATGCCAAAGAATTATCCATCTGTGCCTAAAACATATATACACTAAAATTTTTAATATTTTGATAAAAGAAAATTTGTATGAAAAATATACATCAAATAGAAAATAAGTATTTCCTTTCTTCCTGAAAAAAGTAGAATGCTGTGTTGAACGGGTGATTTTTAGTGAATTTTTTCGAGAGTTAGGCTTAGCACAAAAAATTAGCCGTCTTTTGGGAACAGTTCAGAAACGAAGCACTCCATCCTTTGGGCCACGGCAGTTTCGGAATGCCGCCATCCCGAAAGGGTTAAGGAAGGATTAAAAAGTTTTATTCTCACAAGCAGCAGTTTTATTTATTGTGATATAAAAATATTATAAGAAAAAATGAAATCTACTTATAATTTAAAATTAAATAATTAATTACTATATTAACAATGTTTAAAAGATGCCTGCTGACCAGGGTTACCAAAATCGGAAGGATTCCTGTTTACCACTTATAGTATGTAAACTAGCCCAGCATGAGCCCTAAATCTACCACTATTTTGAATGACTACTGTTCTCTACTATTCAGTAATTAATAATAATAACAAAAAGAAAAATAAATTGTGTAGTTTATTAAAGGTATAAGAAACATATTGTTAAATATATAAAAATATTAAATAAATACTTATAATTAAATCCTTTATTTTTAAAAATAATTCCTATATATAATATTAAAAATTGTTTAAGAAATACATGTTTATAATGGAATGGGTGAGTACCAAGTGATAAGAGACAATATGGTGGACATTGAGTTAAGTATATATTTAGTGTTGTTACAGTATTTTACTTTAGCCAAATCATTTGCAAAAATATCCCATATTTATTATATTTTCATAAATTCACAGAATTAATTGCTAAAAGAATAGGCTTCTAAAAATATTACCTGCTGCTTTGTCTGAATAAGTAAAATGTCACTGGTACCCTTCTAGTTCTTGTCTATCCTTTTTCTTAAAAATAAAGCATTATTCCCCTTCCTCCTCAAAATTAGAAAACTAAATGATCGAAGACTTCTTGTAAAGTTACCTACTTTTCAAAAAACTGTGTGGAAAGAGTATTACATTTCATTTTCAAATGAATTCGGAAGAAAGAAAAAGATGAAATATTTTTTTGGAAAACATAGAGGAAAAGTTTTGTAGAAAATTTTCCGACCCACAACTCTATTTTTAACCATCAATATGTTAATATTAAATTAAATTTATTGAAGTCATAAAATTTAGCGCCCTTGGGGCTGCTAATTAATTTTTCTCACAAAATTGGGTGAGAAATTCTGACAACCTAACTTTAAAATTGATAGGAAATATGTCTGAAATAATAAATAGTCTTTAAACTAGCCATTTTAGTTAAGATCATTTTCTGTATGATTGTTTATGGACTGTACATATGTTAATTGTTGGTCAAAGTGGAGTAACAATACATAACGTTGCGATATCGGCACTTCAACTCAGAAAAGTATGGTTTCTGAGTTCTTTTCCCATTCTCTGCAGTGCCCAGTAGCAAGTTCGCTGGCAACGAACCCCAACCATGTCCTGAAGCTCTTTCCAACATACAGATAAGTTTTTATTTACAAATTATGTTGCGAATTATAATTTCATAAGCTTAAAATAGGGGGGAAAGATTTTATACACCATTGTTATTTTTGTGTAAGATTTGATTTCTGTTTGTGTGTTCGCATATGCCATAAAAAATCCTGGCAGATTTTATATTGTGCTTCTCCAGAGAAAAAAAACATTTTCAAAAATTTTTAATCAAAAAAACTTACTTGTCCGGAAGACGAGTGAAATTGCAATCTTACTAGTCCAATTGCAAGTTCAGTGATCCAGGACCTGCAGAACACCACCGCTAAATTCAAACACTGTCAAGGCTTTTGACAGTGATGAATCAATTGACATCAAAATTTATCAAAGTTTCTATGTACATTTTTTTTTCAAATATGATTTTCATAACTAATATTAAAAAATTGCGAAGATGAAGAATGGTATACATTTTGAGTTACTTAGTAGCTTAATAGTTTAATTATTTCAGAAAATATAAAAGAAAAACAGCAACACTAATTTACCATTAAAAGCTCGAAATTTCAAGCAGTCATAACTCTCCAACAGCTTGAGCAAAATATATAAATTGGGGTACTTTGACCTGGAGAATTAAAATCTGTCATTAAAAGAGGGTATTGTCCTTTAAAAAAAAATTGGGTTATACATGGACTCCTTTGAGAATACCAGCAACCCTAGAGAAGTCAAACTGCACAATTTGTTTTTGAAAGATGTCATTTCTTACTAATTTGATGATAATCCATAAAATTCCTATTGACTTTTCTCTATATCTCTCATAGTTCCTAAGATAGTAATGTAACCTCCAAATTTTACTGATACGGTAACTGCTGTCAGTCTCATTTGGTAGTTAGTCACTTCGCTATACATACCCAACTTTCATAGCGCTAGCTACCATCATTAAAAATTTATTTGGCATACTTACAACTTTACTGGTCACCTTGTATAATGTAAATATACAGCAATTGAAACAAATAATTAAGGAAAAAAATGGGATTTTATTGCTAAAAATATTATGTGCATTTTTACGTACTGGTAAAATTTTGAGAACAGGTATTTCAGTCCATGCCAGATATTTAGTTGCACATTTTGACAAACTCTGTATCAAATGATATTGCATTTTAAAAAGTTTAAAAAATATATAACTATAATTAAAATATATAATATTTTCTATAATATTTACAATTAAGGTATTTAGAATAAATATTTAAAAAAAAAAGAACTATATTTTAGTGACAAAAAGATATAGTCAATTTACTACTGAACCCGATCTCCAAATAAACTAAAATATGCACTGTATTATTACTAGTTAAAACATGAAGTGAAAAAAATGAAAAACCAAAATATATGGCGTCATACGAAACAATAAGTATCATTAAAATCTATTAAGCAAAATAAAGAATTATTTTATTCACACAGATTAAAAATTGTTCTTTTTTTATGAGAATAGAAAATAATGTGTCTAAAAATGGAATTAATTACCAAGGCCAGTTCGGTATTCTTTTAAAACAGTTCCTAAAAAACGAAAAATTTCTGTTTTCATTCCTTTGTCTCTAGCAACTTCAGAGGTCTCCAAAAGCTTAAAGAAGGTAACTGTTACAAAACTGAAAAAGTAAAATGAAAAAGTATATTTAAGTCACAAAGGAGGTTATTTGCATATTGACTATATCTAGGGCAACACTGAAAAGTCTTGTGCGCATAAACACAGAATGATTATTTCTTTTCCATTATTGACATTTACAATTACTTGCGTGATAACAAATTATATGAACTACATGTAAATCCAGTTACTATATGATCTTATACAAGACTGAATATCTGATAATTGTCAATTTTGTATTGCTTGAGCTTTAATAAAATAATAATAAATAAGGTTATTTTTTACAGTATTCATTTAACATACAATCTGTCCTATATATTTTTCTACAAAGAAGCATTTCTATAATATTAGAAAATGTACCCGGCGTTACCTGGGAGTTAAAACAGAGTATAAAATAACAAAATAAATAAATTTTATTCCTATAAATAGCAATAAAAATTACATGCAATCCATGTACATTGATGCAATGGAAGTAATACAACTCCCTCCCAAACAATAAAACGGAAACCTGCTTTGTGGAAACTCTACATTCTACATTAAAATCTACTAACTGACACAATTTAAGTCTTAATTTCAACAATTTTAACACAATTAGACTAATTTATATATTGCCCATATTTTCTACAAACAATGTAATTTTTATATTTCCAATACTCCATTTTATCTCCATTTTGACTACTCATGAAATCACGAAATAGCTTTGATGAAACAAAATTACTTTGATCTCTTTAAAATCATACATTGCCAAATTTTTTGCTTTCTGCCAAATTTTCAAGAAGACATCCAATCCCCAGATATCAATGTTCCTGCATGTGCATAAAGGGACACTGTAACACTTTTATTATGTAAGATTAAATGTACTTTTGATTTCATAAAAAATGTAAATTTGTCATTTCTATTACAGTCCCCCAGTGATGAGGTGAATTTTTATCTCCTACTTATGTCTGTAAAAAACTTAAATAATGGAAATAAATGGGTGAAGATTAAGAAATTATGATAAATAACTTGTAAAAAAACCCTTATTTATAAAAATGTCAACATTATTTTGCAAAATTTATATTACTGAAATGTGTTTGTCCCTGAGAATCTGTGACATTACAATATTGTCTGAAATTTCACAATTTTCATCTATAAGATGGTGACAGCAGTGATTTTAAGTCAGTTGAAGAACACTATTTAGAGTTAGGTTTTGGAACTTTGCTTTTAACAAGTAAGAGAAAAATACAATTGTATGATTCATTTTTGATGAGTATACATTATTACTTTGTATTATTTGATTGTATTTATTATCTGACATTTCTGATGTGAATTTAATAATTTTTAATATACTGTCTCCTGCTAGTGCAAGGAAGTATGTTATGCATGGTGCATACTTTGTTTCTTAGTGTTAGTTTCAATTTCCGTGCAGAACAAAAACAGACCCATATATCTTGCCTATCATAGGGACACAATGAATTTGCCTTGAAATTCCAAATTGAAATTGCCTTGAAATGTTGAACAGCTATGTCATCTAATAAAAAATCCTCTAAGAACCTATTCCATGCACAAGTTTATAGAAACTATAAAGTTAATTTTTTTATTTAAACCTGCAAAATGACAATTATCAAATATTCATCTGTATAGAATATTTTGTGACCATTTACTTCATACATGGATAGAAGTTACAGGGATCATAGCATATTTGAAAAAAATTTTAGGAAATTTTACAAAAATCTTTAGAAAATATTATAAATTTTTTGGAAAATTTATGCTATAACTTATAATAGTTATATACAAAATATGCAAAACTAATACATTCCATCACACTAATTTTCAGCATAAGTATATCAGTTCAATTTTTAAAAATATATAAAGATTATTTACCTACATTTTAATTCAACCTCAAAAATCTGGATTTTGCCAATTTTGGATTTTAGAATTTTCCAGATAATAAAATTTGGATAAAATTAAAACTTAATATCAACTAAATACACTATAAAACATTATTTAATACATCTAGAACTAGACTGAATTTTTGGAAACTCAAGCAAAAACTTCGAAATTTTATATTTTCTATGGCCATAAGACAAAAGTTTGCATACTCATGTACAAAACACATTATGGCTCAATAATCGCAAAACTTAACAGTTTCAAACATTCAATCATTAGTGAAAAAATAGCTGTGATTTTTGTGTTCATGATATCATTAGCCCCCTGGGGGGGGGGGGGGGGGCAAAAACTTGGTATCAATCAAAACAAATTTCAAGCCCTTTAAAATGAAGGATAAGATTCTATAATTGTGATCATTTTGACCAACAGTACTTTTAAAGATTTTTTTACAAAAAAATATTACAAACTATTAAAAAATAGATTTTGGTATGAGAAAGTCTAATTGAGCCACACACCGGTCAATTTATTTTTACTATGGCACTCCCCCTCCTCTCTGGAACAGAAAACAAAATATGAAACATCAAAGTTTTATTTATTTTCTAAAAAAAAAATCTCTCAAAAAAAAAGTCAAACATGTGAAAAATATTGCAGTAGATAAAATAAATAACCTTTCCTATAGAGAAAAATGCCACTCTCGAATAAAGGAAAGGAATGTGATTGTGAATACAGTTGATGTTGACCCCACTTGAGGTCAGCATTAATGACCTTGTTGCTCAATGCTCTTGCAATACGATTTTGTTTAGTTATTTCTTATTTATAGTACATATAGCTTTCCAAACAAAGAAGTAAAATATACGGCCGATATCATACAGCTGAAAGTTGTTTCTTTCACTAATGTATACAAAATCATCAACTAATATATTCCGTTTGAAATATGCCAAATCTGTGCTTATCGCGCCAACATGTACAAACCCACTGTCATCGCTGGGCAATGGCGACTCTTTATTTCAGAAATAGGGAAGCAAATGAACATCATCAAAACACATCACGCTACTGGCACAAGTGTTGTCAAATATTATCTAAAAATAGACAAAAATTTTGCCAATTAATAACAATAATAATAACCCATTCAAAAAATAACTTTAAATGAAGCAGTGCTTATCTTGCATCACCTCATGAGCCGCTGGAACCACTCTATCGCAGTGCTCTTTTTTATTATATCATTGGAAAATGCGAAACCAAAACAATCGCAGTAACACAACAAACACGTTCATCTTTCATCCTCACATGAGTCATGCGAATAAAAAATCAAGTTATCTGAAACCTTCCACCAATTTTTAAGTGCCCCGTTATGTCATATGTCATCAAAATTGGTTGTAGTATGAAGCTACTATAAAGCAACTTTCGTACTTTTCATTTATTATTTTGGTTTCACCATTTTAATTGGAGCAGATTGGAAAGTTGAAAATTCCCAGATTTTTTCAGAATTTTGAACAAAAAACACAATTTTTCCTGCATTTTAGTCCACTTTCAAATTCCCTGTTTCCATAGTGTGCACGAACCCTAAAGCAACTCCATCAAGTTCTTTAGAAAGCCAAGAAATATTGAATTTAATTTTATCTCTAGGCATTTTGTACCAAAATGCAATTGAGAAAAATGTAGCTGGAAAGATATTTAGCTCATAAAGGAGCGCCCGTCAATGAAATGCAAAGAAGATAAAATGCAGACATGGTAGTGCACTTTAAATCAAATACTTATCACACACGCAAAATTATTCCAAACAAAAGTAAAGAAAGAATTCTCGGAGTGAACTAACTCAGTTCCCCACCCCCAACAATTAGTGACATCTATCCCGAATCAAACTCACCAATGAAAGAAAATAAACCCTAGCATCTCCCAACCGATGTCATAGACGAAAGAGTCTAGGCATCACACTGCATCTCCCTTTATGGTGGAAGTTGGACTATTTTTAGAACACGATCGGCCAACTTACGGTACATGAGTGAAACCAAAAGTAAATATCCATTGCCCAAACTTGTTACGAAATAAATTGTGTAGAAACCCACGTGGAAATACTTTCTGTGCTTATCGAAATATGCTTGTTCAACTGAATAAATTTCGATTTATTTTTTAGGAAATAATGAAAATTTCGAAAATTTTAGGAATATGAATAATATTTTAGGAAATTAAGGAAAACAGAAAAAAAATACGGAATTTAAGAGAATGAGATCCCTGAAGTCGGTTTAATATTAATAGAATATTTCTATGAGAAAACTTTTATATTGTACAAGTGACAAATTTAACAAGAGTATACGTTTATTCCTAATGGAAATTTAAAAACCTGTTTGAGCAAGAACTTTAATTTATGTCGTATAGGTAATATCAGTCAGCTAATAAAAATAAGGCAATTTACTTCATGAATTCAGGGTCAACTGCTGGAGGATCCCACAACTTATTGATAGGTAGCTTAAAGAGCTTCTTTATGACCACAAGAAATTTTACACGCTGCTCAGGCCATTCAGAACACTCTGAGCTTATAGATACTTTCTTCTTCCTTCCCTAAAAATTAATAATATGCAAATATAAAGTTTGGGAAATTTTAAATGCAAATTACACATTAAAACTAAAGGAAAAATAAATAAAACCTTTTTCTAATTAACAAATCATTATACAATTAAAATTAAAATTTAACATACAAATTCTTAGCTTTCTTTCTGCATTTTTCCCCTCATTCCAAAATATATCAAAATTACAAAACATTATATAACTGATGTAATCAAAGTGAACATTTTGTAAAATATAATTCCCTCTTCTTTATTTCAGAGTCATTCTATTTCTCTTTTTATTTCAGTTTCACTCTCACTACTGCATTACATACCCCAACTTCATTGTTATGGTGATATTTTCATACCAATAAAAATCAAAATATATTATGATTAAACTTTGAGGTGAATTTGAAATTAAAAAAAAAAAATAATAAAAACTCCTATTTCAAAAAAAGCATGTCCAATATTTTGTTTCCAAAAATATTTATTGATTGCAAAAGTGGAAGCAATTGGACACAAAAAATGGTTACCAGATTAGAATGCTTATATTTTTGCTCTCAATTTCTTAATCTACCAGCTGTTATCAAATATTATGCGATCACTGGATGAAAGTGGCATGCAGCACAATTGGTGAGAAAACACTTATACTAGAATTAAGTACTGACATTGATCGCTTTAACAAAATGTACCAAATGCAACATACATGGAACCCTGGAAAGACCAACATAATTGAATATTAAGCCTGTCTATCAAATTTCAAAAGAATTTATAAAAAACTTTAGAAAATGGTATCAACAGTTTTTCTGAAAGTGCCTTTTATATATTGAAATGCCATACTTATTGTAATGCCACATTTGGTTTGAACAGGAAAAATATTTCACCTATATGAACTATGCATGCACAGTTTAAACTTATTTGAACTATGGATACACAGAGTAGCTGTGTTGTCTCAAGTTCTACACACCATTCCAGCACTCTTTTTTCACTCTTAACAATTGCCAATTGGTGCCCAAGTTGAAATTAAGTGCCATAACTTTTTTTATTCGATGATGTTTAAACACGACTTTACATAAGTTTAATATCTGCATATCTTACTGTAGTGTCAACTGTGCAGAGATATTCCTTGCAAATTTAGCTTGCTAAATACATATATAAATTATGGGACAAGTTGCATTATCTGTTGGTTTACAACAATATTTTCAAATTATATATAATAATCTTTTACCCATAACATCAACAGATGATTTAATTTCTAATAATTGTCAATTTTCAGGATCAAATTTTTTTTCTTTTTAATTTTATAGTTTCTTGTCACTTTAAACTTAGAAAATATTTAAAGATTTTTAATGGATCACAGAGCTGTTTAAAAAGATAAATGGAATTTTAATGCATATTCATTACATTTCCATGTCAGGAATGATCGTACTGTCAATCATGAAATTTTTTTGAAGCTTCCCATATCCAGAAAAATTCTAACAATTTAGTTAATGATTTGTTCAGTACTCCATTTCTGCCTTTCTTAACCTTTGGGGATCTTATATGTTGCTTTGACTTATTTTTTTATCTTTTTGGGCCATGTTTATCCTTATTCGGACTAACTCGACTTGTTGGGATATTTCTGTTGTGTTTCAGTGCATGCTATTCTTGCAAGTTACTTTTCATTTCAGATTACCTGGGCTGTTCTTCATTCTGTTTTCTGATTGGATCTCTCAAGTGGACTCATAATCCATCATTATCCAAGACTCCATTTCTTCTATTTGTGCCCATTTTGTCTTTTTTGACTTCAGGCTTGCTGGTTCAATTGCACCTGACAAAGGGGCTCCAGTGTATCCACAAAACAGCTGTATACTGTATTATTATTTTATTTGTGCTTAAATAAACTGCTCAAGATTTTCTTATCCATTGCACAAAGTGTATTTTACTTATTGATATCTTATCTATTATTTTGTCAAAGCTCAAGGGACACAAAATTGACTATCAGATACTCAGCAGTATATAACTTTATAATTACTAAATACATCATTAAATTACATATTTAGTACTTATAAAAAATATATATGTATTAAATAAAATCTGAGTAGAAAATTAAATTAATCTGGTAAATACTATGATATTATCTGCATACATTTGAAAGAAAGGATTGGACTTAAGTAAAAAAAATAACTTGAACAATACGTAAATTAGAAGAATTTAAAAAAAAATCAAGAAAAGAAACTAAAAAACGATATTCAATAGAACCACAGAAATATAACAGAAAAAGTTTGGACTGAAAACTGCTTAGATAAATAACAAAAATTATTTCAGGATTAGCAATACATGACAACTCAGAGCAGAAATAAAAGATTCCACTTTAATAAAATCCTTTTATTAACTATTCAAAACAATATTTACAAATAGTAAAGTATATTATGAAGAAAAAGTAGTTTTTCATACATAACAAAAAAAATTTTGTGTGCGTGTGTTGCTGCAGCGGAAAATTGAACCCTCATATAGCAGCAAAATTCAAAACAGAGATACTTCAGGTCCCTGAACGATACAGCTGAGCAAGAGCTTTTTAAAACTCAAATTAGATCAAAATGTATAAATTTTCAAAACAGGAAATCGACCATTAAGCGATTTTGTCAAATCTATTCCAGGTAATGCTAGCAAAATTCGATACAAATATACTTCAGGACCCCGGATGACATAGCTCAGTTCTCTAAAATTAAAATTAGTTTAAAATGTATGAATTTTTAAAACAAAAAATTGGTTATTTTACACAATTTTGTCAAATCTATGTCAAGTAGGTCAAATAGTCTGGATGAATAAAAAAAAATCTATTCATTTCCAGATAGCTGTCGCCACAGTAACTAGGGTTTTAAAATACGAAATTCTAACTTGTGAATTTAAAAGATTTCATTTAAATTTTTTTAAAATTCATTATTATACTAGCAGCATACCCGTTTTTCGTACGGAGTATATAATATAAAGAAACTTATAATTCACAATCACATGCAAATTCTGTTAAAATATTAAATTTATTGCTCCTAAAGAAAAGTTTAAGAATATCTGTTCTCACTATGCAAAATTATCTTAACGGGCAGATCTGAAGAATAAAACATCATGGCCCCTTTTGAAAGCAAATATACAAATAATATGAAATTTTATCAATATATACAAAATAAAAACGCTAAAATTGTATGAGACCTGTACTACTTATATACTCGAATATTAGAAGATATAATCTGTATTAATAGATTACATATATAAATTGAAAATATCAATAAACTCGTAATTGACTCCAATATATGCCAGAATGAAAGTGTTAAAATTATATGGGAATATATATATATATATATATATATATATATATATCCCTGTACTACTTATATTGTCGCAGATTAGAAAATACGCCAGTGTATTAGTAGAAGATTACCCGTATTACAAAATGAGTCTCAAAAATCTTTTCCAAAATAAAACAGATGACGTAATAAATTAAAAATATCAATAATCCCAGTAATCTTTATACCAGAAGGTCATAATTGATTCCAATATATGCCAATATATATCAAAATATATACCAATATATATCAAAATATATACCAATATACCTGTACTACTTATAATCTTGTAGATTAGAAGATATACCCGTACATTTGTAGAAGATTACTCGTACAACGTACAATATATGAGTTTCAACAATTTTTGTCACAATAAAACAATAGCATATTAACTTGAAAATATCAATAATCCCTGAATCAACAGTTCCTGAAAATATCAATAATAATAATGTTTAACCCTGAAGACCATAATTGATATTATCTAGTCAAAAATGCAATGTCAATGAAATTTATTTTATATACATATCTTTATTACTCAAATCGGGAGAAGATTTAATAAAAATCGTATGCCGCATAAACACATTGGATTTATATCTGTTGCTAAATGACATGATATCATTTGCTTAAAAAAGATTCATGGAAATCACATCGTCTGAATGATTCTATCTCCATGGAAGGTTTGACAACATTTTCGTCAATTTAGCGACAATTTAAAAAAATCGTCAAATTTATCGCCAAGAGGAACTGTAGAACTGAAAGTCCCATTTGGCAACAAATTGACAAAACATCATCACAATACTATCCTCTAACAAAACACAATTAATTTCATTTATTAAGGGCAATTTTATAAATTTTATGATATTTTTATGGATTTACAAACATTTTTATCAATTTGGTGACATTTTACAAATTCGCTAAATGTGTTACTAAACTAAGTAGGACGGATGGACTGACAGACAAATGCTACCTAAACATCGTTTCAGTATTCTCTTCTAAAAAACAAATTTAATTTCATTGATTTGCGTTGTTTTTATCAGTTTGGCAACATTTCCGTCAATTTGCCAACGTTTAAGAAAAGTTGCCAAGTTAGCAATATTGAGCGAAATTCGTAGCTCCGAATTTGCAAATCTGAAGAATAAAACATCCTGATCCCGTTTGTATATACTAAATGAAAACACTAAAATTGTATTAGGAGATATATCCGTTCTACTCTTTTCTGTTTCAACAATCGGCTAAATGAATTTATTGGGTAAACACAATATATGAGTTTATTAGCTAAACACAATATATGAGTTTATCAGCTAATCACAATATATAACCTTGATATCTCTTTGCCAAAATAAATAAAAGTGATGTACGCAGTTCGAAATTAATATAATTAAAAGAAAAATCAAACTGTTCATTTTTAAAATATATTTTTACATCCACTTATTTATTATTCAAATAGAAAAAATAATAAGAAATATTAATGAAACACATTTAATTTAATTGCGTTGCTGAGCAACATGATATAAGATAGAATCTTCCTAATAAAATGCGAAATTAAATAACCATTTTGATTTCTTTATACTTTTCATTGTTGAGTAAAAGCTTGTGAAAAATAAACCATGGAGATAGATTTTCCCTTTAAATTCATGTTTCAAACAATTCATGCTTTCAGATTAATGACTAATTTGTGCAAAAATCCTCCACTAAACTCAAAGATAAAGTTTTAATTCACTTTGACATTTCAAACAAACGATTTTCGACTTTTCCATTTGGATAAACCACGGAGTTAGAGAGTAGAACTCCTAGGAAAAAGTTCCGTTTTCATTAATATCTTGAAAACCCCTGGTCTTAAAAACCCGAAACTTGGACAAAATTTATGGGGGGCTATTTCAAGGCCATCCACAAAATTTCATTAAATTCAGTTCAGCCTTTCTCTCATGATGATGAGACAAATGAAAGTTTTATTTTTTACTAATATCTCAAGAACCACTGGTCGTAAAAACTCAGAACATGGATTAAATTTTAAGTGGGGCTATTTCCAGACTACCCACAAAATTTCATCAGCCGTTCTCCTGTGATGATGGGGCAAACAGACAGATTTTCAATTTTATTTATATAGATTATCATTATGAGTATTATGCTAAATATTGACATAAATGTGATCACAATTAGTTATGATAGCATTTAAGATTTCGAATTTTACTTCTTGTGTAAAATTTCGGCTTCAAAATCATATTTATTTCAGCAGAAAATTGAAGAATGCAGAAGATACAAAAGCAGATGTTTTAATAAAATGGCAGAGATTTAGTTGAGATGGAAAAAATGCTATTTTGAAGCAAACAGGGTTTAATTTATCAATTTTCTAACTTTTGCATATTTAAAAGAATTTGTCTAGTTTTTTATATTTGAATTTATACAATTATTATGAGTATTGTACTAAAAAATGACATAAATCTCATCAAAACTCCCTGAGACAGACATTATTTCTAATTTTACTTCTCAGGTAAAGGAACTTTTGTGTATTCTGAATTAATCATAGGGCTATTTTTTTCCCCTGTGTGAGGTATTTTGAAAACAATATAAAATATATTTGATAATTTTCAATCACAGATTCTAATTATACTACAGCTTAATTTTAAAGACTATACTTTTTAACTTGAACTAATGAAGGCTGTGTACCTGGATTGCAAGTGCCCTGCATACTTATTTAGGCATACTATGCCATGCAGCACATTATATATATACACACACACACACACACATATATATATATATATTAGGCAGCTGTAATGCAAAAGCATTTGGTTTTTGAAAATTAGCTGTTTATTCCAGTGAAATTTTAATCAGATGCTTAGATCTTAAATCCCAGCCAACACTGGGCACATTTTCTAGTTTGAAATAATTTGAAACTAAATAAGCATGAATGGGAATGGTTTTTTTTTTTTTTTTTCACAAAACACTGAATTATCTGCATCAACAACCACTATAGAATTATAAAATATCTGTTTCACTTGACAAATTGATCTTGGAAAATTTTCAATAACACAATTGTTACTAAAATTGCACATAATTTTGACAATTATTTAAGAAAAATTCTCAGCAAAATTTAGAAACCTATTATAGTGGTGTTCAAAGTAAAATATTGCTACACTGTTGAATGTGAGTGGTTAATGTGGGGCACTATTGCAGTTCTATGAGTATGAACCCACAATATCATAACATTCATTATTCTATTACCAGGTAGAGTAATAAAACTTGTTTCTAAATAAATTTATTTGGACTTAAAATCAGATTTTAGCAAATAGAAAATAAAAATTGTTACTGGAAAATTTATAAGCAGTAGGATCAGTTAAAAGCAATTAGGTTAATTATAACACACATATATATATATATTGGTTATGGCAGAAAATTATAAACTGTAAAAAAAGCAGCAAATTACATTCAAATAAAATTATATAGCACAAACTACCTTCCCAATATTAGCAGCCAACACCTTCTTTGAAAGATCTTTGTCAAATGCATTTGTAAAATGACAAAGTAAAAAGACAGCCATTTTCATCATATTTCTTGTCTTTGACAAAACATCTTTATCAAGTTCATCATCCTCAGCATTCAAAATTGTAGATATGGAAGTAACCATCTTTTCTGACACTAAAAATTAATAAAATTAAATAAGATCATATACAATGCTGCATTTTTTCTATTATGCATAAACAAAATATCTGAGCGTGAGGCTCTACACATTTCTCATATATTGATGTTTGATTTTGTTCCACTTGAATCATAATCATTATTAGAATGAAAAAAATAATGATGTGGGCAGCATATAACTTTCCCTACTGATTCAAATTCAATTTTTCTTTTATAATCCATCATTGAGTTTAATTACACAAAATGGCATAGTTACTTAATTGATATTATATCCAGTTTGCAGTTTTAGTACATCTTCTTTTTTCATTTGACAACTTACAGCATTTTAAAATGTGCCTTCTTTTCAAAATTCTAAAACATCTAGAGTAATAAGGTTTGTCATATGTTTTGTCATCAAAAATTACATATAAAAAGAGCATTAATTAATTACATTTGGGCATATTTAGTTTTGTATTTCAGATTTTAACGATTTTATAGATGTATTTAACACATACACACACAAAAAGGCAGGTCGTATTTTCTCAAACTATAACAAAATCTAATCAGCATCAGGGTAACTCACAACTGACTTATGAACCAAATTTTGTAAAATTTTGTCGAATAATTTTTGATCTAGAGTGAATACATACACTGCATGGATAAAGTGGCAAAAAATTAAATTTAGCTTAAAATGAACGTTGTAAGATGTAGAGAAAATTACAAGTTAAATCAAAACCCAGACTGACCCATAGGAAATTTCAAGCTTTCATTTAGAAAGTTTGATACCAGACCGGATTATTATTTAAGGTAAAAGTTATAAATTATTATTAATACTGTGCACTAAAAACTGTTAGGAATTTCAGTCAGATGTGAAGATATTTGCTTAAAGAATGCCTCCTTGACACCTACATGACACATCTTTAATTTTCAGTGAATTTGGAAAAAAAAGAAAGCTTGGATCGGGTCAAGATTAAAATATTTTTGGATCAATCCAAGCTTGTGCAGATTAGATAGTATTGACAATCTATATCAAATGATATTATTCAAGTTAAGACATCTAGCAATTGCCTACTAAATATCTTTTCTTCTAAGAAAAATAACATTTATTCAATTACAAAAAACATAAAAATAAAACTGCTGCTTGTGATAACAACACATTCAACATTTTCTTAAAGAAAGGAAAGTATCTGAGAATGAAGTGACAACAATTGTTTCAAGGGAGTTTTGATACCTCTTTATCAGGTCCAAACAGTATCATCTTTTTAACAACCACTAAGAAAGAACTATAAAGTCGCAGATCAAGAAAACGGTGGAATAGATATTTGGAACACCTACGGCAAGGATTTGTAGTGAGGGGTAACAGGATCTTAGTTATAAACATATCAATACAGGCTGGTATCAAGTGAGTATTTTGAAAACTACTTTGGATATTAATTTGCCTCAGTATTTCAAACAGTTCTTAAGAAAAACAGAAATTCAAATTTTTAAATAAAATATAGTCATAAAAAAGTATTTTTTACAAATAAAGGTTTTAACAAAAACATTTTTTAACAAAAAAAGGTTGCACAAAATCAACATAGTCATGGGTTGAAGCCCTTGTTTAGTATAATGGATTGCCAATGATGGATGATAGTTATATTTGATGACAGTTATATTAGATATTTAAAAAGAAAATAATGATTTTTCCTATATAAGTAGTTATTATATAGCTGAGCATTCAGATTCTTAGTTTCCAGAGACTAAAGGAAAATATGTCAAAATATTATATAATCAAAATTTTAAAATGAGAATAATTTCAAAGAATCTACTTTGATGAGAATGTAAAGAAAATTTTTTATAATAAACCAATAAAAATTTAATAATTAAACCAAGATATGAAAATATACTAGTTTAGCCAATTTTAATGGACAATCATTATTGGAAGGAGATGGGTGAAAAAAGATAGTTGTGCACTTCCTTCACTGAAGAATTCAAAATAAATTGCACAGTCAAACTAGTTATGTGAAAATAATTAAAAAATTAACCTTAGAACTTGAACAAAGTGTAAAAATATTAAGCAAGTTGTAGATGTAATAAATCAATCTAATGTACAACAATAAGGAGATGGAGATGGATGGAAAAATATTGTGTAATCTCAACAATACACGTGAATAAAAACTAAATTGTGTAATAGTACTATTTTTGTGAAAAATAATTGAATTTAGTAAAATATTTGTTTATTTTTACTTGCACTATAAAAATAAAATATATATATTGCTCTGTTGAATCATTAAAAGATGAAAATAGATGCAAACTGATACTTTTGAACTAGCAGCAATGCACAGATTATTAATATACGAACTTAGGTGACTGCTGTATTTCAGCAGTTCCCACATACTGATTGCCATATTTCATAATGAAATACTGCACAACAAAAATTCGCACAATTTATGTACTTTTAAGGAAATACGCTGCTGGACAATTGCTAAAGACGGATCACAAATTGCAATGTAGCACAACATTAGGAGGGGGTGCAGGCCCAGGAGGATAAAATATCGTTGTCACACTGTTTGGACAAATAGAATAAAGATCATTTATTGTTCTGGAAAATACAGAACATTTTGAAACATCTGAAAGGAAAAAAGTGTTCATTTGAAGCTATGTACGGAGAAATGGAAAAATGCATATGAACGACAGCAGACACCTTTGAGAAAAGTGTCAGTATGGGATATGTTTACCGTGGAGTGCGATGCAACATTTCACACGTTGTGTTATGTTTTGCACAACATTATCCAGCAGCTGTTGAGGCAAGTTATCCCACTCCTCTGTCAGTATACAGATGAGGGTATTCTTGTTTGTTGGAGGATATTTTCAACCAGCAAGTCGCCTCCCCAAAACATCCCAAACATTTTTTATGGGGTTTAGATCTGGAGAACGTGCTGGCCATACAAGGCATTAAATACCCTCACTAACTAGACAATCCTGAACAACGAGTGTTTGATGACATGGTGCATTATCGTCCATGAAAACAAATTTATCACCGACAACACCACAGAAAAGGCGAATATGAGGCAGTAGAACTTCATCAATGTATCATTGACTGGTCATAGTTCCAGTTGCAACCACATGTAGGGGCGTGCGGCCATTGATTATGATGCCGGCCCATACCATGAAACCGCATGTTGGATATAGGTCTCTTTCCTGGATATTTTCTGGATGATAAGCAGTACCACTCTCACACCAGATCAGTTGGCATCTATAATCCGATGGCAGACTGAACCTACTCTCATCTGAGAATAGTACGTAACCTAGTCCTGTTTGGTCCAATTGCGATGCTCACGACACCATTGCAAACGGGAGGTAAGGTGCAGTCTCGACAATGGGACACACACAACAGGTCTGCGGGCGTATAGTCCTCCTTCTCCCAAATGTCTGGCTACAGTTTTTCGGGAGATCCGCTGTCCTGTGGTAGCAAGAAACTGAGCTGCCACCTGCTGAGTAGTGGTGTGCCAGTCCCTTTTTGCCGATAGGACAAAGTACCTGTCTCCTGAAGGCGTCGTACTTCTAACATGATCTCCCGTGATGCTTGCTACACCTGAACAGTGAGTGTTCAATAACATGGTGTGTTGTCGTCCATGAAAACAAATTTATCACCGACAGCACCACGGAAAGGCAAACATGAGGCAGTAAAACTTCATCAATGTATCGTTGGCCAGTCATAGTCCCAGTTGCAACCACATGTAGTGGCATGTGGCCATTGATCATGAATCCGGCCTATACCATGATACTGCATGTCGGATATCGGTCCCTTTCCTGGATATTTTCTGGACGATAAGCAGTACCACTCTCATACCAGATCAGTTGGCATCTACAATCCGATGACAGACTGAACCTACTTTCATCTGAGAATAGAATGACTGCCTAGTCCTGTTCTGTACAATTACGATGCTCACTACACCATTGCAAACGGGTGGTACTGTGCAGTCTGGACAATGGGACACACACAACAGGTCTACGGGCATATAATCCTCCTTCTCCCAAATGTCTGGCTACAGATTTTTAGGAGATCCACTGTCTTGTGGTAGTAAGAAACTGATTTGCCACCTGCTAAGCTGTGGTGTGCCGGTCCCTTTTTGCTGATAGGACAATGTACCTGTCTCCTGCAGGTGTCGTACTTCTAACACTACCTCCCCCTTGACCCTTGCTATACATTCCAGTTGTTTTAAATGCTTGCTAAAGCCGTAAAACAATGCTGTAGGCGATGTCGAATTAACTGGCAACATTTGTTATTTTTTGCCCTTCTTAAATCTTTCTAATAATACGGCCATGCGTAAAATCATCTAAGTGATATCGGGAAGACATACCGAAAATTTCAAGTTCGTCAATTAAATCTTTTCCGTAAAACTTTCACTTTGAACAACTGTCCACAAGCATCAAATCCTTTAAATCTCTTATCAGCGCTATCACGTGACGAACAGGCGTGGAAATGAAAAATTTGCATACACACACCTCTTCTTACTGTATCCCGCACTTATTCTAATTTTCCACATTTTACTTCATTTTAGTTTGTGGTTGCTATGGGTGATAGTGTCATCCATCCTTAGCAATTGTCCAGCAGTGTATATGCAACATTTCATCTTCTTACTTATTGTAGTTTTCGAGCAAAAGGGAAAAAGGAATAACAAAATGTTGGGGAACAAAAGCGATAACTGGGGATAACAAATGTTGATTTTGCTTTGTTAGAAATGGAGAATGGACTTCGCAAAGTAAACCTATCTTTGAATTCAGATAGCATAAGAAGATATAAAACAAATTACATTTGAAATATGAATGTTATTAAAAGTATTTTACCTTGCAAAAGGACTCTTAGTGCAGTGACCCTCAAATCTTCATCATATTCTCCAAAGTTCCTACAGAAGTAAATGGAATGATACTAGCTATTTTGTCTAATAATGGACTTAAATTAATCTTATTACCCACACATTTAAACTAAAATAAAAGAATCAACAAAATAAATTAAAATTTCTTATTCAGATTAATATTTGAAATATTTTAATGATTACACAAGTTAAAATGTAAAACATAACATAAATGTGCTAAAATCTAATATACTAATAACAGCTGCTGTTAAGTTTCTCTCAGGCTGGATTTTGAGGACCCATGTCTTTTAGAAAAGTAAATACTTTTAGACATATATATTGAAACGTTATAAAAATATTTCAAAAATTAGGAAAATCACAAAATATTTAAAATTTCATTAAAAAATCAAGAAACAAAACATTATTCCAATTTCAAAACAGTAGAAAAAAAAAAACTTGGTCAAGGTAAGCTGATGTGCTGTGATTGGCCTATGGCGGCGTGCTTGCAGATGCAGAAAATGGTCATTCTGAGAGGTTGTGACCCTTGGGCGTCTATTTACTGGTCCTCACGACACTGTTCTTTCACTTTGATACCGGTTCAGCAAATGAAGGAATGATTGACATTTAGGAGTCCAGCTACTTCTAACAGTCGCTGGCCCTCTTCGAGTTGCCCTATTACCTCCCATCACCTGACATTACTCAGATGATGTTGTATACACATATTTCAAAATTTGGATATTTCAATTTTCCTTCTGAAATCCTGCACAAAACAGACTTTTTATACCTAGCATGTTTCATTGTTAAAAATGTTAGTATGCAAAATCTTTTCTGCAGGCAAGTTTCCATTGCATGCATGCGCCTGTCATGTATGCAAATTTTTTCCATTTGTTGCTGTCAGTTCTTGTTTCAGATTGGCTGGGCTGTTCCTTCATTCTGTTTTCTGATTGGCTCTCTCAGATGGACTTTCAATCCCTAATTTGGGTATATATATCTGTTTTTCCTATTTGAGTTCTTGTTAAATTAATTGTTTTATTGCTTAATTGTGCTGATTATTACTCTTGTATTTAAACTTAAATAATGTACCTACTAAATTCAGCATTGCTGTAAACTGACCTCTTTTTCTATTGGTCGCCCACTTTCCTTGGCCCCGCCCTCCTCTTCCTTTGCAGCCTCAGCGTGTACTACTGCTACCCCAAGACAAAGACGGCATTCCATCAGCCATCTCTGAACTATCCACAGCACCTGGTATTGCCAATGAGTGCATATTGCTATTTTCTACAACTTCTCCAAAACTATCTACAGCAGACAAACCTACTTTCTGATGTGGACGTGAAGGACCTTCGGTCCCAGGAAGTCCGAAACGAAGCGTCTTGACTTGGCTTTCATCTTTTTGACTTTGGGTTCATTAGTTCTTTAGCATGGACAAAAGGGATCCAACATATCCCTGAAACAGCTGAATGCAGCATATTTATTTTATTTGTACTCAAATACTTGCTAACATAAGCGAAAAGGAAACCGACCTGAACATTCAAACTTATTAAGAATTACCAAATACCTACTTTATTAAATTGCAGAAAGCATCAAAATGCTTAAAAATAAATCCTTCAGGATCATCATACATAGAACGTTTCAGCTCTGAAAGAAAAAATAAATATTTGATTAAATTACTATTATTGATTTAAACATATAGAAACATAAATTTAAATAAAGAAAAACTTAAATTTATGTTTTTAAAGTTTTAAGAGAATTCTACTAATATTTTACTCAAAAATAGCCCTTTTTAATCAAATCCCAAAACTCATTAATTTATTCTATATCAAAATATCAAGAAAAATAATAGCTACCATTGCATTATCACTGGATCATTATAACTTGATCCAGTGATAATCGCAGAAATTTGTATTTGTACATGAACTTCCAAAAATTTTGTTTTATTGCAATGAAATATATTTCTGATCTTTGAAATTTGTTTGCATGGAATACACCTTTATTTCTATTTTGCTTTTTAATACAAGAAAATAATTTTTCAAATATGTTATTTATGAAATGAAAATATATTTTCTTAATAACGTTAATTTTAGGACTTCAAAATACAGCCATTAGCATAAATTAGAATTTGATGCATTTATAATTACACTTATAATTTTAATAAAAAATTAATATTTTTATTTAAATATTAATTTTTTTTAAAAGTATAATAGATATATGTACTTACATGTTAGGTAATATGATTGGAGGGGGAGGAAGTTATGATGCCCCATTATTTCACTTTCTTTCTTTGATTACATTCTAATTTTTTCTATTTAATTTTGGGGGTTATCATTGTATCAGAAATTATTTCTGTAAATCCTCTATTTTACAATTTATAATTCAAAAGAATCTAGTTATGTTTTGTTATTTTCAGTCAAGACAATCTTTTTAAATCTTCATTTGTAATTAATGTTTTTAGTTTTTTGTAACTATTTGAATATTTTACAATTAGTAATTTAATGACAGGAATCATTTTTTTGTTGCCAGTCTTCATTTAAAAATAGCCTTTTTATATTGCTGTTTTACAGCAAGTGTATCATTAGAAATAGTTTATCAATAATAAACAAAATAAATAACTGCCATTAAATATGTTGAAAAATGTTAGGCCATTAAAAATATTGTGTTCAGTGGTTACTATTGAAAAATCAGAAGTTGCATCTTTACTTTTCATTTTGATAAGCCCCTTAACAATGCTTCATTGAAATTTAACACCCCTACACTACTATTATATTCAGCTGAGCTAAGCAATAAATTTCCTTTAAAAGGAATTTCAAACAACAAATGGACGAGTCATTGAATATTTTGATTTTCACAAATGTTGTAGCATTTTCTAGGACAGGGGAAAAGATAAAAAAAGAAGCATATAAAATGCGGAATTTCATACTTGCCAGATGAAAAAAAATCTACTCACCATTGGTGAGGGGAAATTTTATACGCTAACTATAATATGCACTGAAAAAAAAGTATGAACATTTTTAAAATCACATAAATCTGATTTAAACAAAATATGATTTTTTGTTTGGGAAAAAAAAAAAAAAAAAAAAATCAACAGCCCTGTTAATAATCCAACGAAATTGCTACATCATTAGCAGTGGAAGTAACTGTCGTTTTGACAAAAGCGAGGTGATTTTTCCCTCCTAAAACACACATGTAACACTAGAAAATCTGTTGCGTCTAACACATGGCTTTCTCAAAAAATATTTCAGCTAAACTTACAGAAAAATTATTTCATTAAAAATCAAATATGTTATCAATAATTAATTATGAAACTGTTTGTAATGAAAATGACAAGAGTATTTAATATACCATATATTTTCGAATACAAGCCGATCCGAGAATAAGCACAGTATGTAATTCTACTGTAAAATATTTAACTATAATTGGAAACCTCTATATAAGCTGAATTACAAAAGAATCAGCCAAAACATACAAAACATCACCAAGGGGCAAAACTGTCAAGATCATTTCTAGCCAATACAAACTTTTATTTTGTCTTTTTTCCATTGAAGCCTGTGCATTGATACATTAGCATTGACACAGAAGCATATCAAGGAAGTGGTCCTGCCTACTTTTGAGTCGCGATGAGCAGAAGTCATTTTTTCAAAGATAAAATGATGGTTAAGTATTTATTTTTTCAAATTTTGTTTGTTGTGTGCACTATATTATGAAAGAAATAAAAGCTATAATAGTTCTATGAATGTTTTAAAAAGTCATAGATACAAGCAAATATAGTTAAAGTGGAAATCTGCTGAACAATCGATACCAATCACAGCATTATTAATGCTTGTTGGGAAAAGACTGCTCATGTTATATATCCCTCCTCCAAAAACATCCAATCACATGTGAGCACTGATAGATAGATGTGATGACATCATAATCAATATATGTAGCTCAATGTCATTCTTTATGGATTTCAAATTAAGTCTAAATCCCACAAGGGTATATAATCTTTATGGTCACACAAACAAATATTAGAGACTGATTATAGGTAAGCCAAAAAGTGAAAAATTACATACAAAAATTAAAACAGAGTAAAGAAGGAAAACTTACAATTTAGCACAAAAAATTGTAATTTGTATTTTTATGCACTGTAAAATTTCTAAAAATAAACATGTATTTCGATGTGTACCTGATACATATACACATTTGGTTGAACTCTGAAATGGGATTTGAATGATTTTTTGTAGAATTATGAGATGTTTGAATGTTAATTAATGATTGTGTAAGTGGATAAATTGAAAAATAAATATACAACCACTTCCTGTCATTTATTCTGTGTTGGATTTTTAAAGTTATAAGCTGATTCCCCCCCTCCCCCCAATAGTGAAAAAAATCCCAAAAATTCCCAGCTTACACACAAAAATATAAGATAAATTTCATAAAGGAATTGACCATAAAATTTATAAAATTATCTTTAAATGCTACTCATCTATAATAATAAAAGAAGATGTGTGTTCATCTGTCTGTTGTTGACAATGAACCAAAAATTCAAATAATGAACAGCCACAAATTTCAGTATAGGAGCACCTCAAGTCCTCTGACGCTAGGATTGGAATTATAAGAGATTTTCACACCAATTAGATAGTGACAGAGAATATCAGAGTTTCCATCTTAACACAATCCAAGATCAAAGAGAGGGATTTTTTTTTCTTAGCAACAAACCTTTGAATGAGATTCGTAAGATAACTTCATATGTAAGATAATTTTTGAAAAAACAAAAAATCATGTTTTCTTAATATTTAAAAACAAATTTATTTTTAAGTTCATCCATCCATAAATTACATTGAAAATTCAAGCGATTCTAAGATTTTTTGTGAACATGGAGTGGATACTATATATGCCATTAGAATAAAAGAAAATAATTACAAATTTTAATGAATCATTAAGTTGACTTCTATACTTAATTCTCTGGTTATTCAGCTGGTATGTCACAAATGAAGGCGTGTGTGTGTGTGGGGGGGGGGGGAGATGTCAGGTTACTAAGGATATATCGTAACTGTGCATATGTGATGGAATAAATCTGCAAAAATTCTGCTCACACCACCAATGTGTAACATTCGGGGTTGCCACCTAGATAGGCTATTGCAGAACAAGTCCAATTAATATGTGATTTTCACTAATACTCAGCTCCCTTTTATTCAAGGTTTATAAATAATATAGGTTGATCCATTCATTAGTCTCACAGTATTGGCTGGTAGAAACGTGGAATGATGACATCAGGGTTGCCTCAGCCGTGCACTTTACAATGAAAATCAGTGGTATAACTTTAGGTAAAGCTCTAAATTTCAAACTGATTCAGAGTAATTTCTGAATTGTTATACTGCTGTTACTGTAAGTTTTTTCATTCTGAACAATAGAGATCAATGAACACAAATACCATTAACTATAAAATAATTGAATTACACGGTTTTATCAAAATATCATTTTTATATGTATTAAACACAAATAAAAATTTTTACAAACATTTTAATAAGTTTATCCAGATATTTAACTTAGTATATATTTATGCAAGTATTTAGCTCAGTTTACATTTATATAAATATTTAGCTCAATTTACATATATTCAAATATTTAATTTAATTTACATTTATACGAATGTTTAGTATATTTACATTTAAACAAATCAGCATTTAAATTTATAAGTAATTTAGCTAATTTATTGACTCAAACTTTAGATCAAAATTAAAAAAAAATATACTAATTTTTAAATCTGTTAAATAATACTTCAAAATTCGAAGTTCGCTATTTGGGAGCATTTAAAATACGTTTATGGAGATAATGATTTTTCAAGAAAATATTAGTTGATTAAATATGCTCAACACAATTGCATTAATATAAATTAGAAGGGTAATGTGTGAATTAGCTATCACGAATTTAAGAATTTGGTTGCCAAATCATTCTAATTTTCCTTTTTTTACCTGCTTCAATTAGGTTGGTTTCTTTGTGTGTTTGGGACAAATCTTGAAATAAATTTTGATACAATTCCAGCTAGCCGATTTTCTTGAAATTTTACAGATTTACGTATTTTCTCCTGGCCACTTAGCTGCTGTAAGCCCTCGGGCCAGTCAAGTGGTCTGGGTCTTCAACACTTATGTATTTGCGATGATAATAAGATTTTATCAAATTTGAGTTAATCCTCTCTCCCAATTCTGCCCCTCCCCCTGGAATTATACCCAGAATGGCCCGTAAAAATCCCACTGTTTTAAGAAGTTCTGAAATTAAGTGAAGTCAAGCCGCATATTGGATATTTTTTTAATCTTACAATAATGGGATTTTATATAGAAATGATACCACATATTGAACCTTTTTAACTACCTTACAACAATGAAATTATGTAAAGCAAACAAGATTTTTTGCGGTCCATTTTGCAGAAAAATGCCAGTTCTATTTTTTGAGGATCCACCAAATTTTAATAAATTAAAATGTTCCACTGGACTAAGCTGTGCACCAAACCTCAGATGTTTAGTACATAGGGAATTATGCTACAAATACCATCAAAAACTTTGAAACAGACATCTAGACATACAACCATCAGTCATGACGAATTCAATAAATGATTTTTAAAAGGTTTGATTGGATATCTAATGAAAAATTGATTACAAAAATTAAATACAAAAAAACTAGAAAGTATAAAATAAAATATGATAACAAAAGTTTGTTACAAGGTTTTAGTAAAATGCACTAAAATATAAAAAAATCATTTTTATATATCACAACATTCTTGGTCATATGTGACCAGAAATAAAACCGTGTGTGTGTGTGTGGGGGGGGGGGGGGGGCGTGAAGGAATTGTATGTGGACAATAACAGAATTTTAAGGAGCAATAGAAGTGATAACATATAAATGACATATATAAGAATGACGGATGCTAAATCAATATTGCCAAAGAAAAATTTAAATGAACTGAATATAATTATTCTTTTCTTTTGCAAAAGTGAATCCATGTAGCCCGTAACACTTTGGATTTTGGATGAACCCAAACATCACAAGTTTTCTCTCATCAATATAGCAATTAGCAATAGCACAACACGGCATTACACTTCACAAATACAACACTTTTTCGGAAAATACAGGAAAATAAGTTTGAAAATGATTTACAATTATAATAGTGCACAAAAGATCTATGTGGGAGAAAGTAAGAAAATAGCCTTTCGCCACTGTATCATCACAACCATCCTCCCCTTTCAGTGGACTGCTCTCGCCTCCTCGGATGGGCCAGCCTGTAGTATATCTATAAACCTTGCCTTTTATTCACCATTTTAATTAGCCCGGCTCATATGCTAACCACTCATGATTTTTGGTCTTTAATTCCAGCCTTATTTTGTTCCATTTAATTTTGAACCCTCATACAGCAGGCAAATGCAACTTTAGGCACATATTTAGAACATATTACACATGCACAGTGGTCATGGTAAAATTATGTATGCACCTGCATAGTAAGCAGCTACATGATCACCCACATCTACATCGCATAGTAGGTGAAATTTTAGGAAACTATTTAGGATGTGTAACAGCTACACCACAGACAGCTATAGTATCTAACATACTTTAGTGCATGTACCGGGTGGTCAGAATTAAAACACCCCTACTCTGAGCTCTCTATACATCGAACTACTCAGTATAAAGGCTCCAAAATTGTTGAACCTACTATTCAAGACATGGGGAAAGGGATTACGCGAAAAAAAAAATTAGTTCCAGAAACATCGATAGGTGGCGCTGTACAACAGAAAACATGCTGAAAAGACACAAAATAATCACAAAAAAAAAAAAAAAAAAAAAAAAAACATGCAATATGCAATTTTTCCTTTTTAATTTCTTTTGCTGATATGAAAAAAAAAAGAAGATAGAAAAGTGAAGAAACTTAAACTGCCATTGTAACTGCAATTTCGCACTGTAAGGCACAAAAATTTGCATAAACCCTTGGTTTGCAGCTACTATGTTCTGGGCATAAAAGGGGATAAAACTGGGAAATTTTCATTCTTATCAGCGATGGCTGTCACACTGCCAGAACGCGCCTTGCTTGTTGTTGTTGAGACCCAGACCGTCCGACCTACCAGAAAGGTGTAAGGTAACTGTATGGACGGCCGGGAAGTGCCACCCAATTTTGACCGGAACCCAGTGGGGGAGGCATCCACAGGGACCGTACCCTCCTTCCCCTACCACCAACCTCTCGGAAGGATGCGCCTTGCTTGTGAAGCTGTTTTATGAAAACAAAGGACATGCTGCAGCTGCACTTCGAGAGTTTCATCGACTTAAGAATTTGCACAAAGGACCATTAATTTTACAAGCTTTCAGGAGAATAATCACTCGATTCGAGAAAACAGGACATCTTGGAGTTCAGCCGGGTCGAGGACGCAAATCGACTCGTTCAGATGTCGTTGACGATGTTGCCACCGCTATTGTTGAACAATCAATGGATAACGTTATACGCAGCATTCCCTGCATCGATAAGGTCCTTGTGACATGAATGTTTGATACGTTCGAATAAAATGTGTTACAAATGTGTATTTTGTGTCTTTTCAGCATATTTTCTGTTGTACAGCGCCACCTATCGGTGTTTCTGGAACTAATTTTTTTTCTCGTAATCCCTTTCCCCATGTCTTGAATAGTATGTTCAACAATTTTGGAGCCTTTACACTGAGTAGTTCGATCTATAGAGAGCTCTGAGTAGGGGTGTTTTAATTCTGACCACCCGGTACATTATTATAAAAATTTCAAAGTTTTATATCAGCATTAATTAAAACCAAGAAATATTTTATTAAATATACTTATTACACTAAAATTTTATAAGAGAGCTTGCAATTTAAAAAATTTCTTTTATACTATTTTTTTTTTTACTAATTTTATTTAATATGCAATTAAAAAAATGATATACATTAAAGTGAATAAATAAGCAAAATTACTATTACATCAATCGGACAAAAATTACAAATATGCTAAGCAAAAATATAAAAATTATACAAACGTATTATTTCAACTGTAACTGTTTGCTTTGAAAGGACTTTAACTGTGTCATTTTTTGAAGATGAAACTGAAAAGAGATCAGCTAAGCGGGAGGTTGCAACAAATTCCATTGTAATCCTGAAAGAAATTTTTAACCAATAAGAAATACAATATTCTAAGAACATGATGCAGCTGACAGAAATCCCTTTACTAACTAAAATAAGACGGCTTATTTTTTAGGGTTTCGTAGTAATAATTTATGTCCTTGAATTTAAAAATTGCTATTAAATTTACTTCACATGAAAAAATCGATAGATTTTAAAAAAGCATCTACAATATTGTCTCATCAAGAAGAAAGATATAGTACCAGAATTTATTTATTAGAAACTGAAGAATCATGACAATTTGAAAACTTGTTATTTGTTCTTTAACTTTGAATGATTGCTTAAAAAATATAATTTTATTTTCTATGTAAATCAATTTAATAAAATGATGGCTATTTATCCTGAAGATTAAAGATATGCAGTAAAAATGATGGTATTAATTATGAACAACCAAAATTGGAGTTTTATTCTGATTATTTTCTTATTTGTGGCCTATCAAAAATAGACGAGTCACAGAGGGCACATCTAAGGGAGGGGGATTTGGAGGTCTGTTCCCTCTCAAAATCCTAAAAGGAAATAAATGTTTTGCTTATATGAGATTTTTTGCATATATAACAGTCTTGATTGGTCTTATCTGCTTCCGTGCAAAAAGAAAGAAAAAAAAATATGTATACACATTTACAATCTGCTAGGTACCAATGTATGTATAATATAACTATAGTTTTTCTTATAAACCATTTTAATTTCTTGATGTTAGTTATAAGCATTCTCACACATTTTTTTTTTTTCCCTGTTGAGTATCCACTATTAGAAGTTTTAAGGCATGCATAAAATGTCCAACTGGACAACGCTTCACCACCCGAAGACTAGGCTTTCGTGGTTATAGGTCCTCATTAGTAGGGTACATGCAATGAGATCAGAGAGTACACAACTTCTTGATGCAAGGATTTAAAAATTTTCAAGACGTTTTAAAATGTTTACTTTGAACTAGCAACAGTTCAAAGCATTATTTTAGCTCTGCCCACCATTGATGACATTCTACGTGCTCCTATATTAACGACTGAATGCAAAAGGCTGTTTCATGATTGCAATTTAATTCTAATTTATTAGAATTCAAAATATACTGTGAATTTAACCATAATAATTTGGTGATTCAATATTGAACAAATTATGAATAAGACTGAGCACAAAACACTATACGATGTCGTTCATAAATAACAATTATTTTATCAAAGAAACATAAACAAATGAAGAGTGATGGATTGGCGATATCATCTTTTTGTATATATATATATATATATTAACGTTTTATTACTGAAAGCAGTTAACTAGTTTCGAAAGATATCAATATCGGTGAACAAAATAATTGTAAAGAATAATAAAACATAAAAAAATACCTAATTAATACAGTTTGCTAAAAACAAATTTAAAAATTTAAAACAGACAATCATTACACTTCAGTTTACCGCCATCAGAGTGTTGCCATCCTTTCTTATATTTAATAAAAATCATAGTAATGAAAAAAAATATTTAAGGAATTTAAACGAAGTCGAAAAGAAATATTTTTGTGAGAATAATTTAAATTTGTTTAGCCCTTAGTTACTTTGTATTGTTAACAACCTTATTAATAAATCCAATTATTTAGAAAAGTTTGCTAAAAAAGTTAAAAATATTAAACGTTAATGCAATTCCTATTACTGTGGATGTTTGTTAATAAAATAAAATAGTATTGTTTAGCAAATATTATATTTTTAATCTATATAACTTTTTATATCATCATTATCGATAATAAATATTGACATCTTCGTAGCGTCGGTGCTATGACTGCTTCAATGTTGTTATATTTGTGACAGTAAAAATATATTACTTTATTAATATTAATAATCAAACAAAAGCACCTAGATGATACAATCCTATGCATATAAAGCAGTCCATAAGAGATTGTCTACATAGCGACCTATTTTACATTAATATTGACTGCTAATTGACTGATATTTTCATCCTAAAGTTTAAGAAACCTATTCTTTTTAATCGTGTTTCATTATCTTTCTTATATGTAAAATAACTATCCAAAATGATGTCTCTGACTAATTTACCTATTATTAACCGTGCTGAAGAAACAAATAACGACATCGATAAACCTCCAGCCCCTGAACCAGATCTACCTGTCAAAAAAGGTATGCCGAGTTGTAAATAATTTTTAATAATGCTTAAGGTGCCTTGTAGAGCTGCTCCGAACCGTTACAAATTTGTTATATGCTACATTTTTGCAGAAATTACAGTTAACACAAAACTGTGGTATGAGTAAGAAGGATAGGGGGTCATACCCTGATTGACTGAATAATGGCATTGATTTCCTATAGATTCTGTATTGGAAAACGAAATCTACTATCGTAACTTCATTTGATCGTCGCCTCTGGCTTTTCTAGATTTTGGCTACACCTATAAAATAAATTTTCTGGCGCAGAACCCTTCCCCTTTGAAACTTCTGGAAATTACATGACTAATATATTTATAATATTCTACATATGGTGCGACATGCAGACAGATTACATTTTTAAGCGATTGGTTTTTAAATATAAATAAGAGATAGATCTCAATTCATATGCATTAAAAATATTAAAGGTATGAAATACTGAATCAATTCCAAATTTATCGTCATTACAGTTTAAATAAGGCTGTTCATTTATTATTATTCTGTTAATTATGGCCATATCACTTAAATAAGTATATTTATAGATTTCATTGGCAGATTTCCCAATTTTTAGCAGAATAATTAAATGTACTCGCCCATACAATTATGAAACTAAATAGTTAACTAGACGGCAGAAAATCTGACCACATCTAGAGAAATGATCTCATTGTCCTATGACCCACTTTCTCTGTAATTCCAGAACTTTTTAAAAATAATGTTCTGCAAAGGCCTATCTATTAAAGGGGTCCAAAATATCACTGTACTTTTCCTGCCAGAAATTCACTAAATAGGGCCTTTAGGATCCAAGGCTTTTTGGCCGAGCTCCAATACAGGGCGGTAGCCCATTAGTTAGCGCGCTAGAGTTGCACTCGGTAGGCCCGGGTTCGATTCTAGCCACTGCCAAAACTGCCGCCGTGTTCATGCGGAGTACGATCACGTTAAACATGTGGGTCCGAAAGTCCTTCCGAGAGGTTGGTGGTAGGGGAAGGAGGGTACGGTCCCTGTGGATGCCTCCCCCACTGGGTTCCGGTCTAAATTGGGTGGCACTTCCCGACCGTCTAAACAGTTACTTTACACCTTTCTGGTAGGTCGGACAGTTTGGGTTTCAACAACAACAACAGGATTGAGCTAATGGCTTGCATGCCATATACCTAACTGTGAGTGCAGAATTGCTCTACATATATATATATATTAATATAAATATAATTGTAATTAGTGGCATAGCATGATAAAATAATTTGGAGAGACGTAAAATCAGGTACCAAAATTTACAAAAATGTTTCATGCTGTATATGTTGACAAGATTACAAATAAATTAAAATATAATTAAATTACAATGAAAATAAATTAATGACATTTATCAATTTTGTTATTACAGTAGAATACAAGTTTTATATTTCTCTGTAGAACCGATTCAAAAACCTTATAGGGCTAGTGTTCCACGTATGGCCAGATTTAAAAGAAGTATAAGTTTAAAAATAAACAAAATCTTCCACCTTGCACCAGTTTTGGCCACCTCCATGTACCAGTTTTGGCCATGATAATTAAATGTTATTTACATCTATAAAAACATAGATAAATGAATATTCTGATTCTCATAGTGGTTAATAACTGTAAGCCTATCTAGTAGCTGTAAAATAATTAAATAAAAAAGTTATTACAAAAATATTAATCACAAATGTGATATGGAAGACATTTCATAATGAGGTAAATACACCACATATTCAGGATTGATAAAATATGTTATAAATTTCCTATTATTCAAATTCTTCACTATAGTTGCATTAGGTAACAATGCAACTAAGATTATGTTCTTTCTTTGCAAAAATTGCTAACATGTAAAGTAATGTGGGATTTATGTCCATCTAAGGAAATTATTACTGGAAATAATGTTTATTTTTTGACTAAAAAGGGATAAAAAACATTAGCAGTATACTCGTAAAATGTCTTTACAGTTATCCATCCAGTCTGAAATAGTATCTCTACTCCCCAGTGGCCAGGTACTGATAAGCCTTTAAAATTGGCATACCATCCTTAATTGCTATTATCGCACTTTCCACTTAAGAAAAGCATAGCCTTTTCATTTTTACACCTAAGTCCACTTTCTGTCTTGCCATATGCAAATTTAGTGTAAAACCATGAAAACTACTAATTACATTGTCTATGTAACATAATTTTACATTGTAGCACTATTTGAAATAATTAAATTGCCAAATTAAAGTGTTTAATATACATGGCAAATAAATTTATCTGAAGTGTTTGAAAATTCTTATTTTCAAGTTTCCCTACTGATGTTATTTATTTATTTTATTTTTCTTCCAAAAAATCTAATTTTTAACATTCTCTGTATTTTTTCTCACTTTTGCTTACAATAAAGAGGAGTTATCAAAAATCTGTAGTTATATAAAATTTTGGTTTTCTTTTAAAATTACCAACAAATTGAAAAACAAAAACCTCATGCTTAGTAAATATAATTGATTTTAAGCTTTCTTTTTCAGGTGGTAGGAAAGGTTCTCTTAAAACCTCTGGTAAAAAGCGTAAAAAGAACGAAAATGAAATCATGTCAAAGTCCAAATTACGAAAATTTCTAAGGAATACAGGCCAAGAGTATATTACAAAGAAAGGCAAAGTTGTTGAGGCAAAAACCTTTGAAGACAAAAATTGTGGTTGTTCAAAGAAATGCCTTACTAAGATTACAGATGAACAAAGGCAAAAATGCTTTGACAAATTTTGGAAAATGGGCGATTTTGGAAAACAGAATGCTTATCTTAGTGGACTTGTCACTCGAGAAGCTGTAAAACAGCATCGTCCTAGACTAAATTGTACTAACAGAGGACCCAAAGGAGTTACATATCAGTATCGCATTAATGTCGGACGTGTCAGTAAGCAAGTTTGCAAAAAATACTTTTTGCAAACCTTTCTTGTATCGGACGGACGTTTATCAAGAGCTTTGCGTAAAGAAGAAAATGAAAAGGAACCTGGTGAAGATTTAAGAGGCAAAAAACCTCCAGCCAATAAAACAAGTGAAGAACAATTAAATCGAGTAAGAGACCATATTAATCAGTTTCCTCGATATGATTCCCACTATGCACAAAGTCCCAAGGGAAAATATCTCAAGTTTGACTTGAATGTTAAGAAAATGTATGGAATGTATCTAGAGCACTGTACAGTAAATAATATTCCATTTGTGAAAGAGAACATCTACAGAAGTGTGTTCAATGAAGATTTTAATTTGTCATTTTTGTCCCCTCGTAAAGATTCTTGTAACTCATCTCGTTTAGAGTGTACAAAGTCACAAAATACACCCCGAAAAAAGATCTGCAAAACTCTCAACAATCATGTGGGATTTGAAGGAATAAGACCCCCTGTGCCACAACCACAACAGGTTATGCCACCTCCTCAAGCTCCCATGCATCATCAAAAGTTTCCTGTTCCCACACAACTTTTTATTCAGAATACTTCAAAATATGATTACAATCATCTAAATTCAGGACCTACTATGTCTGTTTCTCAAAATAAAGCAACTGTGTATGATCACCAATGCCAAGCAATATTACCTCATGAAAATCCTTATTTCTGCCAAGATCAAAGTGTTCATGCTTACCCAAGCCAAACACCAAGTTTTTTTAATCTGTAGTGGATAGCTTAGCAAAAATGTACAAATAACTGTGTTTAAATATTGATGAAGGTTATTTTAATTTATATAAAAAAAATTGTCTTGTGGAAATATTTCCTAAACTGCATGTTTATAGTTATTGCGCTTTTAGAATAGCTGAAGTTATTGTAAATAACAATATACTTAAAATTAGAAATAAAACAGCAGAAAATATTGTCTTTCTGACAAAGAAGATGTCATTATTTACCATTTTATTTATATGCATTCTGAAAATAACTACAGTAAAATAATAATTAAACCAAATATTTTTAAAATGTATTTAGTTTATAGAAAAATTTAAATTAATGATATTCTACTGTATTTTGCTATTCAAAATTCCCATAGAAAATAAAAATCTCAATGAAATTTTATTTATAAAATTAAGTTTAGTGTGAATTTGAAATATCTACACTATTAAAACACACCCGACTATATTTGTAAAGCCCCCTATTACACGACAATAATTTGGGACAATAAATCGTTCGTAAAACAACTTTGAGACATTTCTGATGTCACACCACACAGCACAGAACAAAAGTGACGTCACTCCAAGCAGCAAATGGGGAAGCTTTTTCCCCCCTTGAAAATTTCAGCTGGGTTTCCACAACTTTCATGTACGGTGAGCCATAGCTTGCCGCTTTAGAGTTCTCATACTGTAAAGATCACTTTTATCATCCCAACGGTTTCGCTTGGAAAGTAAGAAATAAAATAACTTGAAAGCACGTGACCTGTGAGGTTTCGGATTTACGAACTTCTGATTGGTCGATTTTCGCACAGCCGTTCTCTCTACAACAACATTTTCGGGTTAAACTTAATATGTTGTGGCTAAATTTGCTGTCGGAGATGTTTCGCGAATGGTTTGTTGTCCCAAATTACTGTCGTGTGATAGGGACTTAAGAAGTATTGTAGTATGTCCTTCGATTTAAAATGCTAGTTCTTGGCCTAGAAACTCACTTTCTTTTTCTTTAATTAGGAGTTAATGATTTCAGCATATCCCAAATATATTAAAATTAAAAAATAAACAAATAAGTAAAATAATCATTTTAAATATTTATGAAAATTTACTCAAAATTTAACATTTGTTTCATTACACTTAATAAGCTAATCTTAGTCTAAAAACTGCCATTTTTACTTAAATAAGCACTGGGTAATAATCTTGACATAGGAAAAATTTTAAAAAAAATTAGATTTTTAATTATTCACAAAATTTCAATTTTGTTATCTACTAAACATTTCCTTTTCAAAAACATTACAGGAAATTATCTAGGCAGTCAAAAAGATTGTCTGGAAAGCTGAGCTTATGATTAAAGATTGAAGTGGGTTTTAAAATACAGAATTATATTTTAATAAATATTACAGCTATTTATTTCAAATTGGATATGTTTAATATAAGACATATCTTTAAAAATTGATCAATTGGATAAGAATTGCTATCAGTTTTAGGATATTTTGTTCTAATCAAAGTATTGTTATTATATGGGGGCATCATTTACATGCAGTTTCAATTTTAATTGTGACTGGTGTCATTAAAAGTGACTGGTTTTGGCTTAAAAGGCAGCACTATTTAGGGCACATAAAGGCTATGTTTTTTTAAATCTGTTTGTTTAAAGAAGTTACCACGATAAAATAGTGCCCACAGCTGTGCAGTGCTCGCAGGACATGTATAAGATATGCACCTGCATAGGTGTATAGAATATGGGTTCGCTTAGGTCATTTCTCAGTCTGTTTTATTTATGCATCTGCATAGCAAGCACACATGTTTAGTTTGTTTGTTTGTTTAAAAAAGTTATTTTAAAAATAATGACCACTAACTGGAGGCACTGTAGGTAGAAATTGTGTATTTTCTGCTGTTTTGTTTCATACAATCTTTATTTTAACATGATTTTTTATAGCTGTATATTTAGTTCTGTTCCTCATTTAAATTGTTCTAATTTTCTTCATCTTATTTTATTTAATTTTAATTGTTAAATATTAGACATTTTAATTCTGTTTATTATTTGTTTAATATTGAGTATCTATATCATGGTTGTATTTTCTGAGTTCAAAATCTTCCTAATTTAAAATGGTATGGCTAATAACTATAGGTATGATTTTGTTTATTTCACCAAAGCTTGTAAAATCTTATATTTTAATTTTAACTTTTGAAACAGTTTAGTTTGTTTCAAATAAACAAAATTCCTCAATTAAAAAAAAACAGATTGTGTCTTTAACAACTTTAAAATATTATGTTGTATTACATAGGGTTATATTGGTGAAGTTGCATTTTTTGTTAGGTTTTTTGGATTACAAAAATGTTAAAGTAAATGTGTTTGTAACTTTTTATTTTAACATTTTCAAATCTTTATTTATAGAAAACATTTAGCATAATGACACGTAATTTTTTACAAGATTAAAATTTAGACAGAATTGCTCAAAATAAAAGAAATTTCTTGGATTTTCCATTACACCTGAAGAATACAGATATGAAATGGAACTTTATAATAAACTTTAAAATATTAAATTTCATGCATATATCAGTTTGAAAAGAAATCTGAAGAGAAAGTAAAAGATTGATAAGAAAATATATGCTTGCAATAAGATTTTGTGTAGCAATCGTTATTGATGCAAGATATATATTTATATATAAAAAATTGAACTTAGCAGCTTGAGAAGTTATCGCTCTTTTTCATCTTCTAACTAAGAAAATTTGAAGTATTTCGCATCTAGTGAAAAAGAAGTTGTTTTATATGAATGTTAATTCTATGCATTCAAAATAGTTATTTTAAGTAAAATTTAGTCTATTACCCATTATGTTATCTTTGGGAATTTCTTACATATTTCACTGTTAGTAGCAAATGCGTGAAGAAATAATTTAATCTCTTACAATTTAGTAAATATATAAAACATTTATAAAATTAATTTTAATGTGAAATGTGTATTTATGTTTGGCTTTGATTTGTATATTTGTACTTCCTCTGTTTGTCAGTGGGTTAAAAAGGACTGAGAAGTTTAAAAATCTTAGTATTTTAAATTTAAAGAAAAAAATTGCTGACATCCATAACATTCAGCCTTTTTTTTACAGGTAAAAAAGAAAAACCAACCGGTAAAAAACGAGTGAGAAATGAAATGAACCACAAAACAAAATTAAGGAAGTTAAAAAGGAATACTGGCCAAGAGTATGTTACTAAAAAAGGAAAAATCATTCAGGCAAAAGTTTTTGAAAATAAAGACTGTGGGTGTTCAAAACGATGCTCAACCAAGGTAACATCTGAAGAGCGACAGAAATGCTTTGATAAATTCTGGAAAATGGGAGATTTTTCCAAACAGAATGCATACCTCAGTGGTCTTGTGACAAGAGAGGCTGTTAAGCAACATCGTCCTCGAACAAATTGTAAAAATAGAGGACCTAAAGGTGTCACATATCAGTATCGAATTAATGTAGGCCGCATAAGTCGTCAAGTTTGTAAAGTTTATTTTCTTGATACTTTTGTAGTCTCAAATGGAAGACTAGCAAGAGCTTTGAGAAAGGAAGAAAATGAAAGAGAGCCTGGTGAAGATTTACGTGGAAAAAAGACACCAGCAAATAAAACAAGTGAAGAAAACCTAAATCGAGTAAGAGAACATATTAATAAGTTTCCTCGATATGATTCTCATTACGCACATAATCCAAAAGGGAAATACCTGAAAGCTGATCTGAATGTCAAAAAAATGTATAGAATGTATTTAGAAGAATGTCAGTTCAAAAGTGTGTCATTTGTGAAAGAAAATATTTATAGAACTGTGTTCAATGAGGAATTCAACCTTACTTTCCTGTCACCCCGTAAAGATCCTTGCATCAAAGTAAAATTTGATTTATCAAAATCTCAAAATCGTAAAAAGAATTCTCAAAAAACACTTATGCAGTTTGAACCTGAGAACAATGTGCCAGTGAGGCCACTGCAAAAATTTAATATACCTCCACAGTTATTTTGTCCAACAGAAAATGCAAAATGCTCATATAATTCTACTATAGCTACAACAGGTCAACTTCACCAAGAAAAAGAACACATTTATCCACCTTCTTGCCAGTTACTAACTGCCCCACCTTCATTTTACCATCAAGAACAAGCTCCTCCAACTTTCCATAATCAAGCCCCCAGTTTCTTTAATTTATAGAAATTATTTGTATTCTTAACCCCATCTTTTCTTCTGCCCCACCTTCTTTTTATCATCAAGAGCAAACTCCTCCAACATTCCATGATCAAACCCTTAGTTTCTTTAATTTATAGAAATAAATTCTATTTTTAAACTTATTATAATGCATCTGTTTATACTTCCATTTCTCATTCTGATATGTTTGCAAACTTAACATGCAATTTCTGTTTGTATTTTTATAATTTGATACTGTAAGTGTAAATATTTATTTAAATGTTTTATATTAATATTCTCCTATATTAATATTCTAGTAGGAAATGATTCTAAAACAGTACATTGTAATGTGAAGTTACAGAAGACATTTAAGTTTTCATAACACAAACAGGGTAATTTTATGAGGAATTTATACAGTTATCAGTTAATTGAGCTAGTTAGTTATTATATTTATAATTAAATAAAGCAGGGTTTCAAACAGATTGTACTATTTATTGCTTCTAATTAAAAAAAAATGTATTTTAGCATGATTTCTTTTCCTTGACATCATAAATCAATCATCTTATTATTTTATTATAAGGCGTGTTCAGGAATAATAGTTAGATTATGGTGAGGAACATGATATCTTAAGGTACAGGTACAATACAAGCATCTACTGATATTTTCAGGCATTACAATGAAAAGAATCTAGTTCTAATAGTATGTGCTACACTGTTTGAACTACATTTCTTTTGTAACATTGTCTAAAGACACCATTTATGACAATGCGATCTTACCAAAAGTAACTGTAATTGTACTGTGCATACCCCTGCAGTCACTTCTGATTAGATCACAAGTTTAGTCACTTGCAATTTGAAAGACAGCAGTACTGTTAATTTGTGGTTAATTTAGAACATTGTGTACTGCTAACTATCAAACCAATTATGTGATCAGCTAAGCACATAACCTTGGTCACCAGAATCATTTTGGTAATATCTTAATTCTAAGTAGCCACAATATTTAGGAACGCTGATAACTTCCCAATTAGATTGATCTAATGGTATTTCTGAACATACCCTATGTATTTTAATCATCCGGTGATTAGCAATATAATTTATAATCAATTTATAATAAAAATGTTGTACAAAATAATTAGGTATATATTTATTTATGTATTAAATTAAGATTTCTGTAATAATGTACTTGGTTTGGTCTTTAACTTGGTTATATAAATATGATTTGTAGTATTATAAACCTAAAAGCCACTGATGGTTAGGGTAGTTAAGTCTTTTATATGAAGTTAGGGAAGACAAAATAATACCTAAATTGCCAAAATATCGGAAGATAACAAAATTACTAGTCAAAGCTTCAAAGATATCAAGGATTTAAATGAAAATAGTAATATTTTAATGCAAGGAGAATAATTTAGAATATTTGTCAAGGACCATAGTCCTCAGACGTCTCTGTGGCCAACTTAAGTAGAGCAAAATATTTACAGCTCACTTACCTTTTAAGTTTTTAAAATTTTTTATTACCAATGTACAAATTGCTAAAACAATTCTAAGAAAAATATTAGATAATTTCAATGTTTCTATAAAAGGGAAAACAGGATATACATACTCATTATGCTTCAGAGATTTATCTGATTGCAAAAATAATATTGCCCACATTAATACAGTGAAGCCCTGATTTTACATTTTCATTGACCAAAATAAAATAGGAATAATGTAGGAAGCAGAAAAATGTAAAAGCGAGGTTGAAAGAAAACATAACAGGAATACATGCAAAAATATAAATGTATACACGATTATTAGTGTTGCAAACACATTTAATAACAAACAAAAAAAATATAGTAGTCTACATTATTAATACCATTAAAAAATTTGATAAGATTTCTCATTACTTTCTATCTTTTGTGTTAGCCTGCCTGCCAGCATAGCAGTTGGACATAAACTGAAATTAGACCGGTATATATCTGTATTTTTGGTTCTATATGTCCTATGTCAGCAATCTAGGTGTCAATCATTCTGTCCCCTGCCCACATAAAATTTTCATAAAAATTTGACCACAAACTGCAGGTTTTATAGCTAGTAAATAATGAAAAGTGAGGTCCTAGACTTGCTTTGTGTTAATTTTCCAATTAAAAGTATTTTAAACATCAGTTAGAAATTAATTTTCTTCTTTATATTTATAAATTAATATTTTATTTTATTTTTCCTAGTTTTTAGTAAAAAATATATATCTTAATCAAAGTTTATAACATAATTACAATTGTAAACAAATAAAAAACTTATTAAAATCATATTGTTTGCATATAGTTAGGAATTTTGCAATAGATTTGTATTTTATTATTCATATATATCAATTTTTACGTTTTATGTTCACTCGTGATTTAGTCCTGATTTTAAAAAAGAAGGCTAACTTCTTTGTATGTGGTCCTTGTTATTTTTTAAATTATTATTTGTTATTAATTCAACATTCTGAAATTTTTTTATGTATGATTTTATCATTAAAAACCAAGAGTTGTGTGTAGATCAGAAAGTTTTATCAACAATGAAAGCTAATCAATGTTTTTAACACACTAAAATTATGAACAGTTAAAATACAGTGTGGTTAATAAATCTGCTGTTAGATCACTGTATAGAAAAATGTATTGCATTTAATCACATATTTGTACTTCCATGTTTTAATGTATAATATATCAAATAAATGTGTTTATTCCTAGTAATATTTTGCAATACATTATCTTGTTTTTTTAGTCATATGGTTATTATTTTTTAATTATGAAGATATTTGTAGAATATTTATGATTTCAAACTAACATGCATCTTGGTTAGAAATTTTGTTTATTTTGTCTGTTTTTACTGGCTTCTGTAAATAGATATAAGGATCTGATTATTTTTATAAATCCGTGCAATTATTGCATATTTATTGAATGTTTTGTTAAATATATCAGGTTTTTATTCAAATTAAGTATTATGTTAGGAACTTTATCATTGTTTTCCAATTATATCAATCTATGAGCTATTTAACTCTGTTTTTATCATATTTTGTTACATTTAGAACAATATTCATTACTAGAGTTTATTTATTGTTTTGTTAAAATCATTGTAAATGTAAGCAACTTTCTTATAAAAAATTGCAATCACAAGTCCAGAACATAATCTAATTGATTTTTATATTGATTTTATATTTTTGATTGTTATTTACTTCACTATAACAGTCTGTGTACTGTTATAGTCAAATAAATATCACAAATTTATTGCCCATTTTATTTTAAATTATTTTATCCAATTTTAGTGTGACATTCGATAATCTGGCAAATTTAGTAATCCAGTACCATTGAAGTCTCGGTACTGAACATGTCAGATTATTGAAAGTTTATAGTATTAAGATTCTTATGAAAACTGAGTGTTTAGTTAAAGAATTGTCTACCAAAATACTTATCATAATTTCCAGAAGAAGGCAAAAAATGTAGAAGAAAATGTGGAACAGAAATGATAAACTTTTCACTACTATACCTTCTTTCAACCATGTATAAAACAGGTACAAGTGCATGAGAACCAATTCATTCACCCAGTTGACAAATAGAGGTTGAATATTCTTTTCTCTCAATCTCTGTTTTCAATTCATACCAGTTTATTAAAGTATCGTGTATTTAAACTAAAATCTAACTTTGTTGGGAAAGTGTATATATATTACCTTGACTCTAGCTTTCTAGGGATAGTAACTAGAAAATAACTCTATACTTTACATTAAAAACAATATTTTGTAAAAACCAACAATAATTTAAACACTATCTTGTTATTTCAAAAATTATAATTGAATGAAAATAACTGTTTTGATGGATGACAGTTTCCCAGAATGTATCTTTTAGTTTTAGTATGAAATGAGATATAACTCATTTCTGTATATAGCCAATGCAGGTTTTGTTAGATTTCTAATTAATATTCTGTGCTTTTCACAGAAGTTAGAAATCTGAAAGTGAGTGCTGCTAAGATTTGACTAGTTATATCTAAGGGGGGGGGGGGAATGAAAAGTTTCCGACCATACATAAATGCTGAAATAAAATGTTCGAAAAATATTTTTAGTGTACTATAGCAATAAAATAAAATATTGCTAGTTAAATATGACAAAATAAGTGTTATATCATTGTATATGTTGCAATAAAAGGGATAAATTGATATTGTGTCTAAAAATTATTTGTTAAATTCACTAAAATTTGAAAAGTATCTTTATAGCATACAGATGCTTTCCAAACATGTGTACATCTACATTCCATTTCTCTGCAGTTATGCTAAAGAAACAGAATTGCAACATTTAAATTCATGAGCTCTAGAATAGCAGATGCAGTCTCTGGAATGGACAGGGCTGATTGAAAGCTGTATTTTTCTTTTCGATATATATTTTATATAGCTGATATATCAGAGCTAATAAAAATTCAAAATAACAAAGTCAATTTGAAGACTCTCACTTCACTGCTGTTTTGTAAATACAGAGAGACAGTTTTCATACTGGAAATTATGATAATAGGTGACAAATGTGTATTTCTTAGTTTTGTTAATTTATTTTCTAAAATAGAAGGTATATAAATCTCATTTATCTACAAATCAGGAAACTTTATTATCATTTGAGCAAAACTTTAAGAGTAATAATTTTAAGTCAAAATATACCATATCTATTCACTTATACAGAGTACTATTGCAATTATAAGCAGGAAATCATACCTGAAATAGATATGATCTTATTTGTATAAGCATTTTTATAAATTTCATAAATTATGTTCCATTGCTCCATAGTTAAGGAATAAATCCTATTTTATTTTGAAAAAAATATATATATATATATAAATAAATAAAACAGTATTATATCTTAACATGAAATTATTAAAATCCAATTGAAGAAGCCACCAAATATGTTAAATATTTATTAATTATTATTTATAAATATATTTATTTAAATTACTTGCTTTTTTCAAATATCCTGATTGCATAAAAATAATTTTGAATTCAGAGCTATTTGTTAACATTTTAATATTTGGTGAATTCTACAAAGTAGAAACTGTAGTATTTTGCATTGAAAAATATATTAATAGTCATTGTTTTGAGCATAAAAGCTTTAATATAAAATATTTGTTTTATTTCATCTGCTAATAAATAGGAAATAAAATAGTTTTTTTTTTATACTCTATTTATTCCCAAGAATCTAAATTGATCTATATTTGTGCCATAACATGTTTGTATTTGTATCATTTTAAATAACATTTCTCAAGCATTAACATTAGAACCATGGCAGCTTTAGTACACTAGATAAATTTGATGTTAAAATTGGTCAAATTGACTAATTCAACGGTTCTAGTGTTAAGAATATTATACTGGTTTTATTTGATGTTTGGATTTTAAGTTCACATTTTGTCTATATTATAACCTATGTCATACAATGTTGCAATTTTACTTTTCATTTTTGTGTGATATGTTATATATAAATATGAAAAATAAAAACTTTTTCCAAAGCAATTTAATTTTCTTTTAATATCCGTTTAATAGGGAAAAAAACACATCTAAGCATATTCATAATGAATAGCATTTATACACAGATTATTGAATTATTTTTTATTGTATAAGGCAAGCATTTCTTTGTGATCTCTCGACTGTCGGGTTATGGGTTCGAATCCCACCTGCAGACATAGATGTTGTGGTGTCTGTTTAGGGTATAATAAATATGATCTGCACCCCATGTTGTTCCAAGACAACATCATGTGACAGTAAAATGGCTTGCGATTCGGCTGCCAAAAATGGGTGAATGATTAGATAATCAAGTGCCCAGCCATTAAAAAGAAATCAATGGTGGCAATAGTCCAATGAAACCGAAATGATTTTGTATGAATAATATTTTGTACAATAAAACTCCAGTTCAATAAGTTTATTCGATTTTTTTATACTAATTTATTTTGTTTACAAGCTTTTCTTAAACACTAGAAGTTTCTCATTGACTGTTTATAGCTAGCTAGCACTGTTAGTTTTTGTCCTGATTTAATCTGGAAACTCTGACCACAGACTTCACCTCAAAATGTCCAATTATTTTATTAACTTAACTTGTTTTGCCTTGTATAAATTAAACTTATACAATATATCTGATGAGATTTTACATTCAAGTTAATCTATAAACTTGCCTGGCACACATAAATACGTAATTGAATATGTATATTTCCATCTATTCTGTTCAAAGCTCATCAATCATTCAACATCTTTAGTATTCCTATTTAATCTCGTTTTTTTTTTTTTCAAACAAAACAAAATATCTTGTGCACCAATATTTCACAAAGAGTAAGTAAACAGATTTAGCTGCAACAATCGTAACATTTTGAATATTACAGCTTTCTCACTCATTAGAAAACTGGGGTTAAAATGCTAAACTATCAAAAATACAACCGCTATACTTCGGAATTAAGTGCTTGATCCAAAATCTAATTATATACACTTATAGGGTTTTCAAAGAGCTGCAAATTCTTGATTATTATTTACAGCTAGTATTAAAATATAAACATTATAAGATTTTTGGAAAAACAGAAAATTTTCAATCTTCTTCAACATGATAAGACGATTACTCGAAAACTATAAGAGCTTTTTAAAAATATGTATATAGATTTAGAAGCTAAATTTCTTCATACTATTTCTGTCACTTACTATTTATATCTATCTTTTGTAGTTTAGAATATATTTCAAGTGAAAGTGGGGAAAATGGAAAAAAAAAAAGTCATTCCGACAGATAAATTACTTTTTTTTTTAAAAAAAAAAAAAAAAGCTAGATCCAAAATCTAATTATACACACTTATAGGGATTATTAAGATATAAGCATTAAACTTGGAAAATTTTCAATCCTCAACTTGACAAGATGATTACTTGAAAACTATAAGAGTTGTTTTTTAAATATAGATTTTGGCACTAAATTTCCTAGTACACATTTTTATCACTTACTATTTATATCTATCTTTTATAGTTTTGAAACCATTTTGAGAGGGAGTAAGAAAAATGAAAAAACATTCGTTCGAACAGATATACTTTGCATTTTTGAAAAAACAAAATTCAAAATATTAAAATTATATTTATATATTCATAATTTGGACCCTATTTCTGACAAAAAAGAAAAATTATTTACATTTTTATCTATTAGGTTCGGGGGTATAAGCATAAAGTGTTTACATTTTTTATAATGCTCCATTTTCTGCTAAAAAAACCCCAAGCATGGATGCTATTCACATAAAAAAAACTCCTAGCATTTGCGAAACAGTTGGCGTTCCGTTATAATGCAATACTAAGGCAGGCCACACAATGAGGATGCATATGACTTACATAAATCATGTGCATGATCGCATTTTAATTTTACTACACGCTGATAACAGACAAAGGTGTTGCACTATGCAAAAAAAAAATAGGCTTGTCTCATGGTTAGTGCATGTTTATGTAGGCACTCTGCATATATGTCGAAGCTATCCTGCAGATAATTGTGTTGCAACATGATTGTTTATGGTGTGCACATGCACAGTTTTTTTCATATAGTGCAAAATATCTCTCAATAGTGATATCAATGTGAATAACAGAAATTTTAGTAGTTTATGATGTATAATGTACCATGTATCTATCCTCTATGTGTAGCCTACCTTAATTTATGATTTTTCATCTTTACATATAAAAAAAGACTCTATTATGTAGTTTATTTTTATTTTCAAAAATGCCTTTTGGACTTTAATTTTGAACACAAGTGCAACAGAATATTTCAAAATTTTTAACAGGACCAGTTGAACATCAAATAAGCATTTAAATTATCTCAATATAATACCTTAGATATTGCATATAATGAATACAATGAAGCATATATCATTAAAATGAATAGATATGTAAAATTTTGCTAGTTTTGTTCTAACTAAAATGGCAGCAGCCCCTCTTCTTACCTTCAACAGTTTCTGCACAGGCTCCCTTTTTTTTCTCCAAATAGCTCTATACTGCAGTATCACTGGAATTGTTGATCTCTACATACTTGAAAAACTGCAATACATAGCTTGTTTTCTTGCTACTAGTGCAGTTAATGTTAATAACCTCAAACAACAGTGAAACTGGTCCCCGAATTCTAGTTGTTATACTGGGAATATGACTCCAAGCTTTTAAATATCACCATTGGCAGGATTTTGTATTAGCAAGCAATCTGGCAAGCAATTTATAAACTTGTTTATAACGTAAAATACAGTGCAAATCTAGATAAATGAGTACATGTAAGTTTCGGTTCCTTCTTCAGTGCAACAAGTGTGAACTTGGATGCCTAAATAAGCACAAAACTATGGTAGCCAAACTGTAAATGGTTTAAATGACAGAGTCTGATATAGTAGCGCGACCTAGTATAACAAAAGGGGAATAAAATGAGAAGCAAACAAGAAAAAATAAAAAAGAGGATATAAACTAAAAAAAAAAAAATTCTAGCATGACCTACATACTTTCATTTTCAGTTTAGTCGACATAATTTTGTACTTATTTGAACATTTAGGTCCAGACTTGTTACACTGACAAGGAAATCCAAATGATCTTCGAAATGTACATATATGCTCATTTATCTTTATTTGCAGTTTCTTAAACTCATCGCTTAGTCTAAGAGTGCGTCAAAGCCAAGAGATTTGCGACTAAGTGCTTAATTTCATTGAGGCTGGAGTAGAATCACATAATTATGGACTGATTAATGCTATTTGTCAATCCTATTATTCACAGAATTTTGCTGATGAATGCCCATCTGATGGAAAATTCAGAGGCCACAAAGGAAAAGTCAGAATTGAGAAGCCCTTAGATTGTGATGGCAATGTGTTACTTTATTCAAATTTCCTGAGTGATTTAATGATGAATCCTGACTATAAGAACTTTTGTGAAAACCTTCGCTCATATAACAGTACTGTTTCATTTGCATTGATGAGAGCTAAAGTAGGTGACCAGTGAAGGACCATATTTGAATGACAAGTTCATGGTTAAACTTGTCATTGCACAAGTCACATTTCCCCTGTAAATTGCCAAGCTCTTCAGTATGCTCAACTCTACATGATTGACAGTTCTCAAGCTATAGAAATATGAGTTACTCATCCAGCTAATGAACAATGCTTCACACGTTTCAGATCGGATCGACTGCTTCTTTAACAGCACAATCGACTCTGACTCTGACACATACCGCATGCTTCATGAGATTGAAGCTCGAGCACTTTATAAAGCAAATCAAGTAGGTGAAGATATTCTAGTCATCTGGTGTTCCAAAGAGACTGTCATTCCGATCAAAGATGATATAATGCACAGACTGTCTAACCGTCCAATGGACAGCTCTATGTTGCATTATCAAGATCTCTAAACTCCTTTTACATGAAAATTTACACAAAAACAATGGGACTATAAGGAAAATTGTTAAACAACAAATATTTTACACAAAATGTTGTTTATATTGAGGTCATCTACAGAACAGAGATAAATAGAAATTATTGTTTTACGTAAATGAGTTTTTACTACACTCATGTCAAAAGTTAAGCATAGTTGCTGTTTATGTGAAAATTTCAGGAAATCTACATCGGAATGGAAGGAAACACGGTATGTGGGTGTAATAGGGTTGTAGAAAAAGAAAACAATGCAAAACAAAGATAATAACGACTTTTATTATCCAAAGAAAAGGGTCACACTATGAGTGTCAACCTCAGTAAAACAGAATAATTAAAACAATGTGATGCTGCAGTTTAATACAGTGTGTGGGAACCTCGGGTAGCCACGCATGCTGCACAACGATTTCCCATACTTTCAATGAGGGTTTGGATAAGTTGTGTGCTCAAAGAGTTTCAAGCCTCACGGAGCACAGTTTTCAGTCCCGGAACGGAGCTTGGTGGGTCGAGGGCTGCAAGATATCTCTCGAGCATATCCCACATATGCTTTATTGGATGTAGATCAGGAGAGGATATAGATCGGGCCACTGCATGTGCTGGATATCTTCAGTTTGAAGGAAGTCGTCGACCAAGGCCGAACGGTGAGGTGGCGCCTTATCATCCATGAATATGAAATGAGAACCAATAGCACCTCGAAACAATCAAACGGTAGGTTCATGGACTTCGTCTCTGTATCTTTGACAGGTAACAGACCTCGTATCAAAGATGTGGAGGTCTGTGCGGCCATCCATCATGATGCCTGTCCAGACAATAATTCCCACAAATGAAAAACTATGTTTTTCCATGATGTTTCCCGGGTGAAAATGCGTTCCACGTTTTCTTCAGATCATGGCACGATGAGAATCAGTTTGCAGGCTAAACCTGAACTTGTCACTGAACATGACATTGCCCCACTGTTGTCCACTCCACTGTAAATGCATGCTTTTCTGTGCAGACGTCAGGGGGATGCAAACTGCTAGTCATCTGGCATAGAGACCAACATGTCTGAGCCTCCTGTAAACAGTTTGGCTCGAAACAGTGACTCCTGTGGTGGCTGTCAGGGCTGAACCCAGTTGTCTGGCAGAATGGCTCCTCTGATGTTGTGTAGTTATCACCTAATATTGGTCTTGCCAAGAGGTTGTTACCCTTGGGTGACCTGGTACTGGTCGTCAAGTAACATCTCCAGTGATTTGGAACTACTGCCACAGTCTAGCGATCACACACTGAGGCACTTTCAGAATTCGAGACGCTTCGGTTTGGGATCGACCAGATTCCAATAATTCATCCTTTCAAAAACATGTCCAGTTGGCATCTTTGTGACATCTTTCATCCTTTTTTATTGTTAATAATGTTCCGTACCACAGCAATTACAAAATTCTACCTCAACTGGCCATGCCGCTCGAGGCCGTTTTATACTCGTTCTGATGTGTGCTGGTGCTTTGCACATGTTGACGTCGACTGAACTGTTTTGCATATGCACAATGATTTACCTTTGCCTCACGATTCTTCACAACTGATTGTGAACCATTGTATCCATATTAACTCCGAATTTTTCGCATTTTACGAATTATGCTTAACTTTTGGACATGAGTGCATATTTCTTTATTGCAGTCTTATATTACATTATTACCGAGTTACTCGATATTTATACTAGATGATCTTTTTTATTTAGTGTATATGAAAAGAAGGTATGTAATAACAACTGAGTATGAAAAATTCTAATTTAAAATTATCAGCGAGTTGCACTATTTATCGGACAGTTGGCAGTTTTTTCAGTGCAAAGTGAGGGCAAAATGGCTAGTTTACCTTTATTGGTGCTGCATTTTAAATTATGAACCCGTTCATTATTGATTCAAAGTCATGTGCTTTATTACAAACAATAGCTTAAAAAAGACTAAATTGTGTCAATATTTGCTTAAAGTTTATATACATATATAAAGTACTTATCACTCAAACACCCTCAAATAAGATATGAATATATCCTAAAAATTAGTTCCATCCAAGTTAGCATGGACTAGTTAATACTTGAGCAAATCTTCTATCCTCTAAAAAAAACTTTTAAGAAAGTAAAAAATAAATAAATGCCAAGCTTAAATTAACTGGAGTGTGGTTCAACTCTACTTTCTCACACCAGAATCCATTTTTAAGTAGTTTTATTTATTTCTTTTTTGTTTGCAAATTTTGCAAGAAAAAAATCTGTATTGTTGGTCCAAATGATCACAATGAAAATCTTTTGACTGATACCAGATTTGATAATATAACCTTCCGAGGGCTAATGATGTCACGAAGACAAAAATCGTATCACGGCTATTTTTCACTACAATGATTGTTGTTTCTAATGACCTCCTGTTTCGGTACTGCCGATACAGGACCAGTGACGCAGGAAAGAATGAAGAAAGACACACAAGATAAGAGAACAAAGTTTATTACAAACAAGCATCACTGACGAAGGTCAAAGGGGGTGCAGCTTCACATTTAGACGAGGACCCAGAAGGCGGAAGACTGACTTGCCTCAATAAACATCCATGCCTTACTCGGGATTCGAACCAAAGCCCAACAGACAGCAGCCGAAGACGCTATCCACTTCACCACCTGGGCGGCACTACAATGATTGAAACCATTAAATTTCCTGATCATTTAGCCATAAATAACCTCTTTCATGCATGATTATGTCACATTTTGTTCTATGCTGTCATGTTAAGAAAATAAAAAATTTCAAAGTTTTCGCTTGAATTACAAAAATTTCTCTAGATGTTTTATTAACAAAGCCAGGTAAAAAGTTTCGTGAAAATCCATTGATATTTGTGGCAGCTATAGCGTACATGAGAAATTGACCACAGGCAGAAGACAGACAGACATCACTCAAAATATTCAAAACACGTTCAGGAGGTCTTAAAATATATATTGGCATCAAAATCTTAAAATTGGAAATTTTTGTGAAAACAATACTTTCTCTATTATATTCTATAATATTAGAAAGCAAAAATTACCATTAAAAAATGTTGCGATATTAAATTGCTAAGCTTTTATTTTTTAATTCTGCTAGGTGTCCAACTTTTCATGTTTTAAATAAATTTATCAAATTTATTCATAAATCTGTACTATAAAACATTGTATGCAATTTAATTATATCCATTTTTTTACCCAGACATTTTCAAAGTATGTCCTATTATTTACTTATTTTTACTTTCTCACACTATTGAATATCACAAAAATTTTCGATTTCAAGATTTCAATGTCATATGTTTTTGGGCCTCCTGAACATGTTTCAACTATTTCTAGACTGATGTCCATCTGTGGTTGATTTCTTGTATACATGATAGCTGCCAATAATGGATTTTCATGAAACTTTTTATCCAGCGGTGTCAATGAAAAATCTAGAACTAGATATCAGTTTTTGAAATTCGAGCGAAAACTTCGAAATTTTATATTTTTGAACATGACAGTTTAGGACAAAATTTCACATAAAATAGGTTATTTATGGCTCTATGATCCCGAAACTTAACAGTTTCAAACATTGAAAAATAGCCACAATATAATTTTTGTGTTCTTCACATCATTAGTCACATAATAAGTTATTAAAAATGTATGTTATTAAAACTATGGCCATAAAAGAATGTTGAGTTTTAACTTACAGTAAGTAAAGCACGTAGTTCAAAAAATAATTATTCGATTTTTTTTAATTTATATCTTACAGTATGTACAATTATCTTTCAAAAGCATATTCACTCGAGTTTCTCCGATTTTAACTTTTGGTATTATTAAATGTTGAAATTTATTTTCATCCATTTTTTACAGTTAAATTGTGAGATTTAACTGATTAAATGTTAAATAAGAACTGATTAAAGTTTAAATAAAATATTTTACAGGAAACAAAACCGAATTTTTCGCTGATGCTAATAAAGTTTATTCTATACTCTGACATTATTTTTCAATTTTTTTAAAAAACTCAATTTTCGTGTGCATTTTTTTAAATGTCAATTTTAAAATAGTCTATTTTATAAATTAAATATTTAGACAAATGTATATGCTTTCTGATGATCAGAAACTTTACTGCTAGTCTGGGGGGCAATTTTTAAATTTCTGACAAATATTTTAAACTAAAACTCAACAATTATTTTTGACTCTGCAAGTGAATTTGAAGAATTTTACCTATTATGCAAAGGAAACTTGCTGCTTTCTTCAGAAATATTGTATTAAATGACTGGTTTTTTTAATAATTAAAAATCGAAATTTTAACTTATAAAAGATTGTAAGTTAACTAATTATTTCTCAGCTAAATCAATCCTAAAAGAAAATTCATCCATTACACACCTCTGTAGCCTAGTTTTAAAAACTCAGCAAATTAAAATTAGAAATGTTAATTATTTTAAATTAAAATTTATAATTAAGATTTTTATTTTTTGTTTAAATTAAGATTTTAAGTTAGATCATCATCTGTTCGATAAATCAAACCTAAAACACATCCATCAATTACATGCCTCTGTAGTTTGATTGAAAATTTTGTCTTAAGGAGAAGAATTATGTCAGAATCACTAACTTTACGCATATTTTATAACATTATATCTTTTTTGATTTTCAACTTACAAAGTTCATTTAAGTCAGATTTTAAAGCTCTCACAGAGCTCTATTGAAAAATTTTGTCTCATGTTCATACAATTCTTGGTTTAAAAGTTGACATATTTTACAGATGAGCTTTAACATGGGCGAGTTGTATAGAGTACTATAAGTAGAGGCTTGCTCAGCTATTGGTTTTTGATGTTTTCATTGCCAGTTTCTTTTTCTTAAGCTTGTTATTGCAGGACATCCACCCTGCTTGATTAGACAATGAAGGACAATCATTTAATCTGAGTATAAAAACATGGTTGTGGAAATATTAATATTCCAGCCCTGCACATACATAATTAAAACTCTACAAGATATATAATGTAAAAATACAAAGAAACAGACCAGTTATCCTGTGCTGAATTAAGACTACTTAAACTCACCAATAAGCAACGAAATTTTGGTGTACCAAAATATGTTAAAAGAAATAAAATATGTTAAAAGATATAAATAGTTAATAGTTATAATAGTTAATAATAGATAATAATAGTTATATGTTAAAAGATATAAATAGATAAAATAAATAAAAATATGTTAAAAGAAATACTTTTGTTTTAGTTTTTAAGTTATTTGATACATTTTTTTAAAATTTAAATTTCAAGATTCATCTCAAAATTGTCTTCCAAAGCAATAATCTGTAATTATATTAACCCTTTAAGCATGCTTGACGAGTTCAGCTCGTCATGCACTTTTAAAGCAGAGATTCCTGTGTTTTTGATGGAAATAACATGTCATATGATTCTTATGAGATATTAACTGTGTTTAGAGTCTTTTACACTAGATGGCAGTAGTAGTCCTACAAACTAAATTTTATCAGGGGCAGTATTTCGTAAACATGCGTAAAATAAACTCTGTTTTGTTGGGATTTCACATTCAAAGCAATGGTGGCCTCAAGTGCTTTCAATCTTATTTCAACAAAACACAAGTTATCTCATGATTCTTGTGATTCAGAGGAAGAACTTTTAAATGTTTCGGATTTTGAAAGTGATTCTGAATTTGAAACAAGTTTTTATAGCATGGATTCTGAGGAGGAAGAAGCTGATTTAGAATAGTCAAGTTTATGGTGTAAAATATCAAATACAACACCAGGAATTGTATGTTTTTTTATTTACTTATCTGCTACTATACATGTTTATTTACTTAATACTTATTTCAGTAAAACACCTCATTCAACGCGTAATCAATGGGAAAAAGGATATGGGAGAAAAAAAAACTCCCCACTGCAGCGAGCGCGAAGGGAAATAAATGACACGCTTAAAGGATTAAATCTCTTGAGAATGGACAAAGAAGATACATTTTATTTTTCAAGTTAACCTTATGTTATGAGTATATTCAGGGCAGTGATCTATTTAGAAGAAACTTGGCACTGTTTTGGAATCCTTCACAAAATTGCAAATTTGAAAGAACATTTAAAATTTTTTAAAAAAAGATTCTTTCACAGTAAAATTAGGGTTTTTGAAAATGGACTTTACAAAAGTTCTGTTAAAAATCAAAGTTTAAAAAATATACACAGTAAAATATGCAATTAGCTAAATAATTACCACACACTAGTCAAAACAGTAACTTTTAACAAGTTTTCTTGTTTCACATTGTAATTTTATACAAATTCAATTATTTTACAAAAAATAGAATATTGACATAATAAAAAATCTGGACAGACTTTAATTTTTTCGCTGAGAGACTAGAGGAAAACCAACCCAAGTAAATGATTAAAATTAAGAAACTTTAAAAAATATATTACAAAATATTGCTATACTCTATATTAATTTAGTAAAGATATATGAACACGAGACCTAATGACACAACACAGCGATATACATGCCATAAATCTATGGCATAGTGTCAAAGTGTATATGCATTATGGGAAAAAAAATGTTTGATTGGAATTCACACTATGAACTTTGACTTCAACATTTAACTAAATATTTTTAAAATTGATTGGATGTAGATGAACAAAACATGCTCTTAAAATAGATTAAATATTTTGTTACACTTTAAAAAAAAAATACTATAATGGATTATGATCAAGCTCCCAGTGCAGATATCAGTATTTATCAGTAGCGTAGCATGATATTCTTGACTGGGTAGGCTAAGCGATTGCCATTTAAACTTGGAAAAAGTTTTTGCATGATAAGTGAATTCATATTGGAATTCACACTTTCAATAAGTTTTATTTCCTTGGTGAGTAAAATAAAATAATTTAACATAAAAATGCTAAAAGTGGATGAAATGCTCAATATTTTAAAATATATTACCTATGTAAAATACATACAAAGTATAACATTTTAAATGTTTGCTTATTTCTAAATTAGTTGAATTTTTACAACCATTTCATTAAATATGAAGTCATGGTTGCTCATAGGGGAGGACCACTCTCCCCCTTAGATATTCACGATAACAAAGGCGAGCATCAATCTAGACTATGTTACATTTTATTCTTGAGTTTAAACACCCACATCCTTTCCGCAAAATGTTCTACATGCGTCCATGTATGAAAAAGTGCACTGAAAATTTGTGAGAAATCTGGAACATAAGCTTAGTTGAAAATCACTGTAGTCAACAATGTCCCTAAACATTATTGCTTATTAATTATTTACAAATACTATACTATGAAAACTTAAAAATATCTTATAATTATAATATGCAAAGAATCCACTAAACAATTATCAACCACTTTTATTCTCGTCTAACAGGGGATTTTAACGAAAATGAAACTTATTTTTTCTAGAACTCCCAAATACGCAAAAGGATGCTCCGCCATATTGATGCCTATGTAAAAGCTAAGTCTATCTTGCAAACTACTTAAGTTTAAGGGTAGTCATTATTAGTATATTTCTTTGTCTTGAGATCGTATAAAGTTATCTTGACTATCACAAACATTAACTTCAATTTTTGCACCTAATCATAGCTTACCAATTTTATCAGCAACCAGGATGGTGCATTATGCATTATTCTTGCAGGTTTTTAAATACACCATACAATATCATAATATGTACAAAGAATCACGGTAATGTAGATGCTTTATCTTGATTACCTTTACCAATCGTAAAAGATGATTTCACAGAAGCCGACTCTTTTAACATAAGCCAAATTGAAGTATTTCCAATAATGACAAAAGATATTGTCGAAGCCACTCTGACCCCCAACTTATACAATTGCTTACAAACCGGAAGCAATTTACCCCCTCCTTGGAAGGGGAAAGAAACCAAATTTTCATTACAACAGGGTTGTATCATGCGTTCAGATAGAGCTTACATTCCACAAAAATATAGGAGGCAAGTATTGAAAGAATTACATACCAGTCATTCAGGTATTGTAAAAATGAAACAAATAGCTAGAAGTTATTGTTATTGGCAGGGAATAGATATAGATATTCAAAACTACATAATGAATTGCACAGCCTGCATGAAAAATAGAAAGAAACTGCCAAAATCGAATCGACACTAAAGGGAATGATCGAATGGACCCTGGCAAAGAATCCATATAGATCATGCAGGACCATTTTTAGGAAAAATGATTCTTGTAATTTCCGATCCGTATTCAAAATGGATTGAAGTAATTCTCATGAAAAATATTACTTTTAGTCTAACCATAGAACTACGAATAATACGTTTTGCCAGATTTGGTATTCCTTAGTCACTAGTCAGTAATAATGGGGCTAGTTTCATGAGTTATGACTTTCGTCACTTTATGAAGATGAATAATATTAAACATATTGCATCTGCTCCTTACTATCCAGCAACCAATGGTCAGGCTGAGATTGTAGTGCAAATATTTAAAGATTCCTTAAAATTCAGCCTAGACGACCATGGTGATTTAACACTAAATTAAAAAGATTTTTGTTACACTACTGAATAACACATCATTCGGTAACAAATGAGTCTCCTAGCATGTTGTTTTTAAAAAGGTGCATTAGAACTAGGTTGGACATATTAAAACATAAGAAATCATGTACAGAAAAAGTAAAGTGCATCGGTTAAAAAGGAACCTAATTATTACGAATTTAAAAGAGACAGAGTGGCAGCAAGAAACTATTCCAGGAGGAAAAAATAGAAATTGGGAACAGTGATTAATAAAGATGGTTATTTATTTTACAGTATTTAAGTAGGGAACAAGATATGGAGGAGGCATGTGGACCAATTACGTAAAGCGGGTACGTATTCTACTGAAAAGATGGAACATATGGAGATACCTGATCTGGATCCTACAATGGAGGATATTTCTGAAAATCTCAAAGCCCCTGCAGCATCAACCAGGACAGATTTGGACGAGACTTCTAAGAAGCTCCAAGCCCCTACTTCGCCAACCGTACCAAAGCTTGTCGAGACTCCTGATCCAGAATCAGAAACCTTAATTCTAAGTCCAGGAGCCCCAGTTGAACCAAAGGAATTCATTGCACCAGTGATACCAGAAATGCCATTACAACGATCCGTGAAAATCCGGAAACCACCTGATAGACTGACTATTACAGGTAACCCCTAAGGACGATAATTGAGGACGGAGGAGTGTGGCATATGCAAATCTATTATGTCACCGAAATGATATCAACCTACTATGCGGGACTGAACTCATCTATGAAGGCAGCTATAAATATGCCGCACTTGTAAGTCCAGTCACTCAATGAGCTAGCTGCTCATGCCTCAGGGCGAGTCGAGTGGTCTGGGTTTTCAGCTGCACTTGTAAGTAAGATGTGTGAATAAAGGTAGTTGAGTTCTGAGAGTGTCTTATACCTTATTCCTCGGTATAAATACACAACAGATAAATCCTAGGTTAGTCGTGAAAAATGACTAAAATTTTTTAGTATTACAAATAATGATTATTTTCTACAAATAGTAATTAATAGAATCAGGTTTGACCCAAAATGAAGGACTCATTAGGTTTGCACTACTCACCCTCGCCTACCCATCATTGATAAAATGTCAAGTCCCACATCCAATCATTGATTGTTTATAAAAGGTTGAAAATGGGGAAGCAATAGCAACACCTTTCTATAAGCTAGCTTCCCATATTAGTTAATCAGCTAGGGAGGAGTTTAACAAATGGGTGGTCTTAATGCCATATTTCTCCTTATAGAAGACGAAGGCTGGATGGTTTTAGCTTCTAAAACATTAAAATATGCATTTTAATGGGAAAAATACTTTATATCGAGTCACTTTAAGGAAAAAAATTGTAACAATTTTCTAAATAATACAAATACCTTTGCAAAATTATTTAAAAAATTATAATAAATAAAAGAATGTTTAAATAATTATTTAAATTAGGTTTTAAGCAGGGAGGTTCAGCTTTATAGCCTCAATGGATGCTACGCCACTGGTATTTATGAACTCATTTTGTGCATTTTATGTATTCTTCAACACAGAATAGCCAATACATGCAATGGCAGCAAGAAAAGTTATATGCCACAATTTTGTAAACCTCTACGAAGACTGACAAGTTCAGTCCTACCATGCAACCAGACCAAATATTTTAAAGATTGAGCTGATTGCAATGGCTATTCCATGCTGAAGAGTGCATAAAAAGTCAGATAATGGACCACGTATGCTGCTATTTGCAATGGTAGCACTCCTTATTAGGCGGGGTCTGAATATCATTGAATATTGAGATTATTCTACATGAGATTTAACCTAATTTTCAGGTACAGAAATTGTGAATTTTTATTACAACAAATAAAAGCATGTGTTAGATGGCATACATGTATATAATGAAAACAACTAAATGATGGCCACACAAAATCAAATAGCCCAGAGAATTTAAATTTTATTAAACTATTTCATATTATATTATTGTACTAAATAGGCAATTTTAATATTTTATCCTTTTATATTAAAATCTTCCTAATTATCCCATATATAAAATTTTAATAAGATCTTTGTCTGTGGCAGAATACAAGGGTTAACAACCAAACATAGGAAAAACAATTGATGGAAAAGTCTTAATATGTATTTGTCAAGTTTAGAAAATATATCTATAGAAAGGGTTTTGCACATGATGATGCAAAATATGGATGAACGTTATGAAGTTAAACATATTTAGTTAAAACTTTTCTAATATTTAGCTATTTTTAAAAGAATGAAATATCAATATATTTTATAATTGCTTAATCATAAATAATGTGGTAAGGATTATTTTTTTTTATTGTGACAGAACATGAACATCAACCACTAAACAGAAGACATTTGTATTGGCAAATACAGTCTCAGGCTACGAGAAGAATATATGAAAATCAAGATAATTTCAGCTTTAAAGCATCAACAAGCATAAACAGAAACTAAATATAAACTATCTCGCACAAATTCCTAAAACAAATTGTTAGGTACAATTAAATATTCAACGGGTTCTCAAACAAGGAAATTGTTTGTCAAAATACTGATGTAATCACAATATCGTACATAAAAATACTCATAAAATAGAATTGAGTTAAACTGCATGGCTGCTCATAATAGCATCTATAGAAAATTGCAGAAACTCACTAAAAACCTCGCTTCCAATTTCATTTTTCAAAATTTTAAAGGTTGTCAAGTTTGTGATGTTTTGCTAATTGTCTCCCAGATCATATGTAACCACACATCCGGGCAATCTCAATTGACATTTTGTTTCACTGAAACAATAAATTCAAATACTGTAGAAGTTATTTTTCCTTTTAATAGTAGGAAAAAAAGGATATTAGGTAATAGTAGCAGTACATAAATGTAAAGTCATAACATGCATAAACCCAAAGTCATGAAGAGATTTCTACGGAAAGGAATTTACACATGGAAGAGCAAAATATACTTTGCTCTAAGTACTTTATCACATTTTTAACAATTTACTTTTCCCAGCTATTTGTACAGATCCTTATTTAGTATCTGACTATGAAACGAAAAAACAACATATGTACATAAAAAATGTATCCAAACATTTTGTTATTCACTATTCACATCCCTAGCTCATACAAAGAAATGTTATCATTAGACTCTGAATAATGCTTTCTATAAGTATATATATATATATATTATTGTTTACACGAAGGGTCATCTTACATTAAAATTTGTACTAACTTGATTTTTTTTTAAAGGTACACATTCACTTTTGATTAGAGATTCTGTTATCCAGATCAAAGTAAACAGAATTCATATAAAATTATTATTTTTTACTTAAACTGATGATGAATCAAAAGTGGTTGAAATTTGGAGCTCCTAATGTTAAATAAGTGCTCCAATCTTTTCTTTATACCTTCCAAAAATAATTAGCTGATTAGACTAATTCTTATGATATGATCTATTAAACTATTAAATAATCTAAACACCATTTATGATTTTTTTCATTTTTCAAAGCAATTATTAATTTCATATTTGAAAAATTTATGAATTGTAATGCATATAAATTTTGACAGCAATTGAATCAGCAATGTCTTAAACCTAGATTCATAAAATTTTAGTTCATTTTCTTCAGTAGTTATTGAGATATCAAACTTTATTCAAAACTATATAATTTTTACTCTTATAGGGAAAGTTTTCAATTTCTGTTTGAAGACTTTTTGATTTTATTTAAGGAATATAAAAAAAAAAAAAATCCAAAATGAATTACAAAGATTGGACTCTTGGTACTTTATTAAGTGAATCGGACACTGTTACAAAATTTGAGATTAAAAAATGAAATTTAAAGTATAATGAACAAATTGAAAGAAAATTAAGCTTTTTTTTCTACTAGAAAAAAAAAAAAGCTTCTCTAGTAAAATCGCCAATTTTTTAAAAATAATATATAGTACAGTTCTGACATATATTTTGGAGAGAAAAATAAAAGTGCAAAATCAAAGACTCTCTTAAAGTTGTATATATATATATATATCATATGGATAATAAATATCACAATTTTTAAGTAAACTGTAACTCTCCATTGAGACAATTTTTTCTTGTTAGATCCATGCATGCCATTTTGATTTCTATTACTCAATATTTTAGATTCAATAGAAGTGTTTTCTAACCGTACACAGTGGATGTGAACTTTCACCATATTTCATATCGTGGGCTTTAAAAAAAGCACCAAGTCAGTGGGAGAAAAAAGCTATTTAAAGTAATGTCCAAAGTGTCTTGTTCTGTCTACAGGGAAAAAAAGCACCAAGAGCTAGCTAACTATTAATACTGCCTCCATAATAAATAAAATAACTTGTGACTAACAACTAGTGATTTATTTTTTCATTTAACAAAGTAGGCTCTAGCTGTATTAAAGATCACAAAGTAAAAGAAACAAATTGTTAAAATGTAGTTTAATCCATGTATACATTAAATTATAAACTAATATTAAATTACTAATATCCATATTAAATACAAGAAAAAATATGTTTCAAAGAAAATCAAATTTTTCAGAAATATTAAAACAAAATCCATTTATCTTAAAACTATCTTTTTGGATTACCTTTTTTTTCTAAGCCCACAATATTAAATTGTAAAAAATTAAATAAAATTTAAACTAAAGCAAATATTTTACATTTTAGTAATTATTTATATTATGCTAATCAGTTAATAATTTAAAAAATATCCAGACATTTTCTGAAATATTGTTTAATGCAGTGGTTTCAATCTGTTTGATTTCGCCACACCCTTGAGTAATCACAGCGGCTCCTCTGTGCATAATATTGCAACAATGACCATCGTAAATCTATCAATAGTTGAAAACACCCACATATTTACTATTTTTTAGAACAAAAAGTAATAATCATGCCCACACATGTTGCACCTGACTATCATTCAAGGCACACTGGGGGTTGAAAACCACCTGGTTTAATGATTCATTGAGGGGCACATTTGTTTGTAATTAAAGAAAAAGACCTAAAAGTCAAAGACATTGGTAAATTCAGAGCAGATTAGGGAATATGTAAGAAAATCATTCTATGTATAACCTTCATTTTACATCTAAATAATGAGATGGACTCCCAAATGGTTTTACTTTATTAGAGTCAGAATTGCATAAAAACTTATGTTTAACATAATTACGATGTGACAAATCTTTTAATAACTAAAAAAGGGTGCTGTCATTTAAAATTTCAGAAATAATATAAAAATAAACATGAAGATGGCCTCTTATGCAACAAAGATATACATTTAATTTTCGAAATTATGCGGTATTGATGCGGCAACTTATTGAAATTATGCGAACAATATGCAGACAAAGAAAAGTAATATACTATTGTACAATTGTATAACAAAAAATCCATTTTGAATGAAATATCCATTTAATAAACTTTTTAGGCATTGCAGCATTGGCATTACAGTCATGCCCCCTGTTGTTTTCAAACTCTTATCTCTACACACAATAGCAGAATGGGCCAGACGGGCTTACAGTGAGTGTGCAAGTTATTTGTCAATCACAAATTCATAGAAATGTGGAGTACAACTGTGGGACCACAAACAAAACACATGTGGATGTACCCTTTTGTTTGTGAAATGACGATCACCAACTGACATAAAAATGATAATAAAACAACTTTTTGATGGGCCCAATAGAGGGAAAAGAGGGAAGGGAAGGATTAACAGGTGAAAACAAACACTGAAATTCTTTGATGTAGGATGGAGGAGATGAGTCTATGTATGTGAAAAAGCAGACTGTGGGTGTGTCTGTGGTAACTATTGAGCTGACACAAATTGCCATTCAGTTACTGAATCAAAAACACCTCAGATTATAGTCAAAAAGACTAAGCAGAGGGGGGAGGGAATGCAAATATGCATAAGATTGCAAATTATTCAAAAAAATGCAAAAATTTAAAAAAATTGAGAATTATGTGGAAAATTTCAAATTATGCGCATTTCCACATTTTCTATAGGGCCCTATTTATAGTTGACATTATTCAAATGTAATGATACTTTTGTTTGAATGTATGACCCAAGAGACGCGAATAACAAATAATGTTCAGATACTTTTTTGACTGGCTGTATTTTGTAATGAGGAAACAACTCTATTATGTAAGCTTTAATTTAATGTTGCATAGATTTGCAAAGGATAAAAGAACAATCAATTGAAATCTATTTTGCCATTATTTGTACTTATTTTACTTAAATACCAAGCTATCTCTTATTCAAAATGCTGAAAATGTGACAAAAATGACTATTCGTGTATCCATAACACATGTAAAGTATTTGAAATATACTCTTATTGCAGTCTATATTTCAAATTTTTGGGGACACCCCCTATAGGCAGGTTCTGTGACAATGAAAATGCAAAGTATATTTGATGACATCAAATTCAAGACAAATAGTTTTATTTAAAAATGTACAGACTAAAACAAAATTTATAAAATATAATAGATTTGGAATTTTATATATTTATATATATATATAAAAAAAAATACAAATTAAAACAGCACTCCCAAACCAAAAATGCAGCCTTTCTAAATCATCCTTTATCTTTCAACCAAGCATATCGAGGTAGATAGCTGCCAAACATCATTTCTTAATGAATTTGAATGCAGTTAAAAATAAATTGCCACATAAATATATGGAAAAACTCAGTGTCTATCTACAAATTAATATATGAAGATATAATTTAAGTACTTAATATACAAACAGAAACATCTTCAGAAATATTGCTGCAAATTTCGCCAGAATTATTGGACAAAATTAGTAAAAGCTTTGTCACTGAAGAAAAGCACAATCACTATATATGGGAAAGATTTGTATGGCACAAGAATCGACCTGGACCAGATTGATTTTTTGAGTCAAACAGTAATGAACTGAGTCATAGGTGGTCCCAAAACTGAATTTAATACTAAAGTTGATTTATATACTTCAATCTTGATACAAGAGATAGCTCTTCAAAGCTTTGGGTAAACTGAGTTCTTGAATTCGTCCAAGACGTTTTTTATTAATTTGTTGTCTTATCACCCGTCGGCAAATGTCTTTTAAAGGCAAAGGTCCAGCTGAAATAAAAATAAATTTTAAGTTTACCTTCAAAGGATATTTCAAACACAATAAATATAAACAACCATGTTAAGTAACTTAAAAGAGAAATTTCTGCACTACGCCATGACAAGCATAAGAAAGTGCACTGTTGGCCATCCTTGGATCATGGCTTTATAAATGCTTCACGTTTGCAAGGGGTAGGCACTGAGTTGACCAAGCACACAAAAATTCTTTAAAACAAAGGTTCTATAATTTTTCTGGAGGTTTTAAAATGTTTTCTTCTAATTTACAGGGAAGGATGGTTGTTGTTGTTGAGACCCAGACCATCCGACCTACCAGAAAGGTGCAAGGTAACTGTTTGGACGGTCGGGAAGTGCCACCCAATTTAGACTAGAACCCAGTGGGGGAGGCATCTACAGGGACCGTACCCTCCTTCCCTTACCACCAACCTCTCGGAAGGACTTACGGACCCACATGTTTAACGTGATCGTACTCCGCATGTACACGGCAGCAGTTGTGGCAGCGTGCAAATCCAGCGTGCAAACCACAGGGCTACCGCACCCGAAATGTGGCAACAGCACGCGGTGCTCTCAGGTGGTCACCCACCCAAGTACTAACCACGCCCAATGCTGCTTGACTTCGGTGATCTAACGAGAACCGGTGTTTTCAGCACGGTAGGGCCGTTGGCTCACAGGGAAGGATGGTCGAAAACCCAGGCCATCCGACTCATCCGAAGGTATAGAGCAGCAAAAATGGACGGCAGGACAGGGAAGGATGGTAGAAAGGCCAGACCACACGACCAACCCGAAGGCTTATGGTAGCTGTTTGTGTGGCTGAGGGAAGGATGGTGTCAAAACTCTAAAAAGTCCAGGTTAACAGTGAAGTGATTCCTGCTTATAACAGGAAGATGTAAGAAATAAGCAATTCCCTTACCACTGTTGCACAATTGTTTCACAGTTAATTGTCACAGGCATACCCTTTAGCTAACAAGTAGCGACAGAAAAATAAAAACATATAAAAAGGATGAACCATGTGAGAATCATTTAACTATCTACTAGAATTAGAAATAAAATTTTTTAGAAAGAAATTGCAAGCATTTTTTTAGTTTTACATTGTTTATATTTATATTCTGCAAAATAAATCAAAGCAAATTCCTGCAGTCTTTTTTTTATTACCAAAATTGTGCTAAGTCTTTATTTTCTTAGTTTTCTAAAAGCAAAAAAAAATGGATTCAAATGATAGGGCGATTTTTATACAGATGCTCTACTAAATTATTCATGAATGAAAACTTCTTTGATTTTTCTAGAAAGATTTTACCTTTTTTTAGATTGGCTAAAAATATTTTTAGGTGTAATTAGATAAAAAAGCTTAAAAGTGCTAATTTTACACAATTTTTTTATTATGCACTGTGTGAGATAACTGCAATTACATTATAATGTAAACATTTTCCCTATTCATGTATCCCATTTTTAAATTCCATTGATTGTGTGACATACCAAATGCAATAAAAGCACTTTTAGGGTGAATGCATTTGTAACTATTTTCCCTTCACATTTCAATTGGTTTAGAGGACATCGATGCAGCAAAAATGCTGTATAATAGGTTTAAGTATAAATATTTTGCTCATCAAAGTAGCACAAATCAATATTGAAAAAATGAACATTTCAATCGTCATAGTTCAGAATCTCAACGTGTCATATGCTGGTGAATTTTCTTTTCTTCAAGTAAAATGTTCTCTACTGCAGTAAAATTTTTTCCTATGAGCAGAATGTTTTTGCTGCATAAGTTTTCATTAGCTACACAATCCAAACGTATCAGCTCTCATACAAGCCCATTTATATTCATAAACAAAATGCATAAAAAATTACACCTGAGTATTACAGAAAAAAATAAAAAAAAAGAAATTGTACAAATTTATATTTACTGAGCCAGTCAGAACCAAGTGCAATTTCAGCATAGCCTCCAGGAGTTATTAGTCAATGATCTTAATCACTTATTGAAATATTTATTTAAAGACATGTTTGCGTGTAATTCTGTAAAATTGTTGTTTCTCTTGTAAGGGAAATATTTTCATGATTTAAATATTTTTAGCCTAATCTATCAAATAACTTTGCTTTGCATATATTAGAACATCAAATGATTTTGCACTGATAAAAAAGATGATTTTTCATCTCTTACAAAATGTCATATCTAGGTACTTCAAAATATATTATTCTACGTGTTTCAAAATATGATCCCTTTCATCCATAATAAAATATTTTTCTATAAATAAAAGTGTCCCTATTTTTTTTTTGTTAACTTACATTGCACATTTATATAAAAAATGTCATTGTAGAAGACTGATTTCAAAATAAAAAAGCCAAAAATCTGTTCCAATATTCACATTACAAGGGGCAAAAGGGTTTTATTCAAACAAATTTTTGTCAAATTTGTTGCAACAAATTAGACAAGAGTTTTTAAAGTGATTATGCATAAAGAACTACAGCAATCCCACAATTAGCATGAGTTCAATTAGTGTGAAACTTGATTTAGCGCGATTTATAATTAGCAATCAAATTTTTATGAGATATGTTTTTATTAGGTATACAAGGTAGGATTAAAAAGTTCGGAAACTGTGTTGATATCTCTAACCCTGATTGGAGGAGAGGGGAACTATTTTACCGTGGCTTAGAGGCACATGTGATGCAAGATGTGAAAAGGAAAAAGCAGGTCTGCAGTGCAGGGTTTCCCCCGACAATGTGTGTCAGTGAACTGTAATCGTTCACGTTCGTCGAAAACGGAAATGGCGTTTGATGAACAACATGCGAATATCAAATTCTGACAGCTTTTGGGGAAATCGGTGACAGAAACATTGCACATATTGCAGCAGGTATAAGGTGAGAGAGTAATGTGTCAGACAAAGGTGTTTTTATAGCACTCCAGATTCAGGGCTAACCGTGAATCTGTAGAAGACAATCCATGGACTGGGCAGCCGTCAACATCAATTACAGAGGACAATATTCAAAAGCTGGCAGAAATTGTGTGTGCTGACTGATGTCAAACTATCAATACCATTGCTGAAAAATCAGGAATTTCGCATGGGAGCAACTGCTCATTAGTCTTTCATGGTGCAGTCTACACTGGTCAAACATCGAACATCAACCCTTCCACACCTCCCCTACTCACCCGATCTCGTTCCATGCGATTTTTACCTGTTCCCCCATTTCAAAAACAAATTCAAACGATGCCGTTTCAAGAGTGCATCTGAGGTTGAGGAAGCTGCAACGGCCGCACTGAAGACTATCTCATCCAAAGACTTTCAGGAATGTTTTCAACAACTGTACTTGCGCTGGCAGAAGTGTATAGCTGCAAAGGGGGAGTACTTGGAAGGTGGTTGTGTGTAACATATGATATCAATAAATCATATCCATCAAGTAAGCCAATTTCCGAATTTTTTGATCCTATCTTGGATTTTTGTTAGATATACATAAGATATGTTCAGACATACCAACAAACTAAATCTGACTGAGAAGTTACCAGTGTTCTTAACTATCAATTAGAATTAAGAATAGGGTTTCAACTCAGTTAGTGTTTTTAGCATTTTGCTAAAAAATATTCTGCAATTATAGCTTGTAATAACCCCAGGATTTTTTCAGCCAGTACAAGTAGGTACTTATACTGGCTAACATATGCCATATACCCAATAAAATATCTAAATATCAAATATCTAATTATAGCTGGTACGCTAAAATTTAGAGGTAAGCAGTATACACAGTAAGTATTTTGCTACAAAAATGAAAAGCAAAGAAAGAAATTGGTGCAAAAGAAGACTGTAGCAGCATGTCAAAAATTTAGAATGTTCTTTAATATATATTTATTTCCCATTTACACTGGTAAAATTATCTGTTATTATGCATATAAAAGTATAAATTGCATAGAAATTAAATGATCTATTTCCTCCTTTTCCTACTTCTAAATAGAATAACGTAAAATTTGAAACTAGTACATTATTTTAATAGAGTACCAGCAAACTCTGTAAACTAAGCCTTGACATATCTGTAACTGAATGGACTCTAAATTCAGATTCTAGGATCAGGCCATGTTGTGCTATTCAGCATTAACAGTAGCTAACATTTTGCTTATGACTGAAAAGATTTGTGGTTAAACAGCACTGCAACTCAATGCTTTTTATTAACACTTTCAAATATAGTTGTGAAGTGTTTACGACTTTGTTCATTTTATCTATCTGTCTGTTCACACGATAATTGCTATAAAAATAACTTTATCAAAATAAAATTGTAGTATGTTGCTGAGATGGTCTGTGGGATATATGAGAATGTAAAAAAATAATATCAAACCAATTAATTTAGGTTTTACCTGAGTTGAAAAAATGAAATACATTGAACCCTATGGGACCTAATTTTTCAAATATTTTTTAAGGAGTTAAAATTCACAAATTCCTTTGAAAATTTTAGGAAATATTCAAATTATCACGTAAAATGTGTAAAAAAAATGTCATCAAAATATGTAGCTTTTTAAATAAAAATTGAAATAATAATTACACCCATATTATATGACGGCCATTCAAACTGCTGCTCAAGTCTTCGGACGAGTTGGACGGTCTGGGTCTTCAACCCATATTATATGAAGAAGTACTGTGACTCATTACAAAATAAAATACGGCATCCATTTTTTTTCGATTAATGACAATTGTGATTTTTAAGGAATGCTTATATTTATATTTAGTGTTGCACTCATTTTAAAACAGCTTTATATTTGCATATCATCTATGTATCTAAATTCTGTGTCTATGCAAGTACAATGTTTTTTATTTAAAATGATCACAACTTTGATTATTTCTACAATGAAGCCTAATTTTAATGTATGCAGAATGTTAACAATTCAAGCGATTGTAAGATGAGTTGTATAAGAATTGGTGAATTTTTTTAATGCAAAAGTATTTAACTCTAGAGTCTGGAATGTAAGCGATATGAATGTAGTTCATTCATTGATTTTACATAGAGAAACAGGCAATTTTATATTTTTTGATGAAGTTTTAATTTTCCAAGTATCACAAAATTATTGTAATACTGTGATGATTTAAAAAATATAACTGCTTAATGTATCATATTTTAGAGATGCTTAAATAAAATTGCATTTCAGTTGGAAAGTGCTTCATAATTAATGCTATATGCATGATTAATTTTTCTTGTTTTAGTTGCCTTTAGGCTAGGTAACAACTGCACTGAAATCAGCACTCATATGATCTGATCAGCCATTGGCAGTTCATGGAGCCTATTGTTTACAGTCTGAGTAGTGAATTAATATCAAACAAACTTTTATCACGCTATAAGAATTGCAATGCAATGTGTCACAGATGTCATTTAATGATCTATCTGATCACATTCAGTGTTCTAGATCTGTTTTCAACTCACTTCTATCATGTGCATTCAGTTGGATTTGATTTGCGGATTACACAGAAAGCCAGATGTCTGTAGCATAAAAGCTAGCCTGAGTCAAAGATTCTTTCCCAGTCCATAGATGATACCTTTCTTGCACTTGTATAATTAGTGAAAATATTTTCACTCAAATTTTAAATTTATTTTGTATCCAGAAAGTTTTAGTTGGTTTTGAATGTATTCGCTTCACAACTAGGATATAATCAAATTACATGACCAACTGCTTCAATTTTCACATCCTCCTAATCATATGCTTTATATATTTGGCATTAACAATAAAAAAAATATGTATTGTTAGAATTACCTTTTATAGGTATAGTCAAAGCACATTATAAAGATACCTCAACATTTGTCACTATATAAAGAAATAGCAGGTATACCCAGTTTTGCTCATTTAAAATATATGTGTAAATTCTGATGACATTCATATTTTTTCAAAAAAATCCTGTTCTGTGATAATTTTTGAATTCCTAATAATTTTTCAATTTTTCCTCTTTTAATGTGCGTAGTCTGTGTTTTGGCATTTATAGTAACTTACTATTGCCAAATCTGAAACAAGCATGTGTTTGGGTTAATTAGAATTAGATGCTCAGACCTGAAGATAAATCTAAGTCTGGTTATCTCCAAAATTAAGCCAATGGTGTTAATTTCTTTTATCAACGTTGTAGCCATGGTTTAACTGCTTTGGTGATTTTAATATTTCATAATTACTTGGAATTGGTTATTATTATTATATCTTTCTAATATATATATATATATAATTATACTCCCCTTAATTGTTGCATCTTTATTTTTTACGAAGAAAGTCATAGTGCTTACTGCCCAGATTTTTCTTTTAGGTAGTAATAGCTAATTAGTAAGTACTTCAATCTAATTTTGTTTAATATTTTCTTAAATGTTTAATTTTTAGTTTTATCTAGGTGTTACACAATTTATCGCTATTATTTCTTTAGATTGTCATATAATATATAAAACAAGAAAGATCAATCATGCCTAAAGCATTGATTATGAAACACTCTCCAACTTCAGTGCAATTTTATTTAAACATGTCTAAAATGCAATACATTCCTCGGTAATATTTTAAAACTTATCACAATATTACATTAATTTATTATATTTGAAAACTTAAACCTTCATCAAAAAATTGACGGTATTGAAATATAAATTGCCTGGTTTAAACATCTCTAAAATGTGATACATTCCTCGGTAATAATTTTAGAATTATCATAATACTACGATAATTTATTATATTTGAAAACTTCATCGAAAACAACTGAAATTCATTCAAATGACGTCATAGAAAAAATAACACACCTGGTTCTCTCTATAAAAGCATAATTTCATTCATAAATAATTTCCCATTCATATCATTCATCACAATACTATATAATAATTTATTTTATTTAAAAATTAAGACCATGGAGCTACAAGTAATTAAACTCTATGCGTAAAACTTCATCGAAAAAAATCGTCCTTCCCTTTATAAAATCAATGAATATTTCATTCATATCAGCTACGCAGACTCCATGAATTAAATAATTTTGTGTTAAAGAAATACAGCAATTCTAATACAACTCATTCTACATATTTTGCTGTTTACATTTTACATAGGTGAAAAATAGGCTTTGTTGTAGAAATAATCAAATTTGGATGAGTATTTAAACTCAAATATATTGCAATTGCGTTGTTTCAGTATGTAAATGCACCGAATTTAAGCAAAAATAAAGTAGTTTTAGGATGGATACAACACTCAATATGAATCAAAAAGAACTTTTTGAAGTGGGTCACGTGATATTTTCATATCATGGTCACGTGATCGCTTCATATAAGAGATGTTATTATTATTTTAATTTTTATTTTAAAAAGTACTGAATATATTTTGCTGAATTTTTTTTATATATTTTATGGAACAATTTGAATATTACCTAAAATTTTCGAAGCAATTTGTGAATTTGAAATCCGCTTAAAAATGTTTGAAAAATTAGGTACCATAGGGCTCAATGTATTTCATTTTTTCAACCCAGGTTCAATCCAAAACTAATTGGGTGATATTATTAATTTGTATTCCCATAGGTCCTACAGACCGTCTGAACAACATACTAAAATTTCATTTTGATTAAGTTATTTTTACGGCAGTTATCGTGTTAACAGACAGACAGACAGAATGAACAAAGTCATAAAAACTTTTCAACTTTGTTGTAAAGTGTTAAAAAAAAAATATATATATATATATATATATATATATATTGCAAAATCATTAGTAATAATATTATGAAATTTTAATTGCACAGTTTTTCAAAAATTTTCAAAAATACATAAAATATTTACTTATCCTTTAAACATAGTACATGTATGAGCAAAGTATATTAATAGGGTTGAAAATTTAAATTTCAAGTTTTAAATAGATTTACATGTTTTGAGCAGCTTAGAATATGAATTGGCCGCTTTTAAAATGATATTTAAATAACTGTTGTTGTTTCTCATCCCCAAGATCAGCAGTGCTAGATCAGGTCCATAAGCCCGTTCACTCTCAGAAAGTCCAACACCAAAAGGGGGTCTTGAGCCAGGTCCTGCCTGGTGAGCCCCAGACAGGATAAAATGTGGTCAGGGGAGGCTTGAGCAGTAGAACACTTAGTGCAGATTTCGAAATGCTTACTACCACCAATAAAACTCATTGATGGCAGATGACCACTGAGGAAGCGAGTAAGTGTAGTTTGATGTCGTCTACTGCTGCCCCAAACCAAAGAGCCGCCTGAGCTTCTACTCTGGTACCATGTGTGTATCGGTGGTACCATCCAGACGGCCTTGTCTTTTGCCTTACACTTAGAAAAGAGCTCCGAATAAGTAAGAGGAGCGACGGTCGTGATCGCCTCTTCAGCACCTGCTTTGGCCAAACTGTCCGCAATCTCATTTCCAGCAACATCAACATGAGACGGAATCCACTGAAAGTGGATCTGATGGGAAAGGGAGAGTTGTTTTAGTTTCCTTAGGATGTCTGCACTAGCACTGTCCCTGACACCATGCCAGTCGGCCAGGTGCTGAATGGCACTCCTACTATCCGAAAAGATCCAGATATCAATAAACCGCGAAAGCGACATAATGGAGTCCAGACCCTCAAGAATTGCAATGAGCTCGCTTCGGAAGACCGAGCAGAAGTCCGGATTTCTTCTCTTGATTTTTAATTCCTGATCCCGAAGTTTAATATAAATGCCGCTGCCCGAACTGTCATCATCCAGTTTACTGCCGGCCGTATACAACCGAACAGCGTCCATGGGGACACTATTAATTGTTTCGAGAGCCAACTGTTTCAGGTAGCACGGCAATTCCATCTGTTTGCTAACCCTGACAGGAAGGTTAACATGAAAGTGAACCCCATCGAGACCCTCAGATGGGTCGATAATCTGTGATAGGCTGTGATGTTCTAATGGCGATAAGGTTGCCAGTGACAACCTGTCCAAAGGGACTACCACGTTTGAGCCTCTGGTTACTGCTCCACGAACCCAGGAATTTTGAAGTACGGTTCTGATAGCCCAGACTAGAGAGCTTACTGTAATATTTCACCAAACACGCATTTCTCCTAAGTCCCACTGTACATAATTATTGTACATAACATAACATATTGTAAACACTGTATATATTGTAAATAACACTGTGTAAATAACATATTGTAAATAACATATAAGTAACATATTGTAAATAACATATAAGTAACATATTGTAAATACTTTGTAAGTAACATAGTACAAATAACACTGTACATAATTGTTTGTATTCACTTTTGTACAAAAAGTACTTACCTGAACAAATTTCTAAAATTTAGTACAGAAAGAGAGAGAATTGCTTTAGATTACATCTTATAGTATAAATTTCTTCTGAATGGTAGTAAATGTGTACAGTTTTAGGCATTCTTCATACAAAATTCCGTGCTCTTTGCTTAATTACACATTATTCATAACATCCAATTTGTTAAGGCTAACCACTTTAAAGCACTAACCTTAAAATTGGATCATGGATAAAGACAATTACTATACAAAAGTTATGGAACTTTTAAATTTAGATCAGAAATAAAAAAACTAAAAGCTAGATTTTTATATTTTACAGTTTCAGTTTTCATTTCAAAGGCAAATTAAAAAGAAACTCACAATTTTAATCTAAGAATAAATTAAAAATATTTCAATACTTACGATCTAGTCCACCAAAATACTTAATTGTAATTTCACAGTGTCCCCACACTGCACTAACTACAGGATACAACTTCTTTCCTTTTAGGCCACGGAATGCTACACCTAAATATTGTCCATCCACCACAAAGGATAAAGTACCTTCATCCATGTCCAGAACTACAAGTAAACTGTCAGGAACCACAAAGGGTTCATCTGAATTTAAAAGGCTAGGATAGGTAACACCAGGATTACTTTTTACATCATGATACAGTTTATTACGTCCTAAGTCCCAGCCCCATGATTCAGCATTACTTCCAACAAGAGACTGATAGCCAACAGAATGCAGAGGTGCATCACGAGTTGAGACACCTACTACTGCATGGGTTCCTCTCTGTCGCATATTCCAGTATATCTCCCATGCATGAAGCCCTCTTGTGTAACCAACTTTACCTCGTATGCAATCTGTGCTTTGAGCTACTGGATGCCTATGGAATGTTAATTTATCATCTTCTTTGACAAAAATGTTCAATGATCGATCATCTGGATTCCATGCATGTTTTAACTGCTGTTCACGACTTGCTGGTGGCATGTCTAAAAGAACATCTAGACGACCAGGTCTTTGAAGATCTGGATTGATTGCAAGTTCTTTTGCTATTGGTCTATGTATTGTAGCCGATGATACTCGCGAAATTGAAACAGTTCTGATACCACCAGATGCTTTCTGCCCCATGTTCATTGGCCAATATGGAGGAATTGCCAAATGGGGAAAAGCTATGTACAGCGAGTGCACAGTAGATGTGTACTGAGGCAATAGAGACACTGGTATGGATCTGTAAATCCAGAATCTTTGTTTTAGTTTGGAATCTGAGGCTTTGATTGGGCGGCCCAATACCTGGCGCCTCCTTCGGTTCAGTCTCAGGATCCAGTCTTCATGAACAAATAGTCCATAACCAGGGTAGGTGGATACAGGGAAAGTAAAAGGAGCCGTGCTTGGATGACTATAGGAATCCCAAGGAGACTGATTATACCTAAATGAAAAAGAAAAAACCTATAGAATCACAAACATTTTGAATAAGAAAAGTTATACAGTGTTAATAAAAGTATGAAATACTTCGAATCCAATGTTTGCAATATATAAATAAATACTATCATGCAATATCTATAGCAGCTGCTTGCAAACATACCAATATTTTTTCTTGCATTATTGTTATTAAATGACAAAAAAGTTTATATAAATTTTAATTTTACAATTATTGTATTCATTCATGAAATTAATATTCAAACATTAAAGATAAAAAAAGAGCAAATTAGCTATTATGAACTTTTTTTTTAACACCTTGGATTTGCAATACTTTCACAATGTTAAGCGTATTGCTTATAGTGAGCAATTAGATATCTGTACATCGGATATTACAAAGTTTTTAGTGTGCGAGGAGTAAAGAAAATAATTATTTTCATGAAACTTACAGAGTAAAAGCAAAATCCCAGAAGCAACAATTAGTTTAGTAACAAAGATTCATCCAAAGATACATTGAGCTTAAACACATCCCTCAGATAGGTTGAGATAGCCTAAACACATGTAGATTGATTTGTGAATTTTTAGATGATTTCTGGCATGATGTTTATCCACTAACAGAGAAAACTGCAGTAAACATGCTGGGTTTTTAAGAGAAATCAACAATTCTTCTTTTTTAGTTATTAGAAAAGGGAGTTTTATCAGATCTTACTTTTGGCAATTATATCGTAAGTGATGATTATTCTAAAACAGAAAGCCAAGAGACCAAGAATGCTATTTATGCTACAGTTGCTAATAATACATTTGATGAATTCGAAGAAACCAAAATTGATTTAAAAAGAGGAAGGATATAAAAAAAAAAAAATTGCCCTGAAAAACCTACAAAACTTGTGCAGCTATTTTGAAGCTCACCATATTAACTGTGGTGACAATTTAGATATAATACGACAAGTGCTAAGGAAAGGTGTTGTAAATTCAAATGTTCAAAAAAAAGTTGCAGATTTTTTCCAGCATAAATAATATAGCAATGCATTTCAACTTTACTATAGTGATGTTTTCTTTCACAATATACAGGTAGATAAGCCATTCTTATTGTTTATATCATACCTAAACTGTCTATCAGTTACTGTGAATAACAGTTGTTATAATGAATATTATTTCTTGTTCCTTGTGGCTTCACTATATAAAGGGTTGCTTGTGGTTTGGCCATATGCAAACTCCACTGTGTTACAATGGAAATATAAGTAAATGGTGCTTCATTTTCAACAGGTGTTTTCTGAGTCTATTTAATAATATTGATTATTTTTTTCAATTTTACAGCAATAAAATAGAAAAAAAAAATCAATTAAGAATTTGATAAATATTAAATAAAATAATTTTTTTTTAAATATTTTATGAGAAGTTTTTTATGATTATGTAAAGAAAATATATTGTGATAATTAAAAAATTAAAATCATGAATGCTACATGCTTTGAATATCTCTGAATACAAATTAATCTATTTTGATTGGATCAATATTATTGGCTCAATATTAGTTATATAAGTCGGCACACCAATATCAGACTAATAAAGGCTGAATATCTACATTTAAATATTGGCCCAATATTGGCATTCAACTAGGGTCTTATCTGATTTATAAATATAACGCCTGTAGTTTCCGAGATTTTAGGCAAGGCAGAAGCAATGATCATTAACCTTGCTAGTTTGCAGTAAAGAAAGACATAGAGTTAGATGCTATGTCGACTTGTCTGCATACCACTGTGCCGGATAAAAGGTATGTTGATAGTTTTGGGGAGTTTAAGAATGGAAAGTTAGGTAAAAAGAATAGGAGGTTATTATTATACATTTAGCTGGAATAGACAAAGTTAGATTATTAATATTATGTAATTTCAATGTTAGTTATGTATTATACACTAATTTCTACTGAGCCTGTTCTTAACCAAATCAAACTAGATGTTATGTGTTGAGGCAATCAAGTTAATTGTTCTATTTACTCTGTGCATTAGAATTATGCTTCTTGAGTGTTACTCCTCCTTTATTTTCTAAGTAAAATTAGACCACAGTGTTATTAGTACATTAGATAATCAATATAGGGTTAGGTTGTTTCTGTGTTCTATAGTAGTTTCAGGTTTCTTGCACATTTTTCATTAAAAAAATTAAGCATTTTTTAAGTGCCTTTTAAAGACTGCAGTGAAAATTAAATACCTTTAATGTTTAATTCAAAATAAAAAAACATCAAATAATTTTTAAAAATATATTTCTGGGTACAACTGAAAAGAAACAGCATTGCAATCAGATTAAAATCATGCCTGCAACAAAACAAGTGCTCTCTATTTCCTGTTATAAACATAGAGCCACATATTTTTTTTTTCAAAATGTAGATGAAACATATTATTTAACAATGGTTTAGCTAGGCAAACAAGTATCATGAAAAAGTAAGAGTATAAATTTGGATAATTCTTGCCAAATTCAGGGATTTATTTCATGCATGTGGAAAGCCCAGACCGCCCGACATGAGAAATAACATTGCCCACAAACATTTTCTTTAAATAGAAGGTCCTATGTATAGAACATGGGTCCTTTTGAAGACATATTTCTTCTGTATCATTTTGAATATATGGAATTCCATCTTTAAAATGGTTTTTTTTATGATTCATATTTTTCTATTCACTCACAAGGTTTTGCCATTTCAATGGATAGTTTTCATACAAAATGGAAATAACTTCCCAAAATTACGGCAATTTAAATTTTTTTCAAGTTTATAAATTTTAAAACTTTATATTTTTATCTAAAGTAAGTGAAATAATTATGTGAAATTTCATTCTATTAAATTAATTTGTTCGCGAGTTATCGTCTCCACAGACAGACGCATAATCGAAAATTTGCTTTATGTTTATAAATGCACAAACCATGTGAATCACAATCCGAGGGTTGGATTTTGATTAACACACACACCACACACAAAATATATTTCACAATACTTTCCTTTTATATAGTATTGTAAAATAGTGAGGATGTGAACAAAACTAAAAAAAAAAAAAAAAAAAAAGTTTTAAAATTTATAGAATCCACTACATGTACTATTTAAATAAAGAATTTTCCCCATCCATTTATATTTCATTAAAATATTACATTCAGTGGATCCTATAGTGATTTTAAACAGTTTTCATGTTTTGCTTCCATTCATTCCGTTTTAAGGTACTATGTTGCAAGGAAATTAAAAATTAGGGAAAGCTAGAGAGAAATGTTTAAGGTAGATTGAGCAGGAGCGTCGTCAGAAAAAAATTCTGAGGGGGGGGGGGGGGGGGATATTTTGTTTTCTATTTCTTCGAAATTCAATGGGTTCAACAGAATCCTGTGGGGGTTATAACCCTCAAATACAGAACCCCCTGACGACGCCACTGGATAATAGACGCATCTTTTGTGATATAACAGTATTTGTAGTTCATTTAAATTTTTCTTAATATTTATTCTAAATTTCCTTCTGAAAAACTTTGAATCAAATATTACTATTCATTTCAAATATTAACATAATTTAAGAAATAAAAATAGAAGACAGTAATATGCGGATATTATATTCTTTATAAACATTTTTTGTAAAAAAATAAACAAGAAATACTTTAGAATAGTAACTACCCTAACAGAAGCTAGACAAAAGCCACAGAGTCAAATCCATGACAGAAGCACAAAGAAGGATAGAAGGTTCTGCGGACTCGCTGTCAAGTTCGCAGAAAGCAAAGAATGAATTAAAATGATTATAAAGCATTTACCCCAGATCCATTGCAAGAGAATTCGTCTGAATATTCCACAGTATCACTCGTATAAAGTTACAATCACTTTCAAACAGTATGATCTTCATGAACTGAACTTTATCCAGTAAACTCAAACGCTAGAACCAACAGACCAACAGCACACCCGTAAAGAGGCCCATATGAAAGAACAGCTGCTTCGAGCAAAACCATCTGGCGACCCCACGTAAAGTGAGCAAATAAAAAATAATGAAATCGGAAAGGGGAATAAACAGAGGGGGCAAGTTTTCCTGTGCCAGCAGCTCCTATGAATGGTCATGCACGTTTAATGCACGGCTTCCTTTGGAACGTTCTATAGAACAGATAAAGTGACGGAAAAAGGATTAAAAATCCAATACCAGTTTGGGAATGTGCTATAAAAAATCCAAGTGCTATACCACGTAATATATAATTAAAAAAAAATATTAATAACTTAATATAAAACACGCTCAATATACCACATTGCAAGGATTCCGCTATTGTAAACATCAACATGTAGATTAGGTTATTTATTCTATACCAGTGTTTTTTAAACATATTTGGTCGCCGAACTCTTTTGAAATTCAATTTGATGACGGAACCCCAAAATGAGGAAAATTCCAGCGTGATCTAAATTACGCATACAAAATTTTACACTTTTTTTAATTTAAAAAAATGTACACGAAACTATCACGTCACGGAACCTCTGGAACACTGTCACAGAATCCCAGAGTTCCGCGGAACACACTTTGAAAAACACTTCCTTCGCATACGATAGACGCGGATTTTATTTTAAAACGTTGCGGTACACTTATTTAGATGCTGGATGGATGGAATCGGATGAAATTTCTTTTAAAACACACCTGTACCTTAAATTTGAAGTTTAGGGCTGCAGGGATCAGAGTCTCCATCCCCCCTCCCAAAGAGGTATATACTTAGCCTCCATAATATTAAATTTTCAGTAGTGACACGAAGTTTCATCCAAATTTTGCACGAAAAATTGCTTTATGAGAATTTTTGTTATAAAATTCATTTCATATAGTACAGAAATAACATTTAATTTAGTTAAATTTGTTGCTTTACCGATTATCACCAATTTCTGCCACTATTTAATTAAAAAAAAAATAATAATTAAGATACTACTTTGTATTATTACGGGGTCCACAATTAAATAGAAATTATGGAGTTAAAATCAACTGATATAAGTAGTTACAGAATTAATACTTAACCATATTAACTATTAGAATTTTTAATTAATTAATACTTATTGATTAAAAATAAGTAATTAACAGCATCGCCACTAGTTAAATTAGTTAACAGCTTTGCTACTAGTTTATAATAGCATCAATTGCAATTATCATATTTATTAATATTGATGGCATGGGCGTATGTAGTAGGGGGGCAGGGGGGGGGGTGCCAATGCACACCCCTGGAAAATTGTTAATTTAATTAAAAACAGATACGACAGGAAAAAAAAAATGCTTTTTGGAATTAGAATATTCAACCAAAACTGTGTGTTTTCTCCCTCGTGCACATTAATAAAAATCTGATGTGGGCAACACATGACTTTCCTTATATAATATAATGAATTTACTACTTTTACAGAAAAAAAAATAGTTTTTTCTTATAGTAGATACTAATATTCTTTCCAAGATATTGAATTTTCGACAATTAGTCGTCATTTTCATTGATTTAGCGTCATTTTTATCCATTTGGCGATATTTTCGTTAATTTGGCAACATTTCAAAAAGCCGCCAAGTTGGCGACATTCCGCCAAATTCGTCGCCAAAACCTCGCCAATCGTTATGGACGAAGAAATAAGTTGTTCTTACAGCAGATAAATGACTATTGGCGTTCAAATACAAATGTATTACTCAAAGTATCTTTTTTCATGAATGGAACGAGCTAGATCCACGAGAATGGTGTCACCCAATTTATCGCATGGTATTACATATGAAAAGTGAACATGTTTCTCAATAGGAAATATATTTTTTTCATTTTATATGACTTTTTGATAATTTTTTTGAAAAATGTTCTAATCATTTTCTAATGAAAAATTACATAAGAAATATCTATTTGCGTAACTTTATTAGTAGTTTTGATTTTTTGACGATTTCTTCAAAATTTTATTCGAAAATTTAGGGGAGTTCTGAACATTCAATTACGTATAAAAACAATAGGCTTCCAGTGTTTACAGATTGTGATTTTTGTACCAAATTTCGTTTGAATCGGCCCATTCGTTCGTCAGTTATCGTCTCCACAGACTCACTGACACACACACACACACACAGACATCACTTCAAAAATGTTTGATTCGTGATCAGAGATGCTTGAAACGTGCTCTCCCGTCGAAAACTCGAATTCGAATTTTCGACCTCGTCACAATACTTTCCTTATACATTATGTATATAAGGAAAGTAAAAACAATTTAAACTTAAGCCTAAATGGAAAACTTAGGATATTGCATTTGGTATATTTATGATTGTCCAATTTGTTAGTTTAGTTGTTCTGCCTCCTCTTCAAGAAGGTTACAATTCTGTTATGAAAAGGGGAATATTTTTTAAAGGTGGTACACACTAATTTTTAAAAGTGCTATACACACTAATTCTTAAAATGTGATGCTCATACTATCTATTCAAATTTACTTTGTAACAATGCATACGTCAGGGTTGATAGCAATCTCTAAATTTTGAATGCAATCCATTTTACCCCCACCCCCCTGGAAAAAATCCTACATACGCCCATGGTAGATGGTAAAAATTTTATAGTATTTAGATTTTTTATAGTCAACTATTAACTATTACCGCATGGCGCCTCATATCCCTGTTAATTTATTTATCGCGACTCCCAATTGCAACTTCGATCCCGTCCAAACCCCCAGTCTCATTCTCGACCCGTGTCTAAATTTCTGGATGTCTAGCTTTTAATGCTAATTTAAAATGTTTGTCTCGTTGGCAGATTGTAGTTATAGTATGTGTTATATAATTTATTTGGTAATTATCGATTTTATTTCGTCTCGGATAACCTGACCATTCATATGCAAATTTCGTTTCGCGGTTTCTAGCTGTGTATGTTTTACTTCTTTACATTGCCATTGATACAAGACGTTATGACGTTCGAAAGCTACCTAGCCTAATCGTAATACAGTCGAACCTGCCTTAAACGGAATCCAGGGTACCGGAAGAATTTTCCGTCTTGAGAAGGTTTCCGTTTCATGCAGGTCATTTCAGGAAAAGCCAAGTTTAAAAGCTTAGCTGGAAATGCTGATAGTCCATATGCAATGGCTCACCTATACATCAGACTTTAAAAATTCTGAAAAGTGCATTTAGATAAATCCCACTATATTATACCATAATAGCTAATTTAATTATTTTAATAAAAATAAATAAATAAATAATAATAATAAAAAACAGGTTCAACGTCTTAATGGGTGCCATATTAAAAAATACTTTTTACTCTTAAAAGTGCAGTCTTTACTCTTTTTAGTTTAATATTTTTAGACGCGTTTCCAAACATTGATTATTTGTTAATAATTTAATTAGTAATTTCTGTGGATTGAAATGCACAATAACTATGTATTGGTTTACAGATGTTTTGAAAAGCTTAGTAGTACATAAACGTTGACACAATAACAAATGCAACTCCATATTAAACAAATAAACCCCATATTAAAAAGTTTCATATCTAGTTTTTTTTTAATGTGATTAATATCTATGGTTGGAGTTTCTTTGGCTAAAAAGCGGAGTGTTACGAAAAATGTAAACACTTTGGACGCTTATACCTATAAACCTAATAAATAAAAATGTAAATGATTTTTCTTGTTTTGTCGGAAATAGGGTCAAGATTATGAATATATAAAAATAATTTAAAAATTTCGAACTTTAAAAACTTTTAAAAGTAGCTCTCTGAACAAGTGTTTTTTATTTTCCATTTTTCTAACTTTCACTCGAAATATATAGTAAACTATAAAATATAAAAGACAGATATAAATAGGAAACGAGGAAAATGTGTACTAGAAAATTTAATATTGAAATCTCATTAAATTTAGTATTAAAATCTTATTAATTATTAAAGAAAGTTTATAGTTTTCAAGCAATCGTCTTGTCAAGTTGAAGATAATTTAAAATTTTCCGATTTTCAAGTTTGTAATGCTTACATCTTAACACAGAGATCTAGCTTTAAACAATAAGAAATAATTTGTAGCTGTTTGAAAGCCCTACAAGTGCATATAAATAAATTCTGGATCAAGTACTATTTTTTCGATTGGGGCAGGAGACTTAAGTATTTGTTCGAACGATTTTTTTTTTTCAGTTGTCATAATTTCCCTCGAAATATCTTTGAAAGTATAAAATATAGATATACATAGTAAGCGACAAAAATATGTATGAGGATTTAATTTCTAAATCTATACTTATTTTTGGTAAAAAACAGCTCTTATAGTTTTCGAGTAATCATCTAGTCAAGTTGGAGTATGAAAATTTTCGCACCCCTTGTTTTATATTGATTTTAGAGGTATTCACAAATATTGAAAAATCGATGGAATTTTTAGAAATCTCATACATTTCAAATGCGTCCTCGGATCGAAAGCTATAAACAACAACAATAATAATAATAATAACAATAAAAAAACAGCTATGTCATGCGCCAATTATTGGTTTCGATATTGGCGGTGACACGCATGCCTGCTAGCTGTTGTTGTTGTTGTTGTTGAGACCCAGACCGTCCGACCTACCAGAAAGGTGTAAGGTAACTGTATGGACGGCCGGGAAGTGCCACCCAATTTAGACCGGAACCCAGTGGGGGAGGCATCCACAGGGACCGTACCCTCCTTCCCCTACCACCAACCTCTCGGAAGGACTTACGGACCCACATGTTTAACGTGATCGTACTCCGCATGAACACGGCGGCATTTGTGGTAGCGTGCAAATCTAGCGCGCAAACCACGGGGATACCGCACCCGAGATGGCCAACAGCACGCGGTGTTCCGAGGTGGTCACCCACCAAGTACTAACCGCGCCCGATGCTGCGTGACTTCGGTGATCTAACGAGAACCGGTGTTTTCAGCACGGTACGGCCGTTGGCCGCCTGCTAGCTGTGGGAGACATGAGTTTCCTCCGCATTTAATAGATAAGTATGTAAGTATGTAAAGATCAAAATTTTAATGGCCTAAGTCAAATACGTACAGAACCCCCCCCCCCCCCCCCCAATCATGAAAAAAGTGACATCAAGACATGCAAAAAATGCCTTTTCAAAGCTGTTTTTCTCTAAAACGAGGAAGTTGGAAACTTTTATAGATTACATCTACAAGATGTCTTCTTCGCAGCTGTGTAAAGCATACCTTGGTTATTTATGCCTCGATGATACATTGGAGTTTTACATACGCAACAGCGCATGCATATATGCAATCTTGCTTTGACTTACATTGTGTTATAAATATTTATTTTATGGCATGTAAAACTCCCGTTACATTAAACTATATAAAAACCGTGTTTAATCTTTCGCATTATGAGTAATTTCCTACTATGTATTAATTATTTTATTATTACTAGAACTACTGGAATTTGAAATATACTTATGTCTCAAAGATTGCGTAGAAGGTAATATTTTATTACTTTCCCTGCAATACATGGTAATATATAGGGAAAATATTGGAATCATGCCGAAAATCGCAACTTGAGTTTTCGACGGATCTAAACGTTTTGGGACAAAAAAAAAAAAAAAAAAAAACTATATTTAGCGTGATGTCTGTGTGTGTCTCAGTCTGTGCAATGTATGTATCCACTCTAACTCAAAAACTAATGGACCGAATGTCATAAAATTTGGTAGATAAGTCATTTGTGTGTCACCCTGGTGCTGATTAGCTTTTGGTACGATACGGGATTTTGGGGGGAAAAAAACAAAAAAAAACAGCTTTTTATTTTATTATTATTATTTTTTTTTTTTTTGCGAAATGGCCCGCAATAACTGCCTTTATCCCCTCTAACTGAAAAACTAATAGATCGAATTTTACAAAATTTTGTAGATAAGTCACTTGTGAGATACCCTGGTGCTGATTAGATTTTAGTACGATTCGGAAAAAAAGAACATGCCTTTTTTTGCGAAATGGCCCGCAAAAATTGTCAAAATCTAAAATTAAAAAAACTATATGTAAGCTTAAATATATCAATTAAATGCTTGTTTTATACGTAATTTTTAACGATCAAATGAATAAGATCAAGCCCATTACACTAAGACTAGCCATTCTCGAGATATTTTAGATTTTTCGCTACACTACTTTAGAAAAGAAGCCCAGCTACCAAATGAAACCGAAAATTGAATTAAAAGTGCAAACTCAGTGTAATTTTAAATAATTATGGTTGTTTTGTGCAATTAAACTCAATGTAATGAATTATTGAAGAAATAAAGAGAACGCGAATACGAGTCTGCAGGGAAAGTCATGTGCTGCCCACATTAGATTTTTTATATTAACACTTAATAAAACTTTTCATTAAAATCTCAAACAATTTTAAAGTTTTTAAAATGTTGGTTGCTAGAGGACTTTCAATGGATTTTATTAGAAAAAGACCCATAATCAATTATACTTTTGAGCATCTAACAACCTTTATTAAAAATTAGTTGGACATCGAGCTTTTATTTGCACGTTATTTAACAATAAAAATATTTCTATATTTGTAGATAAATATACAAAGACAGTACAGATAAATGTTTTATTTACAAATTGATTAATACCTGTCATCCCGATTTCATATAGTCTGCCTTATCGAATGAAATGTATATTTTTAAACAATTCTATACCTGCAGCAAACTTAATACTAAAGAGGTATAGGAAAAACAGTAAAACTCCGCTAAGTTATATAGCATATGTATTAAATTTTATTAATAATCGTCAAATCACATCGCCAAATTTGCGATAAAAAAATTCGAGTGGCTACTTTTTCATTTTTAAAGCGGCGAAACTTGGTAGTTAAAAATAATTTTTTTTTACATATCATACAAGACTTCTTTTAACATTTTAAAATTGCACAAAACAAATAAAAACTGCTTTCAGAGAATTTCATTTTATTTTTCAGATTATTGCAGGGGAAGAATCACTTTTTTTTCGAAGAAAAGAAAAGAAACAATAAATATTATACAGAAAATTATAAATATAAAGTCTGTAGCTAAAAAAAATCTGATCTGGGAAGTACATGACTTTCCTTATATAATGCAACGAATTTACTACTTTTACAGTAAAAAAAAGTAAGTTATTCTTATATTCTTTCCAAGATATTGAATTTTCGTCAATGAGTCGTCATTTTCATTAATTTAGCGTCATTTTTATCCATTTGGCGAGAATTTCGTTAATTTGGAAACATTTAAAAAAGTCGCCAAGTTGGTGACATTCCTCCAAATTCGTCGCCAAAATCTCGCTAAGCGTTATGGACGGAGAAATAAGTTATTCTTATAGCAAATAAATGACTATTGGCGTTCAAATACAAAAGTACTACTCATAACATCTTTTCTTATGAATGGAACGAGCTAGATCCACGAAAATGATGTCACCCAATTTATCGCATGATATTACATATGAAAAGTGAACATGTTTTTCAACAGTTAATTTTTCTTTTTAATTTATGGGATTTTTTGATAAATTTATTCGCAAAAATGTGCAATATCTCGAGAACGGTTCATGCTAGCGTTCTAAAGTATACGTCAACCGTTTTCTAAGGAAAAATTACATAAGAAATGCCTATTTGCGTAATTTTATTACAGGTTTTGATTTTTTCAAAATTTCACTCGAAAAATTAGGGGGGTTCTGAACATTCGATTGTGTTTAAACGCGCGAACATCCATTAATATGTATGGCCGCTATCGTGAACATAAGAAATCGACCACAGACATATAGACAGACGGTCATCACTCCAAAAATAGTTAAAACGTATTCAGATGGTCTTAAAACCATATATTGGCATCAAAATTTTGAATTCTAAAATTTTCGTGAAAACAATACTGTCTCTATACTATATTACATAGAATGAGAAAAGCAAAATATTTTTATTTTCATTATGATCCGAGTGGACCAGGACCCAAACAATTTATATATTAATGTATGAGGCAATAGAGTGGGTCCCACATAACAGATATTTTTTATTTGCTATTACAGCTTCAATGTTTTTGTGTAGACTTGCAGGTTATTTCCCACTACTAAGTGGTTGCATTTACAATTTTATCGGCAACACGATTAATCCCGACTTTAAAACAAACACCGAAATATACTCAAAATGCTAGAAAAACAGCGTTTACAATGGAAATTGGATAAGAACGAACCTAAATTGTTGCTCCACATACTTCCCTTAAGAGGTTTCATTGTGCATACATAATAGCCCCAACAGCCAGTTCCACAAAGTCTGGCCGAAGAAAAATTAAAAATAACAAGAGACATCATGTGAAATCAGTCACATTCAGAGATAAAGGTCGAAAGATAAACGAGGCAGATTGGTTTTTATTTCGAGAAGGGAACACAGAAAGTTGCCACTAATCAGTCAGCAAGCATTACGCAAAAGCAGTTGCATCGTTTTATATGAGTTCCATAACGCAATTTATTTTCCAAGAATTTTACGTGCGTGCACCAGCTTCCCCAAACCCAAAGTATTTCAAAATTTCGTAAAAGACTTTTGCATATTGAATCTGAAAAGAACATACTTGGACTATACAGGGTGTCCCAAAAAGATTGAAACGTGCTTCAATTCTTTACCTGTTGGAGATAAGTGGGCAATGTGAATTGCAAAAATGTTGAAAGTAAGGTAGGAAATAAGACTACATTAATAAAATAGTCCTCCCATTAATTTCCAAAAAGTTACACTTTTTAAATTTTTATACGACTCCCTTAGACAAAGTTAGTCAATCAGAATTTTTTTTATTTTTAATGCAACAAGATCATTAAAAAAACCGCATATCTGTATCTTTAAAATCAACTGAATTATGATAAAGGAAAAAAATCTGATTTATACCACTTTTCCGTACCATGTGAAAGGCTGTTTCATCAGTGAAAATAGAAATCAAATGGAAATGACGATGGAAATTGTTTAGATCAAAAATACGTTAATATGTATCAAAATTTTTTACCACAAATGCATCTAAATAAAGCACAGACAGATATCATCTAAAGCAGTGGTACTCACGTTGGGTATCCTACGTATTATCATCCAGTTTTATCTTTTTTGTGATATGTCACAAATTTACATTTCTAATTTGATATAGGGTCCCCATTCACAATGTTCAATTAAATATAACCCGCTCAATTTTAAAGATACAGATATGCGGTTTTTCTTTTTAATGATCTTGTTGCATTAAAAATAAAAATTTTCTGATTGACCCAATTTGTCTAAGGGGGTCGTATAAAAATTTAAAAAGTGTAACTTTTTGAAAATGATTGGGAGGACTATTTCATTAACGTAGTCTTATTTCCTACCTCACTTTCAAAATTCTTGCAATTTACATAGCCCACTCCTCTCCAACAGGTGAAGAATTAAAGCACGTCTCAATCTTTTTGGGACGCTCTGTATACAGGGGTTACTAGGAAAGTTCCATAATTTTGTTATGGAAAGGTTCATGAGTATATACATTAGGTCTATTTACAGTAAAGTGACCATGCCCGATCGAATAAAAGTAACTGCAACACCCACTGGCGGATAATTTAAAAAATTAGGAAATAGATCAAGATAGACCAAAAACTACAAAGTTGCAAAGCACAGTCCAATGAATAGAAATCGACACTAAAACTACTATAGAAAACATGTATTTCACATAATATGGTTATTAGCAAATTGCTGTCCTATTCAGGAATCAAACAACATAATTTTGAGTGTGAGTAAATTACGCACGCTGTTATGGTCTGCCGAATGGCAACAAGCATACGCAGATGTTCCACGGTTTGGGTTTGTTTACGTTATTCGCTTTTAATAAAGTACGAAATTACTTTATTTTAAAACCCTTTTTGGAATAACAACACTTTATACATAATAGTTCTGCTTTATTTTATAACCTTCATCTGATTAAATGAATCTTAATCCAGAATAAAAGTTACATATGTTCACTGAAGATTCACCGTAAGAGTTCAGTTAGGTCTAACAGACACTTCTGCCTTTATTCTCCGGTCACTTGAAGAAGATAATATCAAAACTGATTTAATGAGACAATTCAGAGCCGTTCTTACTAAGGTATATATATTATATAAAATTTATACTAAAAATATTCTTTTGGAAAATATCTTTTACACAAAGAAAAAAAAAATGGAACTTAAGATATTTTATATTAACTTTCAGTGAATAACAATCTTCCTGTGATTTTTCACGAGTACTCACTAGTGCTAAAGTAAACAACACTTGACATGCACATATATTTTCAAATAACACACAATATAAAACCTTCAAATTAACAAATTCGGGTTCTCATAGCTCTGAACGGGTGCCCCGAAAACTGATGGTTTATGTCAGGGTCGCATACGAACATTTACCACAGGCACCCCTTCCAAGTTTCTGGATAACTTATATTTATTCATAAACACAAAGTAAAAAATCTGATGTGGGCAGCACATGACCTTCCCTGCAGACTCATATTCAGGTTCTCTTTATTTCTTCAATAATTCATTAAATCAGTTTAATGGCACAAAACAACAGCCATAATTATTTTAAAATTACACTGAATTTGCACTTCAATTTCCGTTTTCATTCGGTAACTGGACTTATTCTCAATGGTGGCATAGCGAAAAAAAACTAAAATATCTCGAGAACGGCGAGTCCTAAAGTAATGGGGTTGATCTTATTCTTTTCGCCGTCAAAATCACGTATAAAATAAGCATTTAATTGATATATTTGAGCATACGTAGTCTTTTATTTTTAGATTTAACGATTTTTGCGGGCCATTACGCAAAAAAGCAGGTTCCTTTTTTCTGAATCGTACCAAAATCTAATCAGCATCAGGTTAACCTACAAGTAATTTTTTATCTACCAAATTTTGTGAAATTTGGTCTATTAGTTTTTCGGTTAGAGTGTATACAAGCATTTTTTGCGGGCCATTTTGCAAAAAAAAAAAAAAAAAAAAAAAAAAAAAAAAAAATATCCCGAATCGTACCAAAATCTAATCAACACCAGTGTCACTCACAAGGGACTTATCCACCCAATTTTATGAAATTCGGTCAATTAGTTTTTCAGTTACAGTGGATACAAAATCTGTACAGACACACCAGACGTCAGGCTAAAAATAGTTTTTTTCGTGTTCTAAAGGTCCCAAAACGTGTACTTGAGTTGCGATTTTCGGCATGATTCCAATACTTTCCCTATACATTACCATATATTGCAGGGAAAGTAACAGGAACAATATACAATCAAACAGCACTTAAATACTCCACTAAATTCACAAAATAATCGATATTATTCTCAAAATACTGACGAAAGTAATTTCACAAAACAGCAGCTGCTATTCTCAAAACATTGACAAAAGTCACAGTTCACTGTAGCTCTTGTCTTAACTGTTCCCCCATCGTTTTTCTAGTACGGGAGGATGTTCATTAGAAATATATGCAATATGATGATAACGGCTCGCCCCCGGTTGAAATAGTAAGTTTCATTTTTCTATGCACATTCACTGTTACTCCAGTAACTGTGCGTAGAGTGGTGGGTGCCATATAAAGAAGTTGACAAGATACGAGCTACAGTGAACCGTGACTTTTGTCGATGTTTTGAGAATAGCAGCTGCTGTTTTGTGAAATTACTTTCGTCAGTATTTTGAGAATAATATCGATTATTTTATGAATTTAGTGGAGTATTTAAGTGCTGTTTGATTGTATATAGTTTGTTTATTTTGTGCTTGTGAATAAACGTAAGTTACCCCGAAGCTTGGACTTATTCTTGTATCCTGCGTGTACACTCACGATTCCTGAGGATACGTTTGGAACAATATATACAAAATACCCTACAATATAGCACCCCCATAAAACTGTTGCCTCATCAAATATCCCTGAAAAGTCCATTTTGAAAGATTTTCAAAATATAAGACAAACTATTTCTCTTTAGGGAAGGAGTACTGTGCAGTCATTGTAAAAGTATATAAATTATAAAATGTGATACACCTGTCCTTGTATCTGAAAAAAATCAAGAGAAATATCGAAACACAAGTAATATTCTCAGGTAAGGGGAAACTATTTTTTTTTTTTTTTTTCAAATTTGGAGTGATACGGTATACACACACACATAAGCAAAAAGTAGGTCACCGTACAAGGCTCTTTTTGAAGGTCTGCATTGATCGATGAACAAACAGCTGCTGCAAGATTCTTCGCGTTGAATGTACTGAAGTTATGTCAGATAATTCAGATTGTTTCACAAGATATTTGGAAATCATTCGTAACTCCCCGAATTATAGTGCAGAAATTAAGCATGCACCGAAAGGAGAAAAGAGGCTGCAATGGTTAGAATTACAAATTAGAGGTCATAGGTCCGTATCTTTTGTCCTTGTTATTTAAGCTATAGGTAAGGAGGATTTCGGCATTTCACATCCTATTTTAAGCTTGCAATACCTCTTTATGCAGGGGTTTATGCATAAATTGGCTATCGAAATACTAATAATCGGCTTTGTTTTAATTAATTTAGGTTTGATAGTAGAGTATTTTTTTTTAACCACGGGTTTATGCAAAAATTAGCTGTCAAAATATTAATAATAGGTACTTTGATCGAAATAACTCATGATAGATATATTGTACGGCACCCTCACACTACAAATACATGTAGTTAAGAGGTAAGATATGACCGGATTTTGATAAATTACGTTTTGAATACGGAAAACGGGGAGAGATATCGGAAAATGGAGGTTATGGCCCAATCCCAATGGAGATGGGAGTGCTGGATTTTGCCTTCCAATATGGACTCCATGAAGAATTATGTAATTTTCCCGTCAATATAGAGAGGTGGGGGTTATGGCCTCCATCCATGTATATTGACGGAATAACTTCTCCCTGCATATGCCATTGCTGGGTACGAATCAATCGTTTTTAATGTCTTTAAGCATATCTCTCTAAAAAACTAAACGAATAAAATGAAATTTCATATAATCAAAATTGGTAAATACAAAAAGCCCATTAAATTTCTGCGCAAGCGACACCTCTCCACCCTCATTTTTTTTTTTAATTAAAAAATTGAAAAATCATCAAATAAAATTTTGATAAATAAAATTAAGATTGTCGTTCGAACGGATTGCTTCGAACAAAATAAGAAAACAAAAAAATTATGAAGAAGCCTTCATGTGGTGGCAAATTGTATGTACACTTCATTTTTGACAGAGCTATTAAAAATTTTAATTCTCTTTTGCGTATACAGTTCGTACAGTCATATGAATTTTCGGAAAAACAGAAAGTGGCATCTTCATGGAAATTGAAATTCTTAGTGATCCCCACCCCCTCAAGAATTCGATGCTAAATTCATTCATATTAGTTATCACCTAAGCTCTATTTATAGCCAATCTTGAAAAATTGACGCTGGCTGAATCCATATCAGGCATCTGCTTTCAAGCAACATCTATCCAGAATAGATGTTTCGAGAAAAATGTAAATATTTGAATAGGAAGTGATAATACTAGGGTCGGACGTGGAAATCTCGAATGACTTGCCAGACCCCCCCCCCCCCTCACTAAAATTTTATGGTGAATCCATATCAGTCATTATCTAAGCTATGTCTTTAACCAATCACGAGAAATAGATGTTTCACGGAACATTCTTGAAGGTGCACAAGAAACCGGAAGTCAAAATTCTTAATGAGTCTATATTTGAGTATCAACAATGCCTTACTAATATTGACTACCTGCAAAACTATACTCATATTATAACACTGACAAAAAAAAATCGCATAACTTTGTAAAACTCAATCTTTCAGTATATATCTTTATACATACAATCATATAATGTACACCATTACAACACGAAAAATATGAAAGGAGAAAGATAAATACAAATTACACTTTTACTCCACAAACATGAAAAAGTTCTTATAAGTTCCTAATTTTTCTGTTCCACGTTTTATGCTGCACTCCAAAACACATCAGTGAATTGAAAAAGCGAAAGTCACCCCCCCCCCCCCCCCCCGACGTAAAACATTCTCGTGCGTTTCTTATATCTAGAAAGAATTTTCTCTTCAAGATATAGTTTAAAAAGGCAAGTTGATTTTTTTTTTCCCCTCTATTTTTTTTCTTCTGAAGAAATCAGCTTCATTTCAAGTTTCAAATTTTTGGACGTGACGGAAATACTAAATGTCTGCTTTACGGGTGGAATTTCAAAGTGGAATGAAAGTGTCTTCAAGACTACGAAAAGAAAGTAAAGGGGATATTTTCCCTCCTGTCGCTTGTTTTAGGTTTCTTGTGTTAACAAACAGAAAGTTCTTAGTGTCAACTTTGTTTAGTTTTGGGGACCTGATCGACTTCTTTACCGCGAGATCGATAACGATATGTAAGAATTTAAAGGCACGTATCAAGTAGAGACATGTCAGGGTCGAATTAAACTCGATCCGCCCCAGCAGGAATACCCGAATGAAATTGTATTATAAAATTCTATTCAGTGGGCAGGGTTGCACATAGGAGGGGGGGGGGGGGGCACCACGCAAGTGTGTCTGTGTAAAGCAAGCTTCAAAAGGGGCCCGGAATCGTAATATATATAGCTTTTTAGGGTGGCGAAGACATGAAAAATGTACCAAAAGGGTAAAATCAAATATGAAGGAAGCCCGTAAAAAATACTTGTAGAGGCCCATACAAACTTACATCCATGTTTTGTCACTACCTTGTTGACTCCAAAACGACTCCGTAAAAATAATTTTACAAAACTTCTCGTTCTTTAACAGCCAATGTTTACATTTTAAAAAATCGTCTGCACTGAAAGCTGTTATTTTTGGTATTGCCACATTCTAAAAACTTAAGTACTGGCCCTCGTAGTGCAAAAAACTCGAGTCGCAACTTGAACAATAAAAGAAATCCGGCTCGCAAAGCGGGTAACCCGCAAGAACCCGACCCGATGCATGACTACTTTCAAGCAATCAGATTCTCCAAGGGTGGTTTACATTACCAAACCGCCACCACACTCTTTCATCAATATTACTCACTTTTAGGCCCTCAAATTCTATGCCCAGCAAGATATAGAATCGATGGCTAAGGAAAAGAAGGGGATGAGACTTTATTAGATAGGATAGCTCGTGGCAGGGTTGCTAGATTTGGTGATCTATCGCCTACTTGGAGACTTTTCGAAGGTTCGAGAACGTTCTCGAAATAACGAATATTTTTCGAAATACGAGCCCCTTCTGGAAGTTTCTACGAAGAGTATGTAAAAGACGACATCGTTCAGTTGAAGTGATACGAGCTACATTGAATTGTGAGATATGTCAATATTTCGAGAATAGTATCTGCTGCCTTGTGAAATTATTGGATCATTTAATTGCTGTTTTACTGTATCTGACAGTTGTTTAGTCACTTATGAGACAGTTATCGAGCTATTTGCTGTATATTGTTCCTGTTTACGCTGTGCTCGTAAATAAAAGTGTTAGTTATCGAGAAATTTGAATTCATTCTTGAATCCTGAGAGTACACAACCTACGATTTCAGAGGAGCGGCTCTGGCAACAACATAGCTAAATGTAAGAATTTTATAATAAGCACGGAAATAGTTTCTTTTAGTGATTAGACAAATGAATAATTTGAATGATCTATAGATCTATACATTTAAAACGCATTTATTTCACAATGTTGTGGAGGAATGAAAAAGAATGAAAGAAAAGGCTTATTTTCAACATTTCAAACATCACTTTTAAACATCCAAGAGCACATATAGGAAACACACAAATTGATACCAGTCTTCTTACAAATTAAATTTTAAAAACATTTTCTTATATACGAGTATATAATACATTTAGACAATAAACACATAAATAAGAAAAGCTAATAGCAATGTCTAATCTTGGCAACACATTTAGTACAATATCGCCAATCTGGCGATAATACAATATACGAAAAAAAAAAAAATAAATAAAATTAAAGTTTACCCGACAATGCTTGTCACTTTAGTGAGAATTATTAATTTAATATTCTGATTTTAAAATACAGCGAGTTTCGCCGTTCGTGGGACAGGTATGATCTTAGGAAGTCGCACAGAAATTGTGTTTTGCGAAGTGGGTAGGGCCGCCCATACAAGTTGCGCCCCCCCCCCCCCCCGTAAACATCTATCACCGGGAATCTATTCATAGTAGATACGTCCCTAGTGAATTTTTCATGCCCCCCTCCCTCCGTAAAAATTGAAAGGGCCGTCTCTACTCGAGTGGTGTCCGTCCCCCCATGGGCGGCCCTGAGGTGCGTCATAAGGTAAATGCGTTTTGTTGAGAAATATATTTCCGTTAGGAGATAGTACAGTAATACATAATATTGATCCGGAAAGGTGCGTGATCCACGTTTGCTTAGGGAAGTTTCGGAAGTGATGTAGCAGGCGGGTGGTGGATGGGAAAGAAACTTTTACATAACTTCATGCACCCTGTCATATGAAAACTTAACTATTGTTTAATTTTTTTAATTTAATTGTATACACGCATAATAAAATTTGACAATAATTTTCTAAATGATGGTTTAGTGAGTCTTCCCCCCCCCCCCCCCCTTCAGCTTGATGAGCTAGCTCCTTTATCGTTACTTTCCCTATATCCTCATAATGTATAAAGAAAGTATTGTGATGGGGTCGAAAATTCGAATTTGAGTTTTCAACGGAAGAACACGTTTCAAGCATCTCTGAAATCGAATCGGTCGTTTTGAGGGGATGTCTTCGTGTACGAGTCTGTGGAGACGATGTCATACGAACAAATAGAGCTTTTCGAACGAAATTTGGTGGAAAAATTACAATCCGTGAATACTGGAAGCCTGTTGATTTTAAACACAATCGAATGCTCGGAAGGCCTCCCAATTTTCGAATGAAATTTTGAAAAAAAAAAAAAACCAAAATAATGTTGTAAATAATCATTTCTTATAAAATTATTCATTAGAAAACGATTGACAAACTTTAGAACGCTAGCATAAACCGTTCTCGAGACATTGCACTTTTACGCATAAATTCATCAAACAAATCACTTGAAATTGAAAAAAAGTATTAACTTTTGCGAAATATGTTCACTTTTCATATATAATATGCGATAAATGTGTTAACATCATTCACGTGGATCTAGTTTCGTTCCATCACGAGAGAAGAAAGATACTTCGCGTAAAGGTTTCCTATTTTAACGTCTAACAGCTCGCCAACAGTCATTTATATAAAAGAAATGCTCTTATCTCAGTTTGTCTGTAATACTTGGCAGTAAATCTGGCGAATATGGCGCCCAGATTACTGAAGATGTCGTTAAAATTGGATAAAAAAAAAACAAAAAAACCCCGCCAAATTGATGAATTAATTATTAAACTTATTTTAATATATGGACTCTATTGCTTATCGCGGATGCTATCAATATTGATAATTGTCAATTTAGAGTTACGTAAAATATAAGTTAGCTGGGTACTTCGAAACAGTTTTACATGCTGTCATCCGGAAGAACGCCAAATATACAATTCAACGTTAAATACATTGTGCCGTGGATATTATAATCATTTTTTCACTGTAAAAGAAGTAAATTTATTGCATTATATAGGGAAAGTCATATGCTGCCCACATCATTTTTTTTTTGTCTGACTACGGCCTTGCACTGTGTCTGATTAAGGGCGATGTTAAAAAAGCTAGGCCAGGCCTCTCAAGCCGGATTTCGTCGATGGATGAACGGGGTGGGGTGTAAAAGTTGGTTTTTAGCGAGATGCAGACTAGCTCCCGCATGACACCTGAAATCAATGCAGGTTGTTATGCGTGTAAGAACAGTTGTGTTGAACAACCCTTTATCCAGCGGCATTAAAAAAAATCTGATGTGGGCAAAACATGACTTTCCTTATATAATGTAATGAATTTACTACTTTTACAGTAAAAAAAATAGGCTTTTCTTAATAGTAGATACTAATATTCTTTCCAAGATATGAATTTTCGACAAGTAGTCGTCATTTTCACTGATTTAGCGTCATTTTTATCCATTTGGCGAGATTTTCGTTAATTTGGCAACATTTCAAAAAGTCGCCAAGTTGGCGACATTCCGCCAAATTCGTCGCCAAAATCTCGCCAAGCGTTATGCATTAAGAAATAAGTTATACTTACAGCAGATAAATGACTATTGGCGTTCAAATACAAATGTATTACTCTATGTAAGTATTACTAAATGTAAGTATCTTTTTTCATGAATGGAACAAGCTAGATCCACGAGAATGTCACCCAATTTATCGCATGGTATTACATATGAAAAGTGAACATGTTTCGCAATAAGAAATATTTTTTATTTTTATTTTATATGACTTTTTGATAATTTTTTTGAAAAATGTACAATATCTTGAGAACGGTTCACGTTAGCGTTCTAAAATTCATGTCAATCGTTTTCTAATGAAAAAGTACATAAGAAATGCTTATTTGCGTAACTTTATTAGTGGTTTTGATTTTTTGACGATTTTTTCAAAATTTCATTAGAAAATTTAGGGGCGTTCTGAACATTCGATTGCGTATGAAAACAATAGGCTTCCAGTGTTTACGGATTGTGATTTTTGTACCAAATTTGGTTCGAATCGGTCCATTCGTTCGTCAGTTATCGTCTCCACAGACTCACTGACACACACACAGACATCACTTCAAAAATGTTTGATTCGTGATCAGGGATGCTTGAAACGTGCTCTCCCGTCGAAAACTCGAATTCGAATTTTCGACCCCGTCACAATACTTTCCTTATACATTATGCATATAAGGAAAGTAAAAATTAGACCCATTCTGTTTACCATGTGCATAAACATGCATCTGAGCTTCCCCTCGATTCCTTCGACCTTAATAAAAAATACAAAAAAGGAAGCGCGCAAATACATTTTAATTTATAAATCTAAAAATCTACAATCCTTTATTGCACAAATCACACGTAGACTTTTTTTTTTCACATTTGGTGGAATTTTCTTTCTGCAACAAAGTTCTAAAAATTATTTACACAACTAAATCTAATGCTGTATGTGTGTGCGTGCGCGGGGGTCTTTTGTTATAAGTTGCGTCGCACACAGACACCTTCACAGATACTTTGGGGGACAGTGTCATAATAGAATGCTAAGAAAACCACGATAATTTGAAATTTCCGTATTTTCACTTTCCCTGCAATACAAGGCAATGTTTAGGAAAAGTATTGGAATTGTGTCGAAAATTGCAATTCGAGTTTTCGAAGAACCTACACGTTTTGTGGCCTCTAGAATACGAAAAAACTATTTTTAGCGTGACGTTTGTGTGTGTGTATGTCTGACTGTGCAATGTATGTATCCACTCTAATTCAAAATCTAATGGATCGAATTTCATAAAATTTGGTAGGTACGTCCATTGTGGGTGACTCTGGTGTTGATTAGATTTTGGTATGATTCGGGATAAACGAACCCGCCTTTTATGCGAAATGGATCGCAAAAATTTCATGTATCCACTCTAGATAAGGAACTAATTGACCAAATTTCCCAAAATTTGGTAGCCTGGTGCTGATTAGATTTTAGTACGATTCAGAAAAGAACATGCCTTTTTTTTTTTTTTTTTAAAGAAATGGTCCGCAAAAATCTAACAAAAAACTACGTATGCTCAAATGTACCAAATGCTTGTTTTGTATATTATATTTATGACGAGGGAAAGAATAAGACCAACCCCATTACTCCAGGGCTAACCGTTTTTGAGATATTTTAGTTTTTTTCTGCATTTTTGTTTCACCGTCTTTGAAAAAAATGTACAGTTACCAAATAGAAACAAAAATTGAATTAAAAGTTCAAATTCGGTGTTATGTTGTGCAATTCAACTCAATTTAATGAATTATTAAAGAAATAAAGAGAAAATGAATGAGTCTACAGCGAAAGTCATGTGCTGCCAACATCAGATTTTTAGTAGTCATTCAATTACTTAGACATAAGTTTTCTGAAACAAAATCGTGTAGTATTTGCCTTGCCTGTCACAGCAGGAGTAGGTACAGAGTAATGTACAGAGTAATTCAGTCCATTATAAATCTCACAATCAAACCTTGTATCAGCACTAATACGCATTTTTGATATATAATTAACCTGTCTGTTAACTTCGATTACCGCAGCTCTACAGGAGATCTCCGGGGATTGGGGGCTCGATCGCAAGCTTAGGCCCGGTGGACAGGGTGGTTTTTGGCCCCATGTTTATAAATATTCTTTGGCCTTCAAGATTTTCCTCATGACATCTTTAAACTCCATGGAATACAATACATACAAGTTTTCCCATGATGAGCACCCACTAGTAAATAATAAACGCCTCATTGGCAGAAATAAAGGCCCAGCATAGCTGAAAAGACAGTTTTAAGTTTAGTCTTTATAAACTCGGGCCGGGTTGATCGTATTCAATATTTGAAATGTTTATAAGTGAAACTTATTGAATCACATAGAAACAATCTTATCTATTTTAACTATAATATAAACTCTAATTCATAACACAATTGCACAAACGCCTACTTGACCTATCTGGATAAGCAGCGTTTTGTGCCGGATTGGGTTGATTTTCAATGGTCTTAGGGCCGGGCTCTATATCTGAAAATGTGTTCGGGTTCAGACACTTGGAAACTGTCGGACAAAAGTAGGAAATGTTAGCTCATGCAGGCCTCTACATTTTAAGTCTTTATATAATATCAAAATTATAAAGAATACTATAATTTAAGACAAGATATTTCAAATTTAATCTGGAAAGAAAAATATCCATTATTTAAAAAAAAAAAAAGAGAAAAAAATGTTTTCAATTCGACCGCACAATACTCTTTCAAACGTTCGCCTTTCAGAAGTAGGTTACGAACTTTTTCCGGCATCATTGAAATTCTTTGAAAGTACCATCCCGAAAGTTGCCAGACTTCATTTTGTTGACGTTCACTTTCTGTCATTCTGCTTGGTTAATTGGAACGGAACACCAACAGCGTCCGAAAACGAATGGTGTCGCGTTTAAAAATCGGATCATACGGAACACTTTCTTTTCTTTCAAACATTTTTACATCTTTGACCTTCGTAAGATATATTGACGTTATTGTATTGAATTATATTAGAGTTGCTATTTCTTCAATGCATCTCTAGGCGTGATCTCCGAATGGACACAATTGATCTATCTTGTCGCAAATCGCCCAAAAGCATTTAGCTACTGTGACGTTTTAAATACTATTCTAATTAAATTTAGGTAGACACCTGCATCATGGATTGGGTTATTTTGTCGTACAATCTCAAACGAGCCTAAAATAAAATAGCATATAACTGGTTTTATTTGCACCTGCACTTAGATGATGCAATGCGTAGAATACGGGCATGTTACGAATTTTTAAGCCATTTTTTTTACAACCTTTTATTTAGCCTCATACGGAGTATATTTATCGCGTTTAAAATCTATGAGGCCCTAACTAACCAGGTTTCACTAATCGTAGCGCCATGAAATTTGGCATGTCGTTGTCTTTTGGGGTAATTTTAATTATTTTGATTTCCAACCTTATGGCCCCCCTCCCCCCCACCATAAAATGCACTAGTTTTTCAAATGTCAGCAAGATCTTTTAATTGGATGACAGTTTGATGTAAGATAGTTAAAAAAAAGAGTCCAATACTCTGCTTCTCTCTCTCTCTCTCTCTATATATATATATAATATGAAAATCCAATGATAGAGAGAAGTTGTAACTCAAAAAACCCTAACTTAAAATATGCCTACAAATTAAAAAGAAGTATTAAATAGAGAATCAACAATCATGAGAAAAGTAAAATGCATATTTCTAGTCATCAAGCTAAAGATAATCAACAGATATCAATTGTGTGGATTCGAAAATAGAAAAATAATATATAACCAAGCATTAAAACTATACAAGTGGATAAGCAATAGGCCTAAAAAATTGTTCATTTCGAAAAAATTATTTTTCAAGTCCATGCATCCTATTTCAAGTCCAAAATGAATACAAGATATGCTTGTTTCTGAAGTAAGAGATAGATTATATCTATAAACTCTTACTACCTGGACGACAAGCATAAAGATTGAAAAATTATATAGGAAATAAAAATACCTCAAATATACTGCAAATGTCCTATTCATTTAAGAAATAAATGAAGAAATCAATATTGCCAATTGCAAAAGATAAAAGTAGGGATCTACAGTTGCCAATAGTTAAAAATAAATAACATTATTGCAAAAAGGCAATACTATGTAATATATTCTACAGTAAAAGCTACAAAATAAAGGGGCGTTTAATATAATAGAAAACATAGAGGCTAAAGTATAAGCAGATGTAAATACATTGTAATGTTTATTCAAGAGAATGTTGGTGTTTGGCTAATATAAGATACTAAGGAGAGAATTTTAAGAATATTCAACTAATCCAAACTTTTTAACTATACCATTTACTAAATATGCTGGATATTTATATAATTTACTGGTAATTTTTAGGTCATTCATGTGCACAGCATGAAACTTTTTATGATAATCTATAAATTCTAAAAAGTTGAACAAGTATAATATTTCTAAACAATTAAATAGCGTTGCAGGAATTAAATGGTAATATTTTATTAATGTTAAATTTAAAATAGTCTTTTTTAACACTTTACAACATAGTTGAAAAGTGTTTATGATTTTGTTCATTCTGTCTGTCAGCACGATAACTGCCGTAAAAATGACTTTATCAAAATGAAATTTTAGTATGTTGTTCAGACGGCTTGTGGGACCTATGGGAATATAAATGAATAATATCACCCAATTAGTTTTGGATTGAACCCGGGTTGGAAAAATGAAATACATTGAGCCCTATGGGACCTAATTTTTCAAACATTTTTTAAGCGAATTTAAAATTCCCAAATTGCTTCGAAAGTTTTAGGAAATATTCAAATTATCGCATAAAATATATAAAAAAAATTTCAGCAAAATATATTCAGTACTTTTTTAAATAAAAATTTAAATAATAATTACACCCTTTATATGAAGAGATCACGTGACCATTACATGAAGAGATCACGTGACCCACTTCAAAATAAGATATGGCATCCACCTTGTGTCAAAATCATGATTTTTAAAGTTATTTTTAATTCATATTTAGTGCTGTATCCGTCCTAAAACCACTTTACTTTTTGCTTAAATTCTGTGCATCTACATACTGAAACAATGCAATTACAATATATTTGAGTTTAAATGATTATCAAACTTTGATTATTTCTACAATGAAGCCTAATTTTCACTTATGGAAAATGTAAAAACCAAAAGATGTAGAATGAGTTGTATAAGAATTGCTGCATTTCTTTAATGCAAAATTATTTAGCTGACGGAGTCTGCAATATAGTTGATATGAATGAAACATTCATTGATGTTACACAGAGAACCAGACGATTTTTTCAATGAAGTTTTAAGCATAGAGTTAAATTACTCGTACCTTCATGGTTTTAAGTTTTTAAATAAAATAAATTATTATAGTATTGTAAGGAATGGAAAACAGTTTATGAATGAAATGCTGCTTTTATATAGAGACGATTTATATTTCAATGCCGTCATTTGAATAAAGTTCATTTTTTTCTATGAAGTTTTAAGTTTTCAAATATAATAAATTAATGTAGCATTGTGATAATTTTAAAAATATTACCGAGGAACATATCGCATTTTAGAGATGTTCATATAAAATTGCCTTTAAATTAGAAAGTGTTTCATAATAAATGCTTTATGCATGATTGATCTTTCTTGTTATCATATAAATTAGCAACTATCGTATTAGTCAGTTCAATAATTAGATTTAAATCCCAAAAAATTAATATTATTACTAATAGTGGCTTCATTAGGAATTAATTCCAAATTATCCAGATAGAAATCTATATCTATGGCATAGTTATCAGTAACGGATTTTGATGACCTAAAAATTCCCTAAAAATGCCCTTAAAATAGTGAAAAAATGCCCTTAAAGTTTTACATTATTATGAACTTATACAAATAATCTAAATTGTTGTAATAAAAAATTTATATGTATAAATACCTGACTTAAAACTTTTATTATCCTGAACTGCGACAATTTAATTTCCCCCATGATAACATCGGAATTAAATTAAATTATTAGGAGAATATTCACAGATACGAAAGCTTCACACAACTCTTTGTAAAATGGAGACTTGGTAGATGTCGATGAAGTACTTTGCAAAAGTAAAAGTTGCAACGATTGCGTTTTTTGCGCTGCAAGTTTAGCAGCTTGTATATGCTTTTCTCGCCCAATGTGCTGTACGATGGTGAATCTCTTTTCGGCTGCAACTTTTGTTTCGCACAGTTTGCAAAATAAAATTACTCCATTCGTAGAAAACACGTTTTCACCAAACTCGGAAAGGAACTTGCGCAAATGGCAAGATTGCGAAGGTTTGCATTGAGGCATGTCAAAAGCAATGCTTCCTTTACAAATTGGAAATAATGACTAAATTACTCTGCAGCTGCCCTTCGCCTTGTCAGAAAAATGAAAACCCGTTTAAACTGGTTAATGTCATTTCTGATTGGTAGCAATAGTCACGTGAAGAGGATGGACAATTTAGTTTGAAGTGGAAAATTCCTATTAATTGTAATAGTTCCCCTTCCCCATTATCTTTCTCAAAATCCTGTCTTGAAAGGCGTTGATTTACAACCAGAGCCCCTTACGACGGGGAAGACTATCTTTATTGTAAAATACCTGTTTGCACCACAAAACGGGAGAAAGTGTTGCGGTCCCGGGGGTTTGTTTGTAAAGATGCTAAGACGGGAATTAGCAAAAACACCCATTGCAACAGAAAATATAGAGAACTAAAAATGAAAAAAAATCCCTACATATAGGAAATCTTATAAAAATGCTAAATATTGCCTCAAAAATGCTAAAAATGCCCATAAAAGGGAAAAATTTGAAAAAATGCAGATTTCATTAAAATCAACGCCTTAGTTATCAGTAAATACTGAACAAATCAGATCATCAATATATCTGTAAATTTTACAATCTGTTGACATAAAAGACTTTTCACAATGATAAAGCTATAAATTAGCTAACATACCTGCTACTACAGCCACCTTGTGGAACACCTGAGACTTGTAAGTATAATTTATTATCTTGAAATATATAATTATTGAAAAGAACAAAGTGGAGAAGTTTAGGAAAATTGGTAAATTTAGTAAGAGTAGATTGATTAGTAATATAAGCATTATAGAGCTAAAATTACATCATAAAGATCAGAGATCTTAATATTATTAAAAAGATCATCAAAAGTTCGAAATCCAATTAGTTTACCAAGTGATGTTAATTTATTCTTTAATTCTTTACTATTATTTAGAATAAGGTAGTTATTACTAGAATAACGTAAACTATCATTTAGTACATTTAAATAATTTAGTAGTAATTTACTCGCAGTAGTAGAGTAAGAATTATGACCACTAGTTACAGTTCTAAATTTAATAGGATTTTTTATGAAATTTAGGAATAAGCACAATATATGGAAATTTAAAAAACTTATAATTAATATTTAAATCACTATACATATTGACAATTTTTGGTTTGATACTATTTATGAAGTGTGAATTAAGTTTAAATAGACTATTATTCTTTAAATAATCTAACAAATTGTATATAGAAATTTTTAAAGATAATAGCATAATTATTAGAGGCTTTGTAAATCATTAATAGAGTGTTTTATATTATCAATATTATACTATATAGATCTAGACAAATTAATACTACATATGGTATTTTTAATGAATTTTAATAAAGTAAATTTCCACATATTAAATGCCGTTAAAATCTGAGCATATTTACTAGCTAACACACACACACATATATATATATACATACTAGAACTAGGAAAATAAGTTATGTAGAAACAATTGATGAAATTAGGTGTTTTTTGAAAAAATATATTAATCATTACCGGTCATTCCACATGGTTGGATCAAAAATGTAGTGTATGGAATAAGAGGTAAATTTTTGAAAAGGATTTGGAAACTATGGGCTAATAATGATTTTAGATGTGGACTTATAAACGTTTTAACAACAGCTGCTTTCCAGAATGATATCAAACTCAGAGGTAAAATCTTGGGAATCAATTTAAAAAAAGTAACGATCAATTATGAGTAAGGAATATATGATAATCAGTTATCAAATTAAGGGATTTAATAATATTCAATTCGGACGAATTTTGTGCGAATGCCGGGAATTGATGCCAGTAACGAATATAGGAATTGGTGTTACATACAAATACGCAACTCCAATGGGAAGAAAGGTGTTTAATTATAACGCATTTAGCAGGTCATTGGACAGAAACAGGATTACAGAATGTACATGTGCGAAAAATAAGGAGTATGTAGATGAAACATACGGACACGTTACTGGGAATTTAGATCTTTTACATTCTGCGAACCTTAGGGATATTTTTGATAAGGGAACTAAGTATCGTTTACAATCTTTCAATAATGTGATTGAAAATATAAGACATGACGTCAATCCGTCAATGTGTTTATATATAAATTGGCAGTCAAATACAGTTTGCCTACAGAGTGTTTTAAACAATGGAGGCATGTATTTTTGGCAAAATGCAATAATTACAACTACAGGCATGAAAGAAATATATATAATACGAGGCATGTTTTTTATGTAAGTACCGTTTTGCGATTCCGCCGCCGCAGCGCTACGGTCGGCGTTCCGCGCATGCGCGCTGGTTACCTACATCTCTTGTCTACGCACTGACGCCATTACAGTCTGATTCTTCATTGTATACGTTGTTTACTGAGTGTTTAAGATGCCTCCGACAATCGTGAGTCCCGCCGATTGTGAAGTACGGGCTGTTATACGATTTCTTAGTGCTAAAGGCGTAAAACCGATCGATATTCATCGTGAGATCTGTGAAGTTTACGGACAAAACATTATGAGTGATGGAATGGTAAGGAAATGGGTGAGAGCATTTAAAGATGGCCGCACAAATGTGCATGATGAAGAACGGAGTGGGTGTCCTTCGGTCTTTAATGAAGATTTGGTGCAGAAAGTGGAAGAAAAGGTGAGAGAAAACAGACGCTTTACAATTTCATCAATGTGCGACTGGTTTCCTCAATATTCTCGTAGTGTTTTGTATCGCATTGTGACCAAGAACTTGAATTACCGGAAATTGTGTTCACGTTGGGTTCCAAAAATGTTGACGGATTTGCACAAAACCCAACGTTTAGGCAGTGCATTGACTTTCCTTGAGCGGTACCACAATGAAGGTGAAGATTTTTTAGACCAAATTGTTACTGGTGACGAAACATGGGTGGCCTACGTCACACCAGAATCAAAACAACAATCCATGGAATGGCGACATTCATCATCACCCAAAAGAGTGAAGTTTAAGCAAACAATTTCTGCCCGGAAAATCATGTGCACAGTTTTTTGGGACAAAAAAGGAGTATTGCTAGTGGAGTTTCTGCCTCGTAATGAGACAATCAATGCAGCGTCTTATTGTGAGACATTGAACAATCTGCGTCGTGCAATCCAGAACAAAAGACGTGGCAAGTTGAGTAAGGGTATCGTTTTGCTGCATGACAATGCCCGTCCACATGTGGCTAATCGGACCAAAGATCTCATCAAATCTTTTAAATGGGAAACTCTAGATCATCCTCCATACAGCCCTGATCTGGCGCCCAGCGACTACCATTTGTTCCTGCACTTGAAGAAACACCTGGGTGGTCAGCGTCTTCAAGACGATAACGAAGTCAAAACAGTTGTGATACAGTGGTTAACAAGTCAGGCGGCAGAATTTTATGAGGAGGGTATTCAAAAACTGGTGCCACGTTATGACAAGTGCCTCAATATTCACGGAAATTATGTAGAAAAGTAGATTAAGGTACAGGCTTTCATGTAGAAATAAAATTATTGCGATATCTTTGCACGTCTTTTTTTAATTCCAAAACGGTACTTACTTAAATAACATGCCTCGTATAAAGATTAGGGAGAAACTGAAGAGTATACAGAGGGATTATATCATCACTTATGTGGACAAGGTAACCTCTAATTACGCATTTACATGCAAAGTGCTATACGGTGAGCTTCTTGAACAAAGTTATGATAACATCAACATGTACAGATTATTAAACACTTCTATAAAAGAGAACAAAAATTGTATAAGAGCTCTATACAAAAATACAGGATACAATATAAATAGTATTAAGTTTCCTTACTTGACGCTGATTTCGAAACTTCATAAAAATCTGGTCAAATTTAGACCTGTAACTATCGGGTATAAAACAAGCCTGACTAGAGCAAACCAGTGTTTACTGCATATTATGAAAATGGTATTGGCCAAGATAAAGGTAGAGGGTGCTTATATGGTGAAAAACAGTAATGAGGTTATTCAGATTTTTAAAAGTATACCAAATAGGCTTTATTATAAAAGTTTCGATTTTAGCGACTTGTTTAACAACATTGACATTGATAACTTATACAATATCGTAATGGATTTGTATGAAAGATACGATTTGCAGTCTTTTATAGCATTGAGTAAATACAGAGTATTAGTGACCTTGGTTTTATATGAAACGATACTATTTGATGGAACGCATTTTTATAAACAAATACATGGTATACCAATGGGTGGAAGTTGTTCGTCCATATTAGCAGATATTTATCTAAACAAATACGAAATGGGAACAGGTTTGCTGAACGAATTAGTGTATATTCGTTACGTCGACGACATATTATTGGCTACGGAGGAAGAGAATTATGTTATGGATTTCGGTTTCTATCCTGCTACATTGAGATTGACAGAGACACTTCAAAACTCAGATGAAAATATTGATTTTTTGGATCTAAATATAAAAAGTCTGGAGGACAAAACTATTTATAAAATATACAACAAGAGAGATGGATTCAATTTCAAGATTAATAGTCTAATACCATGAAGCTCAAATTTACACAAAAACATATTTCGTAATATTATTGTGAATCTTCTCACAAGAAGCTATAAATTGAATAGTGGTATTGAGGATCGGGATAAATGCATTGGGAAATATGTTAAAGACACAATAGAACAGGGGTATCCACAGAAGTTCTTAACCGATGCTATTACTGGTTTTTTCAGAATAACTGTAACAGAGTGTTGCATGCGTTTTGGATACAATTCATAGTAGAGGATATAAAGTGAGAGGCGGAAGAAAGGTTGAGAGCTAAATGCAGACTATTTGTGGAGTGCTATGGCGATACATATAAGGTCAAGGAATTTGTGTTTTTAGGGTAGGTATCCTTATAGATATCATTGAAGAGAGTAAGTAATACGTGGGATTGAAGGTTTTTGTGGTAATGGAGTTAGTATTGGTATTTGTGTCTGATTCTTTGAATCGGGGTTTATGCCTTTTTCCACTTTCGTATTGTTTTGTATTGTACTGTTTTGTAGTGTATATCTTCAGGTATATATCCTTCTCAAATTGGTACCGGCCTCCGGAAGTGTTTGCCGCGGATCTAGGCATGCTTTAACCAGGGAGTGGGGGTCACAACCCCCCCACGGCCACTTTGTGGTACTCAATTTGTTCATTTCTCTTTGATCTTTTTGGAAATTTCTATATATATATATATATATATATATATATATATATATATATATATCAAAAACCATTACCTCTCTCACTTTTGAAGATACAACCATGAACTTTGAAATAATATTCTATCCCAGACTACCAGACTTTTCCAACATGTCATTTCAAATTCTTTTAACCCTAGTTTTCAAGATATAGGTAAGGGTATGTAGGTTGAATTCATTTCTGTAATATAGTGTCTTGCGATGCCCTCGCCCCATGTCATTGCAGAGTCACTTAATTCATTAGCTTAACAGTGTAAGAAAAAATTACAAAATAATAAACAATATGAAAGTAGGTGTAGGTAACCATTTGCAGGACTTTACAAGCAATGGTTAAGTGCAAAACAAAACTGGTCTTTACACATTAAAGACCATGCTTTAAAGAAATTGCATTCTTTGAATAAAGATGCAATTATTGATAATGTTTTAGAAACAATTGAACATCAGAAAAAGGTATACCTAAATCTTCATTTGAGGTGCCTAACCAATTAGATGATCGATTTGGAAGAATTAAAATAATATGGGCAATCAAGTTCAGAATTAAACCAGCACTTTAAGGTACTATTGCAAAAATCTAATGTTGATGTGTTGGATATTGTGGGTGAAAATGAAAAATTAAAAGCAGCAATGTTTTTGCAAAACACCAGAGTGACGTTAAAAAGGCTCAAAGAAGTTTTGAAGAAAAATATGTTTATTGAAAATATGAATCCCATAAAAACATCTTACATCTAGAAAAAGTTTGCATGATACTTCCTCTGAGCACTTCACATTGTGAAGTTAGAAGAAGTTTAATTACATCAAAATAATCCAGGATGATTAGAGTAGACTTTAATTTGTTTGATGACAATTGAAAGCAATGAAATAACAAGAAATCCAGAGAGGAAGCCATATAACAGGCGAAGTTTAGGCAATCGAGAAATGTATAAGTCCATGTTTTAGTAATACACAAATAGAATGTGGGGTTAAACCACCCTAGAGACTCTTGTAGCTACACTACTGAATTAACAAATTATGTTTTCAACTTAAGTTCATAATCATAATTTATCTTCACTTTCACATTGGCTGTGGTAGTGTCACGTTGTTAAATTATCCAATTACTAGTCAAAAATATTTTTGCGACTAGCATTTTTTAGCAGTAACAACTTTGATATTGATTTAAGAAAATGAAATCAAGCTCTGGTATATAACTTATCAACAGTGAAAATGCTGAAGGGTTTAGAGACTCCAAATATTCAATTATGATGTTTTATTTTTCTGTTTCCATCTGTTTAACAATTTTTTTTTTATTATTTATTTATTTCCAATGGCAAGGCAAGTTACAAAACATGTACATGAACAAAGAACAATGATGTAAAGTAACAAAAATTGACCGAAGTCCTTGAAGCCTTAAGAGTTCTCTGGCTCTCCAATACAGGGCAGTCTCGGAGTCGTCAGAACCACAACCAACATTGGGGTACAACGTAGACCTACCTCCTCGTGGTGTAATCTGGGCAACGTACTTATACGGCTAATTGGTCTACATTTTCAGCATGCGTTCTCAAATTCGTCCAAAATTCTACGGGGTCTTAGGAGAAGAAAGACGAAAGTGGTCCTGCAGGTATTGCAGTGGAATGCTGGAGGCCTGTCCCAAGCAAAGAGGTTAGAGCTAGTTCTGTTTAACGATAGTTTTCATTTTTATTTAGGCATAGCCATACTTTTGTGCAATTTTCGTTGTGTTGTTGGCATAGTAAGAGTTAGGGTGAAGCTTGAAGGTACTAAGCACCCCATAGTGATTTTTCAGATTTATATCGGTGTTATACACTAACTGAAATTATAGGAGATAAAGAGACTTTAGCACCCCTAAAGAAACTTCACTACGCCACAAGAAAATCTTAGCTTTGCTTATGGTTGTTGGGGAACATCTTCCGATGTAAGGTGCCTCAAAATAATCTGTGCAATTTAGGGTTCTATATTTAGGGTTCTAATTATATGTTCTATGATAAAAGCTGTAAATAAACACTATTTTCAATAGAAAGAAAACTGAGTTTGATGTCTATTTTCTTTAGTCAACATGTTTTGTCTATATGCTGTGTCTAAAAACTGGGAAGTCTAAAAACTGGGGAGAGTTGACCCATCACTACTTTTTATTTTATTTTATTTTATGCTTTGCATATCTTTCAACAGTTGGTAACATAGTTTGCATATGTAAGCTATCTTTGCATATGTATCTATCAAAATTTGGTAGCTGTCCTTAGTCTGTTGTTCAAACTAAATTAAATTTCGTATTTTCTTCAACAAAAAATTAAGTTTTTTTGTATCTATTTGCAAGTTTTTTTTTTAAATAGCTTTGTTTAAACATAGGAATTCAAATTTATATGCTGAACGTCCAAAACCTCAGCTATATATAACTTTTATTATTTTTCATTTTATCATTCATAGCTTTATTATAACTGTATATATTCTCTTCCATGTGCAAGCTTTTTTGCTTGATTTTTTTGTTTTCTTATTTGCATTCCTCATTTTTGAAATTTGTTGATTGTCTTTGTCTTTATGACCTGCATTACGCTTTATTATTTCCTCTTATGTCTTAATTTCTTATATTTCTTTGTATTTTGTAGAAAATTTTGGAATAGTGTATTATGAGTTACTACATACATTCTAACTTTGGATTTACTAATTTATATTTTTATATGTATCTATATATATTTTCAAATCAATACATAATTCAAGTTCTTTAAAAGTCAAAACCAAAATCGCTACTAAGGAAGGCTTGACTCATGGGTCAAACCAAGATCAAACCTTCCCCGCATGACTACAATTAATTTATATAAATACTAAATACAAGTTTAGTTACTTTTAAAAAGTTTTTACATGATTTAACTCCTAAATTACATCTTTAATTTTAATTTATGTAATGAATATTCTTTGACAAAGAAATATACAGATATTGTTTTATAAGATACTAGCAGCATACCCGTTCTTTGTTCGGAGTATATAATATAAAGAACCTTAACATTCACAATCATTCATCCTATAGTATACTAAATGACATTGTTAATCAAAATATTCTGTTAAAATACTTAATTTAATGCTCCTAAAAATAAGTGGAAGAATCTCTTTTCTTGCTATACAAAATTATCTTCACAGGCAGATCTGAAGAATAAAACATCCTGGCCCCATTTGTAAGCAAATTTACAGAAAATATGAAATCGAATCAATATATGCAAAATAAAAGCATTAAAATTGTATGGGACCCATACTACTTATATACACAAATATTAGAAGATATAACCTGTATTACTAGATTACATGTATAAATTAAAAATATCAATAAACTCATAATCTTTAAATCTGAAGGCAGAAATTGATTCCAATATATGCCAAAATGAAAGTGCTAAAATTATATGGGAAGATATACCCATACTACTTATAATGTAGATTAGAAGATATGTCCGTGTGTTATCAGAAGATTACCTGTATTACAATATGAGTCTACATTTTTTTGCCAAAATAAAACAGATGACAAAATAAATTGAAAATATCAATAATCCCCGCAATCTTTAAACCAGAAGGCTATAATTGATTCCAATATATGCCAATATATAACAAAATATATACCTATATACCTGTACTACTTATATTCTCGTAGATTAGAAGACATACCCGTGCATTTGTAGAAGATTACTCATACAGCTTACAATATATGAGTTTCAACAATTTTTGTCACAATGAAACAATAATGGCATAATAACTTGAAAATATCAATAATCCCTGAATCAATAATCCCCAAAAATATCAATAATAATAATGTTTAAACCTGAAGGTCACAATTGATATCACACAGTCAAAAATGCAATGTCAATGAAATTTATTTTATATACATATCTTTAGTATTTAAATCAGAAAAGATTTAATAAAAATCGTCTGCCGAATAAACACATTGGATTTAAATCCGCTGCTAAATGATATATCATTTCCTTCAAATAAATTGGTGGGAAAAAATATCGTCTGAATAATGCTATCTCAATGGAAGGTTTGGTGACATTTTCGTCCATTTAGCGACATCTTAAAAAATTGCCAAATTTATCGCCAAGTGGGACTGTAGAACTGACAATCCCACTTGGTGACAAATTGACGAAACATCACCACAATACTATCCCCTAACAAAATACAATTAATTTCATTTATTTAGCGCAATTTTATCAATATCAAGATATTTTTAGGGATTTACAAACATTTTTATCAATTTGATGACATTTCAAAAATTCACTAAATGTGTTACTAAGTAGGAAGGTTGGACTGTCAGACAAATACTACCGAAACATCATTTCAGTGCTCTCTTCTAACAAAACAAAAGTAATTTCATTGATTTAGTGCCGCTTTTATCAATTTGAGGACATTTCTGTCAATTTGGCAATGCTTAAGAAAAGTTGCCAAGTTAGCAATATCCCGCCAAATTCATAAATCTGAATTTCCAGATCTGAAGAATAAAACATTCCGACCCAGTTTGTATATACTAAATGAAAACACTAAAATTGTTATAGAAGAAATACCCTGTTCTACTCCCGTCCACTCATCCTGTTGCTCGTATACTTATCCTGTTGCTCGTATTGTTGTTAGAGAACTTTGAATTATTTTTAATGCATTTTGTAAATTTTGCAATATGTATCAAAACAAAAAGTTGTTCTAATTCAGGATAATCCCAACAACCACATTGGTCCAAAAGGCTTACATTTTGTAAATGAAATTGTATGCCTCACATTACCACTGCATAAAGTCCAATCTTTTCATTGTTGCAAGTTTAGAACATTTAAAAATTTCTACAATAAAGCTTATTCAATGACTACATGGTGACTAATCCAAAGAAACTCATTAGAATTTTTGAAATTCTGAAATTATTTGGCACATCACATCCACAAGGTTTTAACCCTGTAAATATCCAAAAAGGGTTTGCTATCAGAGGAAGCTTTCCTTATGATTCTGGAATTTTTGTAGAGGCAGACATTTGGAGATTAAAAGTGACAATCGATCTTCACCTACTTATTTGAAGGAATATTAGGTGTGTAAGCTTTGTTACACAAGCCTGCAGATTTATTGAATTTGTCAACCACTTCAGCACAAATCTCTCCCTGTAGCTGTCAAGCTACATATGACAAATCTGTCTTTAATTCAACAGATTTGCTCTTTCTCAAAAGCTGGACCAAGAAAGTCAACACAATAACAGAAAGAAATTTTGCATTAGTGAAATTTACTAGTCCTAAAGGTAACATAGTACATTATGTAGGCAAAACAAAGCTGAAAGGAGAAAAAGAGTTCTTTTCTTCTGTCTTATGAAGATCCGATATCCAAAACTTATTATTTTATCTACAAAAAGAATGAAGATTTATCTGTTGTCATATCAGTAGATAATATTATAAAGTTGCCAAATCCAACATCAGTAGGAGGAACTACATGAGTTGCACCAAGAAATTGAATTGTTGATTTTAATTTATCTGACTGTAAGTGTTGTTACTGTTTAATTCTTAAAACCAGACCTATTCTATTTTAGCACTTAAACAAGTGGGCAAACCCTTTCCTCTCTTAATGTAGATCAAACCTCCCACATATTGAGAGCCTTGACTCAAATTCATCTCTTTTAAAATCAATTACTTTTCAATTTTAATTTGAAACATTCTTTAGTTATAATGATATTTTAGTAATGAAATGTATGATCTTTAAAAATGTGTGCTCAGAATTTCTGTGGGTGCAAAACTTTTTCTAATTGGATTTGCAAAAAGTGAGCCAAGCCTCCCTAGTCTCCCCTATACTTCTTATAAGGTATCATTCAAATTTGAAGTTATTGTAGCACAGAGCACACATTGATTGTTGAACAGTTATAGATGACACACATAGTTTAAAAGAACTCAATCGCCGCCATGCCAAAGTATAGGCTCTACCAAAGCATGTGATCAAATTCCCTTTCCACAGAAACATGCTCTTTTATTTAATATCAAGTGCCAACTTAGATGAAACTGATTCTTGAAGCAAATCATGTGGCTCTTATTTACATACTGATTGATTCTGAAAGAAGGGAAATAAAAGTGGTTGAAAACTGGGATATTGTGCAACTTATTGGGAAAGTTACTATGTGGTTATCTTTGTTACAAACAAGGTTGCCAGATAGGTGGGGAGATTTATGGCTAAACTCATGTGAAAAAAGGGCCAAAATTGATCACATAAAAATAATTTCGATAAAAAAAAATGCAAAATACAAAACAAAGTAACATTTGTTTAACAAATGCAATTAGAACAAAATGCTCAAATAATCCTGTAGCATAATAGTACATCATATATAACATTTACAGGAAGTTTATTAATTCCTTCTATATACTTTACTGTTAGGTAGATGCAACAGCAATTCTATTATTATGAGCATAAAAAGCATATCTTATTTGAAATTATTTAGCATTCTATGAGTAATATGTAGATCCTTGCAGTAGATGGAATTTTCAATAAGGTGTGCTCCAATTCTAATGATTGCAATCTGTTTCTTGGTTTTGTTTTTACAGCAGGTACAATAGAAAATTATGTGTATATGCTGTGAATTGCTTGCCAAGTAGTCATTAAATATAGCAACATGTTTTTATAGCAATTTTTTTTAGTACATACTGTAACCTCTGAGAGGGCACAAAAAGTCACAAAGCACCAAAAGTGGGTCAAAGTTTAGCATCAGCAGGTTGAGTGAGTCCATTGCAGAGTAGAAAACACAATGTGAAAATTGACTCAGAATTTGAACAAAATGAAGATTTTGTAAAGGGTATTGCTTTTGTATCGGTGCAAAAGTCACAAAGCAACAAAAGTGGGTCTAAGTTTAGCGTGAGCAGGCCAATGGATACAAATTAAATCATAATTTCAACAATCATAGCACAATTAGACCAATTGCACTATCTTAACTGCAAACAACATGGATTTTATATTTACAATACTCGTCTGAACTAATTGATGAATATAATACGCAAATATCCCTGATAAACACAATTTAAATCAAAACTCAAAACGTAATGAGATTCTGTTTGTAACAAACTGTAACATTTAGATTATAACAGTTATCTGAGGTATAAACCCGTGCAACAGGTATGATACCACTAAGAGTAAAAGTTTCATACAATGCATGTTCACCTATGTAGCAAGTGTGATACCCCTTAATTGACAGTGAAAATTCCATGTTATTTAAAACCACAGAAGCTAAGATGGATCAAAATACCAATGAAAACATATGGGGGGTGGGGTTATGATCCGAATTATGCCACTAGAACAGATAAATGAAATTGCAAGTTCAACAATTAGATCATAGTTTTTATATTTCCACTACTCTTCTGAACTGATCACTGAACACAAATCAGAAATTTTTCCCACTGGTCTAAATCCAGCATTGCTCATGACGTCAAGTATCAACTATAATGAGAGTCTTGACAATGTAGGTTCAGTCATAGAGTTAAAGGTCTTTCTAGCTCTATAGATTCAATATTAGTGCTCTAGATAAAAATATTTTTAATTGTTAAATGATTTAAATATATTTATTTTGAAATGACAACACTGTTTGAAACAATGAAATGCTAGATTTTTAAAATAGACAGTGAAAAAAATTAAATTTTGAATTAAAAATTGTTTAGAAAAAAAAACTTTGAAAATTTGTATAAAAATAAGACATTTTACAAAATTTTGGCACATAGGACCGTTTGAAATATATATAGCTGTAGTTTGACAAGAAAAATAGAGATCCTATAATGAAAATATTAACACCTCACTCAATAAGTCTCCGGTCTGATACATATATGGCAACACTGTTGACAGACCCATATGGTTTCTGGATAGTACCAACCTTCAAACAACACGTGTCAAAATTTCATGACATTCTGACAATTAGTTTATAGGTTACAGTGGTTTTAGTGACCCCAGTTTTGTAATTTTCAAAACAATGGATAAATAAGAATTTCGTGTGTTGATTAAACATTGTTTTTTGACGGGGAAAAATACTGTTGAAGCCAAACAGTGGCTTGATAAGCGTTATGGAGACTCTGCACCAGGGAAATCAACTATTGACTGGTATGCTGAATTTAAATGCGGTCGCACAAACACCGATGATGCTGAACGCTCTGGACACCCAAAATAGGCAGTTCCACAAAATAGTTTTGAAAGAACTTAAAGTGAAGTTGTGTGAGATAGCTGACACCTTAAAGATATCAGAAGGTAGTGTGTTTACAATTTTACACGAAAATTTGAGCATGAGTAAGTTGCTTTCGAAGTGGGTGCCGCGTTTGCTCACACCAGACCAAAAACAACGCGTAGACGATTCAGAGCGCTGTTCAAGTGAGATAAGAAGGATTTCTTACATCGGTATGTGACAATGGATGAAGCATGAATCTATTACTACACACCTGAATCAAAAAGATGCTCCAGGGAAAGAAATTTGACTCAAATGAAGAAGTGATTGCCGAAACTGAGGCCTATTTTGAGAGCAAAGACAAATCGTTCTACAAAAAAGGCATTGAAAAGTTAGGACCGTTGGAATGAATGTATCACTCTTGAAGGAGAGTATGTTGATGAATAAAGTCGAATTTCTAAAAAAAAATTGTTTTTCTTAGTTAGACTGGAGACTTATTGAGTGATGTAGTATTAGAAGATAGATTTTCTAGATGGGTATCTATCTATTTAGCTTTTTTAAGACGTTTTACTCATCATTCCAGAATTTAAAACTCTAACAAAGAAACTATTATTTTTTCATTTTCTACATTTGATCAGTAAATCTGAAACTTTTTGCCTTTATTATAAAAAAAAATGGAGATTGCAACTCTAAAATTGAGATATCAGTTACATTATTACAATGGGTGTCCTTGTCACAATTTTTTGGAGATTTTTGGAATTTTTCTGCTCTTTAAGAAGTTGTGAAAAAAAAACTATCGACTTTTTTAAAATTATAGCTCTTTAGCTCTCTTTAAAACACCTTTAGGTACCGATTAAAAAAAAATCCAAATTGCAGATTGAAATTTAAGAAAGGAGATATATTTTTTAGGATGGGATCGACTTACCACCACCTTCCCACTTTTTAGGTTTTGAACATATTTTAAAATCTATTGAATGTTTTAAAGTTTCCTGCAACTCCTCAGATCAAATGCGTCAATTTAGAAAAACCATGGGGTGCTAGGCCAGTTATTGGCATAAAGAGGGACATACCGACACATATGGGTTTTCACACATTAATAGTAAGATAGAAGTTGGTTGATAGCCTCAATAATGAATATGCGGTACCTTCTAATTGACCCAAAGAACATTTTCTTCTTCTCTAGCACATTGTGCTCAGAGTTGTGGAGTCGGAGTCAGTAGCAGTTTGGTGTGGAATCAGAGTCGCTAAAAATATACAGACTTCTAAATAAAACTATTTAAAAATAATTTTATTTTGGAATATTTAATAGCTTTTTTTAAATAGTTTAAGTAATAAATGCTTTTGGGCAGTGGCCATTAAAGTTCCTTCAAGGGTGAAGGAAGAAGTAATAAATAAATAAAAATTTCAAATGTGTAGCAATTAAAAAGCTATATGAAAAAAAAAAAATTGATATTTATGTCGGCATTGAAGTTGGATATTAGAATACAAGAGACGTCGGACATTAAAAAAAATATGAGTCAGAGTCACAAGCTTGAGGTGCCAACTGCACAGCATTGTTTGTGTTTCCTTAAATTCACTTACGTTACAGGTTAGATTCTTAAGGTCACAATCGCATGAAGGCTTCCAATTTGGCATTTTAAAGAAAAGTTATCCAGGGGAAAAAAAGATTGCATGCAGTAGGAGAGTGTAGTAATGAATAGGACATATGCAGTATCTTAAAAAGTAAAGGAGACTGGAGACGGTTGACCCATGACATTTTCTTTTTTTCTCAAGCTTTTCAAATCTTTCAACAGATGGCAGAACATTCTGCAGATGTAAGCTATAACCTATCAAAATCTAGTAGTTGTTCAAACTAGATTGGATTTTATGTCTTCATCATCAAAAAGTACAAAGTTTTTTTGTTTCTATTTGTAAGCTTTTTAGTAAATAGTTTCATTTAAACATAAGAATTCAAACTAATATGCTGAAAGTTTAGAATCTTAGCAACATAATTACTATTTTATTATTTTTCAAATAAACCTAATTTAAATTCAAAGAAATTAAAACCAAAATCTCTACTAAGGGAGGCTTGATCCATGGTTCAAACCTTGCTCCTATAATTATAATGAATCCATACGAGTATTAAATATAAGTTTAGTTATTTTTAAGAAATATTTACACAATTTTAATATAATTTAACTTCATAAACATCTAATTTATAGATCAAATATTCTTTGACAAAGAAATGTGCAGATATTGTGTCATAAGATATTCTTTGATAGCTATGATTTCAAAACTAATTTAGAAAAATGCAAGCTTACTTTAATTAAATGCATCCACAGATAAACAAATATTTATTTTAAGAAGGTCTGTTTTCTATAATGCTGAACCACTTATATATCTATAAAAGGATGACTAGAATTTTGAATTGTGACCCTTTACTATAATCTCTAAAACACTACTTCAAAATAAAAACCTCTCCCCAAAGCACAAGAAACAAGAACCTCTTTCCGAAAAAGTTATGAAATCTCAAAATAGTTTGTGGTCCCATAAGACCAAAGCTGTACTTTCAGGTCTAGGGTACCCTGCTTAATGACTTTGAATTAGGGTTAGGTCTTCAGATTTTTCACTATATGACTAATGGATGAACCAATAGACACACTTATTTATTATATTAAAATATTTTGCCATCTATACCTTGTATTCAAACCATTTGTCTGCAATTCTTCTGGCAGAAGGTCAGAGGACTATCGTTTCAGCCTTGCAGGGTAAAGAAAAACATGACGTGTTAAAATTTCTGTATTTGCGACTGTGCAACACATTTTTTCTATAAGATTTCTTGGTTAGGAAACCTTTGTATTTTAAAGTACAAAATTTGATGTTGCAAAAGTTTTCCTTTGGGAAAAGAAATCCAAAGAAAATTTTTACATTTTACCCAGTGCTAGAAATTTCTAATACCGATTTGCGAAACTATGTGTGGATTTTCATTGTTTCATTAAATTATATGGTCACCTTTATTTAATACCATATATAATTTTTACATATATATTTGTGCACTTATTATTTCATCTACCCAGAGACTGAAGATTTATCTGTCACATCAGCAAAAGTTATTATAAAGTTGTCGAATCCATTATAAGAGGAACTACACAAGTTGCACTGAGAATTTATTTTGATTTTTCTGACTATAAGTGCTGTTTGTTCACTGCTCAATTCTTAGCTAGTTCTATTCTATTTTAGCATTTACTTAGATTAAAACAAGTGGGTCAGGTCAGCCTTCCTTTAATGTGGGTCAAACCTCCCATACGTGGGGAGCCTTGACCCACGAATTGCTCTTTTTTAAAATCAATTATTTTTCCATTTTGGTGAGAAACATACTTTAGTTGTATTTTTATTTAGAAAATAAATTGTATGGTCATTAAAAAAATGTATCAAGCATGTCTGTGGGTGCAAAACTTTTTTTTAAATCAGATTTGTAAAAAGTGGGTCAACTCTCCCCAGTCTCCCCTATTTGCATTGATTTTAGTTAGCGCCAGTAGGTAGAGACAATTATATTGATAAATATATAGAATTTTCAGTTGTTCATGATTAGACATTTTCTCACTAGAGTTTGATTCACAAAAATCTGCTTGAAAAGTAAGTTTTACTTTTTTCTAAAATAGCTACTAATTAAAAACTACTTATTATTTCATTAGAACTATAATTGTTAAGTTTGTTTATTTATTTACTAATATTAGGATATATTTAGTTTATGTTTTAACATCATCTGTCACAAAAATGTGATTATATTTGAAAAGCATGGTAAGGGCTGAATGGGATCAGGGCAAGTTCTTAAAAAATTCAAGCACTTTTCAAGGACTTTCGGTACCATGTAATTTATTTTTCAAGGATGTCAATTAACTCCTCATTCTGAAGTTGTATGCAATATTAAGAGAAAAAATAAATAGCAAAATAGTGTTATTGCTGAAGACATTGAGCAAATTTTTGAAAAAAAATTATGTTGCTTTAGAAATTTTCGGGAACAGCGGAACCACTAGGGAAATTTCCAGGAAAAACAAAACTTCTTGGAAAAACAATGCCACTGACTCGCGGAATATTTTCATCTCTCCCTTTTTCAAGTACTTTCAAGGACTTAACCAAGAAAATTAGAATTTTCAAGTATTTTGAAGGCCTAAAAAATGATCATCTAAAATCAAAGTACTTTTCCGATTTTCAAGTAGTATGTACCCTGTGGGATACATGCCATGGTAATAAATGGCACATCTTTTCACTTACCATGAAGATGTGTATTCACTTTCTACCTATGGATCACTGATCCAACTATTCCAGAGACTACCCCAAATATGCAAAAAGAAATAACAACTCTTAAACTCCACAAACAACCAATTCATCTGATCCTGATAATTAAACTATTCAACCATAAATTCCTGCTAGTACTTCTAAAAAAGCTGCTGTGTAGACACCCAGCACTTCTAAATTATTTTCTCCACTAAGGCCAGAACAGAAGATATTCGTCTATTCCTTATAGCCATACCAAGAAAATATTTAAATCTATTCAGAGTGGTAGGAAGAAAGGCCCAATAAGGATAGTGATAGATACGCCAGTAAAAAACAGTAGTATAGTATTAGCATCACAAAATAGGAAAGAAAAGAAAACTTTGTAAGCAGCAACTAAAAGGAACATGTTAAAAAAACCAACCTTTATGTGTTATAACAAGGACTTTCGGGTACCATGTAACCATTTCATATGAGCTTTCTAACAAATATTGTCAAGTGCAAGATAATGTAAATTAAAAGCTGGTGCTTAAGTTTTTGGCCTGGCTCCTGCATTGAGGAGAAATTTGTCTAGCCCTGCCATAAAGGGTTGTTCTCTTATGAATCATCACCAAATATCAAGCAAATTAGAAATCGATCTTGATTTGTTCTCAAGGTTAGCCTATCTTATCTCTACTCTGACTATATACTAGATCTTAACAAGATAGAAATTTATTTTCCATCTGGTCCACAGGGAAAATTTTAGTCTTGACCTGGAGCACTCTAAGCAGTTATTTTTCTAACCAAAAGTATGAAGTAAAGTTATCCGTATGTCTAGATTAATTTGAAAAATATATACTTATTATTTTACTTTTTAAAACTTTTCTCTATTCATAATTATAATTAAAAAAAAAATTCCTCATTTTGTGAATGTGACAACACTCATTTAAAATGTTATTATCCTGCTTATCTATAAGCACAGCCAGGATCTCGGAAAAGAGAGGGTACAGTACTAAACTTAATTTTCGAATATAGAACCTATAAAGAACTATATAAAATTTTTCTTCCAACGGAGGGGTTATAACTCCCCCTGCAGTATTGGATTACACAATAGACACACTAAGCACATGCTTAAGGTATCCTCACATTAAAGGGGAAGATTTATTAAAGCTTAGGTTAAAAAAGTACTATCTAAATACAATCACATGTTCATTCCGTTTCACTTATTGAACTTTGGGGCCCTATGTGATCGTCAAAATTCTTCTGGCACCCGAAACTCTACATTGGTTGCTGCCCTTCAATATCAATTTTATTACATTCCTTCAATTTTAACATAGTAGATCAGTAACATAGCAGCAACATTGTTAATAGTATAAAAATGTCAGTGAGGAGGGTAGGGGAAAATTCAAGCAACATTTAGGGAGCCCGGTTATTGCCAACTAAATGGTTAGATACCCTCAACATTCTAAGGATTCTTTCAAACACAATTTCATTATGATTTAAAAATTTTAATGTGGTTAATAATGCTACATTAGGACCTAGGCTCCAGAGACTCTTTGATGATTCTGTTATGGTTGTATTACCCATTGAGACAAGGTGATCCTTGGACCTTAGACAGCAAAATGATTGGGGTCCCAAGAAATTTAAATAAAAAGTGTTAGTTGCAAGAGGTGAAATAATATTATCAAAACTCAAATTAATAATAACAATAAATGAGCTATAAGAACATGTACATTACAAAACTGCTTAAATATTTCTTATATCTATCAAAAGTGAACTAATGAAAATAATTTATTTTGATCAGATAACAAATTGAATTGGATATATTACAGATGACAGAGAAATATTTTTTAAATAATTAGCTCTGCTCTTTTAATTATGTTTATTGCTTTGCAATTTTACTATTTCCAAAGAAATCTCAGAAAATATATTAATTAAGTAAATAGTTTTATTTTTTATCATCTATATTATGTTTCCTTGGAATTCTTTTCTTCAGATGTAGCCTGTAATATAAAACATGTATGTACCAAATGAAAAATTAAATAAATGGAAAACTGCAAATTCCATGTAATTTTGAATAGGTATTTCGTCTTAAATTAATTTTGCACTATAAAACAAAACTTTAACAAAATAAATATATTTTGGTATCAATTCTTTGATAGGTAGGGAAGACACATAAACCCCATTAATAGCATTAGTTTTCCATAGTGTTATATTGAAAAGGGATATACAGTATGGCAAATTTACCTTCATTAGGTCATACCTCCCCCCCCCCCCCTTCCGTGATCTTAGCTATACCTATGCTGGTAGGATAGGAAGAGATATTGTGAAAGTTTCACTCTTGTGTGTAATTGTTTGGAGGGGGGGGGGGGGGGGGGGGTGGAATAAATTGATACATCCTGTGATGAAAAAAAATATATATATATGCTAAGTTAAGAAACTGCTGTTAAGTCAATTGATAATTCTACACTCAGTAAAAATGTGAAGGAAAAAATGGAAGTGACAAGTACTCAATTCTATTAGCAATGATCCTGGTATGAGGGCTTCATTCAACTCATGATGATGTAAATTGTAGAGAGTATTGAATAACATAATGTCAAGGACCAAATGACTGCCAGTATGTATCAGAAGGAACCATTTAAGAAGGAAACAATGATAAAAAACAAAACACTATTTTGTTCACTAAAATATTTTTTGGTACCAAAGCGAATGCTAAAATGTATGGCTACAATTTTCGTCAATAACAGATTTGTGTATTGTTCAGTTTGTAACTTTACACTTGGAAAAATTCTACATGACTTGCTTCCTGGCCACTCAAACAGCTGCTGCAAGCCCTAGGGCCAGTCGAGTGGTCTGGGTTTTCGACATGACTTGCTTCAGAAGAATTTTGTGATTGGTGCAATTTTGTTCTAGTCACACATGAAAATAGCATGGCTATTCATTACCAAGCTACTAATAGCACTAAAGAATCAATGAATATATTTAACGTGAAGACATGGTTTTGGTTTGATGCAAAAATTTGACAAAGATATCAGTGTAGAACGTGAATATTAGCAACATGGATTGCAGCACATCAATAGATATTATATAAACTCTTTCATTCAGAACATAGCCCAGCTCTCTAAGGATAAGATGAGACTTTATCTTGTAATAGGGGAACATTTAAAAAATTTTGACTCATTTCTAAGAAACCATATAAAAAAATATGGCCGTACAGATCCTCCAATTCGTTTAAAACAATTTATTTTGTTTACGAGTGAAAAAGTATATTCATTATTGAGAAAATAAGAATGGCCAGATACCTTAGTTTATCTATGAATTCAATATTGGATATGTCATATATATAGACCAATTTAGTTGAGTACAAAGATATGCAAATTGAGGTAAGTATTATCCCGTCGAACATTTCTATCGAAATCGAAACTGTCACCAAAAGATAGATTTCACGCCACACCAATAATCAAATAACATCACAACAGACTGTGCAAACCTTAGTCACTAAAGTAGAAGCCATCCATTTTTGCTTTGGTAAATGCGCATATTAAAGTGTGCTGTTTTTTTCCTCTGCCGGCAAAATGATTAAAATTGTTTACTACAGAAGAGCATGTAGTGGCCTATATTTAACAATACAGAATTCTGGCATCTAAAAAAATGTGAGTTAATGGCCATGATATGGGTCTTTATGTGAAAACAGACAAACAGTGGCGATGCAATATGAAAGACTGTCAGAAACGTCTAGCCATTCGGGTCAATTTGTGTTAAGTGTTTTGTTTACATCTTCATAGCATGAAAATGTAAGCAAAGTTTTTTTTAAATATAAACAAAGCTTCGTAGTTGGCGATAATATTTTGGTTACAACTTTTGATCGACTACGTTTCGTGAACTTTTTGTCGCAACTAAAAGTTCGTCAACAGTCGAAAGAATAATACGCAAGTACCCCAATTGAATAGGTGGAAAATCAATTAAGATATTTTTGATTTTTTAAGTTTGAAAAGTTTTATCGAAGAAGATATGGTGAATCAAACTTTGGATTACATAAGTAGAGTCCAATCATATGATCATGCTGCCAGTATGTTAGGAAATAATTACATTGTACATAAAAAAGCATTTAGAAGAGAAAAAATATGTAATATTTATATGATGTGCTACTCACTCTCTAAATCTGATAGATATTAGTGCTATTGTTTATTGCCCAGCAGCAAAAATATTTTCAACTGTTCAGCCACTTTATATATCAGGGGTCCATCCAGAGGAAATTTGGGGCCATTTTGTGGCCCCTTAACAAATCGATAAAAATGGTCCCCTCACAAAATTTTGATAGATAAAAACAATCCCTTCGCAAAAATCCCGAAGGCAAGATTCTTTGTAGTGTGATCTTAGTTTAAAATCATAAGCAATCACAAAGTTACAAAGAAACGGAAAAACGATGCACAGTAAATGGTAAACAAAATCATAAAAAAACTGATGCCAGTTTCCTGAACTATGGCCAAGTGAGGTAATTTTGTGTGTCTCCAAGCAGTGGTAATGGTAGAACTGATACTAACTCAGGCAGATCTATTTCGTTCACCATTGGGCGAGTCATCATCATCATAATTTCAGTTGTGAGTTTTAAATTAACAATCGGATTTTCGTATAAAGTTGACGGCAGCCCAAGTATTTTGAAGCATGGACATCCTCCAACCGGGGACTTCTCAAGAAATTCAGATTATTATGTAAAAAAAATCCGTTCCGCTGATAGCAGTGGTTGTGAGAGCATCACACGTTTTTTCCATAAAGCAAGTACCAAGCAGATTAGCGAAAGTGGTGCTTCCACAATTGCACCCAAACTTTCCACAAACCGGAATGTTAATAAAGTAATAGTGCATCTAAAGTGAAAAATTTCGTTCGGGAAAGTGACGCCAAAAATGATGTAAAAAGGAATGCAGAAAACGGTGCAACTAAATTATCTAATAAAGATGAGGTTGAATTTTCTATGGGAGAAAATGCAGTGTATTTGAAAAAGAATGCTGAAAATGAAAACAATGTAAAAAATCTGATGTGGGCAACACATGACTTTCCTTATATAATGTAATGAATTTACCACTTTTACAGTAAAATAAATAGGTTTTTCTTATAGTAGATACTAATATTCTTTCCAAGATATTGAAATTTCGACAATTAGTCGTCATTTCATTGATTTAGCGTCATTTTTATCCATTTGGCGAGATTTACGTTAATTTGGCAACATTTCAAAAAGTCGCCGACATTCCGCCAAATTCGTCGCCAAAATCTCGCCAAGTATAATGGACAAAGAAATAAGTTATTCTTACAGTAGATAAATGACTATTGGCTTTCAAATACAAAAGTATTACAAAAAGTACATTTTTTCATGAATGGCACGAGCTAGATCCACGAGAATGATGTCATCCAATTTATCGCATGGTATTATTGAAAAGTGAACATGTCTCTCAAGAGGAAATATTTTTATTTTATTTTATATGACTTTCTGATAATTTTTTTGAAAAATGTGCAATATCTCGAGAACGGTTCATGTTAGCGTTCTAAAATTTATGTCAATTGTTTTCTAATGAAAAATTACATAAGAAATATCTATTTGCATAACTTTATTAGCAGTTTTGATTTTTTGACTATTTTTTCAAAATTTCATTCGAAAATTTAGGGGTGTTTTTAACATTCGATTACGTATAAAAACAATAGGCTTCCAGTGTTTACGGATTGTGATTTTTGTACCAAATTTGGTTCAAATCGGTCCATTCGTTCGTCAGTTATCGTCTCCACAGACTCACTGACACACACACACACACACACACACACACACACACACACACAGACATCACTTCAAAAATGTTTGATTCGTGATCAGGGATGCTTGAAACGTGCTCTCCCGTCGAAAACTCGATTTCGAATTTTCGACCCCGTCACAATACTTTTCTTATACATTATGTATATAAGGAAAGTAAAAAGAATGCTGAAATTGAAAATGATGTAAAAAAGAATGTTGACATACATCAGACTTGAATTTTCTGATAATAAGGTTGAATTAAGTTGTTCTGACGAAAATATAGAGGATACGTTGTTAACTACAGAAAACAGTAAAAAAAGTTTATTTCATAAAAACATATCTAATTATGAAAGACAGTATAACTGGCTTTACTACAATCCAGCAGCTTCAGACTTTTTATGTAAAATATGTTCCGTTGGTTACAGTGGCCTTGGACAAGTGTTGGTGTGAGTTTAAGGGAGGTCATCCTACCAGAACTATAAAGAAGCATGAAAATAGTAATATACATAAACAATCTATTGCCTTCGCAAAGAATGCTGACAAACAAGAAATTGCTAAAAAAAAAATTGAAGGTACAGAGGCTGCGAAACAATCAAAAATAAATTTCAATAGAAATTCAATTATTTTTCACAAAAATAATTTACAATAAAATTTTTCACAAAAAAGGGACTCTGGTTAAAAAACCTGGTTGGACCCCTGTATATATTTCTCTGTATCCACATATTGGTGGACTCAGAGTACGAAATTTCAACTTGCCAGCTCACCAATGGCATAGATTTTTTTCATCTGGCGAGCAAAAAAAATCTGTGTATTACATCCCCCCCCCCCCACACACACACACATATATCTAAAATAAAGCTAAAATGTTTGTGAAAACCAAAATTTTCAATAACATTTTTAATGACCATGCAAGGCAAAATTTTAGCATAAGAGAGATTAAAGTTTTGTGCAAGTATATTTATCCAGATGACTGGAGTGACCAAATAGACGTTACTTAAGCAGAATGAGCAAAACATAAGCAGCTCCCTATGTCTTCAGTAAATTTCAATGTAGTTTTGTTAAGAGTCTAACAAAATATAGGTCTAAAACTTTGTTGTTCATTAACCCCTTGCCTGCCGCGGGCGTATATATACGCCTCGCTAAGTCGATGCGTTAACTGCCCCAGGCGTATACGCCTTTCCGAAGTACAGTTCTTTGCAATGCGCCACTATCAGTAAAACTACTCCCACGGCTTTGGAATGCTACAGAATGACCTTGACAGTGTTTGCGAAGGATTTACTTATTTTAGAGAAAGGGTGGGGGAATTGGAAAGGAGAATGTTTCTGGAACGAGGAAAGTCATAACTGTGCAGTTATTGCTTGTGTTTCTTTTTTACTAGTTTGTGCTTTTTTATTTTTCTTTCGCTTCCGTTTTCATTACCGTGTGTAATAAAAGCTTTTTATTTTTTGTACGAATATGTCTGATAGTGATGACAGTGAGTTAGATGAGTATTTTCCTTCATCTTCAGGATCAGAAACGTCAGAATATGATATTACGTCAGATGAAGAGGATTCTGATTGCGACTATTCTCTGCAAGACGCCCGACGTTGGACACGATTGGATATAAACAAATTACCTGTGCCGCCTCCACGCTTTCCCTTTTCGGGACAGCCAGGAATACAAAAAAATATAACGGATATTTCGAACCCACTTCTTTTTTTTGAATTATTTTTTGATGAGGAGCTAGTGCTCCATATTGTTACTGAAACTAACTGTTTGGCAGATCAGTATATCAAACAACATCCTGGAAAAGAGAAATCAAGAACAAAGTTGTGGCATCCAACCGATTTAGGGGAAATATATGTTTTTTTACGTATAATGATTTTACAAGGAATAACAGTAAAACCTGACATTACGCTTTACTGGTCTAAAAATAAACTGATCGAAACTCCAATTTTGGGGAAATTCATGAGTAGAAATTGTTTCCAGCTTATTATGAAGTTTCTGCACTTTTTCGATAATGATACTTTTGATAAAAATTCACATCCAAACCCAAAACTCAGAAAAATATGGCCGGTTTTTTCTGACTTGATGAAGAAATTTTCAAGTTCTTATACACCCGAAAGGGATCTGAGCATTGATGAAAGCTTGATGCTTTTCAAAGGCAGGCTGTCGTGGGTACAATATATACCATTGAAAAGAGCTCGTTTTGGAGTAAAACTGTTTGTACTTGCTGAAGCAGAGTCAGGATATATTCACAATAAGATTGTGTACACAGGGAAGAGTACAATCTTTGATAAAAAATATGAGAACTATGGTGTCGCTACAAAATCAGTGATGACGCTTATTGAACCTTTTCTGGGAAAAGGTTATTGTGTAATTGCAAACAATTTCTATATGAACTGAAAAAAAGAAAATTTTCTCTGAATTCTGAAACTGATAAAAAAGTTATAAAGCCAGCTGTTGTCATGGATTATAATTTGACGATGGGTGGAGTAGATAGAACGGATCAGGCACTAGTTTGCTATCCAACGACTCGAAAACGACAGAAGAGGTATTATGTAACAAAATTTCGCCATCTGTTAGATATGGCTATTTGGAATGCCTTCATCTTACAGAAAAAACCAGTGTCCAACCATGTTTCAGGATATACCATACGACAGCTAAGTTCTAATATTTTTTTTTCTTATTATACTGTTACTCTATACTTTATAAATGTTGTATTTTCATTTTTTCTTGTTTTTTTTTTTATAAAAGTAAACAGTTTTAGATTGAAAAGAGTGCCTCTTCTTTTCCCCCAATACACCGTATAACTACGTGCACCTGTGTGAAAACCGGTGACACTGGGGATCGAATCTCATAAATTTTCATGGGCAGGTAAGGGGTTAAAAAAAAATTTTTTTTTGCTGTTTAACTCCCCCCCCCCCTCCCCCAAGCACTTTCTTTTTTGTGAGCATAGTTTTATCTGTGTTTTAATTGTATAAATACATTGTGCAGAAACAGACCATTAAAAACTAGCACAATGAATATCCTTTTCATTATATCTAATTACTTTTGGTCCGCATTGGAATAATTTTAATCCTGAACTGGCCATTGATAAATGACATTTTTCAACTGATAAAGGTAGATATGTTAATAAAGAAAAAATAGTTATCCATTTATGGTATATTTTTTTATTTTCTTTCAAATCATTATCAGTGTATGTAATACAAGTACTATGATTTGTGCATAAATAAAACTTTGCACTATTATGTGTATGCTAATTTTTATGTAATTGATAAATTTTAATGAAATTATTTTTTAAGATTAGAAATTATGATTCCATACTACTTTCAAGTATTATCCAATGTTATTTATATTGTACTGGTAAGTGAAAAAAATTTCAGTGAATAAACTCTAAACTGAAATTTCTTATCCTGGGTGGGCTATACTCCACTTGAGAAGCAATCGGGTTTTTAAAAATTTTATCTGGTACTTGAATGGGAAGCTTGTGCAAAAGCAACAACTGCTATTCCTGAGAGTTTTACAATGATATTGGATGCATTAAGGACAATAATTGATGATAAGATACAGAAATGTGAAACAATTTGAAAAGCAGAAAGTATTGAAATCAGAATGCAGGAACTGGGGATTGTTTTCATGTTGACATTGTGGAATGAAATCTTAAGACATTACCACAGCATATCTCAAGCACTTCAATAAGAGGAACTAGATTTAAAAAGATTTGAAATCGTTTCTCTAAAGCTTGTCGCCTAACTCTGCCACCTGACTAAGTAAAAATTCTGAAATTAAATATAAAGAAATTCAATCTTGCAGAAGAATTAAAAATTAAAGTCCATGTGAAAACAAGTAATTTATTTATAATCTTAACTGCATAAAAGACTTATTCATTCGCAATAATATTTTAACTCACATTTTTTTTAATCTGCTGACTTTAAAGTAACTTAACATTCATGGCCATTTAAAGGATAAATGCTGTAGAAATTAGAAAAAGGAAAGACTGTTTTCATATAACTTTCAATATTTCCTTGAAGAAAGCAGGCATATATTAGTTACATGACTGCAGTTGATTCAAGGGCATTTTAAGCGCCTCTTCCTCAGGTCGAAACAGCAGCATTTGCTCTTAACCGGTAAAACTGGATTGTAAAAGGGTAGGTAAAGAGAAATCCAAGCAGTAATAGAATACCTAAAGCAAAAATTTGCTAGTGGGTGGTATCAGCTACTGAATGTTTTATTTTAAATCTCATTTCGGTGCTGAGGATTTCATTATTAAGATTTCAGACCTGCTTCCCTCATTGTGTATGGGAGAAGACTCTTTATCAGCTTGTGATATGTTTATGGTTGTTTTGTTTTCAATGGCTGATACTACCCATTAGCATTTGCCTGCACTTTCACAGTTCATTCATAGCATTTGTTAAAGAGCACATACGGTTTTTTGGCTTAAGGAAGGGGTACTTAAAACACCCTCAAAATAATTATAATCATCTAATTAACATATGCCTGCTTTTTTCAAGAAAGTAATATTCTCTCAAGTGACAGTTTTATTTCCCTTCCGCCTGTCTAGAGGCACCAGAATTTTCTGTACTTAGGGTCCCAGAGTTATAATCTGGCCCTGTCACCCCCCCCCTTTTTTAATTTTCAAATAGATTGCAGCCTAAAACAGATTGTATCTATATTAAGCCACATATGTTACTGATCATTAAACCAAACCACTGTACGATGATTGATAGGATATTGCATTGACGTAAGCACAGGTGTAACTACGATCATGGAAAGAGGAAGGGGTGGCGAATGACTGTATTGAAGTTTACAATGCTGGATTTTGGCTCCTGCTGAAGAACTAATACGCTACTAAAGAACTAATGTGATTTTTCATTTAACGGAAGGTAGGAACTTTGCTTAAACTAGTCAGTGGCAAATTTTCTTTGGAATACAAATGCCATTATTCAACCATAAATAAAGCAATTGCATTACATTTTTATGTTTCAGAATATTTGTAAAAATTCGATTTGTATATTTGCTCCTATTGATCACATGAAAATATGACATAACTTCAAAGAGGAGGAAAGCTATATCCTGTTCTTGCATCTGTATCACTGTATCTGGGATAAATGACAAAAGTTTCAAAATACAATATCATTAAACATGTGTCCTTGAAGGCAACATTACCATAGATTGTCTAAGCTTTGTCAAAATACCTTCTACTGCCAATACCATGATTGAAAATGAAGACAAATTTGAAAGGAGATAGCCCACATAATAACAATTTAATTTCTAGAGTTAGTGTGTAGTGAACGCACAATTTACTTTGTTATGTATGTTACTATCATTTTCATTAAAAGCATTAACCTTAATTTAATGCTACATTTTTTTTAAAAGAATATATAAGCAATGCATCTGTAAAACAATATTATCTTCCAAACTTTGTTTCTTAAATGTTATTTTGAAAATATATGTAGATTTTTAATACTAACTGAAGCTTTTATAAAAGAGCGACATCACTTTCATATACGAGTAGTTAAGAAATTCAAGTGTGACAAATGTATCCAAGGTTATACATACGTTATATTAAATTAAAGCAAAGAGTAAAATAGTAATAATAGGAAACTTTAAATTGTAATTTACTGAAAGAAAAATTAAGCTATTGAATGTTAAATCGCCCTTCAGTCATATTATTTTGCGAAGTACTACATTATACCAATATCGATATGGTGAAGAATGAATAGCTGACCGCTTTAAAAAGATATTCTGAAAGTTGTTTCATGTCAATTTTGATTAAATGTAAACACATTTACGATTTAACAGTAAACTGGTTTACAACATCAGCTTACCTCTAGTAATGACTGACATATTTGATTGTTAGCATTCTTTCTTTTCCACCGATATTCATACATGAGCATATAGACCTTTACAACATCATTTCAATTATCGGGATATGTGGAAAGAGGAGCACTAAAAGCAAAAGTGCACCTCAAGTATTTAAATGTTATTTTTTATGACATGCAGGAAAACATACACACACAAGATGGCGTCAAATTTTCGGAAGTCACGTGATTTCATTAAGGTTAAGATGCCAACTTAAAAATCCTATGACTATATTGATCATATGATTTAACATTAAACTTTATTTTTATTTAAAATGAAAATTACAATTTTAAATGATAACAACAGCTTCACCTTTAGTATTCTTTACTTCTGCATATTTGTACTGTGTATTCTCTGATATTTGTATTTACTTATTTAATTTATTTGCTTACTTATTCACTTAAACAGCAGAAATAAGTACATCTAACAAAATGTTTGCAATTTATACAGTTTTATTAAATTAATTGCGGTGTTAGAAGTTAATTTAAAAAAAAAAAAAGCATTTTCTTATCGTCATCATTCATCAAAAGTTTCTTATCTCCATTTCTCTCTTTCGCTTGTAACGTCAAAAAGAACCTGAATTTTTCCTGTTAAATAATATATTTTTTCATCTTTCAATTATTTTACTCTTCCATAAATTACTTTTAATATCCTTTTTTTTGATTTCCTTGAAGAAGTTACCGTACTAAAGGAAGTGACTGTACTAAATTTATAAAAGACCAATTTGTTAAGAATAAGCTTGGGTCACGTAATGTAAACAAACGAGATTTGAAGTTTGATTACGTGCTTTTACTGAATAACTTTTGACCGCACCTAAATATAGTATCTTATCGAAATGTTACTTATCAGATATTCGAAAGAAAATAAAGTACACCGAGATAGTAACCGAAACGAAATGAAAATTTATGACATTTGGATAAAGTTTGAGCCAGGATAGATAGTAACATGAATTCTGAAAATAACGAAGGAAAATGTTCATTTTTTGAGGGTTTGTACTTATTTATTAGAATTGTTTTATTTTATATGAAGTACATTTGATTATGTTACAAATTCATATAAACCAGACTTTATTTTAACAGTTTTATTATATTGTTTATTTATTTTTTATTCAGTGAAATCTACTAAAGAAAATGCAGGCCACACCCATTCACATGACCACGGCCACACTCATGAGCACTTAACTTCACCTGGTGATTTTTTATTGCGGGATTTGCCACTGCATCGAACAGATTTCAATAGGGTAATAAAAATATTGTTTTTGTATATTATTGAACATTTAGCTGGGCAGAGCCTCTAAAATTGAGATATGAAGTCATTTACACTGCCAATCGTTGAAAACTCCTGGCATTATTTTGGGGGGTTACATCAATTTTCAGAAATGAACATATTAAGCTTGGCATTATTTTTAGATTACATATATTTACTAATAATATAATATAACGTTCCTATCGAAATAATTTATATGTTAATACAGCAAATATTTTGCAGATATTTTAAAATTAATCATAGTTTGAATAATATTCAGCATTGTAATGACCCATTAAGTAAAAATTTACAGTACAGTTTGGCAGTAAAAGTACAGTATGACAAAAGTAATAATTTTTTTATTATATAATTTAATTCCATGGTATATAGATATTTTCAAATGTGTTTTCTAACATAGACACTATAGCACGCTGCTGCATTAGTAATCTCAGTAAGTGTGTATTTACAATAAAAATTCATAATATAGTTAAACCATTAACAATAAAAAGCATTGCACTGCTACAATGATTATACTGAGCTGACTAATGAATTGCATTAGGTATATTTCAAACAGTGAGCAGTCGAGTTAATATATTTGCTAGGGTGCGATAAAGCATCAACAAAATACCATGATATAAAAATTTTTTTATTAGTCAGTTAAAAAATTCTACTCACCATTGGCAAATGGAAATTTCGTGTCTTGTGTGTATTACTATGTGTCTTTTCCGAAATAATTAGTTTGGAGTTTGAGAATTTATAAATCAAATTAAATTTTTCAAATGGTAAGTCAAAATAAAATTTGGTGAATAAATACTTCATTTGGCGAGTAAGTTGGTGAAAGTAGTCAAAATACCAGAATAAATTTTGTAATTTTAATGAATATAAGTAACAAAGTAGGTGCTGGAAGTCAGTAAAAGTCCTGTTTGTTGGCCATATATACTTTTTATAGAGGTCTTATGATAATCACATTGTATATTACACATATTTTACTTTTAAAAACTATAGTTTAAACTTTATTTTAAACATTAAAATATTAATGAATTTGAACACCAGATAGCTTAAATGTAGCACCTAGGGTGCATTTGTTTAACTCCATGATCTGCTCATGGTTAGATCATGGTAGGAAGCCATATAACATGTTCAAACTCCATGAATTTCATTGGTGGTCACTCAGAATTCATCTGTATAACATCCTTTTTCTAACCATGATCAGATTAGGAAGTTAAATGAACTCATCACTAAGTAATCGGCTTAATTGTCTCATTGCTAACTTGGGGAAAGAAAGCTTTGATAGTGACTTTAAAAATGATTTGCTTTAGAACAAAACAATGTGAACATGAATATATAAGGTGGGACCTCTTACTCCTGATATTTTTTGAATTATTTTATATAATATTAATTACAGATGCTATGTTTTTATAGAAATTATTTTATTTGTAACTTTGTGTGTTTTCAGAGAGCTTTTACTGTTGGAATTGGGGGACCTGTTGGATCTGGAAAAACAGCTTTAGTTTTAGCATTATGCAAAGTGCTGAGAGATAAATACAACTTGTGTATTGTTACAAATGATATTTTCACTAGGTAATATTTTTATTACCAAGGTTTATATTTCAATTCTCTTGCCAAAGTTTACTAAACCACATTTATGTTCAGAAGTCTTAAGAGGAGTATTCATTCTGATTAAAATTTTTGAAGAAAATATCATATGTTCAGATATTCAATACCGTGGCCAAAATCTTTTGAAAAATATATCAATTTTGTAGTTAGTGTTCTTTCTGTTGAAGATATATTATTTTTCTAGAACATACTGAAATTCAATTAGCCATATTTTTCAAAACAAAAATGAATGCAAATTTATATATGTGTTACAAAGCCCAATGAACTTGTTATGAGTCATAATTAATGACTGCATATAATAGTAAATTATATGACTGATGAGAATCATATTTCATTGTAGATAGAGTTGCACCGAATACCATCTTTTGCCGAATACCGAATATTCGGTTAAAATTCTAACCGAATATTCGGCCGAATACCGAATATTCGGTTAAATTTTTTTAAACTTAATATTTCTATTTTATGCCAATTTAAAATAGAAAATGTTTCTATTTTGTGCTTTTTTAAAATGCATTTACATTTAACATCCTAAATTTATTTGCATTTAAGTATAATCATTAATTTAAAATAAATAAAAAATAAAATAAATCATTCCAAAAGCAAATTAATATAGTACTTAATTTGGTTTATGTTTATCTGCATAAATGGATAATTGATAGATAATTTCTGATATGTGATAATCATGACTTCATTTTATGTTATAGAGGATCTTGCATTTGCCTTGCATACAAATACAAATTAAGTTGCTTAAAATATCATTACAAATTAGAATTACAATTTATTCAACTGAATTTTTGCAATCTTAGTCTCTTCTATAATGTAACTGATAAATAATTTTATCAAAATTGAAACTGAACAGTCAAATTTATACATTGCCAAATCCTTTTTCTTTTTAAAGTGCAAAGGATACTGTGCTAGAATGTCTAGCCATTCTTTTTTAAGTTGTTGTCACACCTGGTCTCTGAAAACTACAACAGAGTAGATACTGATAGATAACTAAACAGTACGCAGACAGGTGTACCCACCCTGCGACAAAAGACTCAACAAAGTAATCTTCTCTTCAGAAATCATAAAAGAAATTAGAAGAGTTGACTACAATGGGGCTACACACAGAGAAATTCTTTGGTTATCTTATTTGACACATTTTAATGGATACAAAGGAACACCTATGGCACCCTCAGTATCTTCTCTATCTCTCGAAATTAAAATACTGAGAAATTGAATATTTATCCAAGTGTTATTTTTTATATATTAATCACCTTCACCTTTTTTAAATATTGGTGAAATGATAATTGATTTTTTTTTTTTAGCTGCATATTTTATAAAAAAATTAACCGTTATATTTTTGAACACTCAATATTATGAGTTTTATTTTCTGGTTATTGTTTCATATTTAAACGAGTTAGTAAGGTTAAGGTGTGATAAGATTTAAGAAAAATTGAAAAAACAACAAAATTTAATACCAGAGTGTTTTCTTTTACATTAAAATTATTTTAAATGCGAAAATATTGGTAAGTGACAATTTGAATTAATTTTGTACTATGATACTATAAATTTTATTCATTGTATAAAAAAAATGTGCTTTACCAATTGTGGAATATTTAAAATTTTTATTACTATTCGGTTCAGCCGAATATTAAAGTATTCGGCCAAACCGAATATTCGGTTTGACTGCCGAATAGGCAGTATACCGAATACCAACCGAATATTCGGTGCAACTCTAATTATAGATATAAAAACATTCATGATATGAATGCTATTATCTACAATGCAATATCTGCATTGATATCACATATCTGCATTGGGAATGTCTTCTTACATTTCTCTCCATTGACATTAATTTTGATTATACAACAGTCATGTTTTTTTTTTACTAACCTTTTCAATAGTCTTTTTTTCACTTCAGACATATAAGCAGTGCTTTAATCTGAATTGGCTTAACATATTCATGATATTTATTGTGTTTTATCAGTTGATAGTAGTACAAGAAAAAATAAAATAATAGGTATTATTGTATTTTCAACTACTTAAGTCAGAAGTTCTATTATGGACAAGAATTTCTAAATTTGAGATATTTTCAATTGTGCTTAATTGTCTGTTGTCACTAGATATAATATTATGGCAACATCTTTTACATATTATTTTCAACTTTTTCATTTTAGACACACAAAGATTAAACTAAATTTTTCATTAAGTGGTTATTAATGCAAAAACAGGATTTATTAAGATTTGTCTATTTGAATATAAAGTTCATTTTCTACAGAAAGAACTTATACTATTTGCATTATTTGTTATAAGGTAAAATAAATTCTTCAATTACAATAATGTTTAAAATACTTTTAAACTTTGATTATTTTCTAAATCGCTGGCAATGTAAGGTGCCTCTATTAATTGTATATAAGGAGATGTTACATAATTTTGTTTGCAAATTTTCTGAAAATTTTCCAGTGTAGTATGCTTATACACAGTTTGAACTGTCTTGTACTAATATCTACAAAATTTTGTTCATAGATAGAATGCTACATGTATATGAAAATAATGTTTAATTCACTTTAGAAACTTGCCCATATTGTGCATAGAATGCACATACTCATTTTACAATTCAATATAATTTTGGTTTTATTTAATTTACACCAAATTAAACATACTTAGGTAACTTGATGTGAGAATTCAAAAATGACTTTAGATTCGTAATAAATATTTTTGTTATATATTAGTATAAAACAACTGTATGATGGAAATTTCAATGTTTTATTTGACATGGCTAATTTTAGATTTTTGTTAGACATTATATGTATAGAAATTAGTTTTGAGAAAAAAAAACTTGTATATAGATTATAATTATTTATTATAATTATTTGTTAAGTTTGTACTCTATTCTGCCCATAATAGCAATTTTTAATAGGTTTTGAATCATGCCTTTTACAGTGGTGTGATACTTTGAATATTTTATTTTTTCAAGTTATTACTATATTATGTTTAACTGATTGATATTTAAACTTAAACACATTTTGTAACTTGTTCATTTTGTAATAAATGAAAGTGTAGATATTTTTCTATATGAGTAACATATTATAAGTAGAAAATTATGTAGAAATTTTTCAGTTGCAAGTATCCATTTTATTGTACAAGAATATTCATAATGATATAAAATTACCTGAAGTTTATGAATTATTGCTGTATGTGAAATATGATTAGAGAATTTTTTTTAACAATTTAAGGGAGTTTGATGTGTCTAGGAGTAAATACAATATATTCTTAGCTTGATGTTTTTACATTCATTCTATTTTTATTTTATCTTATTTATTTATTTATTTAGTTTTTTTGTGAAAAAATGACTCAACATGGTAGTTAAATTCAACGCTATATATTTAGAGGAGTATAGGTGTCAGCTCCTAAAAAAGAAATCTGTACGAAAACACTGTGAACTTCAAATCTTACTTTTGTCTTATAAAAAACCCTCATAGTATTTAGACTCCCCTCAAAGCATAACCCTCCCCAATCCCCCCCCCCTAACTCTCCATCATAATCTTTTTAATCCTCAAAATCCTCTTAAATATTAAAAAACTAACTACCCTTATCTAAGAGTAATTTCTGTGCACCCTACTAGTTTAGTTACAGATGTTATGTATGCTTTGGTTTATGATTACCTGAAACTACTATTCATATTTTTTTATTTGAATTGATAAGTTATCTCTAAAGTAAGATAACATAATTCTTTTGGATGAAATAAATTATTTTGCTGGGGAAAAAATAATTGTTAACACTTATATGTTTTTACTTAGAGAAGACTGGGAGTTTTTAGTAAAAAATGAAGCATTACCTGCTGAAAGAATAAGAGCTGTTGAAACTGGAGGATGTCCTCATGCTGCTATTCGTGAAGTTGGTTGAGTTTTATTATTATTATGTTTTTTTTTCTTTCTGATATATTTTATAACTCTTATGTGGTATCCACAACTGCTTTTTAATTATATTTTATTCCCAGACTGGAGAATAATTTGATGAATAGAAAAGAACATATAATCGAGTATTAGAATTTATGATATTTCACTCAAACTACTGTAAAAAAATATCTATAGATAAAATTTTTCCATATTAATACAAAAAATAAGTAAATAAATAAAAATGTAAGGATATCAACAAGATTTGGAGAAGTCAATTTCCTGCAGGTATTATGACTGATACTTTCGCTGGAGGAAAATTGGAGTTGGGCAGATTAGTGGAGCTAAGCATTTTAATTTTCAACATTTTTTCTGGTGCTGGACAAATGTTTTTGGAGTAATTGCACTGCCTCACTCATCCACAAGAAGGTGACTGATTTGATGTACAATAATAGTTGATATTCTTACATTTTTATTTTATGTTTTACTAATGAAGATTTTATACACCATTAGGATTTGGTTAACATGGACACATCTGCCATGTCATATAATTTTGCTACACACGGTTTTTTGAAAAGTTTTTGAGGAGTCTAATAACTTTGTAAGAAAAGGTCCATGAGTGTACACTTTAGGTCTATCTATGGTAAAATAATCATTTCCAATCAAATAAAAGTGATTGTAGCACACCTAGCAAAAAATTAAGACAATAAACTTGGTAGCATAGTGAGACAGGCAAGAAAAAATGTACAAACCTTGTTGAGCATTGTCTAATTAGTAAGAATTGACACCAGGAATACATGAGATGAGTATATGGAAGGCAATAAATATCTAAAAATATCACATCTTTTAGTCTTGATGATAACAAAACAATACCAACAGCAAAATCTAAATTCTCTTAGACTGAAATGAGATTCCATATTAAATACACATTCTCCAATCTTTTAAAGTAATCCTCATTCAACTGTCAATTATAATTACAAGAGACCAGAAAGATTGCAACACAGTTTTACTCCAGTTTTAACTAAAAAACAATCTGTCATTTATCCATTAACCTCAACACATTTCCTACTTTTATTTTACATTTTTGTTGTTATGTTTATGAACATCTTTGGAATATCATAATATTCTAATATCAATCATAATTTATCCCATATTGTTGAATCAAATGCTAAATGCTTGCTAAAATCAATAAAATTTAAATGGGGTGTAGCATTATACTGTAAGCATTGGTCAGTGATGTTTCTGAGTTTAAATAAATATTAGACTGTTCCACCACCACTTAAAACAAGCCTGTTTATTTCTAAGCACATTTTCTACTTTCTCTTTTAGCCTATTAATAAGAAATTTTCCAAATATTTTTGCTGGTATTGACAACAAGCTAATACTCCTCCAGTTTTCGCATTTGGATAAATCATCTTTGTTTGCGTAATACATTTGGATAAATCATCTTTGTTTGGATTTTTTCTAATTACCGTCTCTTTCCACTGTTCAGGAATTCTTATTGTTCAATGATCTTTCTGAGTATAAATAAATGTCGGACTGTTCCACCTCCATTTCCAAAACCAGCCTGTTTATTTCTGAGCACATTTTCTACTTCCTTTTTTAGCCTATTAATAAGAATTTTTCCAAATATTTTTGCTTGTATTGACAACAAACTTATATCACTCCAGTTTATGCATTGGTACTTATGTATTATCCCGTGGACCATTGGCGAACTTTTAGTTGGCGACAAAAAGTTCATGAAACGTAGTCAATCAAACGTTGTAACCAAAATATTATCGCCAACTACGAAGTTTTGTTTACATTTAAAAAAACTTTGCTTACATTTTCATACGATAAAGATGCAAACAAAACGCTTAACACAAATTGACCCTAACATGAATGATGGGATAATACGCAAGTAATAATACATACCATCTGTTATTGTCTGTTTTCACATAAAGACCCATATCGTGGCCATTAACACACATTTTTTTAGATGCCAGAATTCCGTATTGTTGAAAATAGGCCACTGCATGCTCTTCTGTAGTAGGAAAGTCCCAAATTTTAATCATTTTGCCGGCAGAGAAAAAAAGCAGCATGCTTTAATATGTGCATTTACCGAAGCAAAAATGGATGGCTTCCGCTTTAGTGACCAAGGTTTGCACAGTGTGTTGTGATGCCATAGTTTTCGATTATTGGCACAAAATCTACCTTTTGGTGACAGTTTCGATTTCGACTGAAATGGTTGATGAGATAATACGTAAGTACCTTTGCATTTAGATAGAGATCACTTTTCTTTGAAATTTCTAAAACTATCCTGCTCATAGATAAAACATCATTATTTAGCATCCTAAAAGACGTACAAAATATTGTTAAAAACTGCCAGAGTGCTTTTGGACGTATATACGCCTTTCATTAGTGGCTACATGAGTGGTAAAGGCATGGAAGTTTATATATATAGAGAATAAAACAAATTTGCATAAAATATAAATGGTAAATGAACTTGCTAAAATAATTCATGAAATATACACTGAAATTGCAAAATAAGTTTAAATGCTTACGAATTAAAAAATATTACAAGAAAAGAACTTATACAAATTTTAGAAAAACGTCACGCATGATATTCCTGAGAATGACGTCACAAATAACTTTTAAGAGATTTGAATTGCATAGAGTCGAGAATGAGTCACCAAGCATAACTTAAAATTTGAACAGGATCAAAATTACAAATTTATTCACGTTAAATATAAATAAACAGGGATTCATAAAGAAGAATACTACGTGGATTGTTACAACGAACTAAAAGGAAAGTTTTCCAAAATAAGCAGGAATTTATCATTAACCACATATTGAGAAAGAGCCGTAGAAAGTTTGTCACATTTGACATCACGAGCGTGTTCCGCTAAATGGATGCCAACAGTATGTTTTGTACTACCGATGAACTGTTGTGCTTTTTGTACTACCGCGATTAAAATTCATTTTAATCGCGCATTTAATGTTTGCTCTTCTATTTCTGCTTTGACTGATGAAATTAATTTTATTATTTTATTATTTTTATCTAAATGGATGCCAACAGTATGTTTTGTACTACCAATGTAAAATTTATAGTCACCAGCAGGGGATAACAAGGGAAGGACATACACCCCAGCAAAGCTTTTAAAGTCATCAAAATTTCCAAGTTTATCGGATCGAATACGATTAAATAAACTGGTAATATTAGAGTGAGCGGGTTTGAAACCAAATTCATGACAGAAATTAATAAAAGGACGAAAAATCCTAGGATGGTAAGGAACACTAGATTTATGGACTAAACGATCTTTAATAGCAACAAGTTTAGTATCAGCTTGAGTGAATTTAAGATGAACGTGGGCGAAGATCTTATGAATAAATTCAAAAGAATAAGCAGTTTAAAAATAAAAGCCAAGTTTAAAAATAAAATTAATTTCATCAATTAAAGCGGGGATAGAAGAGCAAACATTAAATGCGCGATTAAAATACGCATTAAAAGAAGCTTTTTTAGAGGATACAGGATGGAAAGAATTAGCGGGGATACTGGAGTTAGTAAAAGTGGATTTACGGAAAACAGTAGTATGAAAACCAAAATCAGAACGGGTGACCAGAATATCAAGGAAAGGCAAGGAACAGTTAGATTCATGCTCAACAGTAAAATTAATCGAAGGATAGAAATCATTAACTTTATCCAAAAGGTGAAGGAGATCATTTAAATCATGATCCCAGATAATAAAAACATCATCCACGTAACGGCACCAAAGAATAGGTTTAATTGTTAAAGAAGGCAAAATCTCATTCTCGAGCTCCTGCAAAATTTCATCAATTTACTTTTTAAAACTAAATTTAATCCTACTAGTACTCTCCATAGTTTTGATGTCGTTTCCCTTTTCCCTACTATCCCCATTAACATTGCTATTGATATTATTGCCAAAAAACTTCGTAGTCACCAATGTAAAATCCCCATTATTGACGCAATCACTTCTGATTTGAATATTATTGCGGAAACATATTACTTTGCTTTCCGTGACGCTATTTTCTTACAAACTTCTGGCGCCCTTTATCTGGTATTTTGGGCGAGGCCATTTTGCAGGAGCTTGAGAATGAGATTTTGGCTTCTCTAACAATTAAATTTATTCTTTGGTGCCGTTACGTAGATGATGTTTTTATTATCTGAGCTCGTGATTTAAATGATCTCCTTCACCTTTTGGATAAAGTTAATGATTTCTACCCTTTGATTAATTTTACCGTTGAGCATGAATCTAACTGTTCCTTGCCTTTCCTTGATGTTCTGGTCACCCTTTCTGATTTTGGTTTTCATACTTCCGTTTTCCGTAAATCCACTTTTACTAACTCCTGTATCCCCACTAATTCTTTCCATCCCGTATCCTCTAAAAAAGCTTCTTTTAATGCATATTTTAATCACGCATGTAATGTTTGGCTCTTCCTCTTCTATTCCCGCTTTAACTGAGGAAATTAACTTTATTTTTAAACTTGGCCATGAGGCTGCTTATTCTTTTGAATTTATTCAAAAGATCTTCACCCACGTTCGTCTTAAATTCACTCAAGCTAATACTAAACTTGTTGCTATTAAAGATCGTTTAGTCCATAAATCTAGTGTTCCTTACCGTCCTAGGATTTTCCATCCTTTTATTAATTTCTGCCATGAATTTGGTTTCAAACCCGCTCACTCTAATATTACCACTTTATTTAATCGTATTCGATCTGATAAACTTGGAAATTTTGATGACTTTAAAAGCTTTGCTGGGGTGTATGTCGTTCCCCTGTTATCCCCTGCTGGTGACTATAAATTTTACATTGGTAGTACAAAACGTACTGTTGGCATCCGTTTAGCAGAACATGCTCGCCATATCAAATCTGGTAAACTTTCTATGGCTCTTGCTCAATATGTAGCTAATGATAAATTTCTTTCCGTTTTTGAAAAACTTTCCTTTTGGTTCGTTGTAACAATCCACTTAGTATTCTTTATGAATTCCTGTTTATTTATATTTACCGTGAATCAATTTGTAATTTTGATCCTGTTCAAATTTTAAGTTATGCATGGCGACTCATTCTCGACTCTATGCAATTCAACTCTATGCAATTCAAATCAAAATGCAATGCAATTCAAGTTATTTGTGACGTCATTCTCAGGAATATCATGCTTGACATTTTTTTAAAATTTGTATTAGTTCTTTTCTTGTAATATTTTAAAATTCGTAAGTGTTTAAACTTATTTTGTAATTTCGGTGTATATTTCTTGAATTATTTTAGCAAGTTCATTTACCATTTATATTTTATGCAAATTTGTTTTAAAATGGTCTCTATATATATAAACTTCCATGCTTTTACCACTCATGTAGCCACTGATGAAGGGCGTATATACGTCCGAAAGCGCTCTGGCAGTTTTTAACAATATTTTGTACGTCTTTTAGGATGTTAAATAAAAGACCTTCCACTTTTTAAAAAACGTTTTGTCCTTGGTTTTATCTATTGTATGCAGCATGATACTAATCTTAATTATCCTGCTCATTTCTGGGCCCATTTTCTACTTCCTTTTTTTTGCCTATTAATAAGAATTTTTCCAAATAATTTTGCTTGTATTGACAACAAGCTAGTTTTTGCATTTATATAGATCACTTTTCTTTCACATTTTTCTAATTATCATAACTTTCCACTGTTTAGGAATTTTCTTTCTTCAATGATATTTTTGAGCATAAATAACTGCTGGATTGTTCCACCTCCACTTCTTAAACCATTTCTGGGCCATTTTCTACTTTCTTTTTTAGCTTATTAATAATAATTTTTCCAAATATTTTTGTTCATATTGACAACAATCTGAAGATTCTCCAGTTTTTGCATTTTGTTAAATAACTTTTTGTTATTTTTCTAATTACCTATTCTTTTCACTGTTCAGGAATTCTGATATTTCAATGATATTTCTGAGCATAAACAAAATGTTAAACTGTTCCACCTCAATTTTGAAACTGACCTGCTCAATTTTGGCCATATTTTCTATTTCTTTCTTTAGCATTTTAATAAAAAAAATTCCAAATATTTTTACTTGTATTAACAAGAAGCCGATATTTCTGCAATTTTTGCATTTGGATAGAGGACCTTTGTTTGAACATTTTCTAATTACTGCCTCTTACCACTGTTCAGGAATTCTTATTGTTCAATAATATTTCTGAGCATAAATAAATGTTGTACTGTTCCACCCCCAATTCTAGAATCAGTCTGCTCATTTCTGAGCATATTTTCTACTTCCTTTTTTTACCCTATTAATAAGAATTTTCCAAATATTTTTGCTGGTATTGGCAACAAGGTGATACCTCTCTAGTTTTCACATTTGGATAGTTCACCTTTCTTTAGATTTTTTTTAATTACTGCCTCTTTCCACTGTTCGGGAATTCTCATTGTTTAATGATATTCCTGAGCATAAATAAATGTTGGACTTATCCATCCCCATTTCTAAAACCTGCCTGCTTATTTCTGGGCATATTTTCTACTTCCTTTTCTAGCCTATTAATAAGAATTTTTCCAAATGTTTTTGCTGGTGTTGACAATAAGCTAATATCTAAGTTTTCGCATTTGAATAGATCCCATTTCTTTGGAATTTTTCCAATTATTGCCACTTTCCATTGTTTGGGAACGCTTTCAGTTTCCCAAATTGCTTTATACAGTTTATGTAAATGCTTTAAAGACACGCTATCATCAGTCTTTAACATCTTAACTGTAATATTGTTATTTCTTCAGTAAGAATTTGGCCTGTAGGGGGTACCTTGGGACACATGATGGTAAGGCACCTTCTGACATCTGATGGAATTGTTTTTTGAAGTGACTGCTGTTTGTAAGGATTTAAATTTGCTGTAGATATTAAATTTAAGCCATTGTTACTCAAGAAACCTCTACATTTTTCATCAAGTCAAATGTTAGATTTTTCCCTCAGATTTTTTATTACAAATTCAATAAATGTGTGTTGCATATAATTGTGCTTAAAATCAGAGTCTGTTGTGTTAGTTATTTAAATTGGGCTAGCAAGATAACTAAACTTTGTTTTAGAAAAGTTGACATTCATTAATGTCACCTTGGGACACTGAGAGGGTTTTGAATAAAATATATGTATTAATTTTGTATAAGACATTTGAAATGGATTATACTTTAAGGGTTTAATGTATATGAGTGTGTGATTAAGACTGAATTATAAAAAATATTTATATAAATCAAAAACTGAAAAATGTCCCAAGGTAACCCATTCTATCTCTTATACATTTTTTTTTTTTAATTTCTAATGGCAGAGAATAAGACATACATTATACAAACAGAACACATATCCCGTACATATAACATGAACAATCAATATCTCAAACAAAGGCCAGAGCCATGAACCTGTTAGCCGTCATATGATGTTGCCCCAGTGCACCAGTGGGGGTTGGAACACACCGCGCTCAACATCACAACACCCATGTCCACAGGTGGGACTCAAACCAACAATCCGGCAATCGAGCGATCACTAGGAAATGCCTGCCTTGACCGTTCGACCACCGCGTTGACTATCTGTTATACAAGTATGACAAATTTTAGAATCGCTATTATGGTGCTTTGTAAAGTATAAATTATCTTGTGAATTTTGTGTTTACTTATATTTCTCTCTGTTCTTAAAGATTATGTGCTTTTACTCAATTAATTATTTAATATAAATGTAAGAATTTTCTTTTCAGGATTATTCTTTAAATCTAGAAATTGTCAAAGAATTGACAAAAGAGTTCAAACCAAATTTATTACTCTTAGAATCAGGTGGTGATAACCTTGCTGCAAATTTTAGCCGTGATTTGGCTGATTACATAATCTACGTAATTGATGTTGCTGGTAAGTAATGTGTTAAATATCTGATTTTTGTATTGAAGTTTCATAATCTTCATTTTAATGAGTAAATATATTATGCATGTATGGGAACAAAAGCTTCTATAAAAAAGTCATGTTTCTCATTATTTGAAATATGATATTTAAATGTGTGAGGGACACCATTATAAGAATCTCAGCATTTTGAATAAAAACTGGTGTCTCTTGGGGGTTTTGTCAGTTGTCTTATTTTGTGCAAACAATTATAAAACTTTGGAAGTATTCAAATAGTTTTTTAATTTCTCATTTTTTATGTACTTTATTGAAAAACTTGAAGCAACATCTAATAAGAATTGATCAATTTTAACAAAGATTATATTTTTTTATCAGTGTGAAATGCTTAGATTGATTGCTTCCAATATGGAAAAACTATCATAAGCAAAGTCATGATACGCTTTGAGAGCATAAGTTCTCATTTTATGACTTTCCTTCTGATAAGATACAGTATTTGGAAGCCTGAAGCACCATGAAATTATGCCTCTTTTCTTTTTTTAATATAATTTCAAAGCATTCATCTTTAAAAATCTGATGTGGGCAGCACATGAATTTCCTTATATAATGCAATGAATTTACTACTTTTACAGTAAAAAAATAGATTATAGTAGTTATTTATATTCTTTCCAAGATATTGAATTTTCGCCAATGAGTCGTCATTTTCCATGGCGTCATCATCAATGAGTCGTCATTGATTTAGCATCCATTTGGCGAGTTTTTCGTTAATTTAGCAGCATTTAAAAAATGTCGCCAAGTTGGCAACATTCCACCAAATTTGTCGCCAAAATCTCGCCAAGCATTATGGACGAAGAAATAAGTTATTCTTATAGCAGATAAATAACTATTGGCGTTCAAATACAAAAGTATTACTTAAAGTTTCTTTTTTCATGAATGGAACGAGCTAGATCCACGAAAATGATGTCACCTAATTTATTGCATGGTATTACATATGAAAAGTGAACATGTTTCTCAATAGGAAATATTTTTTTCTTATTTTATATGACTTTTTGATAATTTTTTTGAAAAATGTGCAATATCTCGAGAACGGTGCATGTTAGCATTCTAAAATTTATGTCTATTGTTTTCTAATGAAAAATTACAGATGAAATGTCTATTTGCATAACTTTATTAGCGGTTTTGATTTTTTGACAATTTTTTCAAAATTTCACTCAAAATTTAGGGGAGTTCTGAGCATTCGGTTGCGTATAAACTTTTGAAATTTGATTTTTTATTTCCAAACCTGAAAATGATTTTGTATTTCAACTGATTATAAATAATTTCATCCCCCAATTTGAATTTCAGCATTACCAATTTTTTCCCATTAATTAATTACCATTTCATAATTTGTTAAACTATAGAAAGTGAAGAAAAATGAAATTCTACATATTTATACTAAATTATCTAATTTTCACCAATTACAAAATCAGACACCAGGTCTGAATGGGTCCCTGAGTTTTGAACTCCTCCTCATAAAATCAAATCCTGTATACACCATTGGAAACAATCATTCAATTGAAATAAATCTGACATGACCAACACATGACAATGACCAACACATGACCCTACAACTAACAATTTTTAATTTTGTTGAAAAGCAATAGATAACACAGGAGTGTTCCTATAATCTGAGCTGGAGAGAAGTAAAAATATATGAACTTATAAATTTTAATAATTAAACCAAACTTTCACTTAATGGCTCAATTTTGAGAGATATCTTGTCTGCATACCTATGCAATATAGGGAAAGCACAGATTTTATCCAAGATAATGGTGATAATAGATTTTCAGAGTCACATGTATTAAAAGACTCCCTACTTGATAATTGCGTATAAAAACAATAGGCTTCCAGTGTTTACGGATTGTGATTTTTGTACCAAATTTTGTTCGAATCGGTCCATTCGTTCATCAGTTATAGTCTCCACAGCTCACTGACACACACATACATACACACACATACTTTCACACACACACAAATACACAGACATCACTTCAAAAATGTTTGATTCATGATCAGGGATGCTTGAAATGTGCTCTTCCGTCGAAAACTCGAATTCGAATTTTCGACCCCGTCACAATACTTTCCTTATACATTATGTATATAAAGAAAGTAAAAATATACTATTGCATATAATAAAATATGTTATACTAAATCATTGCTAAAAAATATTTATCATATATTCCAATGCTTCAAACATTTTATTTTTTAATTTAAAAAAAAAATTAAAACAGTTTTGACAAATGATATTACATGAATAGTCACTTCATATGTAATTTGATATTTAATAACAAATAGAATATTTTATAAGGCAATAATATACATCATTCTCAAAATGTTGTATGTTTTTGAAAACTTAATTTTAAAAATTGTAAAGTATTTAATACATATTCATAAAATTATCAAGTAGGGAGTCTTTTAATATATGTGACTCTGAAAATTTATTATCACCATTGTTTTGGATAAAATCTGTGCTTTCCCTATATTGCATAGGCATGCAAACAAGATATCTCTCAAAATTGAGCCATTAAGTGAAAGTTTGGTTTAATTATTAAAATTGATAAGTTCATATATTTTTACTTCTCTCCAGCTCAGATTATAGGAGCACTCCTGTGTTATCTATTGCTTTTCAACAAAATTAAAAATTGTTAGTTGTAGGGTCATGTATTGGTCATGTCAGATTTATTTCAATTGAATGATTGTTTTCAATGGTGTATACAGGATTTGATTTTAGGAGGAGGAGTTCAAAACTCGGGGACCCTTTCAGACCTGGTGTCTGATTTTGTAATTGGTGAAAATTAGATAATTTAGTATAAATATGTAGAATTTCATTTTTCTTCACTTTCTATAGTTTAACAAATTATGAAATGGTAATTAATTAATGGGAAAAAATTGGTAATGTTGAAATTCAAATTGGGGGATGAAATTATTTATAATCAGTTGAAATACAAAATCATTTTCAGGTTTGGAAATAAAAAATCAGATTTCAAAAGTTTATTATCTCCAATGGATTATTTGGTGAGATATTCAACTGCAAAATTAAGCTGAAAAGAAATGAAAGCTGCAAAATAAGCTGAAAAGAGAATTTACCGTAATATTTAATAAAATACAAATTTATATTAAAATTTATTGAGATCCACAGAACCAATATCAGTACATGGGCTATTAAAATGTTTTGAATTCCACAGAACTATATATATATAAACAGACTTCAATTTTTGAATTAATAGAAATATTTTTTACTGTAAATGGATAGAGTAAAAAAAAGTGCAACTCTACATGTCTTACATAAAAACAAATTACATATTCTTGTAGTTTCATTTTCTTTCATTCTTTTCATTTTCTTCACTTCTTTATTTGGGGGGGGGGGGGGGGGAGAGACTGTAATCAGTCCCTTCTCTGTCATACGTCCTTAGCTGTTTCACTCCTGTCTCATGGAATTTCGTTTTAAACTGGTTGAATGAAATGAGTAGATTATTGTATCTTTGGAAATAATTTAGTGATTTGAATGACATTTCTTTGAATGACATATCATATGGCTTTGTTCTGGTAATTAAAAGAAGCTTTTTCATATTTAGTGAAATCTATATAAATAAAATTGAAAATCTGTTTGTCTCATCATCATGGGAGAACAGCTGAACCAAATTTAATGAAATTTTGTGGGTAGCCTTGAAATAGCCCCACTTAAAACTTAGTCCATGTTTCAAGTTTTGAAGACCAGGGGTTGTCGAGATATTATTGGAATACGAAACTTTTCCCGGGAGTTCTACTTACTCTCTAACTCCCTGGTTCCTCCAAATGAAAAAGGTTGGAAATTGCTGGTTTAAAATGTGAAAGTGAACTTAAGCTCTATCTCTGAGTTTCATGGGAGTTTATTGTGCTTATCAGTCACTTTTGAAAATCACAGGTTTAAAACATGAATTTAAATGGAAACTCTATTACCATGGTTTAATTTTTCACAGGCTACTCAATGAAAAGTATTAAGAAATCAAAATGGTTATTTACTTATCAGCATTTTATTATGAAGATTCTTTCTTACATCATGTTGCTCAGCAATGCAATTAAATCAAATGTGTTTGTTAATTTTTATTATTTTTTTGATTTGAATAATAAATAAATGGATATAAAATATATCTTATAAATGAATGGTTTGGTTTTTCTTTATTTTTATATTAATTGCAGACTGCGTACATCACTTTCATTGACGAAAATGTTGTCAAATTGATAAAATGATGCTAAATTTATCAAAATGACACCGAATCAATAAAAATTCAATATTTTGCATAATTAAGTACAATTTTTTAGATAATCTCTGTTGTTTTGTGAGAATTAAAAGTTTTATTTTTGCTAAATTTGTTTACAAACGACCAGGGTACTTTATTTTTCAAATCTGCCTGTGAAGATCATTTTGTATATCAAGCCCAGAGATTCTTATATATGTTTTAGAAAAATTAAATTAAATATTTTAATAGAATATTTTGAATAGCAAAGTCATTTAGAATACTATAGGAATTTACACATCATTGTGAATGTTAAGTTTCTTTATATTATATTTTCCATACTATGAACGGGTATATTTCTAGTCATTCATAAGAATACAGGTTTCTTCTTTTGTTGGTATGACTACTCTGTCGCTGCTATCCTGAAAAATGAAAACAATGCCCTTCCCAAATTATTATATAGAGAGAGCATTTATTTTTCAGGAATGTTTTAAATTTCATATTTTAATGGGTATGTACATGTTATAAAGTGAAGTGAGAGGAGAGTTGAGTTTGGGCTCAATTTTGAGAGGCTGTGCATACCTAAGCCTGATATATTTGATTTCTAGGCCTCTCCGGCTCAAACTTTTTATTGTAATATATTAAGCCCAAATCCACCAATTTTGAAATATGCCTATAACTTTCTCATTTAATTATTAATAATTTTCAAAAATTTCCTCTTATGATGATTAAGGTTAGATATCCAACACAAAAATTGCATAAATACTTTGCTCAAGCTTAAGATTTATTACACACTACACTATATCATACCTGCCAACTTTTACGCATTATGCGTAAAATTTACGCATTTTAACTGCTCTTTACGCTTTAACGCATATATTGCTATATTTTACGCATTTCCGCATTTATTTGAAATGTTTAACATTACTAGGAAATCAATCTCCGGCGAAATTCTCCGGCTTTTTTTGTTTGAAATTTATCAATTAACCAGACATGGTATAATTCCTCAGAAACGTCGATTTTCTACTTTTTTAGCACTGATATATACCATACCCGGGATCGTAGTAAATCCATAATAAAATGCAGGGTAATGCCAATCAAATTAATGGAGATTTACGGCCGCGTGTAATGTAAATTAAGATCTCGATAGCTTATTTTATGAAAGTAATAAATATACTTCTTCACAGGTTGTCTAATTCAGCATTAATCGCTAAAATGTTATTTTGTTCATTAATTTCGTATAAATACTGCGATTGTGCAACTCAGTTTGTTCTCATGAATCGCCGAGAGTACAATAGTAACTTTTTCTCTATATTGCATTTTTGATTGACTAAACTAGCTTATTTTTATATTCTGATTAATTATTACGGTTAATTTCATAATTATTTTCGCATAAACAGTGCGATTGCGCAATTCAGTTACTTCGCGTGAATTGCCAAGAGTACGTTAGTATCTTTTTCCATCCATCTCCATCATTTAAATGTTGCATATTATAGATCGACTAAACTAGCTTATTTTCGTATTATGGCTAATTATTAATGTTAATTTTTTAATTATATTTGCATAATATAAATTTTTCTATTTAAAAAATGGGTATGAACTCTGTGAAGGGATATTTTCCAAAAAGTGGTATTAAAGCAATGATTTAGGCAAATAAAAAGGAAACCATCTTGGCAGGAATATAATTCAGTGCTATATATATATATTTTTATTTATTTATTTATTTTTTTTAAATTAAAGATCAATATTTGTTATTCTCCTTAGTGGAAACCTGTGTTTTGCCAAACATAAATATTTGTTTTCATTGTAAAGTAATTCTCACCGGATAAAACCTTTATATATTTTTGTTTTATAATTTATTGTCCTGAAACTTTATAAAATTGGTGTCCTGAATTTTCATATTCTACCAGTACTATGTCTGATATTTAATACAGTATTTTTTTAATGCAGGTACTTGTACATAGTTAAATTCATTAGAAATGTCGTTTGAACATGTAGTTTAAAAAAAATCATTATAAATGTCATTCTCGCAAAATTTTACACATTACAATTTTCCCAGGTTGGCAGGTATGCTATATGGCCACACACATTCACACAGCAATTTGGCAGCTTTAGAAATTTATATTCCAGAGACAGTTTACAACCCAAATATAAACAACTTCCTTAAAAACAACATAAACACAAAATTAATAGTGCTGGCTAGTTTCGAATAAAATAAGAATAAAATAAACAGTTTTCTTGTCAGGGCAAATATGAAACACAATCTTCACTTGTTAGAGTAGGATTAATAACTAGTTGCCAATCTTGTCAAATAACATTTCAGAAACCTATTTGTGGTAACATTTTAGTAATAAAATAAAATCTGATTATTTTTGGTTTTTAAATTTTATAAACATTTCCTAATCATTAAAAAATTAGGAAATGTTTATAAAAATATTCATTTTAAAAATGTTTATTGTGTAAAAGTAGAATAGCATAACTAAATAAAAGAGAAATGAACATAATTATTTGGAGCCTGAGCATGCCCGAGCCTAAATTGTAGATAGTACAATAGAGCCTGATTCAGGCTCGAGATTGCGCTGAGCCCACCTCATTCTAGTGTGGATATAATAACTCAAGAGCAAATGTTTATCATTATGATATTTATATGTAGATGCATTTTTAAAAAACTAGATCTAGTAATCATTTTGTAATCATTTAGTATCATTTTTTAATTCATATGATGAAGAACTTGAATTGTTCGAAATTTTGATTTTCATGGTATTATTTCCTTCAGAAAACAGTAATACCTGGAACAATAATAGTATTGATGCATTAAACTGATAGTTTGAAATTCTCTGACATATAAACAGTAATATGTATTTGAATGTATCCACTTAACTGACCTATTACCAACTTATATTGTTTTTAAATATATAATGAGGAAACTTTAAAAAGAACAGCTTGCAAGGCAGAGCTTAAGATGCTGTTTTTACTATCTTTAATTTTACTTGATCTGGTGTTTGTTTGATTGTCAGTGTGTTTCAAATATCTGAATCCTTAATGAATCGGGTTTCATTAATCATAGTAGTATGAAATTTGGTATGTAGTTGTCTTTTGTGGTACAATTTAGTTCTTTGGATTCTGAACTTTATCGGACTAGCTCGTCCTGAGCCTGCCTTAGGAATATACTATTTTTTTTAAATAGCAGTCGAGAATCGGAAATGCTAGAAAATCTCAATTTGGCTTGTCATTGTCGTTTGTTATATATTTTAATTCTTTGAACTTTGAACTTTATCAGGCTAGACTGTTCTAGGCCCGTCAATGTCATAGGAATGTACTACTCACTTTGGAGGGACTAACTTGAGAACCAGAGCAGCTAGAAAGTCCAAATTTAGTATGTCATTGCCTTTTGTTGTATATTTTAAATCTTTGGATTTTGAACTTTATCAGACTAGCCTGCCCTAGACCTATCATAGGAATGTACTTGTTTTAGAAAGAATAACTTGAGAACTAGAGCAGTTAAAATGTCCAAATTTAATATGTCATTGCATTTTGCTGTATATTTTAATTCTTTAAATTTGAATTTTATCAGGCTAGCCCATCCTGAGGCTGCCATAGGAATGTATTTGTTTCTGAGAAATAACTCGAAATCCAAAGTAGCTAAAACTTCATATTTAGCTTATCACTGTCTTTTCATGTGTATTTTAATTTTGAACCTTATTTGCCCAGCTCTTTCTGGGCCTCCCGTAAGAGTGTTTTTATTTTTTGAGGAATAACTTGAAAACTGGAGCAGCTAAAAAGTATCATTGTCTTTCATACATTTAAGTTACAGGCATTTTAATAAACACATTTTTTATACATTTAAGTTAAATACAATAGTAAAAAGGGGTACTTTAAAAACTGTTTTTCTTTTACTTATTTGGTTGCAATCAAATTTGCCATCTATCTTTTTGAATTTTTTTGAAGTATCTATTTCTCAGAATAAACTATAGACAGAGCTTTGATGATGGCTGATGTGGATTTAGCATTGAATTTCAAGGGATATAGGGAAGTTCACTAAGAATTTCCATTTCCTTTTCCATTTTTAGTTTAAAAATATAATTTTTTTTTAAACATCTATTTTTCAAGATTCATTATAAATTGAGCTTAGATGATAACTATTATGGATTCAGCATTAAATTCTAGAGGAGCTAGAATAGTTAGATCACTACGAATTTCCAGTTTAGATTCCTTTTCCACTTCCACTTCACAAATTTTCCTTCTTGAAACATCTTTTTCTTAGAATTGGCACTAAATAGAGTTTAGATAATGACTAATATGGGCTCAGACTTGGAAGGGAGTAGGGCAACTCACTAAAAATTTTTGGTTCCGGAGATGTCACATTCAATTAAAAAAAATCTACATTTCACTTGTAACATTTATTTTTCAGGATTGATTATAGAAAAATTAGATGACAACTGATATAGATTGAGCAATAAATTTATAAGATAGAGGGAGTTCACTAAGGATTTTCAGTTCTGAAGATGTTATATTTGATTTAAAAAAATACATTTTCCTTAAATCATCTATTTTGTTTTTGGACTGGTTATAGATAGAGATGATGGCTAATATGTACTCAAATTCTGGAGGGAGTAACAAATTTATTAAGGATTTCCACTGTGATTTTTTATTTCTAATTTTGGTTTTAAAATTATCATTTAGTTTGAAACATCTATTTCTCAGCTTTGACTATAGATAGAACTTAGTTGATGACCGAAATAAATTCAGCATCAAGTTTCTAAAAGGGTTGAGGGATTCACAAAGGATTTCAGCTTCTGGTTCAAAATTTTTCCATGAAACATCCATTTTTTCATAATTATCTATAGCTAGAGCTTAGATGAAGACTGATATGGATTCAGCAGTAAATTTTTATTGGGAATAGGGGATTTCATTAAAGATTTCCACTTGAGCTGACAGTTTAGATTAAAAAATTCAAATTTTTCTTGCAACATCTGTTTCTCAAATTGGCTATAGCTAGACTTCAGATGATGATTGATATGAATTTAGCATTGAACTTCACAGAAGGTAGGGGGTTCAATAAGAATTGTATGAAAAAGTTGAAGGCATGTACTCCAAATAGTTGTTGTTTTCCCACAAATCCAAATTTGTTAATTTGCATCTAAAGTCGGTCGCTTGTTGGATACTTAAATTTATGACTAAATATCTGATTATTGTCAATTTTCAGGTTCCAAACAATTTTTTAACTTTATAGTTTCTAGAAACTTTTGCATGAAATAGTTCTAAGAAATGCCTTTTAGGATTTCTAATGGATAACAGAGCTGCTTGAAATGATTTTGAAGACATTTTAATGCATGTTCACCATGTTCCCATCTTAGAAATGACATTTTTTTTTTTCTGAATGGATATTGAAACTTGCATTGAGAAATAAAGTACGCACCATGAATAACATACTTTCTTGCACTAGCAGGAGACATAGTATTTTAAAATGTTCATTTATATTAAAAACAACTAAACGCATGTTGGAAATAAAGAAATGACAGGTAGGTAATAAATACACTCATCAAAAATGAGTAAAAATTGTATTTTCCCCTTACCTGTTAATAGCAAAGTTCCAAAACTTTAAATAGATGTAAAACAAAACTCTAAATGGTGTTCTTCAACTGGCTATGAAATCACTGCTTTCGACATCCAATGGATGAAAGGAATGATTTTTTGGGCAATATTGTAATATTACAGATTCTCAGGGACAAATGTGCACCAGCACTTTCACAAAATAATATTTTTAAAATTTGTACAAAGGATTTTTACAAGTTTAAAATTGTAATTTCTTAAGCTTCACTCATTTATTTACATTATTTAAGCTTTTTACTGATGTAATTAAAAGATGAAAACTAAACTGGGGAACAACGACAAATATGACAAATCTGCAATTTTATGAAGTCAAAAGTAATTACATTAAATACTATTGGAAAACATTACATTATCATTTAATATAGTTGAAATATACTTTTTTGTTGAAAACTATATAGAACACATTTTTTCTAAAGAAAAACACAAAAAATATCTGTTATTTATTATTATTGTTTTTTTAAAGCCAAGGGACACAAAATTGACAATTATCAGATATTCAGCCCTATACAACCTAGTTTTTTTAACATACATGTTTTATATTTCTAGGTGGTATGTAATTTTTGACATGTTTATTTCATTATAGGAGGAGACAAAATTCCTCGTAAAGGTGGCCCTGGCATCACTGAAAGTGATTTACTAGTTATAAATAAAGTGGATTTGGCAGAGGCTGTTGGTGCTAGCATCGAGGTAATATGAGCAGTATTTTCCAAATAACAAGAAATTTCATTTGTTTTTAGATAGTTTTGGCTACGGAAATTTCTTGTTTGAAACAAAATATTTGATAAATTTTATAACTATTATTTTTTTCTGGAAATAAAATAAAATGCCCCTCTTTGTGAATCCTTTCTGTGCAAACCACACTCAAATATTCCAATTGGTTCTCTTTTATAAATTATTAAAATGTTTGCACATGTATGCCTCTCCCTCATTATATGTAATGCAAACATCAACCTACAGAACACTGAAGCAATGTCTTTGACAGAATTTTGTTTTCTTTTCTCAGCTGATAATAGGTAAATGGTGATTATCAAATGTCAGGCTGTTTGGAAAATATATTTTAAAAATGCTTGAATTAAAAATTATATTTTGAAAGGATGCTCATAGTTGTATCAAATAAGGATTTATTTATAAGAAGTAATAAAAAAAATCTCTGTTATACAGTATAAGTCATCTCTTTCCTTAATTACTACAGGTTTTAAACCTGTGGAGCTTATAATTTTGATAAGTCTTTGGAAAATTGTAAAGTTTTATTTCACAAAGTCTGGATTGGCACGTTGTCTGTAAAAGTTGAGAAGTTATAATTTAAATAAAAATATCCTGAAGACACGTACATAAATTGCTCTTTATTTAAAAGCGAATAATAATTTCATGTATAAGATGCTGATATGTGCCATTCTAAAGATTTTAAATATTTTTTATTTAAATTGAAAATAAGTGTAAATATCAGTTATGCTGACTCATTATTAAATGAATGAAAAAGGGAGTGAAATCTCTGGACTGAATGAAGCAGTTTCCATGAAATCCAACATTCTTATTTCATTCAGAAACTACAATTTGCCTATTAATTTCCCTGCAAAGTTAAGTCATAAGAAAGTTCTATTTTTTTTCTTTACTGTTTTCTTGCAAAATTTAAATTTGTGTTTATAGGGGCCTCCATAGCCATGGCCTAAAGCCACAAGGCTATAGGGACCCATACGGTAATATTATATTATTTTTTAATATTAAATTGTAATTTGGCTTATGCTGAAATTGTTAAAATTATTACAAAATAATAATATTAGTAACACATTCTTTTAACTTTTATGCATTTACTATTCTGCATTTACTATTCTGCATTTACTATTATGCATTTACTATTCTGCATACTAACTCTTATGCATTTACTATTTTCATTTTGGTTACAAGATGATTCTTATAGCATCTGCCAGGCTTTTTCTTCTGATACCTTTGTTAGCCATAACTCAACATATTTAGAATAATGAGGCTGGTCTTATTCGTTTTTGTCACTGAAAATTATGTATAAAAGAAGTATTTAATTAACACATTTACACATATGTAGTCTCATCAGTTTCTGTTGTTTTTGCAAGCCATTTGGATAAAAAGGAAATGCTAGTTCTAATTTCTTCAATCTCACCAAAATCTAATCAGTATTAAGATTAATGCATAAGTAACTTGATATTATATAAAATTTCCAGTATTTAAGTGATTCTCTTTTCATTCAGCGATTTATCGTTAAAACTGTGCTAAGTTACTGAAAATCTAATAAGTGAAACATTCCCAGAACGGTTTAACATTTATTTAATATATTTAGTTCTATTTGTATACTTATTTACAAATTTTTCGTGTTTTGTGGACTATTTTGAAATGTAGGATCATTTCTTTTTTTTTCCATTAAACCAAAATCCAATCTAATTGGTAACCCATAAGTGATGTAAACACCAAATTTTTAAGACATTTTGTTGGATAGTTTTTGTGCTAGAGTAGGTACAAACATTGCACAGATAGACAGACAAACAGAGATGTTACTCTAAAAATATACACTGCTGGACAATTGCTAAGGACGGATCACAAATTACAATGTAGCACAACATTAAGTGGGGGTGAAGGCCCAGTAGGATAAAATATTGTTGCCACACTGTTCGGACATTAGAATAAAGATCATTTATTGTTCTAGAAAATACAGAAGGTTTTGAAACATGTGAAAGGAAAAAAGTGTTCATTTGATGCTGTGTATGGAGAAATGGAAAAATGCATATGAACGGCAGCAAGCATCTTTGAGAAAGGTGTCAGTACAGGATATGCCCATCGTGGAGTGCGATCCAACATTCTACATGTCATGTCATGCTTTGCACAACATTATTCAGCAGGGCCAACGGCCGTACCGTGCTGAAAACACCGGTTCTCGTTAGATCACCGAAGTCAAGCAGCATCGGGCGCGGTTAGTACTTGGTGGGTGACCACCTCGGAACACCGCGTGCTGTTGGCCATCTCGGGTGCGGTATCCCCGTGGTTTGCGCGCTAGATTTGCACGCTGCCACAAATGCCGCCGTGTTCATGCGGAGTACGATCACGTTAAACATGTGGGTCCGTAAGTCCTTCCGAGAGGTTGGTGGTAGGGGAAGGAGGGTACGGTCCCTGTGGATGCCTCCCCCACTGGGTTCCGGTCTAAATTGGGTGGCACTTCCCGGCCGTCCATACAGTTACCTTACACCTTTCTGGTAGGTCGGACGGTCTGGGTCTCAACAACAACAACATTATTCAGCAGCTGTTGAGGCAAGTTATCCAACTCCTCTATCAGTACACGGATGAGGGTGTTTTTGTTTGAGGGTGTTTTTGTTTGTTCGACCAACAAGTCTCCTCCCCAAAGGATCCCAAATATTTTCAGTGGGGTTTAGATCTAGAGAACGTGCTGACCATATGAGACATTGAATATCCTTGTTGACTAAACAATCCTGAACAGTGAGTGTTCAATAACATGGTGTGTTGTCGTCCATGAAAACAAATTTATCACCGACAGCACCACGGAAAGGCAAACATGAGGCAGTAAAACTTCATCAATGTATCGTTGGCCAGTCATAGTCCCAGTTGCAACCACATGTAGGGGCATGTGGCCATTGATCATAAATCCGGCCCATACCATGATACTGCATGTCGGATATCGGTCCCTTTCCTGGATATTTTCGGGACGATAAGCAGTACCACTCTCATACCAGATCAGTTGGCATCTACAATCCGATGACAGACTGAACCTACTTTCATTTGAGAATAGAATGACTGCCTAGTCCTGTTCTGTACAATTGCGATGCTCACTACACCATTGCAAACAGGTGGTACTGTGCAGTCTGGACAATGGGACACACACAACAGGTCTACGGGCATATAATCCTCCTTCTCCCAAATGTCTGGCTACAGATTTTTAGGAGATCCACTGTCTTGTGGTAGTAAGAAACTGATTTGCCACCTGCTAAGCTGTGGTGTGCCGGTCCCTTTTTGCTGATAGGACAATGTACCTGTCTCCTGCAGGTGTCGTACTTCTAACACTACCTCCCCCTTGACTCTTGCTACACATTCCAGTTATTTTAAATGCTTACCACAGCCGTGAAACAGCACTGTGGGTGATGGTGAACTCCCTGGCAACATTTGTTATGTTTTGCCCTTCTTCGATCTTTCCAATAATGCGTCCATATATAAAATCATCTAAGTGATATTGGGAAGACATACCGAAAATTTCAAGTTTGTCAATTAAATTTTTCCTGTAAAACTTTCACTTGGAACAATAACTGTCCACACATGTCAAATCCTTTAAATTCCTTATCAGCGCTATTTCACGATGAACAAGTGTGAAAATGAAAAATTTGCATATGCACACCTCTTCTTACTGTATCCCACACTTATTCTAATTTTCCACATTTTGCTCCCTTTCATTTTGTGGTTGCTATGGGTGACAGTGTCATCCATCCTTAGCAATTGTCCAGCAGTCTATATATATATATTTTTTCATATTTTAGGTTTCTCAAAACATGCAAATTTGAGAAAAGCAAGATTTTCAATTTTATCCTATTTCAATTCCAGTACTTTTCCTATACATTGCCATATATGTTCGAAAAGCAAAAGCAGTGAGGAATTTCTGGTGAGGATGGGAACCTTCAAACAAAGATGACCTAGGAACTCCAAAGCTCATGGTTCAATACTGAAACCAGTCAAAATAGTATGTAAATGAGATAAACCATTTTCAAATTATAAGCACTCATTATACACATATCTACAAAACATATATTTTAATTCCCATTATTCCATGGTAAGTTGTTTGAGAATAAAACTTATATTAAAACATTCCCTGAATCCAGTCTCATTGCTTGAAAAAAGTTTCACCAAATTAGATTACGTATATCAGGAGATATTGAGCATGAAAGCTTATTTTGAAATTTTCACTTTTATACATTAAAGCAATGTAAATTTGAAAATATTTTTAGTTATAAACCTGCCCCTTGAAGGATAAAACTCGCATCAGAATATTCCCTGAACGTAATCTCTTGCCTGAAAAAAAATCATCAATGTCCATCATGTGGTTCAGCGGATATTAGAATTAGAATCATGTACTGAAATTTTCCCTTTTATATATTTTATGAATTTAGTATTCTTTAATTAACTAATCAAAAATTTAATTCTAGGTTATGAAAAGAGATGCAGGAGTGATGCGGCAGAGTGGTCCCTCTGTCCTTACTGAAGCAATACATATGAAAGGGGTTGAAACTGTTGCTACTCACATACTGCAGAGCTATAGTGAAATGGTAGATAAAAGTCTAAAGCCACCATTTTTGTAATTAATGTTTTATTAATGCAATGTATACTAGAATTTAATCAAAAATAGATTTAGATGGGATATTTTGTTGAAGTATAGTCAAATATGAAATAAATTTTTCTGGAATTAATCTAAAGTTATGTATAAAATTTAATCTGGAATTTAGTTCAAAATAGATTTAGTTGTGATATTTTGCTTATATATTTAAGTGCAGTTTCCAGTCTCCATCTTAATAGTTTTAAGAACGTAATAGATTTGTGCATTTAATACTGAATCTCTTGTATTGCATTTTTTTTTTTTTTTTTTTTTTTTTTTTTGCAAATATAGAAAATGTATTTTTATCTGTGTTGCTTTCAACATATTTTTCTTGTAGATTTCTTTTGTAGAAAATGAGTTTTAATTGCACATGTGTTTTTGTTAAATATATCAAAATTTATTGAATAAATGAATATAAGTGTGCATATTTCATTTTTATTATTCTGTGCCATATAATGGGAAAGTACAACAAATTCATTACAGGAGCATGATTTTGAGAATTAGCTATTCTTAAGCTTTTTAAATATAGTAACATTGGAAAATGCAAAAAGATTTTTCAATTAAGGTTTAGTTTTCACAAATTTCTCTTTTATTGTGTGGATCTGATGAACATGAACTGAGGAGAGCTGATCCAATGCTGTTGAGTTAATGTAATGCTGAGTTAGCTTTTAATCTTTTCTAGCTGCTGTGCCTGCAGCTAGTGGTCACTATTTTATTATCATTAGTCACTTCTTTAGCAATTTTTTTTTAACAAATGAGCTAAAAATACATGTAACTAAAAATAACTAAAACATGGCCTATTCAAACTTAAAATATATACTCGTTACATGGCCTCGTTGCCTACGTACATCTTAAAGAAGTTGCAAGAACCATGTTTATACAATATTTAAAAAATGCATGATGTGCAACTTTAAATATTTTGCCAAAATATTTACAATTTAAAGATAAAGGTATTTACATTGTAGATAATAAAGTTTAATTTGTCACTTATATTTTAATCTATAATTCTCCTATACCAGTTGAATAATAGAGTAATGTAACCTTTCCTCCTGGATGTGATACATGTTCTTGTGGTAACTACAGAGAAAATGTTTTGTATCCAAGCTCTAATGTAATATTTTTAGTAGTACAGATATGTTTTTTTTTTCTCCTTTGAGATTGGGATAATGTTTTTCAAGTGGATGACAGAAAATTATCACATCCGTATATCATCAATTATGTGATTTTATTAGTTTTATTTCGATGGATATACATGCAATAAAATTTAAATTCTATGAATACATGCAACTTATTTGATTTTTTGGTGAGATAATTTATTCACAAAGTGAAGGCTTGTAAAATTTGAAACATCAAATGTTACATATTTTAATTTAATTGGCTGTAATCACATTAACTGAAAATTACATATTTCAAGAAAAATGTGCAAACATGTGCACTTGCAAAGGGTTAACAGGGAGACCCGTTCACATAGTGGGAAAGGGCTTGAAAAGTGAGCTCTGGGGTTAAGCATCAGCAGACAAGGGATTGAGTCCCAATGAGCATATTATACCTGCATAGCAGGTTAGACCAAAGATCTCACAAAGTCAGCTCTGGTGGTTAGTTAGCAGCAAAGAACAATGGCAAAATCCCCTAGTGCTATAAAAAAAAATCTATAATTTCGAAAAATTTGATTTCTAGTCATGTTGAATACTAAAATTTCTACCTAGTTCTAGTTTTTTTACATAACATACCCACATATAAAATTTCATGGTGGTACACACATTTGTTCTTGAGTTATGTTCATGATTCACAAACGCATTAATAGATGGACCTATTTTAAAAAGTGTTTGTAATGTGTTCGAGAAGTTTTAGTTAAAATATTGAACTAAAAATAATTTCTGGAAAACAATACTTTTTCTATCTAATAGTATGAAAAAATAGAAATAATTATGTTAATAAACAACTCAATTATGAATAGATTTTCATAAAATGTGTGGCAATTTTTGTTCATTTCAGCAATATGTAGAGGAATATAAACAAGAAAGATTAATCATGCATAAATCATTGATTATGAAACACTTTCCAACTGAAATGCAATTTTATTTTAACATCTCTAAAATGTGACAGTCAGTGCTGATATTTTTAAATTATCACAGTACTACAGTAATTTATTATACTTAAAAACTTAAAACTTCATTGAAAAAAACAACCCTAGAACACAAAATGAACTTTATTCAAGTGACATCTTCAGAATATAAATAGTCTGCCTCTCTATGTAAAATCAATGAGTATTTTATTTATATCATTTATATTTCAGACTCCAGAGCTAAATAATTTTATATGAAAAAAATTCAGCAATTTTTATGCACCTCACAATTTACAATCGCTTGATTTATTTACATTCTGCTTGCTATAGTATAGTGTTAAAATTAAACCTTGTTGTAGGAATAATCAAAGTTTTGGGATCATTTAAAATTTAAAATATTGTAATTGCTTTGGCACAGAATTTAGATACATGGATAATACTAAAAAATAAAGTAGTTTAATGATAAATGCAACACTAAATATAAATTTAAACAATCTTTAAATATCTATGGTAACAGTGAAAAAATGGAAGCCATATTTTATTTTGCAATGAGTCATGTGATCTCTTCATTTATCATGGGTGTAATTATTATTTCAATTTTTATGTAAAAAAACTAGCCAACATATTTTGCTGAAATATTTTCTGAACATTTTATGTAATAATTTAAATATTTCTTAAAACTTTCGAAGCAATTTGTGAATTTTAACTTCGCTTAAAAAATGTTTGGAAAATTAAGTCCCCATAGAATTCAATGTATTTCAATTTTTCAACCCGGGTTAGATCCGAAACTTATTGGGTGATATTATTTATTTTCATTTTAGCATCCCACAGACAGTCTCAACAACATACTAAAGTTTTTTTTTTGATAAAGTCATTTTTACCGCAGTTATCATGCAAACGGACAGGCAGAATGACCAAAGTCATAAACACTTTTCAACTATGTTGGAAAGTGTTAAAAATCATCACATAACATATGTTTTGATCAGAAAAATGTTAAGGACTAATTGTTTTTATACATTTCATAAAACTTTTTTTCAAGCTGAAGTCAGGTTTAGCATTTGAAAGTATATTTTGGATCTAGTACATTTGAGACTGGTCGGACTCTGTAAAAAGCTAAAATGTTGTTGATAGTATGCAAACCTCTTTTAGCAAGAGTAATATTTCTGGGTCTTACCCCATGCTACGTTTTTTTAGTAAATGTGCGTGTAGTTTTCAAATATGTTTAATTTTTCTTCATTTATTTTAGTCAGTCAATTTTTGTAATTACTTTGTATATTTAACAGCAAATGTAGCATAAGTACTTTGGTACTATAAGATTCCTAAGAAAGTCCTTAAGCCCTCAATAACTTTGCAAGGAAAAGTTCATAAATATACATGCTAGGTCTATCAATAATAAAGTGATCATGCCTACTTGAATAGGTGATGATAGCACCCCCTAGCAGATAATTTAAAAAGTTTGAATGACAAACTCTGCAACAAAGTGAGATAGATGGAAAAGCCAGGTACGAAGTTGTAGAGCATTTTCTAATCAGTAGAAATTGCCAGGAACACTCAAAATGAGTATCTATAATGCAATAAACACATATCAAAAAGTCATATCACCAGAGCATTTAACAGAAGGATGTGCAATGAGGATGTGCAATAAGGATGGGCAATAAGGATATGCAATAAGGATGTGCAATAGGATGTGCAATAGGATGTGCAATGAGGATATGCAATAGGATGTACAATGAGGATGCACAAATATAGTTGTAGAATATTGTCTAATCAGTAGAAATTGCCAGTAATACACAAAATGAGTATTTGTAAGACAATAAACACATGTCAAAAAGTCATATCATGCAGTAACTAAAGCCGAGATGAACAAACGTTGAAAACACGATTAAAAGAATTAGCAATAAAAGAGGCTTTTTTAGAAAAAATAGGTAGAGTGAACTCATGTTCAACTGTAAAATTAATAGAGTAGACTCATGTTCAACTGTAAAATATATCTTGGATACTATTAATGATTTTTACCCCTCTATTAATTTTACAGTTTAACATGAGTCTAATTGTTCTTTGGAATTTTTGGATGTCTTTGTCTCTCATGACTTGCTTGGCTTTCATACTACTGTTTTTCGTAAACCCACATTCTCTAATTCTTGTATTTTTGCTAACTTTTCTCACCCTATTTTTTCTAAAAAAAGCCTCTTTTATTATTTATTTTAATCGTATTTTTAACGATTTTCATCAATCTCCGCTTTAGTTACTGAAATTGACGTTATCTTTAGCCTTGGGTATGAGGCCACTTATTCTTTTGATTTCATTTACAAAATCTTTTCCACTATTCCCTATAAATTTATTTATCCTAGTACTAATCGTACTCCGTTTTCTGACATTTTGCCATATAAATCTAGCCTTCCTTTTCATCCGGTGATTTCGATTGTTTTTTTCAACCTCTGATTAAATTTTGTCATGAATTTAAATTTAAACTCACCCATCCCCTGCCGTTAGTACATTATTCAATCATATAAAATAAAAAAAACTGGCAACTGCTCTTCCCCAATTTGTTATTAATGATAATTTTCACTCTATGTTTGATAAGACATTTCTCTTAATTTGCTGCAATAACCCCCATAATATTTTACTTTATGAATTCCTTTTTCATTTATGTTTACCATAATTCTGTTTGTAATTTTGATCCTATACAGACCCTCATTTATGCTTGGCATCTCGTTCTCAACTCACTGTGTGTTAAACAATTATATGATTTTCTTTATATTTAGTGCTTTTATTCTTTTGAGTCAGATGAGATATCTGTTGGTTACCCTGTAATATTTGATCTTTTATCATTTATGTATTTTGTAATTAATTTTTTTTAAAAATATATCGATGTTATAAAAAGTTATTAATATGCAAGTTTTACCTCGTGGTTGTGGCCTGTATATTAAAGCTCATGTTCGCCAGTTATTTTTTACTTTGCCACTGATGTAGGACATAATAATGTCCGAAAGTGGTCTGGTTATGTAATTTTTATGTACATCATGGATGGAGATTTTAGTAAAGACATTTTAATAACAGCCAGCTTTGGTTGTCTTTATTTTTTTAAATTCCTGAATAAGACAGCTATTCACCAATAATTTTATTGCGTCAAATAAGTGCATTCTGCAACTATTCTAGGGCCAATTCCTACTCATTAGAGACAATTCTCTGTAATTTTGTAATTGGCTCTATTGTTTATTTTCCAAGTCCGAGTTGCCAAGCTAGTTGCTGAGATCGATATCTCAATTCTAAATTTTTCGTTAGGGGTGCTGAACTCATTTTTATTCAATTGGCCATGGTCACTTTACTATAGATAAATCTGTGTACACTCGGGGACTTTTCCTTACAAAGTAGTTGCAATTGCTTAATAACTTTCCTAGGAACCCTATATTAACTAGGGTGAGCCAACTGACTTCTAAATTGAAGCGTACACAAATTGATTGTAAAATGTTTCTTTGTTGAATAATATTTCATTGATTGCTTAAATTTTTACGACAGGGTTAAGAGAAAATTTTTAAGTCAGTTATTACAGTGTCTTAAAGTTGTGCAAACTCGAGACGCTTGAGTTCAAAATCTTTCTTGCAGTTTATTTCAAGTATTTGTTCACTATTGAAGTTCTCCAATATACGAAATTCAGAGTGAAAACTTATCAACCCCAAGGTCAACTATACCTGTACTTTGAGATTGATGTATACTGATAATAACATAGGCAAAAGAGTATAAAAATGCCTAATAGTTCCATAAAAAATTAAGTGTATGTCACTTGCCACAATATGAAGGCTCCTTTATAAATTTTTTTTATTTATTTTTTTTCTTAATAGGAAATTATCTTATTATTTTATTGAAATTTCATTTCTCATAGGATTATCAAGATTTAAATACATCATTGATATCTTCTAAATTCATGATTTTCTTGAATGCATTTAGAGATACGTACAGTCAACCCTCCTCCTTCCTATAACGTGATTAATTCATACTGCATTATAAGAAGCTAAGATTAGTGCAAATCAGATTAATATGTACCATGCTATATTGAAACTGCATACCGTGTTGTATAGAAACCGCATTATTAGAATCTCAGAATTAGTACAAAACAGAACAATTCATACCGCTTTATATGGAAACCGCTTTAAGTGAAACTAAGAACATATAAATCAGGCTGATTCATTCTACATTATATAAAACTGCATTTTTAGAGCACCATGTTATAATGAATACGGCTATGAAATATAAGTTTATAGATACAAAAGGCAATAAATATATATTTACATATTTCAAATTATCTTATTAATTCAAATTAAATTTGAGACTTCATATAAGAAAATTAAAAAACAATGTGAAATATAAACTTAATAACTTTTTTCCAACAAAAATCCTATTAACATTCATCATCACTATCAAATATTAGTGGCCTAATTCTTTTTCTTTTAATGTCCACTTCACTTTGCATATTTTCATTTTTGTTTTCAAATGTAGTTTTATTTTATAACTCTAACAAAATCTCTCAATAAGGAGCTAAGTAATTTTGTAATTCTCTTTTGAACTTTGCACTATTGAAGGATCATTTTCAATAAAGTGATTTTCTAATTGTTTACCCAAATCCAGCCCCCTTTTCACATTATTTAAATTGAAATTTGCAACCCATTCGTTATCCATATTTTCGCATACCAATGCATTTGAGGTGAATGTATTAATTTTTTTACAGGGGATTTCCCTGATAACTGAAATTGAAAAATGGTGATATACATGGATAAAGTAATAGGGGAATTCTATGAGTACTGTGTATTGGGAGAGTTGTCGCAAGTTTTGCGCTCTGTGTTATACGGAAACTGCGTTCTAAATGTACCGCGTTATAGGAGGGTTGACTGTGTTGGGCTACCAACATTCACATCTAAATGGTTGAACAACATTAACACCTAAAGCAACGCAACATTACTATACAACATTAAAATAATATTTATTTAGGAAATGGAACATTTTTATATAAAAATATTATAAAGAAAATTAATTTAGAAGATTAAAAAAATTCTAATATTCTAATTAACAAATAAATGGAAAGACAAATAAATATTATTTAAATATTACCAAATTGAGAATATTGAACCAGGGAAAAAATAAATAAAAGTAAATTGCAAACCCCCAAATTGCATAAATTCTAAAGCAACCCAACAACTGTATATTGTTTGTAAATAAATTTTTGCATTCATTAGCTTATTTCCATAGAAAGCACCTTGATTCTGGATGAATTGTTCAATTTGTTTTGCAGTGGAAGTTTTCCGAAAACTCCTTCATATTCGATGAGGATCCTACCACTCTGTAAAGTACAAATGATTGTACATTTGTAGATTGATCATTTGTAAAAGTATTTTGAAAACAGTAAATTAATTTACAAAATGCATACTTGAATTGTGAATGGATGTGTACACCGTTTGGTTAATGAAAATTGAATTTTCTAATCTGTTTGTTACCTACACAATATCTGAAAAAACATGCATTGTATACAAATCAGTTTTATGTTGGTTTTGTATATCAGTGGTTCTAAAACATTTTTGGTTAAAGTTTTTCAACACTTTCTACATTCAAATGTTAATATAAATGATACTAAAAGCGATAAACTTTGTAAAGCTATTTTGATGTGAATAACGAAATATCTTCTAAGCTATAAAAGTTGGATATAAGCAGTTAGTGACAAAAATGTTCAGAAGGAAATTTAATTTCTAGATCCATAATTTGGTTTCACAAAGCTCTTATAAATTTTGAACAATCTTATGTTAAATTGAAGAAAAATGAAAATGCTCCATTTTTCAGAGTTTGTAATGCCTATACTTTGTAAATTAAAAGTCTTGCCTATGAATAGTAAGTGACAGTAGCGTAGTATGATATTCTTGACTGGGGAGGCTAAACGATTATCATTTTAACTTAGAAAAGGTTTTTGTATGATAAGTGAATTTATATTGGAATTCACACTTTCAATAAGTTTTATTTTCTTGGTGAGTAAAATAAAATAATTTAACATAAAAATGCTAAGAGTGAATGAAATGCTCAATATTTTAAAATATATTACCTACGTAAGATACATACATACAAAGTATACCATTTTAAATGTTTGCTAATTTTTAATTAGTTAAACTTTTACAACTATTTTATTAAATATGAAGTCATGTTGGCTCATAGGGAAGAACACCCACTCTCCCTCTTGGATATTCAAGATACAAGATTTTATACGCAATTGAACAAGTACACTTCTGAAAATTTTTTTTTTCTTTTGAGGTCCCATTTATAGTTTGGGAGCCAATGCTATAAGGAACAGATTCTAGCAGGACTGTCTTTTATTATTTCGTATATATCAAGAAATATTCAAGTCCAAGAAGATAAAAGAGTTTAGAAATTAAGTATACAACCATCTTCACAGCATATTTTTGCATAACATTTATAGAAATACAGTGTGATTCAGTTTTTGAAGAGTTGGGTGTAATTGTAAAATACAGTCTTTCTCTCTGCATGTATACTCTGTTTCTGTATAAACATTTGTCTGGTAATAATTTTTGCACAGGTTCGGAATTCGAAATATGTGTAAACTCAAACCGCGAATCGTGTTTGGTTCTTTTTTTAATTCAATTAAAACTTATATTTCAAATACTTTTTTTTTAATTTTCTCCTAATTTTTAGACTCTTGGAACTGCTTTTCTTTTCAGTGTGTCAGAAAAACATCTCTCCTCAGATGGCTCAACAGTTTAGTTGTTTCTGCTAATGCCAGTTTCAAAATTAATTCATAAAATCAGGAAAATGGATGTACTTTATTTTAAATATAAGCAGTCTGAGAGCAAAAAAATTGTTCTGAATTTAATTTATAGGAAGTCACGAGATATAAATCAAATAAATTTTTGAATAAAATAAAGGATACATAAAATTTATTACGAAAACTATATATCAAAGCTATATATAAAAGTATCGGAAACTATTGGGTTTAAACTGTCTTTTTAAATCATCTTTTGAAAATTTCCGTATAGCGCAGACTACACAGTGCATAATATTTTCTGTTTTTTGACATACTTCATATGTACGAAAAAGGAAAAAATGCAGATAATTACAATTCTATCATATTTTTAAATCTTGTTTTGAAAGTCGTCAAATAAATTTTGTTGTCGATCTCTCTCTCTGCTTATATAAAGACGTCACCGGAAGAAAAATAAAATTATGAAATAATTTTCAGGTTTTAAGCAACCTAGTTGGATATTAATGATATATGTGCTATAAAAATCTTAAAAATAGGTTTAAGTATGTTCTTTATGCGAGATTAGCGAGGATGTTTTATATACACCTTTAAAACGCAGACTATGCATATACATATTCAAAACGCGGACGATGCATATACACCTTTGAAACGCGGACGATGCATATACACATTCAAAACGCGGACGATACCTATACACCTTCAATACGCGGGGCATACGTATACACTTTTAAAATGCTGACCATACATTTAGACCTTAAAAACGTTAATTTTTTTCCAATGAAGATAAAAATAAAACATATCTTGAGTAGGGCGCATATTATCGTTTTAAATAAATAATAGCATTCTTATTTAAATAAAAACCTCCTACGAAATATTTACTTTCGTAATATTTTGATACGTCTTTGTGTTTTTATAATATTTATTCAATTTTCTAAAATAAATGTTCAAAACTAGAGGGCTTTCTGCTTGGTTCGTTTCTTCTGAAAATTAATAGGACTCTGAGTGATGATGTTCATGAAAAATGCTCACCAAACTTTATTCGATTTAATCCATTTGTTCGAAAGATATAGCACTAAATTTTAAAAAATATAGATGAATAAAAGTTTTAATATCTCGAGATCAAATCGGAATAATTTCTAATGATGTCGATTCATTTCGGATTTAAGCTGTTTGTTTATAAAGCATCCACTCAATTGATATTAGTGAATTTATATTTCCCCCCCGAATTGTTCCATTTTTGATCGAAACCATAAAATATCTCAAGAACGGTGCATATCAGCATCTTGCAAATTATGACATTCGAGTTTAAAAGTTGACATAATAAATACATATATATTTCCCTAACATTTTCATATGTTTAATTTTGCTAATTTTTCCGGTTTTTGAAAGCATGATCTAAAAAATAAAATACTTTCTTTGTCCCGTTTACCCCGAAAGGCAATGGGCTTCTAATTTTTACCGTTTGAAATAATAGTACCAAATTTTTTTCTGTATTATCAACTTGTTCGATACTATTGTATCCACAGAGAGATAGATAGAAGGATAAAAATTGTTAATTCGTATTCAGGGATGCTCCAAAACGTGTATAACCTTCAAAATAAATACAAGAGTTTGATTTTTGACTTATTAAAATTGTTTCTACATAAAGTCGTACACTATGTGCTAAAAGGGGAAAAATAGTCTTAATTGAATTTAATGAAGATTTTAATTGATTTTAATGGGCATACTAATAAGGGAGAAATTACTTAACAATATAATATACACCACGTTCATGCTCCATACTAACAAAACCACGGAAACCTAATGAGCACAGACTTTTAATTGATTTTAATGGACATACTAATAAGGGAGAAATTACTTAACAATATAATATACACCACGTTCATGCTCCATACTAACAAAACCACGGAAACCTAATGAGCACAGACTTTTAATTGATTTTAATGGACATACTAATAAGGGAGAAATTACTTAACAATATAATATACACCACGTTCATGCTCCATACTAATAAAACCACGGAAACCTAATGAGCACAGACTTTTAATTGATTTTAATGGACATACTAATAAGGGAGAAATTACTTAACAATATAATATACACCACGTTCATGCTCCATACTAATAAAACCACGGAAACCTAATGAGCACAGACTTTTAATTGATTTTAATGGGCATACTAATAAGGGAGAAATTACTTAACAATATAATATACACCACGTTCATGCTCCATACTAACAAAACCACGGAAACCTAATGAGCACAGACTTTTAATTGATTTTAATGGACATACTAATAAGGGAGAAATTACTTAACAATATAATATACACCATGTTCATGCTCCATACTAACAAAACCACGGAAACCTAATGAGCACAGACTTTTAATTGATTTTAATGGACATACTAATAAGGGAGAAATTACTTAACAATATAATATACACCACGTTCATGCTCCATACTAATAAAACCACGGAAACCTAATGAGCACAGACTTTTAATTGATTTTAATGGACATACTAATAAGGGAGAAATTACTTAACAATATAATATACACCACGTTCATGCTCCATACTAATAAAACCACGGAAACCTAATGAGCACAGACTTTTAATTGATTTTAATGGACATACTAATAAGGGAGAAATTACTTAACAATATAATATACACCACGTTCATGCTCCATACTAACAAAACCACGGAAACCTAATGAGCACAGACTTTTAATTGATTTTAATGGACATACTAATAAGGGAGAAATTACTTAACAATATAATATACACCACGTTCATGCTCCATACTAATAAAACCACGGAAACCTAATGAGCACAGACTTAATTGATTTTAATGGACATACTAATAAGGGAGAAATTACTTAACAATATAATATACACCACGTTCATGCTCCATACTAATAAAACCACGGAAACCTAATGAGCACAGACTTTTAATTGATTTTAATGGGCATACTAATAAGGGAGAAATTACTTAACAATATAATATACACCACGTTCATGCTCCATACTAACAAAACCACGGAAACCTAATGAGCACAGACTTTTAATTGATTTTAATGGACATACTAATAAGGGAGAAATTACTTAACAATATAATATACACCACGTTCATGCTCCATACTAATAAAACCACGGAAACCTAATGAGCACAGACTTTTAATTGATTTTAATGGACATACTAATAAGGGAGAAATTACTTAACAATATAATATACACCACGTTCATGCTCCATACTAACAAAACCACGGAAACCTAATGAGCACAGACTTTTAATTGATTTTAATGGACATACTAATAAGGGAGAAATTACTTAACAATATAATATACACCACGTTCATGCTCCATACTAATAAAACCACGGAAACCTAATGAGCACAGACTTTTAATTGATTTTAATGGACATACTAATAAGGGAGAAATTACTTAACAATATAATATACACCACGTTCATGCTCCATACTAATAAAACCACGGAAACCTAATGAGCACAGACTTTTAATTGATTTTAATGGGCATACTAATAAGGGAGAAATTACTTAACAATATAATATACACCACGTTCATGCTCCATACTAACAAAACCACGGAAACCTAATGAGCACAGACTTTTAATTGATTTTAATGGACATACTAATAAGGGAGAAATTACTTAACAATATAATATACACCACGTTCATGCTCCATACTAACAAAACCACGGAAACCTAATGAGCACAGACTTTTAATTGATTTTAATGGACATACTAATAAGGGAGAAATTACTTAACAATATAATATACACCACGTTCATGCTCCATACTAATAAAACCACGGAAACCTAATGAGCACAGACTTTTAATTGATTTTAATGGACATACTAATAAGGGAGAAATTACTTAACAATATAATATACACCACGTTCATGCTCCATACTAATAAAACCACGGAAACCTAATGAGCACAGACTTTTAATTGATTTTAATGGACATACTAATAAGGGAGAAATTACTTAACAATATAATATACACCACGTTCATGCTCCATACTAACAAAACCACGGAAACCTAATGAGCACAGACTTTTAATTGATTTTAATGGACATACTAATAAGGGAGAAATTACTTAACAATATAATATACACCACGTTCATGCTCCATACTAATAAAACCACGGAAACCTAATGAGCACAGACTTAATTGATTTTAATGGACATACTAATAAGGGAGAAATTACTTAACAATATAATATACACCACGTTCATGCTCCATACTAATAAAACCACGGAAACCTAATGAGCACAGACTTTTAATTGATTTTAATGGGCATACTAATAAGGGAGAAATTACTTAACAATATAATATACACCACGTTCATGCTCCATACTAACAAAACCACGGAAACCTAATGAGCACAGACTTTTAATTGATTTTAATGGACATACTAATAAGGGAGAAATTACTTAACAATATAATATACACCACGTTCATGCTCCATACTAATAAAACCACGGAAACCTAATGAGCACAGACTTTTAATTGATTTTAATGGACATACTAATAAGGGAGAAATTACTTAACAATATAATATACACCACGTTCATGCTCCATACTAACAAAACCACGGAAACCTAATGAGCACAGACTTTTAATTGATTTTAATGGACATACTAATAAGGGAGAAATTACTTAACAATATAATATACACCACGTTCATGCTCCATACTAATAAAACCACGGAAACCTAATGAGCACAGACTTTTAATTGATTTTAATGGACATACTAATAAGGGAGAAATTACTTAACAATATAATATACACCACGTTCATGCTCCATACTAATAAAACCACGGAAACCTAATGAGCACAGACTTTTAATTGATTTTAATGGGCATACTAATAAGGGAGAAATTACTTAACAATATAATATACACCACGTTCATGCTCCATACTAACAAAACCACGGAAACCTAATGAGCACAGACTTTTAATTGATTTTAATGGACATACTAATAAGGGAGAAATTACTTAACAATATAATATACACCACGTTCATGCTCCATACTAACAAAACCACGGAAACCTAATGAGCACAGACTTTTAATTGATTTTAATGGACATACTAATAAGGGAGAAATTACTTAACAATATAATATACACCACGTTCATGCTCCATACTAATAAAACCACGGAAACCTAATGAGCACAGACTTTTAATTGATTTTAATGGACATACTAATAAGGGAGAAATTACTTAACAATATAATATACACCACGTTCATGCTCCATACTAATAAAACCACGGAAACCTAATGAGCACAGACTTTTAATTGATTTTAATGGGCATACTAATAAGGGAGAAATTACTTAACAATATAATATACACCACGTTCATGCTCCATACTAACAAAACCACGGAAACCTAATGAGCACAGACTTTTAATTGATTTTAATGGACATACTAATAAGGGAGAAATTACTTAACAATATAATATACAACACGTTCATGCTCCATACTAACAAAACCACGGAAACCTAATGAGCACAGACTTTTAATTGATTTTAATGGACATACTAATAAGGGAGAAATTACTTAACAATATAATATACACCACGTTCATGCTCCATACTAATAAAACCACGGAAACCTAATGAGCACAGACTTTTAATTGATTTTAATGGACATACTAATAAGGGAGAAATTACTTAACAATATAATATACACCACGTTCATGCTCCATACTAATAAAACCACGGAAACCTAATGAGCACAGACTTTTAATTGATTTTAATGGACATACTAATAAGGGAGAAATTACTTAACAATATAATATACACCACGTTCATGCTCCATACTAATAAAACCACGGAAACCTAATGAGCACAGACTTTTAATTGATTTTAATGGACATACTAATAAGGGAGAAATTACTTAACAATATAATATACACCACGTTCATGCTCCATACTAATAAAACCACGGAAACCTAATGAGCACAGACTTTTAATTGATTTTAATGGACATACTAATAAGGGAGAAATTACTTAACAATATAATATACACCACGTTCATGCTCCATACTAACAAAACCACGGAAACCTAATGAGCACAGACTTTTAATTGATTTTAATGGACATACTAATAAGGGAGAAATTACTTAACAATATAATATACACCACGTTCATGCTCCATACTAATAAAACCACGGAAACCTAATGAGCACAGACTTTTAATTGATTTTAATGGACATACTAATAAGGGAGAAATTACTTAACAATATAATATACACCACGTTCATGCTCCATACTAATAAAACCACGGAAACCTAATGAGCACAGACTTTTAATTGATTTTAATGGGCATACTAATAAGGGAGAAATTACTTAACAATATAATATACACCACGTTCATGCTCCATACTAACAAAACCACGGAAACCTAATGAGCACAGACTTTTAATTGATTTTAATGGATATACTAATAAGGGAGAAATTACTTAACAATATAATATACACCACGTTCATGCTCCATACTAACAAAACCACGGAAACCTAATGAGCACAGACTTTTAATTGATTTTAATGGACATACTAATAAGGGAGAAATTACTTAACAATATAATATACACCACGTTCATGCTCCATACTAATAAAACCACGGAAACCTAATGAGCACAGACTTTTAATTGATTTTAATGGACATACTAATAAGGGAGAAATTACTTAACAATATAATATACACCACGTTCATGCTCCATACTAATAAAACCACGGAAACCTAATGAGCACAGACTTTTAATTGATTTTAATGGACATACTAATAAGGGAGAAATTACTTAACAATATAATATACACCACGTTCATGCTCCATACTAATAAAACCACGGAAACCTAATGAGCACAGACTTTTAATTGATTTTAATGGACATACTAATAAGGGAGAAATTACTTAACAATATAATATACACCACGTTCATGCTCCATACTAATAAAACCACGGAAACCTAATGAGCACAGACTTTTAATTGATTTTAATGGACATACTAATAAGGGAGAAATTACTTAACAATATAATATACACCACGTTCATGCTCCATACTAATAAAACCACGGAAACCTAATGAGCACAGACTTTTAATGCCATCTCAGTTGAGTCCATCCCCACAATTTTGCATATCCGTTTAATTCGAAAAGGATCTATATTTTAACAATGGAAGTCAAAATATATAACACTAAACGAAGAATATATATGCTTTAATACTCGGAAAAGTACAAATATTGCTAAATTCCCCTGCATAGATATTTAAAGACACCATTTGTACAAATTTGTTGTGGCAATTCTGACCACAATAGTACAGAATATATACGTATATAGCGCAAATAGCTGAGGTTTTGAGAAGTTAGTCGGCATGAGTAGAAAGACCTACTGCACGATATTTTATATGAGTATTCCCCCAACTGACTAACAAAGCACTTCCTGACAAGCGAATATAAAAAACCCGCATACATTTGGAACAAGCACATTCTCCTGATAGTTTAGAGTGCTTGTGTCGAGATCAAGAGGCTGGGTTTTTTTTAAATCTTTATAGTCGGTACAAGACTTCATGCAGAACCATTCTCGGTATTGTCGACTCTGGTATATAAAATGAATATTGTATAAGTGCAAATATTGGATAATCTTTAAAATTGGATTCATTTGTTAAGGTCAAGAAGTATTTTTATTGAATTAGTAGGAATATATTCTGAAGTGTTTTTATGCTGTCAGGATAGCTCAAGCAGAGGCATATATAGAAAATAATTAAAAAAATACGCAGTCACCTGTACGTGACCCCAATTTTTGCATAATATAGCCAAACCAATCATGCTTTTCTGGAAAAGTTTGTTTCCTACTATAAACTATAATATAACTATATATATATATATATATATGTATATATATATATATATATATATCTGTTTTACAACTTTTCATCGTAACATTCTTGCATTTTTGGGGTTTTTTTTTTATGAAATGAGTAGACCATATACCGAATTTCAAGCCTCTATTACATTGTATAGGAGGTGGTTTTCATTTCTTCGTCAAATCGAACATTTTAGTGTGCAGCACCCCTCACAATAGCAAATGTTGAAAAATTAAAATTGCAGAATTTCTTCCTTTCCAACTATCTACCCGTACACTAAATTTGAAATCTCTAATTCATAGCAAAGCATACTTTTTCTATCATTTCACCTTTCGAATGTTTTTGTGTAGAGTACCTACCCCCTTAAATATACAGTGTTGATAAACTCTATTCTTCTTGGGTTTTCTATCACATGATTAGCCCATATACCAAATATCAAGCCTCTATCATGTTTAAAAAGGGACGTTTCTCCTTTATTCCGAAAATCGAACAATTTGGTGTGCGGCACTCCCTAAAATAGAAAATATTGGAAAACTGAAATTATACACTTTCTTCCTCCCAAACTATCTAGCCGTACACCAAATTTGAATTCTCTATCTCATAATGAAGTATATTTTTATCAATTCACCTTTCGCGCGTTTTCCGCTGGAACACCACCTTAAAAGAACTTTTTTGAAAAACTGTATTCGTCGTGGGTGTTTTTATCAAATTATTAGTCCATATACTAAGGTTGAAACCTAATTTTAAAGTATCCTCCGTTTCTCATTTATTCGGCAAATCGAAGATTATGGTGTGCGGCACCCCCTTAAGTAAAAAATATTGGAAATCTGAAACTGCACACTTTCTTCCTTTTGAACGATTTGCTCATGCACCAAATTTGAAGTCTCTATCTTATCGCAAAGCATGCTTATTTATCATTTCACTTTTCGAACGTTTTACTATGAAGCCCCCCTCTAGAAAACGTTTTCGAAAAATTCGATTTTTCCAGGGAGTTTTATCGAACGACCGAACCGTGTACCAAATTGCAAGTCTCTATCTATTCGGGAAGTGCCTAAAAAATCGTGACAGACAGATGCACAGACAGACAGATGGATACTTAGCAATTAGTATACATAACCAGCCGAATACGTTCCACAATAAGCAGCCCCCGAATAACGTAAATTTTTTAATAATTCGCGTTTCACATTTATTCGGAAAATTGAAAATTTTTGTGTGCGGAACCATCTAAAGAAGAAAACATTGGAAAACTTAAATTGCTCACTTTCTTCCTTTCGAACTATCTACTCGTACACCAAATGTGAAGTCCCTGTCTCATTCTGAAGCATGCAATGCTATTATTTCACCTTTCGAACGATTTATGTGGAGCACCCTCTTAAATGAACAGTTTTCAAAAACAGTATTCTTGTGTTTTATCAGATGATTGTCCCAAATACCAAATATCAAGCCTCTATTGCATTTTATAGGAGGCGTTTCTCATTTATTCGGAAAATCGAACATTTGGGTTTGCAGCACCCCCATAAAGTAGAAAATATCGGAAAACTGAAATTGTACGTGCTTTTCCCTTCGACCTATCTATTCGTACACCAAATTTGAAGTCTCTTTCTCATCTTGAAAAATGATTTTTCATCATTTCGTTTTTCTCTGGAGCACCCCTTTAAACGAACATTTTTGAAAAACACTTTTGTCTTGAGTGTTTTCATCAAATGATTAACCCCTACACCAAATTTCAAGCATCTATCAAATTTAAAGCAAGCGTTTCTCATTTGTTCGGAAAATCGGACATTTCGGTGAGCCGCACCCACTAAAGTAGCAAATATTGAAATCTGAAATTGCACACTTTCTTTTTTTCGAATGGTTTACACATACTCTAAATTTGAAATCTCTATCTCATCGCAAAGTATGCCTTCCTATCATTTCACTTTTCGAATGTTTTGGTGTAGAGCATACCCTCTACAGAACATTTTCAAAAAATTCGATTTTTCCAGGGGGTTTTATCGAGCGATCGACCCGTGTACCAAATTTCAAGTCTCTATCAATTCGGGAAGTGCCTTAAAGAACCTGACAGACAGACGGACGGATAGACGGACACGTGGCAATTAGTATATATATATATAGATAGATATATAGCTAAAAATATCCTGTAATCTATTATTATTATATATACTAATTGCCAAGTGTCCGTCCGTCTGTCTGTCACGCCTTTTTTAGGCACTTCCCGAATAGATAGAGACTTGCAATTTGGTACACGGCTCGGTCGTTTGATAAAACCCCCTGGAAAAATGGAATTTTTCGAAAACGATTTCTAGAGGGGGTGCTCCACACCAAAACGTTCGAAAAGTGAAATGATAGGAAAGCATGCTTTGCGATAAGATAGATACTTCAAACTTGGTGTATTGGCAAATTGTTCGAAAGGAAGAAAGTGTAATTTCAGATTTCCAATATTTCCTTCTTAAGGGGGTGCCGCACACAAAAATGTTCGATTTACCGAATAAATGAGAAACGGCTCTTTTAAAATTTGATAGCGGCTCGAAATTTGATATATGGACTAATCACTTGATGAAAACACCCATAACGAATATAGTTTTTCAAAAATGTTCGTTTAAGGGGGGTGCTCCAGAGGAAAACGTTCGAAATGTGAATTGATAAAAAACATACTTCGGAATGAGATGCAGACTTCAAAGTTGGTGTACAGGTAGATAGTTCGAAAGGAAGAACATGTGCAATTTCAGTTTTTCGATATTTTGAACTTTTGGGGGTGCCTCAAAACTAAATGTTCGATTTGTCGAATAAATAAGAAACGAGAATTATTTAAAAATTTACCTTATTCGGTGGTTGCTTAATGTGGGACCGTTGATTTTCAACGGGTATTCGGCTAGTATATACTAATTGCCAAGTGTCCGTCCGTCTGTCTGTCACGGTTTTTTAGGCACTTCCCAAATAGATAGAGACTTGCAATTTGGTACACGGCTCCATTGTTCGATAAACCCCCCTAGAAAAATCGAATTTTTCGAAAACGTTCTCTAGAGGAGGTGCTCCACATCAAAACGTTCGAAAATGAAATGATAAGAAAGCATGCCATGAGATAGAGACTTCAAATTTGGTGTATGGGTTCGAAAGGAAGAAAGTGTGCAATTTCAGATTTCCAATATTTTCTACTTAAGGTGGTGCCGCACACCAGAATGTTCGATTTACCGAAGAAATGAGAAACGGCTCTTTTAAAATTTGATAGAGGCTTGAAATTAGGTATATGGACTAATCATTTGATGAAAACACCCAAGACGAATATATTTTTTCAAAGACGTTTGTTTAAGGGGGTACTCCAGAGGAAAACATTCGAAAGATGAATTAATAAGAAGACATACTTCGGGATGAGATAGACATTTGAAATTTGGTGTACGGGTAGATTGTTTGGATGGAAGAAAGTATACAATTTCAGTTTTCCAATATTTTCTACTTTAGGGGATGTCGCACACAAAAATGTTCGATTTTCGGAATGAAGCAGAAAGACCCCTTTCAGAAAGTGATAGAGGCTTGAAATATCAAGCCTCTATCACTTTCTAAAAGGGGTCTATGAGCGAATCATTTAGTAGAAAACTCAAGAAGAATGGAGTTTTTCAAAAATATATATTCAAAGGGGGGGGGGGGGGTACGTCACAGAAAAACATTCGAAAGGTGAAATGAAAGAAAAAGCATGCTTCGCGATGAGATAGAGACTTCAAATTTGGTATACATGTAGATAGTTAGAAAGGAAGAAAGTGTGCAATTTCAGTTTTCCATCATTTGCTATTGTAGGGGTGCCGTACACTAAAATGTTCGATTTGACGAGCAAATGAAAAACGCCTCCTTCACAATGTGATAGAGGTTTGAAATTTAGTATATGGGGTAATCATTTAATAAAAAATTCTTAACATTATTACGGTTTTTCAAAAATGATCATTTAAGGGGGTGCAACACAGAAAAACGTTCGAAATATGAAGTTATAGAAAAACATGCTTGACGGTAGGATGGAGACATCAAATTTGGTGTACTGGTAGATAGTTTGAAAGGAAGAAAGTGTGTAATTTCAGATTTCCAATATTTGCTACTTTAGGGGGTGCCAAACGCCAATATATTCGATTTTCGGAATAAATGAGACACGCTTCCTTTTAATCGTGATAGAGGCATGATATTTGGTACATGGGCCAATTATCTGATAATAAACCCAAGGCGAACAGAGTTTTCTAAAAATGTTCATTTATGGGTGTGCTCCACAGAAAAACGTTCGAAAGGGGAGATGATAAAATAATATGCCTCGGGATGAGATAGGGACTTTAATTTGGTGTACTGGTAGATAGTTCGAAAGGAAGACGTGCGCAATTTAAAATTTCTAATATATTCTTCTTTAGGGAGTTCCGCATACTAAAATATTTGATTTGCGGAATAAATGTGAAACGCGAATTATTAAAAAAATGACAATATTCAGGGGTTGCTTATTAAGAGAGCTTTGATTTTCAACCGGTATTCGACTGTACTAGCCGAATACCCTTTGAAAATGGACGGTCTCGCAATAAACAGCCTCTGAATAATGTAAATTTTCGAATAATTCGCGTTTCACATTTATTCGGCAAATTGAATATTTTGGTGTGCAGAACGCCCTAAAGAAGAAAATGTTGAAAAACTTAAATTGCACATTTCTTCCTTTCGAATTATCTACACGTACACTAATATAAAGCTTCTATCTCATCCCGAAGAATGCAATTTTATCATTTCCTGTGGAGCACACTCATTAATGAACACTGTATTGAAATACTGTCTTCATCTTGGAGTTTTTTATCAAATGATTAGTCCATATACCAAATTTCAAGCAGCTATATTTGTAAGTGTGGCGTTTTTCGTTTGTTCGTCAAATCGAATATTTTAGAGTACGGCACCCCCTACAGTAGCAAATGCTGGAACACTGAAATTGCACATTTCCTTCCTTTCCAACAATCTACCCGTACACAAAATTTGAAGTCTCTATATCATCGCAAAGCAAGGTTCTGTTTATCATTTTATTTTTCGAGTGTTTTTGTGTGGAGTACCTACACCCCTAAATGGACGTTTCTAAAAAACTCCATTCTTCTTGGATTTCGCAGATTCAGATGATTCGCCCATATACCAAATGTCAAGTCTCCATCACGTTTAAATAGAGGCATTTCTCTTTTATTTCGAAAATCGAACATTTTTGTGTGTGGCACACTCTAAAGTGTAAAATATAGGGTAACTGAAATTGTATAGTTTCTTCCTTCTAAATTGTCTACCCGTACGCCAAATTTAAAATTTCTGTTTCATACGGAAGCATGTTCTTTTTTACCATTTTATATTTCGAACGTTTTTCTCTGGAGCTCCCCCATCAACGAACGTTTCTGAGAAATTCTATTCGTCTTGGGTATTTTTATTAAATGATTAGCCTATGTACCAAATTTCAAGCCCCTATCAAAATTTAGGGAGGTGTTACTCATTTATTCGGCAAATCGAACATTTTGGTGTGAGGCAACCCCTATAGTAGAATATATTGAAAATCTGAAATTGCACACTTCCTTCTTTTCGAACAATTTACCAGTACACCAAATTTAAAGTCTCTGTCTCATCGCAAAGTATGCTTTTCTCTATCATTTCACTTTTCGAACGTTTTGGTATGGGGCAACCCCTCTATAGAACATTTTCGAAAAATTTGATTTTTCCAACGGGTTTTATCGAACGATCGCTCCGTGTACCAAATTGCAAGTCTTCGGGAAGAGCCTAAACAAAGCGTGACAGACAGACAGACAGACGCACTCTTGGCAATTAGTATATATAAATTAGCCGAATATCCGTTGAAAATCAACGGTTTCGTAATAAGCAACTCCCCGAATAATGCAAATTTTTTAATTATTCGGGTTTCACATTTAATCGGCAAATCGAATATTTTGGTGTGCATAACCCCCTTAAAGAAGAAAAAATTGCAACACATAAATTGCACACTTCTTCCTTTCGGACCATCTACCCATACACAAAATTAAAGTTTCTCTCTCATCGCGAAGCATGTTATTTTATCATTTCCCAATTCGAACGTCTTTCTGTGGAGCACAGTCATAAATGGACATTTAGGAAAAACTATATTCGCCAAGGGTTTTTTATCAGATGATTGGTACATATACCAAATATCAAGCCTCTATCACATTTAAAAGGAAGCGTGTATAGCTTATTCGAAAAATCGAACATTTTGGTGTGCGGAACCTCTTAAAGTAGAGAATATTGGAAAACTGAAATTGTACACTTCCTTCCTTCTAAATTATCTACCCGTACACCGAATTTGAAATCTCTATCTCATCCCTAAGCATGTTTTTTATAATTTCATATTTCGAACGTTTTTCTCTGGAGCATCCCCTTAATCAAACATTTCTGAGAAACTCTATTCATCTTGGGTGTTTTCATTAAATGATTTACTCATATACCAAATTTCAACCCTTTATCAAAATTTAAAGTAAGAATTTCTCATTTATTCGAAAAATCGAACAGTTGGGTTTGCGGCACCCCCCTAATTTGAAAATATTGGAAAACTGAAATTGCCCACACATTTCCTTTCGAACTATTCACCAGTTCACCAAATTTAAAGTCTCTATCCTATCCCGAAGCATAGTTTCTCGTCATTTCAACTTTCGAACGTTTTTTTTCTGGCGCACCCTCTTAAACGAATATTTTTGAAAAAATATTTTGTGTTGAGTGTTTTCATCAAATGAATCGCCCATATACCAAATATCAAGCCTCTATCACGTTCTGAAAAGGGAGTTTTTCCTCTATTTTGAAAATCGAAAATTTTTTGTGTGTGGCTCCCCTTAAGTAGAAAATATTGGAAAACTGAAATTGTACACTTTCTTCCTTCCGAACTATATACTCGCACTCCAAATTTGACATCTCTATCTCATTCCGACGCATTTTTTTTATCAATTCACCTTTTGAACGTTTTCCTCTGGAACATCTCCCTTAAATGAACATTTTTGAAAAACAATATTCGTTTTGGGTGCTTTTTTCAAATGATTTGTCCATATACCAAATTTCAAGCCTCTATCAAATTTTAAAGGAGCCGTTTCTCATTTATTCGGAAAATCGCTCATTTTGGTGTGCGGCACTACCTTAAGTAGAAAATATTGGAAATCTGAAATTACACATTTTCTTCCCTTCGAACGGTTTACCCATACACCAAATTTGAAGTCTCTATCTTATCGCAAAGCATGCTTTCGTATCATTTCACTTTTCGAACGTTTTGGTGTGGGGCCCCCCCCCCCCCCCCCCCTACAGAATATTTTCGAAAAATTCGATCTTTTCAGGGGTTTTTATCGAACGACCGAGCCGTACACCAAATTGAGAGTCTATATATTCGGGAAGTGCCTAAAAAAAGCTTGACGGACAGGATTGAGCAACTAGACACGATAACCTGTTGTTTTAACCCGATATACTGGCTTGCTGCTTAGTAACAATCTCTCATCCAGCAAAGCTACAGCCAGGGCAGCGTACTCGGCAGAATCATTCACCGAGACAGACAGACGGACACTTGGCAATTAGTATATACTAGCCGAATACTCGTTGAAAATCAACGGTTTCGTGATAAGCACCACCCGAATAATGTAAATTTTTGAATAATTCGAGTTTCACATTTAATTGGCGAATCGAATATTTTGGTGCGCAGAAACTTTTAAAGGAGAAAATATTTGAAAACTTAAATAGCACACTTCTTCCTTTCGAACTATCTTTCGATACACAAAATTATAGTGTCTCTATCTTATCCTGAAGCATGCTATTTTATCATTTTCCCATTCGAACGTATTTGTGGACCACAGCCATAAATGGACATTTAGGAAAAACTCTATTCGCCTTGGGTTTTTTATCAGATGATTGGCATACATATCAAATATCAAGCCTCTATCACATTTAAAAGGGAGCGTGTATAACTTATTCGAGAAATCGAGCATTTTGGTGTGCGGTACCCCCTAAAGTAGAGAGTATTGGAAAACTGAAATTATACACATTCTTCCACTCTGGAGCATTCACTTAATCGAACATTTCTGAGAATCTCTATTCGTCTTGGGTGTTTTCATTAAATGATTAGCCCATATACCAAATTTCAAGCCTCTATCAAAATTTAAAGGATTTCTTTCTTATTCGGAAAATCTAATATCAGGGTTTGCGGCAACCCCTAAATTAGAAAATATTGGAAAACTGAAATCGCACACACTTTTCCATTCGAACTATTCACACATACACCAAATTTGAAGCCTCTATCCTATCTCGAAGCATAGTTTTTCGTCACTTCACCTTTCGAACACTTTTATCTGGAGCATCCTCTTAAACGAACATTCTTGAAAAAACCGTTTGCCTTGGGTGTTTTCATCAAATGAATCGACCATATACCAAATATCAAGCCTCTATCACGTTTTAAAAGGACCGTTTTCCCTTTGTTTCGAAAATCGAACATTTTTGTGTGGGGCACCCCTTTAAGTAGAAAATATTGAAAAACTGAAGTTGGATACTTTCTTCCTTCCAAACTATTTACCCGTATTCCAAATTTGAAATCTCTATCTCATTCTGACCCATGTTTTTTTTATCAATTCACCTTTCGAACGTTTCCCTCTGCAGCACCCCCTTAAATGAACCTTTTTGAAAAATTATATTCGTTTTGGGTGTTTTATCAAATGATTAGTCCTTATACCAAATTTCAAGCCTCTATCAAATTTTAAAGGAGCCGTTTCTCATTTATTCGGAAAATCGAACATTTTGGTGTGGAAATCTGAAATTTCACACTTTCTACCTTTCGAACGGTTTACCCATACACCAAATTTGAAGTCTCTATCTTATCGCAAAGCATGCTTTCCTATCATTTCACTTTTCGAACGTTTTGGTGTGGAGCACCCCCCCCCCCCCTCTACAGAACGTTTTTGAAAAATTCGATTTTTTCAGGGGTTCTTATCGAAAGACCGAGCCGTATACTAAATGGCAAGTCTCTATCTATTTGGGAAGTGCCTAGAAAAAGCGTGACAGACAGACAGACGGACATCTGGAAATTAGTATATACTTGCCGAATACCCATTGTAAATCGGTATAAGTCTCGCAATAAGCAACCCTTGAATATTGCCATTCATTTAATAATTCGCGTTTCACATTTATTCGGCAAATCGAATATTTTAGTATGCGGACCCTCTAAAGAAGAAAATATTGTAAATTTTAAATTACGCACGTCTTCCTTTCGAGCTATCTATCAGCACACTAAATTAAAGTCTCTATCTCATCTCGAAACATACTATTTTATCATCTCCCCTTTCAAACGTTTTTCTGTGGAGCACACACATAAATGAACATTTTTGAAAACCTCTGTTCGCCTTGGGTTTCTTATCAGATGATTAATCCATATACCAAATATCAAGCCTCTATCACATGTAAAGAAAACGTGTCTCATTTATTCCGAAAATCGAACATATTGGTGTTCGGCATCCCCTAAAGTTGCAAATATTGGAAATCTGAAATTGCACACTTTCTTCCTTTGAAACTATGTACCAGTACACCAAAATTGATGTCTCTATCCTATTGTGAGGCATGTTTTTCTATCACTTCATATTTCGAACGTGTTTCTCTGTTGCACCACCTTAAATGATCATTTTTGAAAAACAGTAACAATCGTAGGTTTTTTTTATCAAATGATTACCCCATATACTAAATTTCAAGCCTCTATCATATTGTAAAGGAGGCGTTTTCATTTGTTAGTCAAATCGAAAATTTTAGTGCGTGGCACCCCCTACAATAGCAATTGTTGGAAAACTGAAATTGCACACTTTCTTCCTTTCTAACTATCTACACGTATACCAAATTTGAAGTCTCTATCTCATCGCGAAGCATGCTTTTTCTATCATTTCACCTTTCGAATGTTTTTCTGTGGAGTACCCACCCCCCTTAAATATACATTTCTTGAAAACTCCATTCTTCTTGGGTTTTCTATAAAATGATTCGCCCATATATCAAATATCAAGCCTCTATCACGTTCTAAAAGGAGTGCCTCTACTTTATTCCGAAAATCGAGCATTTTTGTGTGCTACACCCCCTAGTATGAAATATTGGAAAACTGAAATTGTACACTTTCTTCCTTCCAAACTATCTACCAGTACACCAAATTTCGAATATATATCTCATCCAGAAGTATGTTTTCTTATCAATTTACCTTTCGAACGTTTTCCTCTGGAGCACCCTCTTAATCGAACGTTTTTTAAAAACTATAATGGTCTTGGGTGTTTTTATCAAATGATTATTCCATATACTAAATTTTAAGCCTCTATCAAATTTTAAAGGAGCCGTTTCTCATTTATTCGGTAAATCGAACATTTTGGTGTGCGGCACCCCCTTAAGTAGATAATATTGGAAATCTGAAATTGCACACTTTCTTCCTTTCGAACGATTTATCCAATCACCAATTTGAAGTCTCTGTCTTATGGCAAAGCATGCTTTCCTATCATTTCACTTTTCGAATGTTTTGGTGTGGAGCACACCTCTAGTGAACATTTTCAAAAAATTCGATTTTCCCAGGGGGTTTTATCGAACGATCGAGCCGTGAACCAAATTGCAAGTCTCTATCTATTCGGGAAGTGTCTAAAAAAGCGTGACAGACAGACAGACACTTGGCAATTAGTATATACTAGCCGAATACCCGTTGAAAATCAACGTTCTCGCAATAAGCAACCCCTGAATAATGTAAATTTTTTAATAATTCGCGTTTCACATTTATTCGACAAATCGAATATTTTGGTGTGCGGAACCCCCTAAAGAAGAAAATATTGGGAAACTAAATTTGAGCATTTCTTCCTTTCGAATTATCTACCCTTACACCACATTAAAGGCTATCTCATTCCGAGGAACCCCTATATTATTATTTCTCCTTTGGAACTTTTTTCTGTGAAGCACATCCATAAATGAATATTTTTGAAAAGCTCTGTCTTGTGTTTTTTATCAGATGATTGGCCCATATACCAAATATCAAGCATCTGTCAGATTTAAAAGGAAGAGTGCCTCATTTATTCGGAAAATCGAACATATTAGTGTGCGCACCCCTTAAAGTAGCAAATATTGGAAATCTGAAATTTCACACTCTCTTCCTTTCAAACTATCTACCCGTACACCAAATTTATAGTCGCTATACTATCGAGAAGCAAGTTTTTCTATCCTTTCATCTTTCGAACGTTTTTCTGTGTAGCACCCCGTTAAAGAACATTTTTGTCAAACTGTGTTCATCTTTGGTTTTTTGTCAAATGGTTACCCCATATACTAAATTCCAAGTTTCTATCACATTATAAAGGAGGCGTTTTCATTTGTTCGGTAAATCGAACATTTTAGTGAGCGGCACCCCCTACAATAACAAATATCGGAAAACTGAAATTGCACACTTTCTTCCTTTGCAACTATCTACCAGTATACCAAATTTGAAGTCTCTATCTCATCGCGAAACATGCTTTTCTAGCATTTCATCTTTCGAATGCTTTTGTGTGGAGTACCCACCTCCTTAACTATACATTTTTGAAAAACTCTATTCTTTTTGTGATTTCTGTCAGATGATTTGTCCATATATCAAATATCAAGCCTCTATCACGTTTTAAAAGGGACGTTTCTCCTTTATTCCGAAAATCGAACAATTTGGTGTGCGGCACCCCCTAAAGTAGAAAATATTGGTAAACTGAAATTATACACTTTTTTCCTTTCAAACTATCTACCCTTATACCAAATTTGATATCTCTATGTCATTCCGAAGCATGGTTTTTCATCAATTCACTTTTCGAACGTTTTACACTGGAGCACCACCTTAAACGAACATTTTTGAAAAACTATATTTGTCTTGGGTGTTTCCGTCAAATGATTAGTCCATTGACCGAATTTCAAGCATCTATCAAATTTTAAAGGAGCGTGTTCTCATTTATTCTGTAAATGGAACATTTTGGTTTGCGGCACCCCCTGAAGTAAAAAATATTGGAAATCTGAAATTGCACACTTTCTTCCTTTCGAACGATTTACCAATACACCAAATTTGAAGTCTCTACCTCATCGCAAAGCATGCTTTCCTATCATTTCACTTTTCGAACGTTTTAGTGTGCGGCACCACCTTAAATAGAAAATATTGGAAATCTGATATTGCACACTTTCTTCTTTTCGAATGATTTACCCATACACCCAATTTGAAGTCCCTATCTCATCGCAAAGCATGATTTCCCATCATTTTACTTTTCGAATGTTTTGATGTGGGGCACCCCTTCTATAGAACTTTTTCATAAAATTCCATTTTTCCAGGGGGTTTTATCGACCGACCGAGCCGTGTACCAAATTGCAAGTTTCTATCTATTCGGGAAGTGCCTAAAAAGCGTGACAGACAGACAGACACCCTTGCTGTCTGTCACCCTTGCTTGGCAATTAGCATATATATTAACCGAATAATCGTTGAAAATCCACGTTCTCGCAATAAGCAACCCCTGAACATTGTAATTTTTTAATAATTTGCATTTTACATTTATTCGGCAAATCGAATATTTTAGTGTGCATAACCCCCTAAAGAAGAAAATATTGGAAAAATTAAATTGCACACCTTTTCCTTTGCGAACTATCTACCAGTACACCTAATTAAAGTCTCTATCTCATCCCGAAGCATACTAATTTATCATCTCCCCTTTCGAACGTTTTTCTGTGGAGCACACCCATAAATAAACATTTTTGAAAAACTTTGTTCGCCTTGGGTTTTTTATCAGATGATTGGCCCATATACCAAATATCAAGCCTCTATCACATTTAAAAGGGAGCGTGTATAACTTATTCGAGAAATCGAACATATTGGTGTGCCGCACCCCCTAAAGTAGCAAATATAGGAAATCTGAAATTGCACATTTTCTTCCTTTCAAACTCCCTCCCAGTACACAAAATTTGAAGTCTCTATTCTATCGCGAAGTATGTTTCCTATCACTTCACCCTTTGAACGTTTTTCTGTATAGCACCACCTTAAATGAACATTTTTGAAAAACCGTATTCATCTTGGGTTTGTTCTTCAAATGATGAGCCCATATGCTGAACTTCAAGTCTCTATCACATTGTAAAGGAGGTGTTTTCAATTTGTTCGGCAAATCGAATATTTTAGTGAGCGGCACCCCCCTACAATAGCAAATGTTTGAAAACTGAAATGGCACACTTTCAACCTTTCCAACTATTTAGCACTACATCAAATTTGAAGTCTCTATCTCATCGCGAAGCATGCTTTTTCTATTATTTCACCTTTCGAATGTTTTTGTGTGCAGTACCCACCCCCTTAAATATGCATTTTTGAAAAACTCCATTTTGATTGGGTTTACTATCGCATTATTCGCCCATATACCAAATATCAAGTCTCTATCACATATGAAAAGGGGGATTTCTTCTTTATTCTGAAAATCGAACATTTTGGTGTCCGGCAGACCCTAAAGTAGAAAATATTGGAAAACTGAAATTGTACACTTTCTTCCTTCCAATCTATCTATCCATACACCAAATTTGAAATCTGTATCTCATTCCGAAGCGAGTTTTTTTTATAAATTCACTTTTCGAAAGTTTTTCTCTGGAGCACCCTCTAAAGGATCATTTTAGAAAATTATATTCGTTTTGTGCGTTTTCATCAAATGATTAGCCCATACACTAAATTTCTAGCCTCTATCAAATTTTAAAGTAGCCGTTTCCTTTTTATTCGGTAAATCGAACATTTTGGTATGCGGCACTCCCTAGAAAAAAGTAGAAAATATACTAAATCTGAAATTGCACACTGTCTTCTTTTCGAACGGTTTATCCATACACCAAATTTGAAGTCTATCTCATCGCAAAGCATACTTTCCTATCATTTCACTTTTCGAACGTTTTGGTGTGGGGCACCCCCTCTAGAGAACGTTTTCGAAAAATTTCATTTTTCCAGGGGGTTTTATCGAACGACCGAGCCGTGTACCAAATTGCAAGTCTCTATCTATTCGGGAAGTGCCCAAACAAAGCGTGACAGACAGATTAACGGACAGACGGACACTTGGCAATTAGTATATATAGATAGATAAATAGATACTTGCTGAATATCCGTTGAAAATCAGCGGTTTTGTAACAAGCAACCCCCATATAACTTATTCGAAAAATCGAGCATTTTGATGTGCGGCACCCCGTAAAGTAAAGAATATTGGAAAACTGAAATTGTACACTTTCTTCCTTACAAATTACTAACCCGTACACTGAATTTTAAATCTCTCTGTCATCCCAAAACATGTTTTTTATCATTTCATATTTCGAACGTTTTCTCTAGAACATCCCCTTAATGGAAGATTTCTGAGAAACTCTATTCGTCTTGGGTATTTTCATTAAATGAATAGCCTATATACCAAATTTCAAGCCTCTATCAAAATTTAAAGGAATAATTTCATATTTATTCGGAAAATTGAACATTTGGATTTGCGGCATCCCCTAAATTAGAAAATATTTGAAAACTGAAATCACACACACTTTTCCTTTCGAACTATCTACCCGTACACCAAATTTGAATTCTCTATTCTATCCCGAAGCACAGTTTTTTGCCATTTCACCTTTCGAACATTTTTCTCTGGAGCTCCCTCTTAAACGAACATTTTTGAAAAGATATTTTGCCTTGGGTGTTTTCATCAAATGAATCGCCCATATACCTTATTTCAAGCCTCTATCAAATTTTAAAAGAGCCGTTTCTCATTTATACCGAAAATTGAACATTTTGGTGTGCGGCACCCCTTAAGTAGAAAATATTGGAAATCTGAAATTGCACACTTTCCTTCCTTTCGACCCATACACCAAATTTGAAGTCCCTATCTTATCGCAAAGAATGCTTTCCTATCATTTCACTTTTCGAACGTTTTGTTGTGGAGCCCCCCCCTCTACAGAACGTTTTCGAAAAATTCGTTTTTTCCAGGGGTTTTATCGAACGACCGAGCCGTATACCAAATTGCAAATCTCTATTTATTCAGGAAGTGCCTAAAAAAGCGTGACAGACGGACACTTGGCCATTAGTATATATAGATATATAGATAAATAGATAGATATACAGAGTTTGTGGTATTGTATGTGTTTATGCGCAGTGAATTTATTTACTAACATAAATGAAGCACTTACTTTTCAACTAAACCATCGAGACCCTAAATTTTCAAAGTGCAAGACGAGTCAATTTATGTTGAAGGGGAGAAAGGAATAAATATATATTATGAACGATTTCTTGAATTGACCTTTTGTACCCTATTATTCAAATGGACTCAACCTTCTGTCATGCGCAGAAGTGTCCAGGGCTTCTGTCATGCGCAGAAGTGTCAATTGCCCGAAAAATCTACCTGAATTTAAGATCAAAACACTTGTTTTTTTCTAATAAATTGACCTCTATATGACATTGAGACTGTACTTGACCTCTAAATGACATTGGATTGTAAATAATATTACTTTCGCGCTTTGAATATTATAGTGGCATGCTACTCTGTTACCAAGTTCCTTTGACATATAACCTTCAAATAACATTGAAATTCTGAGATCAGGTTGAATGGGCAGAAAAATGACCTTGAACTTGAATCAGAGGTCAAAATATTTCCGTTTTTCAATAAATTGACCTCTAAATGACATTGGGAATGCTTGTAGAGAATACTTCTAAAGGAATAATACTTCTCCTATGACCTTTAAATGACATTGAAAAAATTTGATCACGTTCATTTGTCCAAAATATGACCTTGAACTTGGGTTAGAGGTCAAAACATTCCCTTTCTATAAATAAATTAACCTCTGGGTGACATTGGGAATGCATGTAAAGGTTACTTCTAAAGTAAGCATACTTCATCTATGACCTTTAAATGACATTGAAACAATTTGATCACATTCAGTTGTCCAAAATATGACCTTGAATTTGAGTTAGAGGTCAAAAAATTTATTTTATTTTATAATTTACCCTCAACATGACATTGAAAATTCTTGTGAAGAAAATCCTCACAGACTTTCGCATAAAATTGTTATAAAGTGTCATGATATAACCTTTAAATGATATTGAAAAATTTCTATCTATATATACTAATTGCCAAGTGTCCGCCTGTCACGCGTTTTTTAGGCACTTCCCGAATAGATAGAGACTTAAAATTTGGTACATGGCTCGGGCGTTCGATGAAACCCCCCGGAAAAACCGAATTTTTCAGAAACGTTCTCTAAAGGGGGGTGTTCCACACCAAAACGTTCGAAATGTAAAATGATAGGAAAGCATGCTTTGCGATTAGATAGCGACTTCAAATTTGGTGTATGGGTGAATCGTTCGGAAGAAAGAAAGTGTGCAATTTCAGATTTTCAATATATTTTACTTAAGGGGGAGCCGCAAACCAAAATGTTCGATTTACCGAATAAATGAGAAAAGACTCCTTTAAAATTTCATAGAAGCTTGAAATTTAGTATATAGGCTAATCCTTTGAAGAAAACATCAAAAACGAATACAGTTTTTCAAAAGTGTTGGTCTAAGAGGGTGCTCCAGAGAAAAACGTTCGAAAAGTGAATTGATAAAGAAACATGCTTCGGGATGAGATAAAGATATCAAATTTGGTGTAAGGGTAGATAGTTTGGAAAGAAGAAATTGTACAATTTCAGTTTACCAATATTTTCAACTTTAGGGGGTGTCGCACTCCAAAATGTTCGATTTTTGGAATAAAGGAGAAACGCGCCTTTTGAAACGTGATAGAGGCTTGTTATTTGGTATATTGGAGAATCATCTGATAGAAAACACAAGACGAATAGAGTTTTTCAAAAATGTATATTTAAGGGTGTGGAGTGTTCCACACCAAAACGTTCGAAAAGTGAAATGATAGAAAAAGCGTACTTCGCGACGAGATAGAGATTGCAAATTTGGTGTATGGGTAAATAGTTGGAAGGGAAGAAAGTGTGCAATTTCAGTTTTCCAACATTTGCTATTGTAGGCGGTTGTCGCTCACTAAAGTATTCGATTTGGCGAACTAATGAAAAACGCCTCCTTTATAATGCGGAAAAAGCTTAAATTTAGTAAATGGGCTAAAAATTTGATAAAAGAAAAGAACCAAGATGAATACGGTTTTTCAAAAATGTTCATCTAAGGGAGTGCTACACAGAGAAACGCTCCTTTCTGGTAGGTCGGAAAACCTGGGTCTCAACAACAACAACAGAGAAACGCTCGAAAGGTAATGTGATAGTAAAAACATACTTCACGATAGGATACAGGCTTCAAATAAAGTGTATGGGTAAACAGTTTCAAAGGAAAAAAGCATGCAATTTCAGATTTTCATTATTTACTACTTTAGGGGGTGGCGCACACCAATGTGTTCGATTTTTCGAATAAGTGAGATACGCTGCCTTTTAAATGTGATAAAGCCTTAATATTTGGTGTATGGGCTAATCATCTGGAAAAAAAACCCACAACGAACAGGATTTTTCAAAAATATTCATTTATGGGTGTACTCCACAGAAAAACGTTCTAAAGGGGAAATGGTAAAATAGTATGCTACGGAATGAGATAGAGACTTGGTGTACGTGTAGATAGTTTGAAAGGAAGAAGTGCGTAATTTAAGTTTTCTAATATTTTATTCTTTAGGGGGGGTTCTGCACACCAAAATATTCGATTTGTCGAATAAATGTGAAAAGTGAATTATTAAAAAATTCACATTATTCAGGGGTTGCTTTGTGTGAGGCCGTTGAATTTTAACGGGTATTCGGCTAGTATATACTAATTCCCAAGTGTCCGTCTGTCTGTCTGTCTGTCACGCTTTTTTTAGGCACTTCCCGAATAGATAGAGAATTGCAATTTGGTACACGGCTCGGTTTTTCGATAAAACTCCCTGGAAAAATCGAATTTTTCGAAAACGTTTTTTAGAGGGGGTGCCCCACACCAAAACGTTCGAAAAGTTAAATGATGGGAAAGCATGCTTTGCGATGAGATATAGACTTCAAATTTGGTGTATGGGTAAATCCTTCGAAAAGAAGAAAGTGTGCAATTTCAGATTTCCAATATTTTCTACTTAAGGGTGTGCCGCACACCAAAATGTTCGATTTACAGAATAAATGAGAAAACGCTCCTTTAAAATTTGATAGAGGCTTGAAATTTGGTATATGGGCTAATCATTTGACGAAAACACGCAAGAAGAATATAGTTTTTTTAAAATGTTCGTTTAAGAGGGTGCTCCAGAGTGAAACGTTCGAAAAGTGAATTGATAAAAAACCATGCTTCGAAATGATATACAGATATCAAATTGGGTGTAAGGGTAGATAGTTTGAAAGGAAGAAAGTGCGAAATTTCAGATTTCCAATACTTGCTACATTAAGGGGTGAGCAAACTAATATGTTCGATTTTCCGAATAAATGAGGCACGCTTCCTTTTAAAAGTGATAGATGCTTGATATTTGGTATATGGGGCAATCATCTGATAAAAAACACCAGACAAACAGAGGAAAAAATGCGCAAATTTAGTTTCCCAATATTTTCTACTTTAGGGGGTTCTGCATACCAAAATATTCGATTTGTCGAATAAATGTGAAACGCGGATTATTATAAAATTTACATTATTCAGGAATTGCTTATAGCAAGACTGTTGATTTTCAACGGGTATTCGGCTAGTATATACTAATTGCCAAGTGTCCGTCCGTCTGTCTGTCTGTCACGCTTTTTTTAGGCACTTTCCGAATAGCGACTTGTAATTTGGTGCACGGGTCGATCGCTCGATAAAACGCCCTGAAAAAGTCGATTTCGAAAACACTCTCTAGACGGGGTGTTCCACCCCAAAACGTTCGAAAAGCGAAATGATAGGAAAGCATACTTTGCCATAAGATAGAGACTTCAAATTTGGTGTATGGGTAAATCGTTCGAAAGGAAGAAAGTGTGCAATTTCAGATTTTCAATATTTTCTACTTAAGAGGGTGCCGCACACCAAAATCTTCGATTTACAGAATAAATTAGAAAACGCTCCTTTAAAATTTGATAGAGGTTTGAAAATTGGTATATGGGCTAATCATTTGACGGAAACACGCAAGAAGAATATAGTTTTTTAAAAATGTTCGTTTAAGGGGGTGCTCCAGAGTGAAACGTTCGAAAAGTGAATTGATAAAAACCGTGCTTCGAAATGAGATAGAGATATCAAATTTGGTGTAAGTGTAGATAGTTTGAAAGTAAGAAAGTGTGAAATTTCAGATTTCCAATATTTGCTACTTTAAGGGGTGCGCACACTACTATGTTCGATTTTCCGAATAAATGAGGCACGCTTCCTTTAAAATGTGATAGATGCTTGATATTTGGTAATATACACTATTGGTCTATATATACTAATTGCCAAGTGTCCGTCCGTCTGTCTGTCTGTCACGCTTTTTTCAGGCACTTACCGTATAGATAGAGACTTGCAATTTGGTACACGGCTCGGAAGTTCGATAAAAACCCCTCGAAAAATCGAATTTTTCAAAAATGTTCTCTAGAGGGGGGGGGGGGGGTGCTGCACACCAAAACGTTCGAAAAGTGAAATGATAGGACAGCATGCTTTGCGATAAGATAGAGACTTCAAATTCGGTGTATGGATAAATCGGTTTGAAAGGAAGAAAGCGTGCAATTTCAGATTTCCAATATTTTCTACTTAAAAGGGTGCCGCACACCAAAATGTTCGATTTACAGAATAAATGAGAAAACGCTTCTTTAAAATTTTGTAGAGGTTCAAAATCCGGCGGAAACACGCAAGAATATAGTTTTTTTAAAATGTTCGTTTAAGAGAGTGCTCCAGAGTGAAACGTTCGAAAAGTGAATTGATAAAAAACCATGCTTCGAAATGAGATAGAGATATCAAATTTGGTGTAAGGGTAGATAGTTTGAAAGGAAGAAAGTGTGAAATTTCAGATTTCCAATACTTGCTACATTAAGGGGTGAGCAAACTAATATGTTCGATTTTCCGAATAAATGAGGCACGCTTCCTTTTAAAAGTGATAGATGCTTGATATTTGGTATATGGGGCAATCATCTGATAAAAAACACCAGACAAACAGAGGAAGAAATGCGCAAATTTAGTTTCCCAATATTTTCTTCTTTAGGGGGTTCTGCATACCAAAATATTCGATTTGTCGAATAAATGTGAAACGCGGATTATTATAAAATTTAAGCAAGACCGTCGATTTTCAACGGGTATTCGGCTAGTATATACTAATTGCCAAGTGTCCGTCCGTCTGTCTGTCTGTCCCGAATACAGACTTGTAATTTGGTGCACGGGTCAATTGTTCGATAAAACCCGCTGAAAAGACGAATTTTTCGAAAACACTCTCTAGACGGGGTGTTCCATCCCAAAACGTTCGAAAAGCGAAATGATAGGAAAGCATACTTTGCCATAAGATAGAGACTTCAAATTTGGTGTATGGGTAAATCGTTCGAAAAGAAGAAAGTGTGCAATTTCAGATATTCAATATTTTCTACTTAAGGGCGTGCTGCACCCCAAAATGTTCGATTTACCGAATAAATGAGAAATGGCTCCTTTAAAATTTGATAGAGACTTAAAATTAGGTATATAGACTCATCATTTGATGAAAACACCCAAGACGAATATAATTTTTCAAAAACGTTCGTTTAAGGGGGTGCTCTAGAGAAAAGGTGTGTTGATAAGAAATATATATATATATATATGTATATATATATATATATATATGTATGAATATATATATATGTATATATATATATATGTATATATATATATATATATATATATATATATATATATATATATATGTATATATATATATATATATATAACTATATATATATACATATATATATATGTGTATATAAATGTATATATATATATATATATATATATATATATACATGTATATATATATATATATATAATATATAAGATGGAAAATGGAAGTTATTAAAGATATTGAAGTGTTATAGCATATATGCGCAAAGCAGCTACATATACTATACACGATATAAATATAAATAGTATAAAAAGAATTTTAGAATTGAAAAAAGAAGGAAGGCTTAGCGAGAAGCTTACTTATAGCTTACTTAATGGCGATAAGGGGTCACAACCCCTTACCGCCATTAAGTAAGCTTCTCGCTAAGCCTTCCTTCTTTTTTCAATTCTAAAATTTTTTTTATACTATTTATATTTATATATATATATATATATATATATATATATATATGTATTTACATGTATATATATATATATATATATATAATTGAAGAATTTTTATTTTACTTATATTATATATACCTGGGATTGATCATTAATTGTAAATGTTCAGTGAAGCATGAGTGAAAGGAAGTTGACTGAAATGTAAATGTGACATCACAAATACTATACAACAAGCCGTTGAGTATTTTAAAAAAACGTGATAAGTAAACATTATAAAAAGTAGTGTGTAAATGAGAGAGCTGGACCACAGCCATAAACCCACCCATAAAAACTCCACCCACTTTTAGAAATGTAATGGCTCTATATCACCCATAAAAATTTCCACCCACTTTTAAAAACAATGGTGCGAAACCACCCATAAAAACTCCACCCACTTTTAGAATGTAATGGCTCTATATCACCCATAAAATTTCCACCCACTTTTAGAATGTAATGGCTCTATATCACCCATAAAATTTGAACATGAGAGAGCTGGACCACAGCCATAAACCTCCCATTAAAACAACACCCACTTTTAGAATGTAATGGCTCTATATCACCCATTAAAACCACACCCACTTTTAGAATGTAATGGCTCTATATCACCCATAAAACTTTCACCCACTTTTAGAAATACAATGGCTACAAAGCCTCCATTAAAATCGCATCCACTTTTAGATATCAATGGTATGAAAACTGCCATAATTTCCTTACCCCCCTTTAAAAAACAATGGCTCTCAAACCCCATAAAAACTAAACCCACTCTTAGAAAGTAATGGCTCTATTTCAGCCATACAAATTAAACAAGCAATGGTATCAAAATCAGCCATTAGCAAGGTTCTAGCGCAAGCACCTTCCGAGAAAGTGATGGCTCTATATCAACCACACCAATTTTCCGGAGCGAGCAAGCGAAAAGTCGTTGGGAGGGAAGGTACCCCCTTCGGCGAGCACCCCCTTTTCCGCGACCCTTAGAAACAATGCCCTGTGGATCCATTAAAAATATGTAAGTGTATGTACCCACTTTTAGAAAAGTGATGGTTCTATTCCAACCAAACCAATTTTCCGGACCGAACATGCGAAAAGTCGCTGACCCCCTTCGCAAGCCGCGACCCCTTTTAGAATCCATTAAAAAACTATACCCCTTCAACATTTTAAGCATTTAAAGACAAGGATTCTTAAGTAGAAAAGTAACAAAAACCATGGAACTGTTGAACAAACTAAACGCACTTAGTACATTGGAAGGAAGTTTCAAGAAGATGCATGAGCTCAATATCGACGTAAAATACCCTGTCATGGAAATTAAACAGATCACCACCAAATATGGTAATAAACTAATAGTGAAGTTAGAAGACGGCTCAAATTTGTATCTGCCGAAACGATGCGACGAAAATGCGTCCGACTATATGAAGCTTAATGAGATTAAACCTCTATTCTTTGTATATTTGGGAACTAAAGATGTCGGGAAAGCACTACCAGCGCAACTGTTTAAATTTGAACAGTAAATTTTCTTTTAATGGTATCATCACCATTAAAAAATATACGTCGATTTTTAGGACCAATCCCGGACATATCACATCTTTTCCCTAGAAGATTAACTCTGATTTGACCCTCCTTTCCAGTCAGCCGCTCTCTGATGCCCTTGATGGCTTTCCCTGTGGTGGCATGTGTTGCCTATACATTCACAATGGCAGTGATGTTGATGATAAGACCCATCCTCAGTGCGAAACGATTGTGAAGTTTGAGCATGGCTTCTCACAGAGGGCAGGCTCCCGATCCCAGCAGCAGCTCTTTGCGCGCAGCTCTGCAGAGGTCTCCAACATCGCCAGTATGTTCAGAGCACTCACCCTCCAGTACGAGCCAGTGAAGAGTCTCGACGATCTGAGCAGGGCCGATCTCAGGCTCGAGAAACAGTTCATAGACAAGAGCGGGAAGACACGCCTTCTCTACGCCTCTTGGAGCAAGAAGACGGAGGCCAAAACACTCAAGGAGTTCCTCTCTTGTGGGTCGTGGCCCGCAGGCTCAAACCTATAGATGGTGTTCTGTAGGGTGTTGTACGTGACGATGTTTAAATGATACAAGGGCAAACTTTATGAGATCGATGGACTGCGTCACATTGAAAATAATCATTAAAAATTTTTGCAAAATGCCTCCCGGTAGGCTCAGAGTATATTCAATCTCAAATCCGACCCACCAAGGGGCCCTTCTTGATGAGCCGAATTCAAGACCAAATACACTCTGAGCCTGCCGCCACTGAGGCAACTCATTAAACATTCAGGACATAGGACCACAGTCTCAACCCACCACTTATTATTTAATCGAAGGATGCTACTCCTTTGGTTCAACGACGGAAGTAGCCGACATGTCATTTTTGGCTCGGTATAGTTCAATAAACCATCAACCCGGATTGATTAACAACCTGGGAGAGGTCGGGATTTGAACCTGGGACCTAGATGTTAAGAGTCCTGCGCGCTAACCGTTCAGCCATGGGTACCCATCGATATTTACTCATACCTTTTATTTAACCTTTACACCACAGGCGAAAATCTTCAAAAATAACACTTTAAACGAGTCAAGTAGGATATGACCTTAAAATAATAACTTCGGTGGCTTTAGGCTGGTGATTGATAAGAGCACGGGGTACTTTAACGCTACAAAGCTCTGTAATGATGCGAATAAACGTTTTCGAAACTGGTCGATGCTTGAAAAGTCAAAACGACTATTAAAGTACTATAGCCAACGCTGCGATCACAGCGTCGGGTCTTATGAGATTAAAGCAGATAACAATGATCCTCTCAATAAACAGATCTCTGGGCAGTATGTTCGAAAAGAACTCATTCTTGACATCGCCTCTTGGATCTCAGTGGAGTTCTATGCTTTTGCGAGAATCACTCCCCGTATGGTGCTGCCATCTCCCTTTGATTCTAGTAATCTCCGCTTTTTTTCTACCGCTACCTCTGAGAGAAGAGGAAAAGATGTTAGGCAAGGTCAGCGCTACAGACGTTTGAAAGCAGGAAGTAGAAAGGAACAAGGTCGACCTTGTTTCTACTTCTTCTAAAGTGTCGACACTCTCCAAGCGGAAAATAATACTGCTTCGTATTTTATCTGATTTAAAGAAAACAAAATATAAATAAATGAATGAAATTGAGTCTGAGATATATTGCTATAGAATTCTTTATCAGTATGTTCAATTAGATGTTTATAGCGATGACATTTCAGAAGTGAAAAAATCTTTAAAAAAGTTGCATGATCAGTTTGAAAAAATTGTCAAACTTATAAAAGAATATAATGATCGAAGACAAAACATTGAAGGAAATGTTGGAACTAATAAGAATGTTAGGTCTGAACAATAAAGTTACCTCAGACGGAGACTTGAAAACTCATGAATGTGAACACAAATATGTAATTCAAAATGATGATGGCTGGTACATTTGCCAAGCATGTCACGAAGAGCTGAGGTATAATCCAAATGAACCCCCTATAAATAATCTCGATATGTATTTAAACATGCGGAAACAACAGAGGCGAAAACATCGAATGAAAAATCTGGCTAAATGGTTAGGTTTGCATAACCTACCCTTAGAAGAAGAGCTTTTGAACGACTTTTCTTCTTTTATCCATAAATATGAGGAGATGTACCCAGAGCGAAAAAACATAATCAGCAAAGACTATATCTTATACCATATATTACGGAAAAGAGGTTACGACATCTATATTTCACACCTTCTAGTTAAGTTACCTAAACTCAAGAAGACGCTTATTCAGAATGAAGAAATCTGCAGAACCATCTTCGAAGCATTAAATTGGAGTTTTTACCCTATAAATAAAAAAAAAACGGCGTCTGAACAACATGTCACGAAGAGCTGAGGTATGACCCCGATAAGTGATTATAATTTTTAATAGCTTATTCGGCTATTAAAAATTAATTAACTAAATCTTTTTTATCAATCCAGCTAGTCTCAGGATAACCTAACCATTTAACTAGATATTTGTCCCCTTTCTTTTTGATGATTTTTTCAATCTTATACACATTGTCTTTCTTATCATATTTTACTAATTCATATTCATAAAAAGTGCCTATAACCCCATCATTATTTAAATCCTGAACTCTATAAGTGATTGGGTCGGTTTCTAATACTTCAGAAATGACAAATATTTCATCTGTAAAAGTTGCTTGATAACCCCTTCTGAAGGTAGACTTATATATAGATATTCTTACTTTATCGCCTACCTGGTATTTATGTTTACGTATGACCTTTTCTTTAAACAAATTGCGGTAGACGTCACTACTGTTTTCTTCTAGACTAGCTTCAACAGGAGTCATTTTTATACTTCTGTGGTATGAGTTGTTGTAATTCTTCACTAATTGATCCAATACATCTATGTATCTTTCAGTGTTATTTGCACACAAGTAGAGCTTTATTTTATTACCAAGAGTGAGATTAAATCTTTCAACCATAGCAGCTTTTATTTCAACATTTTCTGTTGTGAACCATTGGATATTATTTTCTTTGAATAATTTTTGAGTTGTTTTTCCGACGAACTCTAAACCCTTATCTGTTTGAACCCTTTCAGGTATTCTTTCTTTGAAGATCTTTTTAAATGCTTGAGTTACTTCTTCTGCTGATTTATCCTTTAGAGGAACAGCCCATGCATATTTACTGAAACAGTCAACAGCTGTTAATAAGTACTTGATACCATCATTAAACTTACTTCTCGCAAATTTATAGACAAACAGTAAATCAGCCTGCCATTGATCGTCGATATGTGACACGTAAATTCTCCTTCTTTTGAACTTACGGATAAGTGGTTTATGCTTTGTGTATACATCCTGTCGGTGTAAAAAATCCGAGACTTCTTTTTGACTTAAACCAGTTTTTCTGCTCAGTACATTTATGCCACAAAATCCTGTTTCGGGATCGTAATAAACCTTTTCGGGGCAACCCTTCTCAGTTACCCCTTCAGCGGTAAAAAACGGCACTTCTTAGAACCACAACCCACACAAATACCTTTCAACATAGGTCTAGCGTTTTTAGAGGTGACATGCCGTTCATCTTTAGTGTCGGTGTGTGTTTTACATTTGAGACAATATATTTTTGAGCCCATTCCAAATGTCTTCTTTGCTTTGATAATAGGCTTCACAACAGCTCTATCTAGCCTTTCACGAAAACTTGGATTGGGAATGTCGTCCAATTCTTTTATCATGTCTGAGTCACACACTTTGTTTCTGGTTTCGGTATCTTTGTTTTTAATGTAGCACACGTCATGTTTATAGGCACTATCATCAACCCTATTAATAGGCTTACTCCATTCTTTATATGTTAAATCGGGGTTCAGTCTAGTTTTTCCTCTGAGCAGTTGAGTTCCTGGTCCTGTAAATTGATGCCCTGGCAGATGCATTTCAAACGGTAAATTATTAATTGCTGCGTTAACAACACCTTTTCCTTTATTGCAAGTCTTTTTACCACACATTTATTTATATATAAAAAATTATTTACTCACAAATTGATATCCATTCAGCAGAGTTTGTTTCATATATTTTTCTCTGGGTAAGTAGACTAAATTATTGATGAAATCCTCCTCTCGCTTATACACTTCCTCTTCTGATAGGGTATTCGATTTGTATGAATTGAGCAGCTGTTTGTAAAACTTGTAAGACTGTTTGTACTCTTCTTTCCTTTCCGCGATATTCAAAGCTTTATCAAGAACTTCAACAATACCGACGCTTAAGCTCAGAGCAGCTAAGGGAACAAATACAAAAGCTGATAAACCCAATGAACTTAAAACGAACTTGCTAACGGTCATAGTGACACTAATTTTATGGTAGTGGTGGTAGCTCTTTCTATATACGTAAATTTTCTTTTGCAAGTATTCTTCCATCTTTATTTATAGGGGTGAAATATTTCTTCCGATATCTCAGAGCCGGATTAACTAAATCAAGCATAAAGAAATCATACGGCTGTTGCATGCACTTTTTATATAATCTACTGAATTCTTCTTTTGTCAAACTACCATCTATCTCTCTTATGATCTGTTGAATCTCCCTCGGTTGAATATTAAAAAATATCAAGTAATTACAGTTTCTTCTGATAACAATGGGTGTTCTATAATAAGATTGAGAAAGATAAATGATTGAGGCGTTTTTCTTCCGACCTCTGATGAAAAAATCTTCTATGCTCCTCTGGTCCTTGTCAGTCATGCAGTCATCAAAGACAACAACATTTTTACAAGATGGGTCCAGGTCATCCACTTTTATAAATTCTTTTGTATCAGAGGAGAATAAAGTTCCTTTCTTGCCGAATCTTTCATATAACTCTAGGATAATTTTCTTCTTCTTTTTGGGGTACTTTATCGAGTCAATATCCACGCCCTCAAACATTGTGTACTTTTCTTTCAGTTTGCCATACTTGGGTTCATACATATCTTTTGCACAAACGAACAAATTATCAAATTCGAGATAGTCGTATATAAAATTCAACAATAAGTTCGTTTTACCAGTACCTGAAGCTCCAGCGATTAGAAGTCTGAAAGGGTGTTTAGGTAATAAATAATGTTGATTTGCATCGACAAGTTCTTCTGCTTCTGTATAATTTTTAATTTGAATCATCTTTATTTAATGTTAAAAATTTGCTTCAGTAAAAATATAATTTGCTTAAGTAAAAATTTTTTTTGCATAATAATAAAGATGAATGCTATACAAAAAGAACGAAATAAGAAATTAAGAAAGGAAGTTGAATATGAACTTAAAGTTTATAAGCTTCAGGCTGAAATTAGAAAAAACAACGAACAACAACTAGAGCAAAAATTAGGTATCCAGAAAGCACTATCGGACTTTCACAAGCCTGTAACTGAAAAGCTACAAGAACAAGAAATTAATCGAAAGGAGAATATTCAGGCTATAAAAGATGCTGTTGATCACATTCCTCTAGCTATTGAACCGCCTTTAGAAGTCTATGATTTTGATAAAAAATTGGATGTAGAGTTTTTAGAGAAAAATAACTTTCCAAGACCCTCAAAATTGTACCATGAGACCAAGGAAACTTTGCAAGAAATTATGAGTAAAGTAAATGATACTTACCTAAAAATGTCTCGTCAAAAAGGAAACATTATGAGTCAGATGTCTCGAATGACTAAAAAGGATGAAGAAAGAGAAGATCGCTTATTAGCTAAGGTTGATTATTTGAGAGATCATATGACTACGTTAGGAGATTATCGGGATCGACTCAGAGACTTGCAAAGAAAAGAAATTTATATCGGTAAAGGAGTAGAAGACAAAATGGAAATTTTAGCCCGATTGACTGATAAGATATGTAAAGGGTCCAAAAGTAAAAAGTTACACAATCAAGTCGTTGATTTATTGGATGCATTGTTGAGAGAAGGAACTATGTCCAACGAGCAAGTAAAACAATACTACAAAAATTTTTCATTAAATAAATGAGTAATTACATAAAAACTAAAATACATTTAAGCGATCATCAGATTGCTAAGCTAAAATCTGCATACCAGAAAGGAGAAGAAGTATCTCTACAAATAGATAAGACAAAAGCCCCCAACAAAGATATACATTTAACTCGAACACAGATAGCTCAAATTGGGAAGGGGAAGCGTATCACTATCAGTAAGACGCAGCTCCAGAAAACGGGTGGTTTTCTACCTTTTCTATTACCTGCGTTAATTGCTGGGGCCAAGGCTTTAGCACTAGGTGCTGCAAGTGGGGCGGCTGGATATGGAGCAAAGAAAGCTTTGGAAAAAATTTCAGGATCTGGATGTGTAAAAAAAAGACCCATTGGAAAGGGCGTCTATCAAAACTGGGAATATCAGACGAAGTAATTAAACAAAATATGAAACATGAACAGGGGTTTAGGGGCGTCTTTACTTCCGATCTGTTGCCTAAAAAGATGAGTCGGTTTGAAAACGGTATTATTAATCTGGACATTGTCACAGGACCTGGTACGCACTGGGTCTGCTACTATAACGATCCTAAAAATAACTTTGTTGAGTATTTTGATCCTTTTGGAGAACACGTATACAAAATTCATCCTAACATTAAGAAGTATCTACTGACTTCTGGAAAGAAAAATATCGGGTGTAACTCGAGCTTTCTACAGCACCCTGCTTCCGTCAAATGCGGCTACTTTTGTATGAAGTACATTCGTGAAAGAAACAAGGGTAGGCCAGTTGTAGATGTGCTATATTCTTTTACCCAAGAACCCAGCGACTTCAATGAAAAAAATGTTCTCTATAAATAAAATGGTTCTATTGATATTAGATTCTAAAAACGCGGAAAAATCAGAAGATTTTACGATTGAATACACTAGACCTTTCACCTTTAAACAGATTGCCCTTCAGTCCTTTTCGATGTACGTTTCATGGGACAATATCAAAGATGAGGAATTATCATACTTTGATGGTCAGCAGTGGTTAAATTTGACGATACCAGATGGAAATTACACTATCAAGGGGCTGAATCGTTACATGATTAATTTTTTTGGAAGCGATCCGCCGATACAATTCGGAATAGTGGAGGAACGACAGCGAATAGCCATTAAGTTAATAGACGGGTATAAGATCGATTTAACGAAAACCAAAAACCTGCATAAACTTTTAGGTTTCGAGCCTAAAATCCATGAAGAGCTTGAACAAGTAGGAAAGTACATTGCTGACTTATCTGGGGGAAACGATAACATTTATATACATTGCGATGTCGCAGAGGGGGCGTATATCAACGGTTTCAACTCTACAAACGTCATCTATTCATTTACAAACAGTAATCGTCCAGGTAGTCAGATTATAAAATCATTTGACAAACCTCTGTTTTACCCTGTTCGAATGGATAGTGTTTACCGAATCAGAATGCAAGTAACCAATCATAGAGGTGATTTAATTCCGCTCAATAAGCAAGAAGTACAATACAATTTTATCGCCCTATAATAAAGAAATGAATAAACACAGACTTCAAAGAAAGAGTAAGAAGATACAAGGAAGAGGGTTCTTTTCCGACGTCCTGCAGGAGGCCGAATTAGAAGGTAAGTATGTGCAGGATAAAATAAAGGAGATATTATCAAAGCAGAAAAAACATGGAGCTGGACTAAAGTTTTTCTAAATTCGATTTAATAGCCATATAGCTATTAAATTGAGGAGAAGAAAAAAAATTTATTTCATAATAAATGAATAAAATATTTGAATTAAACAGCACCAATTATTATTACGATGATGACATCGAAAGTTTCGAATATAGAGAGGTAAGGCATGAAAATAGTGATAATTCTATGGAAAATGCCTCTTACCATTTCTTTATTCAAGACACCAATGCCAACATTTTATACTCTAACGGTTATTTACAGCAAAAATTGAAAATTGTTAACAATGATGGTACTGCCATAGTGAATGATAATGTAGCTCTCGTGAATGGAGGTGGTTTGATCAATACTAACAGGTTTACATTAGGAACCACTGAAATAGAATCCAACATTAATTATACCGCTCTTATGCGACAAGTGTTGGGCTTAATACATTTTACGCCTGACTATTCTTCTGCCGAAGCTACAAATATGCTGTTCTACACTGATACGTCGGACACAGCTGATAGAGAACGCTTGAAATATGATGGCACGTTAGTAGATACCACAAAGATTACTGAGTTTTTCGAAAAATTCGGAATTAATGAGAAGCATAACCAGGGATTTACAGAAAGAAGCGAATTTACTAAAAATAGCAAGGTTGTAACTATATGGATCCCACTAAAGTACGTGTTTGATTTCTTCCGTGAATATAAAAAAGTAATCACGGGGTTCCAAGTCAAATTTGAGTTCCAGAGAAATCACAGTCTAAACATGCTGTACACCAACGAGCAAAATAAGATCTATAAAGTCGTTGTAGAAGATTTATCACTCTGGCTACCTTACGTACGATTTAAAAATGCGGCGGCTTCAATATTTAACGAATTAAAGTTATCGAATAAGGATGTAGAAATAAACTGGAACCAACACAGCATTGTAAAGTCTAATATTTTCTATAAAAACGCTAGCGGCTCTTATACCATAAAAGCTACTTCTGATGAAGTCTTATCTTTGTACGTAATTCCTCAGTACACTGAAAGATACGAAAATTCGAAGCGCAATAACATGCTGTTTGATAACTTAGATATGACGGAATGTTGGTTAATGATCAACAATGTAAAAGTGCCAACTGTCAGTTACATGATGGATTTTGAGAAAAGTGATTATAATCGATTATACACAGCCTTTTTGGAATCTGGACTCAACACCATCACGTCTGAAACAGGTTGTATGGTCAATTATTCGAATTTTGGTAAGTTGTATCCAATCATCTGCTTTAATCTCTCTCATCATCAAAACTATACCGATACGAATAACTTAATGATTGAGTTTAACTGGAGGTTAAGGAACGCTGCCCCCAAAGATTATGTTTTTTACTTCATCTTAAAAGAGCACAAGAAATGCCTCTTAAATATTAACAATCAAAATATTACCATGATCAAGACTTTGAAATTATAAGCCATTTTTATAGTCCATTTTTAATTTTTATAGTCCATGACTATAAAAATTATTTTATATTTAATTAAATGGCTGCCTACTACCCGCTTTTCGATGAAGAATTAGAACAAGGACCTCCTGGTATTCCAGGCATAGGGTTTAAACTCACACACGACGGTAACTACGATATGGAAAATAAGATCTTGAAAAACTGTCAGACACCGATTGAGAGTCGGGATGTAACTACTAAAAGTTATCTGGAAGCTGAGTTAATTCGTAACTCCACTACCGTCACTCACACGCTGAGGGTTGAACTCCGAGAAGAGATAGCAAAAATTCTGGAAGATTTAGATCAGAAGTACCTGAGGTTACATGATAGAAGACCCATTGACGCTAAAGGTAAAAGGATAGGCAATGTCGCTGACCCTACTGAAGACATGAATGCGGTTAATAAAAAGTACTTGGAAAAATATGTTGACAATAAAGTATGTTATGCAACCACCGCATCAGGATACATAACTATTAGACCTAGTACCAATGCGAATGCCGTTATTTTTACGAAGTTTTCCGGTGATGCTTTGAACTCAGAATGTAAATTCTCTCGGAACGGTTTTTTTAGACTGGGATTGTACCTTGACCCTCAAAAGATAATCGATGAATTAATCGTTGTTAAGTTAAACATTAATAACAAGCAGTACGTTCACAAAATGAAAGTAGCCACTGAATTCGTGTTAATTCTCGGAGAGGTTAAACAAGATGACCAGTTAAAGATTTTCTTACGATGTGATGCTGAGTTCACAGTTCAACCATTTCTAAAAATTGAAGAAATCAAGTGGACACTCCAGCTGCCGTAAAAAATTGTACATATAATAAATGGCGTGGAACGAAATATCAAAAAGCGGTTTGTCGGAAGAACAAATCAGAGTTAGTAAAAATTATGTTAACTGGTCGCTCATAAGTCAATATTCAACTTTATCGGAAGAGTTTATCGAAGAATTCGAAGGTTTGGTAAACTGGATGGTCATCTCTCAGTATCAGAAGCTTTCGGAGCCTTTTGTAGAAAAACACAGAGGTCTATTAAACTGGTACTATACATCCAAATATCAAGTTCTATCAGAGGATTTCATGGATAGAAATACTGAATATTTAGATTGGGAAGTAGTTTCCAGATATCAGATAATGTCAGAACCCTTCCTGGATAAACATGCTTCCAAATTAGATTGGAGAATGGTTTCTCAATTCCAAGTACTCTCAGAAGAATTTATTCGTCGGCATATAGACAAAATCGATTTGGAACTCATTTGCGTCAAACAAAAGCTCACTGAAGATTTTATGATGGAATTTGCAGATTACCTTGAATGGGGTAGAATTGTTCAATGGCAAACCTTTAACGAAGATTTTATTATGAAAAATCTGGATCGTATAGATCTTTGTCACCTCATGACTTATAAAGCCCATTTGCTCTCAGATACCTTTTACGAACTCCATTTTAAAAAGCTGGTTTGCATCCTTCTGACAAACATATGTAATAGATTTGTGATACAGTATGAACCTGTCGACATACCTCCCGAGTTGGGTAAAAATGATCCTATCGACAAACAACCCGAGTTGGACAAAAATGAACCTGTCGACATACAACCCGAGTTGGACAAAAATGAACCATAATTATATTTAATGGTTGATCAACCATTAAATGTTTAGATACCCTTTGTTACCTTCCTCAAGTTTGAATATATTTATCCTTTAAATAAAGAATATGGATCGTATTGTAAAAAAATTAAACGATTTGAGTACTGATAACTTTGAGTCAGTGGATGGCTTATATTTGGTTTCTGACATTACTGAGCACGGGAAATCTATCCTAATACGTTTGTCGAACAACTCAATTTTATTTTTAAAAAATGATATACCCAGGGTTGGTATGATTTTGACCAGGGATGAAATAAGATTATTAAGATTATATGTTGGCTTCAGGGTTTTATATTATTGTACACCATTAGAGGGTTTCGTGGTAAAAAAACCACCTTTTCGAAACCTCTACGAAACCTTTTCAATATATCAGGCTGACAGTGATAGCGATAGCGATAGCGATCGACCGACATCGATGACATGCCCTTCCATCATTGTAACTTAGATTTTCAATTCTTTTTCCGAGGAAAAAGGTGGCTGGGCCCACCTTTACCGTTCATTTAATAGATGTAGATATGACTATATTTTTAATGATTGAAATACTCATTAAAAGTTTACCCCTTCAGTAATAAAAGCATTTAAAGAAATGATTTGTAGTTCTAAAGAAAGACAAAATGGATTTTCAATCTAAAACCGTTCGACAGTTGCAAGGCTACTGTCGTGAAAATAATATTCGAGGTTACTCGAAACTTAAGAAGTTGGAGCTGGTCGACCTTATTCAATATCATATCATATGGTCGACCTCATTCAACGGCTTTTCCAGTTTCCACAATGACTTGTTTAGCAAGCCAAAGAAGAACAGAGTGCGTAAGATCAGGTGTTGCGGTAAGTTATTTAAGGGATCAAGCATGAATAAGCACCTACAATCTAAAGGGCACCTAAACTATAAACCAAAGAAGGCAACCGCTCTCCCAGAGTGTGGAAGGGTGGAGCATCGACTACATCACATGACTCTCCCCCAACTACGGGAATTTTGTCGAACGCATGGCATTAGAGGCTATTCCAGGTTAGGAAGGAGGGCAAACATCATAGCATACATAGAAAGCGTATTGTTCAACCGTCATTTCGGGTTTGATTCAGACCTGTTTTTAGATACGCGAGAGAGAAGGCTCTACACCCTCCACAAAGTTAATACAGCCTTTGAATCTCGCTTGAAGACGTACGACATCCAAAATGAACACAACCTGATGCTTCCCAAAGACTTTTTGAACGATGTGGCATCACTAGTCCGGGGACTCATCACTAAACACATAAAGAGGCTGCATGGTTTGAAGGTTAATTTCGAATTCCTCTGTGACTATCAAAAGGGTAAAGACGATGCTATTATAGAAATGGAGAAAAACTTCAAAACAGAAAACGCAGTCATCTTAGAATCAACTGATTTGGTAGCTTATTACAGATCGGTTATCCAAAAATTATTGACAGAAATGGAGGAGTTTGTTGCAAAGGGTTCGGGATGGACGCTTGTTAGAATTAAAAACCTTGAGGTGAGGATCAATAAATACAACCCACTGAGAGGATCATCCTACATTGATTTACCGAAAAGAATTAAAGATAAAAAGGCAGTCATTAACGTGAAAAATGAAAATGATAACGAGTGCTTTAAGTGGGCGATACTGTCCGCTATTTATCCAGCTGATAATCACGTAGATAGAGTCTCTAAATATAAGCCATATGATAATGAGCTAAATTTCGAAGGCATTGAGTTTCCAGTGAAGATGGAAGATAGAGTATTTAACAGGTTCGAAAAGTTGAATAACATATCGGTGAACATATATTCATACGAAGGTAATTATATATACCCATTGAGAATCACTAAAAATAAGGAAGACAAACACATCAATTTGCTGTACATAAAGAATAAGGAAGGAAACAGTCATTACTGTTGGATAAAAGACCTCTCCAAATTGATAAGCGGACAAGTGACTAAACACAACGGAAAGATATTCACCTGTGAGAGATGCCTGCTGCATTATAACTCCGAAGAGGACCTCCAAGCTCATGAAACGGATTGTAGGAAGAATACACCAGTAAAGATTGTAATGCCCGAGGAGAACGAATCTCTGCGGTTCAAAAACTATCAAAGGTCTTTACGATTACCCTTTGTGATGTATGGAGACTTCGAGTGCTTGACAAACAAGATAAACACCTGCTGCCCTACAAAAGACAGCTCATTCTTACATAAATATCAAAAGCATGAACCTATGAGCTTCACTGTCTACATCAAATATAAACATGCAGACTATAAGGCACCAATCACATACAGAGGACCCAATGCCACCAAGCTGTTCTTTGATACAGTGAAGACTGAGGCGCTAGCGATAAAGAACATTTATGATAATAAGCAACCCATCAAAATGACCACCGAAGATGAAGAGCATTTCCAAAGGACCCATGTTTGCCACATCTGTGACGAAGATATCAGGAAGAAACCTTCACCCTATTCACCCAAGGATGAACCAGACTTCCGAAAAGTTAGAGATCATGACCATCTTCTCAATCCGGCGAAATGTGAATCGAACTACAGAGGACCTGCTCACAACCTTTGCAACCTAAAGTATCAAGAGCCTTCGTTCATTCCAGTGTTTATCCACAACTTATCTGGCTACGACGCCCATCTCTTCATAAAGGAGCTCGGTAGAGACCAAGGTGATATCGACGTCATCCCGAACAACGAGGAGAGGTACATTTCCTTCAGTAAGGAGGTCGGGGCAAAAACTGTAGAAGTAGGCGATGGGAAGCAAGTAAAGGTACCTGGTATAAAGTTGAGGTTTGTCGACTCATTCAAGTTCATGGCCGCTAGCCTCGACAGTCTTGCGAAGAACGTAAAGGAGTTCAGGGAGACAGCCAAGTACTTCCCCAAGGACAAACTGGACCTCGTCACCCGAAAAGGCGTCTATCCATACGATTACATGGACTCGTGGGACAAATGCGAAGAAACCAAGCTGCCCCCAAAAGAAGACTTTTACAACCAATTGAATGAGTCACACATAAAGGATGAGGACTACGAGCACGCTAAAAGGGTATGGAAGGCCTTCAACATTAAGACATTGGGTGAATATTCCGATTTGTATGTGAAGACTGATGTACTCATCCTAGCCGACATCATGGAACACTTTAGAGATGTCTGTCTAAAGACCTATAAGTTGGATCCTGCATGGTACTTCACTGCACCCGGACTCTCGTGGGACGCCATGCTCAAAACCACAGAGGTTGAGCTAGAGCTGTTGACAGACTATGACATGATACTCATGCTAGAAAAGGGGACCAGAGGAGGCATCTCTCAGTGCTGTAACCGATATGGGAGGGCGAACAACAAGTACATGAGGGACTATGACGAGAACAAGAAGTCTAACTACCTGATGTACCTTGACGCCAACAACCTTTACGGATGGGCCATGAGTCAATACCTACCGCATGGTGGCTTCGAGTGGAGCACTGTGTCAGATGTGACCCAAGTAGAGGATGACTCAGACAAAGGATACATCATAGATTGCGACCTACAGTACCCGACCCATCTGCACAACCTCCATTCAGACCTACCTCTAGCACCTGAGAGCAGGATGCCCGATGGTTCAAAACAGCCAAAACTACTGACGACCCTCTATGACAAAGAGCATTATGTGGTTCATTACAGGGTTTTGAAGCAACTGTTGCAGTTGGGGGTGAAGCTCAAAAAGGTGCACAAAGTGTTGGAGTTTCAGCAGTCTCCCTGGTTGAAGAGGTACATAGACCTGAACACTGATATGAGGACCAAGGCAACCAACGACTTTGAGAAAGACTTCTTCAAACTTATGAACAACTCGGTCTTTGGCAAGACGATGGAAAATATCAGGAAGCGACTCGATATTAGGCTAGTATGCGATCCCCAGAAAGCGGAGAAGCTAGTTGCTAAGCCCAACTTCAAGGGAAGGACCATTTTTGACGAAAGATTAGCCGCCGTGCATATGTACAAGACGAAAGTGATTTTTAATAAGCCAATATACGTCGGCATGAGTATATTAGATCTATCGAAGCATCTGATGTATGACTTCCATTATAATCTTATGAAGCCTAAATATGGGGGTGATATCAAGCTATTGTACATGGACACTGACAGTTACATCTATGACATACAGACCGAGGACTTTTATGAGGATATGAAAGGATTGATTGACTACTTTGACACATCAGATTATCCAGAAAACAATAGGTATGGTATGCCTCGAGTAAATAAAAAGGTCTTGGGGAAGATGAAGGATGAAAATGCAGGGAAGATCTTAGAAGAGTTCGTTGGCTTAAGATCTAAGATGTATGCCTGTAAAACTGAGGTTGACCTGCTGAAAAAGTCGAAAGGAGTAAAGAAATGTGTCGTGAAAAACAGGATATCCTTCGAGGACTACAAGAACTGCCTATTCAAGCAAGAAGTACAGCATAGAACCATGAATCTCATCAGGAGCACAAAGCATGAGATTCATTCCATACAAGTCAATAAGATTGCCCTATCAGGAAAAGATGACAAGCGTCATATAATGGAAGATGGTATCCATACCTTGGCTCACGGTCACTATGCAATACAAAATGAGGCTCTAATATACAAGTAGGTATCTGATTTTAAAAGCGGTTGCTTTTAAAACCTAAAATGGGGGAGATGGTTGCACGGGATGATGGTTGCAAAGCAACGAACCCATGTCGGTGCAATGCTTTTAGAATCCTTAGGGTCGCGCGGCATGCGTAGGGGGTACCCTGCCGGCTCAGCGACTTTTTGATTGTTCGGTCCGGAAAATCGGTGTGGTCGAAATAGAGCCATCACTTTTCTCTCGAGAGGTGCTTGCGGAAAAGGGGGTGCTCGCCGAAGGGGGTACCTTCCCTCCCAACGACTTTTCGCTTGCTCGCTCCGGAAAATTGGTGTGGTTGATATAGAGCCATCACTTTCTCGGAAGGTGCTTGCGCTAGAACCTTGCTAATGGCTGATTTTGATACCATTGCTTGTTTAATTTGTATGGCTGAAATAGAGCCATTACTTTCTAAGAGTGGGTTTAGTTTTTATGGGGTTTGAGAGCCATTGTTTTTTAAAGGGGGGTAAGGAAATTATGGCAGTTTTCATACCATTGATATCTAAAAGTGGATGCGATTTTAATGGAGGCTTTGTAGCCATTGTATTTCTAAAAGTGGGTGAAAGTTTTATGGGTGATATAGAGCCATTACATTCTAAAAGTGGGTGTGGTTTTAATGGGTGATATAGAGCCATTACATTCTAAAAGTGGGTGTTGTTTTAATGGGAGGTTTATGGCTGTGGTCCAGCTCTCTCATGTTCAAATTTTATGGGTGATATAGAGCCATTACATTCTAAAAGTGGGTGGAAATTTTATGGGTGATATAGAGCCATTACATTCTAAAAGTGGGTGGAGTTTTTATGGGTGGTTTCGCACCATTGTTTTTAAAAGTGGGTGGAAATTTTTATGGGTGATATAGAGCCATTACATTTCTAAAAGTGGGTGGAGTTTTTATGGGTGGGTTTATGGCTGTGGTCCAGCTCTCTCATTTACACACTACTATAAAAAAATACAGTTACTAAATTAGTGTAATATACCCCTTTTTCCTGTTCCATATATAAGTTAAGGAATGGAATAAGAATTACATGTGGTAAAGACGGGTGCATTTTTTTTTAACTACACATTAAGATGAAAGAATTTTGATATAAATCATATATGTAATGCAGGTATTTAAGGTACTAATCCCTTGTTCCCTGCATAAACATATATGGTGTAAATGAATGTTACGATGAAAAGTTGTAAAACAGATATATATATATAGTTATATTATAGTTTATAGTAGGAAACAAACTTTTCCAGAAAAGCATGATTGGTTTGGCTATATTATGCAAAAATTGGGGTCACGTACAGGTGACCGAGTATTTTTTAAATTATTTTCTATATATGCCTCTGCTTGAGCTATCCTGACAGCATAAAAACACTTCAGAATATATTCCTACTATTTCAATAAAAATACTTCTTGACATTAACAAATGAATCCAATTTTAAAGATTATCAAATATTTGCACTTATACAATATTCATTTTATATACCAGAGTCGACAATACCGATAATGGTTCTGCATGAAGTCTTGTACCGACTATAAAGATTTAAAAAAAACCCAGCCTCTTGATCTCGACACAAGCACTCTAAACTATCAGGAGAATGTGCTTGTGTCAAATGTATGCGGGTTTTTTATATTCGCTTGTCAGGAAGTGCTTTGTTAGTCAGTTGGGGGAATACTCATATAAAATATCGTGCAGTAGGTCTTTCTACTCATGCCGACTAACTTCTCAAAACCTCAGCTATTTGCTCTATATACGTATATATTCTGTACTATTGTGGGCAGAATTGCCACAACAAATTTGTACAAATGGTGTCTTTAAATATCTATGCAGGGGAATTTAGCAATATTTGTACTTTTCCGAGTATTAAAGCATATGTATTCTTCGTTTAGTGTTATATATTTTGACTTCCATTGTTAAAATATAGATCCTTTTCGAATTAAACGGATATGCAAAATTGTGGGGAGGGACTCAACTGAGATGTCATTAAAAGTCTGTGCTCATTAGGTTTCCGTGGTTTTATTAGTATGGAGCATGAACGTGGTGTATATTATATTGTTAAGTAATTTCTCCCTTATTAGTATGCCCATTAAAATCAATTAAAATCTTCATTAAATTCAATTAAGACTATTTTTCCCCTTTTAGCACATAGTGTACGACTTTATGTAGAAACAATTTTGATAAGTCAAAAATCAAACTCTTTTATTTATTTTGAAGGTTATACACGTTTTGGAGCATCCCTGAATACGAATTAACAATTTTTATCCTTCTATCTATCTCTCTGTGGATACAATAGTATCGAACAAGTTGATAATACAGAAAAAAATTTGGTACTATTATTTCAATCGGTAAAAATTAGAAGTCCATTGCCTTTCGGGGTAAACGGGCCAAAGAAAGTATTTTATTTTTTAGATCATGCTTTTCAAAAACCGGAAAAATTAGCAAAATTAAACATATGAAAATGTTAGGGAAATATATATGTATTTATTATGTCAACTTTTAAACTCGAATGTCATAATTTGCAAGATGCTGATGTGCACCGTTCTTGAGATATTTTATGGTTTCGATCAAAAATGGAACAATTCGGGGGAAAAATATAAATTCACTATTATGAATTGAGTGGATGCTTTATAAACAAACAGCTTAAATCCGAAATGAATCGACATCATTAGAAATTATTCCGATTTGATCTCGAGATATTAAAACTTTTATTCATCTATATTTTTTAAAATTTAGTGCTATATCTTTCGAACAAATGGATTAAATCGAATAAAGTTTGGTGAGCATTTTTCATGAACATCATCACTCAGAGTCCTATTAATTTTCAGAAGAAACGAACCAAGCAGAAAGCCCTCTAGTTTTGAACATTTATTTTAGAAAATTGAATAAATATTATAAAAACACAAAGACGTATCAAAATATTACGAAAGTAAATATTTCGTAGGAGGTTTTTATTTAAATGCTTAAAAGAATGCTATTATTTATGTAAAACGATAATATGCGCCCTACTCAAGATATGTTTTATTTTTATCTTCATTGGAAAAAAATCCACGTTTTGAAGGTATAAATGTATGGTCAGCGTTTTAAAAGTGTATATGTATGCCCCGCGTATTGAAGGTGTATAGGTATCGTCCGCGTTTTGAATGTGTATATGCATCGTCCGCGTTTTAAAGGTGTATATGCATCGTCCGCGTTTTCAATATGTATATGCATAGTCTGCGTTTTAAAGGTGTATATAAAACATCCTCGCTTATCTCGCATAAAGAACATACTTAAACCTATTTTTAAGATTTTTATAGCACATATATCATTAATATCCAACTAGGTTGCTTAAAACCTGAAAATTATTTCATAATTTTATTTTTCTTCCGGTGACGTCTTTATATAAGCAGAGAGAGAGATCGACAACAAAATTTATTTGACGACTTTCAAAACAAGATTTAAAAATATGATAGAATTGTAATTATCTGCATTTTTTCCTTTTTCGTACATATAAAGTATGTCAAAAAACAGAAAATATTATGCACTGTGTAGTCTGCGCTAAACGGAAATTTTCAAAAGATGATTTAAAAAGACAGTTTAAACCCAATAGTTTCCGATACTTTTATATATAGCTTTGATATATAGTTTTCGTAATAAATTTTATGTATCCTTTATTTTATTCAAAAATTTATTTGATTTATATCTCGTGACTTCCTATAAATTAAATTCAGAACAATTTTTTTGCTCTCAGACTGCTTATATTTAAAATAAAGTACATCCATTTTCCAGATTTTATGAATTAATTTTGAAACTGGCATTAGCAGAAACAACTAAACTGTTGAGCCATCTGAGGAGAGATGTTTTTCTGACACACTGAAAAGAAAAGCAGTTCCAAGAGTCTAAAAATTAGGAGAAAATTAAAAAAAAAGTATTTGAAATATAAGTTTTAATTGAATTAAAAAAAGAACCAAACACGATTCGCTGTTTGAGTTTACACATATTTCGAATTCCGAACCTGTGCAAAAATTATTACCAGACAAATGTTTACACAGAAACAGAGTATACATGCAGAGAGAAAGACTGTATTTTACAATTACACCCAACTCTTCAAAAACTGAATCACACTGTATTTCTATAAATGTTATGCAAAAATATGCTGTGAAGATGGTTGTATACTTAATTTCTAAACTCTTTTATCTTCTTGGACGTGAATATTTCTTGATATATACGAAATAATAAAAGACAGTCCTGCTAGAATCTGTTCCTTATAGCATTGGCTCCCAAACTATAAATGGGACCTCAAAAGAAATTTTTTTTTTTTCAGAAGTGTAATATTTTTTCTCTTTTGGCGAGTTAGAAATATATTTCAAAATCAAAATTACAACAATTTGAAGAGGGGATTGTGCCTACTAAAAATATTAATGCATATCTCTTTGAGGGGGGGGGGTGTCCTTTAGGGAGGCTCTATTGGTTGTAGGGGCCCCCAAGAAACAAATTACTAAATTTGGTGGTTCTATGAGTTGTCCTCGGTTTCCATCAAAAACCAACACTGGTGTTTTGCAGATTTAGCTAGAGGGCAGTTAGCGCCTTCTCTCTGAAACCCAGTTCCGCATACACACAATATGCTGCAATTCTGATAAACCGCGGACGTGTCTTTTTGCAAGGCACACACACATATTCGCAAGCTATACACAGTTATACACAAACTATATACATATACTGACTAACTGGGGACCTATGCCAAAATTCAACCAAATTTTTTTCAGAGTATTATCTGTCATTAAATACCACATTTCTGCAAAAATCCAAACCGAGGACGTCCCCACTTGCCGGTGCGTCCCCACTTGGAAGGTGTGTAAACATATGAATGTCCCCACTTCCCACCATACGCCAACACACACACACACACACATACTTTCACACAAACACACGCACAGACATCACTTCGAAAATGTTTGACTCGTGATCAGGGATGCTGGAAACGTGCTCTCCCGTGGAAAACTCGATTTCGAATTTTCGACCCCGTAACAATACTTTCCTTATACATTATGTATATAAGGAAAGTAAAAATAACATAAAATAAATAAGCCTATTTTTTTTCTGATGCTAATAGAAATAAATCAGTCGATACTCTTGCATTCTTCGTCTGCTGCGCTACTTACTAAAGAATATTCTTATCCGCAGGTAATTTTTATCCTGTCTAAGCAAATAATTATACTAAATGGCTTGTACTTGTTGACTGTTCATAAAATATTGTTCTGGAAGATAAAGAACTGTCTTTCGCCATAAGCAAATTATGCAAATGCTGGAGCCCTGCAATATTAAGGTGCCTATAGCCCTTAGCCCATCAATATTTCGGGTAATTTTGAAATAGTTTCTACCCTTCTCCAACAGCATGTTTATATATGATAAAGGCGTTTTGTGTACAAAAAAAAAATTAAGCAAGCCCAATTTTGAATGAGTTTTGAACTTAGACAAGAGTGCCAGAGAATTCTGTTATTACATCTAACCGGCCCTTTTTATCTGGTAGGAAAAAATGGGAAAACTGCTACTATAATAGAATTTCAAAAAACACGCTAAAAAACTATAGTGGGAACGAAGCGGTTAGAAGGAGGTTATAGATAATTGATCCCAATTAGGTAACCATGACCTGGTTTATAATTATTTACCATGCAAATAATTATAAACCAGGTCACGCGAAAAGTATATAATTTTTTAAAAATTCACGAAAATTCGTCTATTAGTCGCATGGATTCTGTCCAAAGTGTGTTTAAAAGAGAATTTCTGGATATTTCGGATGGTGTTAAGATAGAAGCTCTGCAAGGATGTTTTTGATACCCAAAGAACTAATTTATGTGAAAATATCTCAAAATCATACTAAAACATAAAATAACTCAAAAACTAAATCGAATTTATAAAAAAAAACCTCTCGCTAAGGATATATCGTCCCAGGTCCTGAAGTACCTGTGTGCAAAATTTCATGTCCATACAATGTTTAGATTTCAACGTTCAGACGACGTAGATGAACAGATAAACAAACATCTTCCTTTATTATTATAGATAAAAGCGTACATAGCCTATTTCTATTTTCGCATAACATTAAATAAAACAGTACAAAATTAATATAGGATAAAAAAAATTGAGCCTAGAATCAGGCCAGTCATTTAAGAAAATGGAACTTAACATTAACAGAGTATTTTAATCTATACCGTGCATGAAATAGAAAGATGAAAAAGAAAATCACTATTTTAAATATCCAAAGTATTTTTTACGGAAACTAAAGAATATTCTTGGATATATAGAATATATCTTTTAATTATATTCTAATTATAGAAATAATTTTATTTAAAAACTTGACTGTTTTTAATATACCTACTGTTCCAAATATTACCGTGCAAGGTGTGATTTAAGAGTAATCACGTTAATTAAACTTCAAATAATTGGAAATTTGGTTGAAAATTACATTTCAAAGAAAACTGAAATAAGAACTTTATATTAAGTTCGAGAGGTAAAAAAACAATGTTTTAAAATGTGTTAGCTAGATAATGAATAAATTGTTCTCATTCGAGGAGTTCAATGCACTTTTGTTTCAGAGCATCTTTTAACTCCTAGCCATTTCCACCCGCGCTAAGAACGTTCGAAATGGTCATTAAATGTGGCACCTACACATTTAATAAATGTTGTTGATAACTTTCCTGAATGTGAAACATCCTTTCAGACGTGAGCATAAAAGTGGACATTTAATAATTATGTTAACATGTAAAATGGGAAAATATTTCGAATCTTATTTCTTCTTTACGGAAACCAAAGAATATTCTTGGATATGTAGAATATATCTTTTAATTATATTCTAATTCTAATTATAGAAACAATTTTATTTAAAAACTTGACTGTTTTGAATATACCTACTGTTCCAAATATTACTGTGCAAGATGTGATTTAAGAGTAATCACGTTAATTAAACTTCAAATAATTGGAAATTTGGTTGAAAATTACATTTCAAAGAAAACTGAAATAAGAACTTTATATTAAGTTCGAGAGGTAAAAAAAAAAATGTTTTAAAATGTGTTAGCTAGATAATGAATAAATTGTTCTCATTCGAGGAGTTCAATGCACTTTTGTTTCAGAGCATCTTTTAACTCCTAGCCATTTCCACCCGCGCTACGAACGTTCGAAATGGTCATTAAATGTGGCACCTACACATTTAATAAATGTTGTTGATAACTTTCCTGAATGTGAAACATCCTTTCAGACGTAAGCATGAAAGTGGACATTTAATAATTCTGTTAACATGTAAAATGGGAAAATACTTCGAATCTTATTTCTTCTTTACGGAAACCAAAGAATATTCTTGGATATGTAGAATATATCTTTTAATTATATTCTAATTCTAATTATAGAAATAATTTTATTTAAAAACTGGACTGTTTTATAATATGTCTACTGTTCCAAATATACTCTATAACAAAAAAAATCGACGCACCAAGAAGGAGTCGTCAGATTGTGATAAAAATTGATGGATGTGAAGAACATACATAGAAAAGAAACGATTAAAATTTCAGAACAATTTAATGATTTAGAGTTTGACCGTATACAATAGGGAGGGAGTCAATAAGGCGTTGGTCCACCTTTGGCCTGGATCCAAGATGTCACCCGACGTGGCATAGACTGCTAAAGTTCACGGATGGTGTCCTGCGGAATGTCTTGCCAATTGTCTCCAACTGTCGGGCTAAATCGTCATCATTCCGGGATGGATGCAATCGTCTTCCCATAACGTCCCCAATGTGCTCCATGGGAGAGAAATCAGGGGACCTAGCTGGCAAAGGAAGTGTTGGGCAAGTTTGAAGATAATTCATAGCAACACGTGCCGTGTGTGACCGGGCATTATCTTGTTGAAAATAAGGCCGGGGTGTCGCAAAAGGAACGGTAACACAATCGGTCGTAGAATGTTGTCTACGTACTGCTGTGCTGTCAGCGTGCCAGAAATGACTACCAAAGAGGTCCGGCTATCAAAGGAGATGGCACCCCAGACCATACCGCCCTATTGTGGGCATGTGCTGCGTGCGATAATAAGGGCAGGATCCCCACGCTGCCCTGGACGTCTCCAGACACGTCTGTGGTTGTCGTCAGGACACAGTTGGAAACGGGACTCGTCACTAAAGCCTAAATGTCTTTGCATACGAAATTTCATTACAATCGGACAACTCCTTCTTGGTGCATCTATTTTTTTTTGTTATAGAGTATATTACTGTGTAAGATGTGATTTAAGAGTAATCACTTTAATTAAACTTCAAATAATTGGTAGTTTGGTTGAAAATTACATTTCAAAGAAATTTGAAATAAGAAGTTTATATTAAGTTCAAGAGGGAAAAAAATGTTTTAAAATGTGCTAGATAATGAATAAATTGTTCTCATTCAAGGAGTTCAATGCGCTTTTGTTTCAGAGCATCTTTAACTCCTAGTCATTCCCACCCGCGCTACGAACGTTCGAAATGATCATTAAATGTGACACCTACACATTTAATAAATGTTGTTAATAACTTTCCTGAATGTGAAAGATCCTTTTAGAAGTGAGCATAAAAGGCGACATTTAATAATTCTGTTAACATGTAAAATGGGAAATATTTTTTAATCTTATTTCCGCGTGCGACAAAATGTTTTATATTCCGATTGGCCGCTAAAGGATTTCAAATTGTATTTTCATTACTTCTGGCTTCTGAATATCTTGAATAACATTTCCACGTGAAAACATCATTTAATTATTGTGAAACGATTTTTATTTTCCTTATATACATAATGTATGAGGAAAGTATTGTGACGGGGTCGAAAATTCAAATTCCAGTTTTCGACGGGAGAGCACGTTTCAAGCATCCCTGATCACGAATCAAACATTTTTGAGGTGATGTCTGTGTGTGTGTGTGTGTCAGTGCGTCTGTGGAGACGATATCTTACGAACGAATGGAGCGATTCGAATGAAATTTTGTACAAAAATCACAATCCGTGAATACTGGAAGTCTATTGTTTTTAAACGTAATCGAATGTTCAGAACCCCCCGAAATTTTCGAGTGAAATTTTGAAAAAATCATCAAAGAATCAAAACCTTTAATAAAGTTACGCAAATAGACATTTCGTATGTAATTTTTCCTTAGAAAACGATTGACATAAACTTTAAAATGCTAGCATGAACTGTTCTCGAGATATTGCACATTTTTCAAATAAATTTAACAAAAAATCCCATAAATTAAAAAAAATATTAACTGTTCAGAAGCGTGTTCGCTTTTCATATGTAATATCATGCGATAAATTTGGTGACATCATTCTCATGGATCTAGCTCGTTCCATTTATGAGAAAAGATACTTTGAGTAATACTTTTGTATTTGAACGCCAATAGTCATTCATCTGCTATAAGAATAACTTATTTCTCCGTCCATAAAGCTTAGCGAGATTTTGGCGATGAATTTGACGGAATGTCGCCAACTTGTCAACTTTTTGAAATGTTGCCAAATTAACGAAAATTTCGCCATCTGAATAAAAATGACGCTAAATCTATGAAAATGACAATTAATTGTCGAAATTCAATATTTTTTAAAGAATATAAGTATACTATAAGGAAAGCCTATTTTTTTTACTGTAAAAGTAGTAAATTCATTCCATTGTATAAGAAAAGTCATGTGTTGCCCACATCAGATTTTTTACATTTGGAAACAATTTCAAATTGCCAAGCGAACGTAAAACTCTAGGTTTCTTTATTTTCCGGGAGCTGAAAAAATGTGGATTATTTTTAAAAAATCTTTTCAAACCCTCCAGAAGACCTCCTGATAATTTAGAAGACTGAATGCACACTGCATAGTGGGAACCGGACCTTACAGTATCGACCACTGGAATGAACCTGAACCCAGGGCCGTAGTCAGGCAGGGGCCAGAGGGGGATAAGCCCCCCCTGATAAAAATATTAAATTTTCAGTAGTAATATGAAATTTCATATAAAATGTCATTCAAATTTAGCATAAAAAATTTCTTTGAGATTTTTTTTATAAATTACTTCGTGTTAAAGATTTTTTAATTTAGCTGGATTTGTGATTATACTAATGATTAATTTATTTACATATTTAATTTAAAAATGTTTAAAAAAAAAAACTATGACAACAGTATATAGGATACTTTTGTATTATTGTGGGGGTTCACTGTTATACATTATAGAGCCAAAATCAATTGATAAGTATGTAAGAGTTAATATTAAACATTAACGTCTATTAACTTTTAGATATGTTTCTACAAATTATTAACAGTTTTATTACTAGTTAATGCTTACATTAAAATCAATTGTAATTATTATATATAAATATTGATGTATAGTAGCTGTATAGATATTAATAATCAGCCCTTAGCTTGCAAATATAAATATGCAATTATTTGTTAATAATTTATATGAATTGAAATATGTAATATTAACTCTTATGGTTTATAAATGTTAATGATTAACTGTGTTTTTGGTGAGCCCCCCTCGAATTTCCCGCCAGCCCCTCTTCAATTTCGTCTCTGGCTACGGCACTGCCTGAACCCAGCGCGGAGTCGGATATCTGATTTTCTTTCCGGGATGGGCAAGGTGAGGAAAAAGGTGTACTAACCATAAAGTCTCTTAGAACTCTCTCCAAGCGGGTGATATTTTCCTTCTCCGCTTGCTTGGTGGGTGAAGAAGAATCTCGACTGTCCTGCTCGGAGCTCCCACCGGGGATATAAAAGTTTGGAAAGTCGACCACGGGACAGAACTTAACTGAGCCAATTTTCATATTACTTTCCTTATATGCATAATGTATAAGGAAAATATTGTGACGGGGTCGAAAATTCGAATTCGAGTTTTCGACGGGACAGCACGTTTCAAGCATCCCTGATCACGAATCAAACATTTTTGAAGTGATATCTGTGTGTGTGTGTATCAGTGAGTCTGTGGAGACGATAACTGACGAACGAATGAACCGATTCGAACCAAATTTGGTACAAAAATCACAATCCGTAAACACTGGATGCCTATTATTTTTATGTTCAGAACCCCCTAAATTTTTGAATGAAATTTTGAAAAAACCGTCAAAAAATCAAAACCACTAATAAAGTTACGCAAATAGACATTTCTTATGTAATTTTTCATTAGAAAACGATTGACATAAATTTTAGAACGCTAACATAAACCGTTCTCGAGATATTGTACATTTTTCAAAAAAATTATCAAAAAGTCATATAAAATAAAATAAATATTTCCTATAGAGAAACATGTTCACTTTTCATATGTAATACCATGCGATAAATTGGGTGACATCATTCTCGTGGATCTAGCTCGTTCCATTCATGAAAAAAGATACTTTGAGTAATACTTTTGTATTTGAACGCTAATAGTCATTTATCTGCTGTAAGCATAACTTATTTCTTAGTGCAAACGCTTGGCGAGATTTTGGCGACGAATTTGGCGGAATGTCACCAACTTGACGAATTTTAAATGTTGCCAAATTAACAAAAATCTCGCCAAATGGATAAAAATGACACTAAATCAATGAAAATGACGACTAATTGTCAAAAATTCAATATCTTGGAAAGAATATTAGTATCTACTATAAGAAAAACCTATTTTTTTACTGTAAAAGTAGTAAATTCCTTACATTATATAAGGAAAGTCATGTGTTGCCCACATCAGATTTTTTTAATTTGCTGCAACTGTTTTCGACGCTAAGCCCCATACATTGTCAAACAAACTAAAACTTATTAATATTATTCAAGTTATGGCATAATTTTTTAAGAGTTTTAGTTTTCTTTCTTTGACAGACAAATATTATAGTGTTATATAAACAGCGAAATACAGAATTGTCTGATTTCAGTTGTTCAAATCTATTTTGCAAGCCATGTATCAATTAGAACGTTAAAAACAGGTAGTTTTACTGGAGTCGATTATGAATCATCATGGCTTTCATAAGAAAGAAAAATATTGTTCTTCCGTGAGGAAATTCTTTTAAAACGTCAAATTTTTCTGCAATTTTACACCCTGTCGTTTTCATTTGTTAAAATCCGTTTTTTCTATAATTCGTTAAAATTTTCAGGATGGTATCAAACTGGGTTGATTAATATTTAAATTTCCGCTTCGCAACATCTTGCTCACTGGGGTTATAAATGAAAGAATATCATATCAAATAATCTTAGAAAATCATGTTATATCAAGTGTCGGGGAAATAGAGGTATTCGCACATTTTAACCCCTTATGCAAAAATAAAAACAAATTTCTTATAAAAATATATATTTAGCATACTAGGGGGCTCGAAAGCCTGTTCGTGGTCTTGCTATTGTTATCCAGGGCGCGAACTCGCATCTCAAATATTTTGTCTTTGACTTTGACATTACATATTTCTTAAACTACAATATATATATATATATATATATATATATGAAAGATTTAATTGAGCGTATTCCCCAAAGCTTTTTCTAAAAGTATACAAAATTTTATATTTTATATGCAATAGCTTTTGCGGTACGAAGCAAAGAGTCTCGAGAAACGAGAAATTTGTCAAACGGCGGCGGAGGCGGCGTTAGCTACTTTTTTTTAATGTAGAGAGATTTGAAAACTTAAAACTTCATCGAAAAAAAGCGAACTTTATTCAGATGACATCATTGAAATATAAATCGCCTGGCTCTCTATATAAAAGCTGTAAATATTTCATTCATACACTTTTATTCCATACCTTTCATTCATCCCAATACTACAATAATTTATTTTACTTAAGAAGTTAAAACCATGGAGGTAAAAGTAATTTAAGTCTATGCTTAAAACTTCATCGAAAAAGTCTGCTTCTTTATGTAAATCAATGAATGTTTCATTTATATCAGCTATATTGCAGACTCTAGAGCAAAATAATTTTGCGTTAAAGAAATTCAGCAATTCTTATATAACTCATTTTACAACTTGATGTGTTCACATTCCCCATAAGTGAAAATTAGGCTTCGTTGTAGAAATAATCAAAGTTTGATGATCATTTAAACTCATATATATTGTAATTGCGTTGTTTTAGAATATAAATGCACAGAAATTAAGCAAAATTAAAGCGGTTTTAGGATGGATACAACACTAAATATAAATTAAAAATAACTTTAAACATCACGATTTTGACACAAGATGGATGATATTGATCATTTAAACACAAATATATTGTAATTGCGTTGTTTCAAAATATAGATGCACAGAAATTAAGCAAAAATAAAGCAGTTTTAGGACGGATACAACACTAAATATAAATAAAAAAGAACTTCAAAAATCACGATTTTGACACAAAATGGATGCCATATTTTATTTTGAAGTGGGTCACATGATCTCTTCATATAAAATGGGTGTATTTAATATTCATCTCTTCATATAAATGGGTGTATTTAATATTTATAAAACTACCGAATATATTTTGCTGAAATTTTTTAATATTTTTTTATGGGATAATTTCAATATTTCCTAAAACTTTCGAAGCAATTTGTGAATTTTAAATTCGCTTACAAAATGTTTAAAACATTAGGTTCCATAGGGTTCAATGTATTTCATTTTTTCAACCCGGGTTTGGTCCAAAACTAATTATGTGTGATATTATTCATTAACATTCCCATATGTCTCACAGACCGGGGCCATCGTGATGACAGGCAGGTTGCTCTTTTTACGTAAGAAAAGCAAACTGCCTGCCATCACGATGGCTCTGCAAAGACCGTGTTAACAACATACTAAAATTTTATTTCGATAAAGTTATTTTTACGGCAGTTATCGTGCGAACGGTCAGGTAGACAGACAGACAGAAAGAATGAACAAAGTCATAAACACTTTTCAACTATGTTGTAAAGTGTTGAAAAAGAGACTCCGTCTTGCAAAAATTCACCCATCTAGGTACCTGCAAAAATTCGTGGTCTTGCTATTGTTGTCTATCCAGAATGCCAACTCGCAGCTCAAATATTTTGTCTTTGATCTTGACATTAAATATTTCTTAAACTACAATATATGTAAAAAAAAAATGGCTTATTTCAGCGTATTCTCCAAAGCTTTTTCTACAAGTGTACCAAATTTCATATTTTTATATGCAATTTTTTTTCGGTACGAAGCAAAAAATCTCGAGAAACGAGGAAATTTCTCAAACAGCGTCCGCGTCGGCGACGCTGATATATTATATATATATATATATATATATATATATATATATATATATATAATATAAAACTTGAAAAAATGCTACAATTTTAAGTGAATTGATTAAAAAGCTAAAAGCAAAAAAATAATTTTTAATACAACTTGTAAAGCGCTATGCTGCAATTTTACATGTGTATACCTATATAAATTCCCAAATAGGACAAGTAGCAATGTACTCGTAAAATTTCTAGATAAGTGACGGAAGTAACGGCCGGGGGGAGTTGCGACCCCCAACACTCCGGTTAAAGCTTTTTTCCGCCATGGCAATTATATATATATATATATATATATCATGCCATATTTACTAAATTTCCTAAACTTCTTCACGTTGTTCTTTTCAATAATTATGTATTTCAAGGTAATAAATTATAAATTATACTTACAAGTCTCAGGGGTTCCACAAGGTGGCTGTAGTAGCAGTATATTAGCTAATTTATATCTGTATCATTATGAAAAATCTTTTACTTCTACAGATTATAAAATTTGCAGATATGTTGATGATCTGATTTGTTTGGTCTATACAGACTGTGTCATAGATATAGATTTCTCTCTGGTTAATTTGGAACTAATTCCTAATGAAGCCACTATTAGTAATAACATTACTTTTTTGGACTTAAATCTTATTATTGAACCGACTAATAGGATAGTAACCAATTTATATGATAAAAAAGACTATTTTAACTTTAACATTAATAAAATATTACCATTTAATTCCTGTAACTCGATTCAATTGTTTAGAAGTATTATACTTAATCAGCTTTTTAGAATTTACAGATTATCTGATAAAAAATGTCATGCTATGCATATTAATAAACTTAAAATTACTAGCAAATTATATAAATATCCTGCTTATTTAGTACATAGTATAGTTAAAAGGTTTGGAATGGTAGATTATACTTAAATTCTCTCCTTAGTAACTTACTTTAGCCAGACATCCACTTTCTCTTGACAGACATCCACTTTCTCTTGAATAAGCATTACCATGTATTTACATGTTCTTACTGTTGAATACCACCTTTTATCGTCTTTTCACATTACTGTTATTTCTTTCTCACGATTGGCAACAGCAGTTCTCATCTTTTCATTTTTTGAGATTGGCAACATTGGTTTCTTTATTCAAGGCTCCAATGGATCAGACGTATGCAGTGTTTTTTCAGGTATTCTTGTTTCCTATTATTTTTCATTCTTTATGCTTGTTGTCCAAGTTTTCAGTGTTTATAGATATAATCTATCACTGATATCAGAAACATGCATTTTGTGTTCATTTTTTTAAAATACTTGGACTTGATAAAGAGTTTTATCGAAATGAACAATTCATTATTAGACCTAGGGCTTGTGCACGTGTAAAGCTTTCATGCTTGGATTTTATTTTATTTTATTTTATCGATTCCTTTCCATTGATGTTTTTTGTTTATCTTCAACTTGATGACTAGAGGTTTGTATTTTATTTTCCACTTGATTGATGATTCTCTGTTTGATACTTGTAAGGTATTTTTTAATGTTGGGGTTTTTGAGTTGAAACTTCTCTCTATTCTTTCATTGGATTTTTAAACTTTTATTATTATTATATATATATATATATATATATATATATATATATATATATATATATATATATATATATATATATATATATATATATATATATATATATATATAAATATAAATTATTAAATCCAAAGTTAGAATGTATGTAGTAACTCATAATACACTATATATATATATATATACATATATACAGAGATGCCAACCTCTAAAAGGGGTAATCAGTAGAAAAATCAGTAGTTTTTAGTGGTTTTCAGTAAAACCTCATCGACTGTCAGTAAGAATTTACTTATATTGAAAATTTGAAAATATATATTTTAAAATCTTAAAAGAAGTTCAAAATGTAGTTTTATGAACTTAACTGAGTTAATTAAAACTGAATTGCACCATTTATGTGAAAATAATTAAGAAATTAATCTTTATAATTAACCAAAATATAAAAATAAGCTAGTTTAGGTAAGCTAATATGCAATAATAGGAAGATGGATATGGATGAAAAAGGGAAGAGGATAATTGCGTACTCTCGACAACGGCCCGAATAATATATATATATAAAAAAAATCACGATATTATTATTTATATGAAAATAATTAAAAAATTAATATTTATAATTAACCAAAATATTGTTATTGCTAGTCTAGTTTATACGCTATTGTTATTGTTAGTCTAGTTTATACGTTTAATACGCTAGTTTAGCCAAGCTAATATGCAACAATAGGGAAATGGAGATCGATGGAAAAGGATAATTGCGTACTCTCGGCAACAGCCGCAAAAAAGGAAAAAAAATATGAATTTCACGATCCTGCTTTTTATATAAAAATAATTAAAAAAAAATTAACCTAAATCATCAACCAAAATATGAAAATAAGCTAGTTTAGTCAAGTTAATGTGCAATAATAGGGAGATGGAGATCGATGGAGAAGGATAATTGCGTATTCTCGGCAAAGACCAGAAAGAAAGGAAAAAAAACTGAATTTCACGATCGTACTATTTATATGAAAATAAATAGAAATTAACCTTTATAATTCACCAAAATATTAAAATAAGCTAGTTTAGTCAAGTTAATGTGCAATGATAAGGGGATGGAGATGGATGAAAAAGGATAATTGTATACTCTCAGCAAAGCCCGAAAAGAAAGACTGAATTGCGCAATCTCATAATTTAAGCGAAACATAATTTGTTTAGTAAAATATTTCTTTATTTTTAACCACACTATAAAAATAAATTAGGTCTATTGTAATATGAAATCATTAGAAGAAGAAAATGGATGAAAACTGATAATTTTGGACTCTCAGCAAAGCAAGGAATATGAATAGAATGGTGGGATGCATGGATTTCACCGGATTTTTCGTAGTTTTGGGAGTAATGTCCTTAAGATAAAGTAAATATTCGTACAAACTAAAATTAATAATAATTCCACTTCACAAAAATTCTGCAAAGTTTTTAATTGCATATACAAACTTAATTGTACTATTTGTAACTTATCCTATATTGGCCAAACCAGCAACCCTTTACATCTGAGAATCAATGTCCACAGGGATCATATTAAAAAATTTGACCATAAAGTCTTTACTGATCTCCCTACTAAAAATGAATTTGAATATCAGCACTTTGTTACACACGGATTTAAAAATGTATCCCTTCATATTTTAGATATTAAAATTTCACTCACTGATAGATTAGTATTTGAAAATTATTACATTAAAAAATATAAAACTCTCTTCCCCTATGGCTTAAATCAAATTTATAATAATAATAATGTTGTTAACAATAGTTTTGAATACAATTCTAATAAATCTTCAGAATATAAACATCTTTTTCAATATTCAAAGTCATAAACGTCTAGTAAAAAGCGATATAAGCGTGACAAAGGAAAAAGTAACTTAAGTAAAACTATTGATTATAATGCAGACATTTTGAAATTACAATATAATTATTTTCAAACTTTCAATTTTCTACCTGTTAGAACTTGGTTATATAAAGTCAGAAAATGCAAATTAAGTATTGTTTATACTAATTTTTTAAAATTAAAATTAACTCATGAGCATTTTAAACATTTATTTTATGATTTGCTTCTTTCACGTACAAATTTCTTAAATTACCACCTTCTCCATTCACCAAATCCACATACTAAAATAGCTTACTGTGTAATTTCTTTTAAACACCCTATTCTTAATTCTCTTAACTTCAATAATTTATTTGCAAAACATCAGCACTTGTTACCCGTAAAAGAAATCAAAATACAAAAATCAATCAAATATAATTTACCAATTGGTAGAACTATTTACAATTAGAATGAAGTTTCCAGGACATTAAACTCCGATGACCTTACATCATGTGTATGCAGCAATAAAAATCTTGCCCCTTATGTCAACTCCTCTCATGGACACATTATTACTGGGGATCTCAGTATAGCTCAGGATGATATACTTAGGGATATTATGAATGAAGGGTCCAAATTTCGCATTCCATTCTGCCATCACCCTAAACAACTTCTTCAGTCTATATCATTTGATTTTGATAAGTTCATATATCAACTTGCTTGTTCACATTCCATTCCTATTAAAGCATTCCATCTATGGAAGTATACTACCTTACATCTACTTAAAAATGTTATATATTATAAACATTAAATTAACGAAGCCTAGGTAACCTTATAAACAACTCCTATCTGCTATTAAAGAACTACAACAACATTTTGTCATAACTTATGTAGATAAAGCTTCTAATAATTATGCCATCATTTGTAAAAAATATTATGTTTCTCTGTTACAGAATTACTTAAAAAATAATCAAATTCTTAAACCCATTAATAATCAGTCTATCAAAATCAAAACTAAAATGCTAAAATTATATACACAATTAAATATTAATTGTAAGTTTTTTAAATTTCCTTTTGTTACTTCGGTTCCTAAATTCCATAAATCACCTCTTAGCTTTAGAACAATCACTTGTGGACATAATACCTTTACCGCTACAGCTAGTAAGTACTTGCTTAACTGTTTAAATAGAATTAATGAATCTCTTAAATTTAGGAATTCAGGATATTTCATTTTGAACAATAGTTTTGATTTAGTAAATCACCTTAGCAAGCTTCCACAAATTCTTGGTTTCCATACCTTTGATTTTAAAGACCTATTTAATAATATTGTCATTAAAGATTTATATAAAGTTATTATCTCTCTTTATCATGACTATCTATCTTCCCATAATGTTGCATTTAATGTCAAAAACTTTCCTATGCTCTTGAACTTTGTGTTATACAACAATTATATTATCCAAGGTGATAACATTTATTTACAAACATCTGGTGTACCACAAGGTGGCTGTAGTAGTAGTATACTCGCTAACTTATATCTTTATTATTATGAATGTCATTTTAACTCTAATTCATATATTATATATAGATATGTTGACGACTTAATTTGTATTATCATTGATGATTCCTATCCAATTGATATTGATTTTTACCCATGTAGCCTAGAATTAATTCCTAATGAACCTAGCGTTAGTCAAACTGTAAATTTTTTAGACCTAAATTTAGATACCCTCAATAATCATGTAATCACCAATCTATATGATAAAAAAGATTCCTACAACTTCACTATCATAAAGCTCCTATCATATCAATCTTGCAATTCTATTCAATTGTTTAGAAACATCATTTTAAACCAGCTATTTCGAATACATCGACTTTCTGATCCTCGGTTTCACTTTCTCCACATCAATAATCTTAAATGCATTTGTCAAAATTACCAATATCCGGAAGTATTTGTAAATAATATTATTAATAATTTCAAATATACCACGTAATAATTTTACACATGCATTATTTATCTTTGATTCGATAACTCATTTTTGAGAATTCACCCATTCTTATCACCTAACTTACCACTTGGCCTGAGTCTAATATTGTTTACTATTTTCGAATGACTATTTTCCACTTGTCCTGAGTCCTATACTGATTACTATTTTTGAAAGTCTCCATACATATTATGTATCGTTCACATGTATTCATTCCGGTGCCCACTCGCATTGACGAAGTGAGGTGAAATGCTCAGTCGCTTGTTCAACTTACATGTGGTAACAATGCTTGTGAGTTCATATTTATGTTCGAGGAGGTATTATCTTTCTGATTTGTAATTCAATTGATTTATTTTTCTCCTTCCACTAGCCAGTAGACAGTTCCAATGGTGTCTATAGTTAAATACTATCGCCATTGTCAGAAACTGGATATTCTATCGGTTTTAATTCGAATTGTATGGCAGTCTTGATGAGAATGCAATTTCGAACTAACCGCCATTTTTTGTGTAGTTTCAATTGATTGTTCTCTATGTCTTAATCTTTTATCTTGAGCTAATTATTATTGCCTTTTCTCATTTTTGCCATGTTTTCTTTTTATTTTTATTTATATTTATATACTTTTAATTGTGAATTTTGTATCCTAATATTCTTCTCATCCCCCTTTCCACCTTTCCATTGTAGTGATATGTTACCTTCTATCTTTATCCTTAGTCTTGGTCTATAGTTACTCATTTGTAACAGATATGCTCAAGATGGGTTTTTTTGTACATGCAGTAGTTTATGCATAATTTTCGATTAAAATCTTACAATTTATATATATATATATATATATATATATATATATATATATATATATATATATATATATATATATATATATATATACAGGGTGTCCCAAAAACATTGACCTCGGCTTTTATTCCTTAAATATTGATATTTGGCATATATAATAAATTACAAAGTTGCATAAAAATAGGTATAGAATTTTATGAAATCGATTAAAATTTTCAAGGAAATTAAATTTTAAGAAATACAAAATTTAAATTTTTATACGGCCCCCGTGCAAAAACATTTCCAATGAGTAAAATGTGCCCGATGCACTAATAAGGTGATGTACAAAATTTCAGCATTTTATCATAAAAAGTCTCAGAGATATGGAAAGACAAAAATACTGATTTACATCGACATGGGTTCTCAGAGGGGAAAAATCATGTCGGCAGATCGCGTTTCAGGAGTCATACACAAATTACGAGAGAAAACAATGATTACATAAATAAATAATAATTTTGCTCTTTATTGGTACAAAAGTATCTACGCTATGTAGAAATAATAGCTTTACACAAAGATTACAAAGCTTGTTCAAAATGTTTTGCACCCATGCCAAAGATCCATTAAAGATAAGAGGCAGATATTATTTGCCTATGTTGCATTTCTGCGTTGTGTCATTTGCACTCTTGCTGTAACCATTTACATTTTAATTTGTGAGTAATTCCTCACCAACTTCGTTTAAACATATTTCTGGGATTTTTTATGATAAAATGCTGAAATTTTGTACATCACATTATTAGTGTATCGGGCACATTAGAAATGTTTTTGTACGGGGGGCCATATAAAAATTTAAATTTTGTATTTCTTCAAATTTAATCTCCTGAAAATTTTTATCGATTTCATAAAATTCTGTACCTTTTTTTGCGCAATTTCGTAATTTATTAGATATGTCTAAGATCAATATTTAAGGAATAAAAGCCGAGGTCAATGTTTTTGAGACACCCTGTATATATATATATATATATATATATAAATAGGGTACTGCGAAATAGTTTTATATGTTGTCAGCCAGAAAAGATGTCAAATGTTCAATTCAACGTTAGAAATATTGTGCAGCAGATCTTGTACATCCTTTTTTCCCTGTGAAAGAAGTAAATTCATTGCATTATATACAAGGAAAGTCATGTGCTGCCTACATAAGATATTTTTGTTCATTCCGATTGTATACAATGCTAAAAGTTTGAACATCTTTGAATTAGGTCCCTGAAAATAGCAATTTTTTTTTTATGTCGGTTTGAAGTTCTTCCTAATAACAGGTTTAACAAGTCGTATTTTAACCCCGGATTTTACAAAGAGAGAAAAAAAATATATATACGCCCTCTGTAAAAGTATATTCCTACCTAGAAATGGGTGTTAACTGAGCAAATCTACCCATGCATACGCCTTCTAGGTTCTTAACATCTATAGTCACTTATATTAACTGCAACCAGGGCATTTACTCCACTGCTCACCAGCCTAGTTACTGCATTGTTTAGAAATTCAATAGATGGAAATTGGGCATGCTTCGAATGGTGATATTCACAGTAATGAAAGGTAATATCTACAATTTTATTTCAAACTAGTGACCTTTTTCGCTTGAAGAGACACTTGAAATATTCTATAAAATCTCGAGGAATCTCTGCCTAGCCGACTCATATTATGATCAGTAGAAATAAATTACTAAATAGACTTGCAAAGCCAGTAGAGTTAATAAATAACAGTTAACTCATAAATTTTGAACAAAATGTTACAAAGGTATTTATAGTCTATACTAGAAAGAATTACTCGTTTCATTGTCTAGGCCCTAATTAAGCGATCGCTATTTAAACAATACATAGACGGATAACACCACTCAGTTTACAAATCGCCCTTTTTGAACCATTGTCAGTTGCACGCCAATCTGGCATTAGAAGGTGGAGAATGCAGAGTCTACTTCAAAGATAAGAGCTTGTAATTCTGTCCCAGTAGCTCAACGGAGAGGTCAGTTCGAACATCCAGAGTTCGATTCCCGGTTGGGGCAACAAGGTTCTTTACACACTTAGGATTTCCATTTCCGGTCCTGGACATGTCACCTTCAACCCGCATGACTGTACGAAATAAGTATGCGAAAGAGAATAAAAATGGTTAACAGTTCCGTCAGAAAATGAAGTCTTCAGAGTCTTTGCCACCCTATGAAGGCTTCTTCATACATTTTTTGTTGTAATTTGTTTTTCGTATATCCTGCACAATTGTCGAAAGCAAAGAAAGTCCAACCTCAGTCACGTGATACGATGTTTTGACTCTTCGTTCTCTCCATTCGTTTATTCAAACGTCAACCTGACTCTAAATATGTTCTCATGCAAAACTCGTTCCATTCAACCTTTTGAATAATTCAAAAAGATCCCCCAGAAAGTCAACATCAACACGCAGCCAGAACGTGTAAGGTTACGCAAGGGAATTAATTTGCCCTCTCAAACTTGAGACAAAAAAAAAAAAAAAAAAAAAAAAAAAAAGTGAAGATGCGAAAGATGCGAGCTCAAGCTGTCCAATTTCCTGTTTGAGTAAACACGATGGACTAATTAAGCCGATTGGCTTGCAAAATCGACACTATGAGGTGCTTCACGGCTGATTTTACCATTGCCACCAATTTGTGGCCATTGCAAACAACCCAGTAACCTTATAAGCATTGAAATGGGTCATTTTAATCCATCATTAATAGAAGCTGTTAGTGCAATCGAATGTTAGTTATATTTCATGGATGTATTGAAGATGAGTTTCAGGGAGTTTGTTAAAGTGTAGTCACCAAGGCCGTGTATAAAGGGACGATTTTAAAGTTCAAATCTTCTGAGTTCAAATAGTAAAGTAATCAGGTCAACACGTGATTAGACTGATTACGATATATTTCTAACACAACTTTAACTAAGCCATGTGTATACGGCCCTGGTACGCTCTTAAAAAATTATTGAGATTTCTTTACTGTAAGGGAAAATTTGGTAAAAATCACATAAAATGAAAACACGAAAATACAGCATAAATAGGAAAACGACTATTTTTTATTTATGCTAACCAAATCCTATTTATATTTATACTGTATAAAGATTTTATTGATTGTGTTTCACTGCAGCAATTTTTGAGCGATTATTTGATAGATAACGTCGGTTATTTTTGTTACGCAATTTTTTCTGAGTAAAGAAGCCTGTCAACAAAATATTATCGATCAAAAATACAGGTATCCTACTCGTAAGAGATTTCTTACAAGCTGCAAGGACCACCCATGGAAGACTGGTTAACTCACTGGCCTTTAGATCCACAGAAATCGGGTTTGAATCCTTGTATAGGATAGCGAGTTTTGTGCATGCATGCATACTCAAAGTGGTTCGGAATCTGCTACACACACACACACACACACACACACATATATATATATATATATATATATATTGCACTACACAACACTGAAAATGCAACACCTTGAAAGAGCGAATAGCGTGTGATGATAAAGAACACACAGACAGAGATGGCATATATAAATAAGTAATATTAATTTCAGAAGGATGATTAAATATAGTAATGGCATAGACAGGGAGATCAGAGGGCAGTAGGATCACTTCTTGCGGCGATACAAGCAGCAAACCTTTGAGGAACAGTTGCAATGAGAGTGCGGATAGTTTTCTGAAGGATGGATAACCATATGCTTTCAACCATCCTCCACAGGTCGCCCTCTGTTTGAGGTAAGTGCAGAGCAGTCAAACGACGACTATTCCCGTCCCACACATGCTAGATGGGTGAGAGATCTGGAGACAGAGGAAGCTAAAATCTGGATATCTTGCAAGGTCTGTCTGCTGATGGTTGCTGTGTGCAGTTCCCGTCATCTTGCTAGGAAACAGCAAGCATTTTGCAACCGCTGAAGGTAGGACAGTGCAACCGGCATCAGCACCTCGTCCATATATCGTCGTGCCGTCATTGTGCCTCTGATACGAACCAGAGGTGACATGCTAACGAAGCCAATGGCACCCTAAACCAGTATGCCACGTTGTCAAGCAGTATGGCGTTCAACAGTCGCAGCAGGATTGGATCTGTTTCCATGTCACCTCCAGATTCTCACACAGCGGCTGTCAGAGCAGAGACTCGTCGCTGAACACTACCTTGTCCCAATTAGTCGTCTAAGAGGCTCGGACCCGACACCATTGCAATCTCTCATGTCGGTGTCTTGCTGTCTATGGCTGTCTTCGTAAAGGACGGTTTGAGTGCAAGCCGCTTTCGGCCAATCGTCGAGAAATTGTTCTCGTTGGTATTGGAACATCCAATGTACCATGTAAATTCTGCAGAATATCGACAGTCGTCGTTTGTGGGGCCGCGACCGCATGCCTTAGAATGCGCCGATCAACACGTGTTGACGTACGTCTGGATGGACCTGTACCATTACAACGATTCACATGCCCTTCTTCATTCCATATTTTCCAAATCCTTTGCACAGCGGATGCATCTACTTGTATTTCAGCGGCGATACGCCGGTACGATCATCCAGGTATACGTAGGCCGAAAATGAATCCCCCTTGCACGATCGTCCAAATGCTGAAACGGACCTGCCAGGCAACTCTTCAACAACGAGTGTCATCTGAAACGGAAAACAGCTCTTAGAACAGGTTTCCGTAGGCGACAGACAGTAGCAACTCTTGACTCACCTGCCGTTTCTATCCCTTTTATCCCGTGCTTTAATCATGTGACCTACTTACATTTCAGATCATTTGCATACATCGGCCAGCTGTGTTTGTCTCGCAATTTGCATAATTACACTGCTAAAGCTTCCTGGTGTTGCATTTTCTATGTCGAGTAGTGTATTTAAACTCGATTCGCATTCTCTAATTAGTGTCAAACATTAATTTTTAATAATTATTAATAATTATATAAATCTAATGTTAAATTTTTTTAAATTTCCATGTAATATTCTAATTCCAAAGTTTCATAAAACCCCTATTAAATTTAGAACTGTCACCAGTAGCTTAGAATTGTCACATATATATTCTGCTGCTGCTAGTAAATCATTACTAAATTCTTTAAAAAATTAAATGATACTCTACGTTATTCTAGTATATAATGATTATTTTATTCTAGATAATAGTAAATAATTAATTAATAAATTAGAAATAATAGGTAATATTTATGGTCCACAGACTTTTAATAAAGATCGCTTTACACGATTTTTATAATGAAATTTTAGCACTATACAATGCATTTGTTGCTAGTAATTTTGATTAGTTAGATAATTTGTATCTTTATCATTATGAACATACCTTTATAAAATATATTACTTAATTTTTAGATCTGATGATGATTTGATTTGTTTAGTTACCTCTGAATCTAATAATATCCATCAATCTGGATAATCTGAAATCATTGCCTAATGAACCATCAATAGCTGAACGTTAATTTCTTAGGATTTAAATCTTATAATAGACCCATCCAATAAGATAATAACTAATTTATATGACAAAAAAAATTAGTTTTATTTTAATATTAATGATTACCATTTAATTCATGAAATTCTATTCAATTGCTGCGAAATATAATAATTAATCAGTTATTTAGAATTTATAGATTATCTAATAAAAAAAATCTGATGTGGGCAACACATGACTTTCCTTATATAATGCAATGAATTTACTACTTTTACAGTTAAAAAAATGTTATTTTTCTAGTAGATACTTATATTCTTTCCAAAATATTGAATTTTCTTCAATAAGTCGTCATTTTCATTGACTTAGCGTCATTTTTTATCAATTTGGCGAGATTTTTCTTAATTTGGCAATAATTAAAAATGTCGCCAAGTTGGCGACATTCCGTCTAATTCGTCGCCAAAATCTTGCCAAGCGTTATGGACGGAGAAATAAGGTATTCTTACAGAAAATAAATGACTATTGGCGTTCTAATAAAAAAGTATTACTCAAAGTGTCTTTTTTCATGAATGGAACGAGCTAGATCCACGAGAATGATGTCACTCAATGTATCGCATGGTATTACATATGAAAAGTGAACATCTTTCTCAATAGGAAATATATATTTTTTATTTTATATAACTTTTTGATAATTTTTTTGAAAAATGTGCAATATCTCGAGAACGGTTCATGTTAGCGTTCTAAAATTTATGTTAATCGTTTTCTAATGAAAAATTACATAAGAAATATCTATTTGCGTGACTTTATTAGCGGTTTTGATTTTTTGACGATTTTTTCAAAATTTTACTCGAAAATTTAGGTGTGTTTTGGACATTCGATTGCGTATAAAAATAATAAGCTTCCAGTGTTTACGGATTGTGATTTTTGTACCAAATTTTGTTCGAATCGTTCCATTTGTTCGTCAGTTATCGTCTCCACAGACTCACTGACACACACACACACACACACACACACACACACACACACACATATACAGACACACACACAGACATCACCTCAAAAATGCTTGATTCGTGATCAGGGATGTTTGAAACGTGCTCTCCCGTCGAAAACTCGAATTCGAATTTTCGGCCCCGTCACAATACTTTCCTTATACATTATGCATATAAGGAAAGTAATATTGTAATATGCATATTAATTACCTCAAATAAATTATTAAGAATCTGTATGTATTTTAAAAGATTATCTGCTTAGCTAGTGGAAGTCTTCAGGGAGTTTGTTTAATCGGGAACTGATTGCAGGTGTGGATTCTATCTTTAGGTAATCCGGTGCGTCCCATGTTTTTTGAAGCAGTTGAGAAGATTGCACTCTGAATTCAGAAATGAGGCTTTTATATGCCGCATGCTTTGCAAGATATAGTCTGTGGAGATTGCTTAAGACGGTGCTTAGATGCTCAAGACTGCTGTTTCTACCTTTCAGAGCATGAAGCTAATTGCTCCCCTTTATGAATTATTTTGTGTCTGTCTCTAATGTTTGCTATTCGGGCCGATACGTAGTCTCTTAAAACATCCACAAGAGCAGTGGCCACCAGAAATCCTTTTTATTAACACTTTACAACATAGTTGAAAAGTGCTTATGACTTTGCTCATTCTGTCTGTCTGTCTATCCGTTCGCACGATAACTGCCGTGAAAATGACTTTATCAAAATGAAATTTTAGTATGTTGTTCAGACGGTCTGTGAGACCTATGGGAATATAAATGAATAATATCACCCAATTAGTTTTGGATTGAACCCGGGTTGGAAAAATGAAATACATTGAACCCTATGGGACCTAATTTTTCAAACATTTTTTAAGCGAATTTAAAATTCATATATTGCTTCGAAAGTTTTAGGAAATATTCAAATTATCCCATAAAATATATAAAAAAAATTTCAGCAAAATATATTCGGTAGTTTTTTAAATAAAAATTAAAATAATAATTACACCCATATCATACGAAGAGATCACGTGACTCACTTCAAAATAAAATATGGCATCCATCTTGTGTCAAAATCGTGATTTTTAAAGTTCTTTTTAATTTATATTTAGTGTTGTACCCGTCCTAAAACTGCTTTATTTTTACTTAATTTCTGTGCATCCATACTCTGAAATAGCGGAATTACAATATATTTGAGTTTAAACGATCAATGCCATCTAGTGTTAAATCGTGATTTTTAAAATTCTTTTAAATTTATATTTAGTGTTGTATCCGTCCTAAAACTGCTGTATTTTTGCTTAATTTCTGTGCATCTGTTTTCTGAAACAACGCAATTAGAATATATTTCAGTTTAAATGATCATCAAACTTTGATTATTTCTACAACAAACCTTAATTTTCACTTATGGAGAATGTAAACACATGAAGCTGTAAGATGAGTTGTATAAGAATTGCTGCATTTCTTTAATGCAAAATTATTTAGCTCTGGAGTCTGCAATATGGCTGATATGAATGAAACATTCATTGATTTTACATAGAGAAGCGAATGAAGTTTTTAGCATAGAGTTAAATTGCTTTTACCTCCATGGTTTTAAGTTTTTAAGTGAAATAAATTATTGTAGTATTATGATGAATAAAAATAATGGAAAAAGTGTATGAATGAAATATTTACTGCTTTTTCACAGAAAGACAGGCGATTTATATTTCAATCACGTCATTTGAAAAAAGTTCATTTTTTTCGACGAAATTTTAAGTTTTCAAATATAATAAATTATTGTAGTATTGTGATAATTTTAAAAATATTACCGCTGAATGTATCGCATTTTAGAGATGTTTAAATAAAATTGCATTCCAGTTGGAAAGTGTTTCATAATCTATGGTTTATGAATGATTGATTTTTCTTGTTTATATTGTCCGGAAATATCTGTTACTGCTTTTCCACATGGGCTTGGGCCTTCCTGGTTTCCTTTCACCAAACTACTACGTGCGGGCAACAAACATCTTATGCAATGACTACGTTACATTCTAGAATATCTCTCGTCTTTGTTCCAAACAAAGGAATCACTTCTATATGGCTGTCTGTAATTCGATGTTTTTGAAGTCTAGGTCAAATCCATGTTTTCTTAAAAAATTCAATCCCAGAATGCATGGATCATAAATGTCCGCAACATAGGTAACATGATGATAAAGACTCGCCTCCACGTAAATAGTAACTTCCGTTTTTCATGCACATTCGCTGTTTCTTCAGTAATTGAGCGCTGTGAGATGGAGGGTGCCGTATAATTGGCAAACTGCGTCTTTTTTAACGATGGCCACATTGCACCCGTATCTAAAATCATTTGGCATTCGATGCTGTTTATACGACCCACGACGTAAAGTCCATTATCTCCTCTTTGCAACGATGAAATCTGGATGGTATTAAATGGGCATTTTCTTCAAGCGGCAACCTCAGCCCCACAAGATGGCCGCTGATTAGTTTTACTGTGGTTTTTCCTTGCTCAGATAGTGGGCATTTTCTCCCAATGTGGCCTCTTTCTCCGCAGGTCCAGCACACCAGCCCTTTCACGAACGATCCATATGATCTTTTGAATTTGTCATTACTGTGACTCTGTGGCATGTCTTTTATTTCTTTCATACTGTGCAGCATCTCAGATTCCGATATGCTATCAGTCAAAGCCACATCTCATACGATGGAATGAAGCCCGCGAGATGCTTGCCGAGCGACTTCAACCTTGCTGGCCAGTGACAGTGCAGCCATCAAATCCTTGCATTCGATCATAAGAACGGAAAGATGAATTTCTGGGTCACAAATGGCAACTATGAAATACTGGGTTACAAGCCTATTTCTAACATCTGTCTGAAAAAGGCGACGAAATCCAGACGTTTCTCGGTCGGAGGCGTCAGTAAAACACCAGCCGCAGGACCTCGAAACGAGGTGGCAGGTTTTTGTCTTTTTCGTTCCATTCGTTTGCTTGTACAACGATGCTGAATTGCGACCAGAAATTCGCCCACATGCTCTGTCCGTCGTACACAGGTGATTTTACTTTGCACGATGTCGGAATGTAAAAATACGCATTGGCAATTGGCGATTTTCAGTCGACAGCCAGTAATCTCTTTTCCAACTATTTCATTTTTCCATGTCCGGCATTCACATTTCTTTGTACAGATGCAATGTCTACTTGTACTGATGAAATGTCTGCTTTTACGGATGGAATGTCTTGTTTCGTCTTTTCTTGGACGTATTTAATGTTTTATCTCATCTCTTCTTCGGCGGATTTAATTTCAGCTTAAACAACTATGATTTCTTATTTCACTTCAGCTTGAACAAATTTAATATCTTCTTTTATTTCGGCTTGTGTCATTTTCATTTCATCTTTATTATCCTTCCTCACGGCTTTAATCTCCTCTTTCATCGATTCTTGTCCGGCTTTTACCTCTTTTTGCAACTTATCTGCCATCGATTCTTCTCCAGCCTGCATTGGTTTCATAAATTCCATCATCTCGGTTAATTAACTGTTCCTTCATCGTTTTCCCAGTTGGGGGAAATATAACCGCTTGTCACGTTTACAGAAATCGCGCTTCTGACTCTAATTAGTTACGATGCATCCTCTGGAATTGTGGATGTACTCTCAGGATACAAAAATGAGTCCAAATTTCTGAATAACTGACACGTTTATTTACAAGCACCAATAAGCATAAACAGGATCAATATACAGTGAATATCTCGATAACTATTTCATAAGATCACTAAACAACTGTCAGATACAATAGAACAGCAATTAAATACTCAGATAATTTCATAAAATAGCCGATAATATTCCCCAAACACTGACGTACCTCACAATTCAATGTAGCCCTTATCACGTCAACGACTCTCCAACTGAGCGATGTCTGCTTTTATATACTCTCCGTAGAAATTTTCAAAAGGGACTCGACTCGAATCTCCCAGAATATTCGTTATTTAGAGAAGGCTCGAGTACTTTCGAAAAGTGTCGAAATTGGTGATAAATCGTCAAATCTGCTCCCGAATGTTCAAATATGACAACATTTCATTGACGTAATAGGAATGGCTGTTTTCCTTTTTTGGTTCTCAAAAGAGCCTTCAGCATTTTACATGTTCATAACAATATACTTTTTCTTGTAATGTAAAATGGTTTTTCAATTTGAGATATGAACACTCATTGCCATAAAAATTTGCGCAACAAGAAGTAATTGTGGGATCGTAACGAAACTTGCATGAAGGTACGTGTCAGGCAGATATGCAGATGCTTAGAAATATAGCGTGATTGTGCAATGCCACCAGAGGGCGTTGAACTCTGTTCTCCCTGGCGCAGAAAAAAGATACCCAGAGGCTTTTCGCCTGTACTTAATTTGTTGCAGAGGGAAGCTTTTTCATTAGGGATGTCGTTTCGCCACCATTGACGAATATATGATTAGCAGTCAGAGTTCGAGAGGGGAAGAATCATTAGGATGATGGAAGCTGGGTGGTCAGCTCGGCCAGTATTCTGTCACCTAGGCCGTTCTGACTTACTGTCAGGAGGTTTTGGGACCAGTGGACGAAAGAGAGGTCGCAAACACGGTGGCTAGTCTCAGAACGCTCTGGAAGACCAATAGCCGAGGAAACCGTCACATCAACCGACACGCACGCGCAGCGCCAACTGCATCATTGTCTGCCATCCGGACACCGGTAGCACCTTCAATATGGACTCCTATGTCTGTCCGTACCATCGCGAGGCACCTGGCTGTAGGACATTTGGTATCGCGACGCCCATTACATGTTCTGCCAATGACATCCAATCACCGTCGCCTCCGTTTGGAGTGGTGTCGCGCTCGACGGGATTGGACCACAACCGAATAGAACCAGTCGTCTTTAGCAATGAATCGAGATTCAATTTGGGCAGTGATGACAACCGTGTGCGTGTGTGGAAGCCCCGTGGTGAATGCCTCAATCCTGCCTTCCCTTTACAACGGCACACTGCTCCCACAGCTGGTGCGATGGTATGGGGTGCCGTCTCATACGACACCCGGTCATCTCTAATGTTGATCCACGGAATCATGACAGCCCAGCCGTACGTCGTGACATCCGTCAGCCACATGCGTGTTGCCACTCATGGCAGGGCTCACAGGAGGCATTTTTCAACAGGACAATGCTCGGCCCCCTTTAAATTACGCGCAGAAATGGTGTCACAGGAATGCCTCCACCACATTACCACCCTTCCCTGGCCTGTCCGATCCCTAGATTTGTCACCGATCGAGCATGTTTGGGATCACGAGGGACAGCAAGTTGGACAGCCTACGAGTTTGGTCGAACTAGAGGCGCGTTTACAACAACTGTGGAATGATATAACTCAAGACACCGTACGGGATCTGTATGATGCCTCAATTCCCACCCGTGCCGCATCGTGTATACTCTAGAAATGGCCCAACAGGGTGCTAGAACCTCCATTCATTTGTAGTTTTTTTTTTTTTTTGTAATAAATGATCCTTTTGCTTTGATTTTGTATCACTTACTTATATAAACGTTGCACTCACATTACATAAAATTTCGTTCGATTCTGTCAACTCTTTCTTGATACGCAAATTTTTATGGCAATGAGTATATTAGCACCAACTATTCAATCGTTATAAGGCAGATCGCTGTCTTTCATGAAACGCATTTTATAAGTCAGGAATGCTTTTACAATAAAAATTAAATACGTGGAACCCAATTTTATTGCAGACTTCAAATCAATAATTTATTTTTAACATCGAATGATGAACATTTTTTTAGAAGAATATAAGTAGAAATCCGAGTAAAATATTTATTTTTACTTTTTTGTTTTATCCATATAAAAATATTCTAGGAGTATAAAAAAATTCCATTGAAGCGAGTTACGTCTTTGACGAACACGTAAATCTCATTAGAAGAATACATTATAATGTTTGTTGAAGATGCTTCCACTTGGAGAATTGCAACATATGAAAAAAAAAATGTGTATTATACAGTAAAACCTAATGTAAAAATATAGTTTAAATGACAAATTATTCGGATATATATTTTTTATAAGATGGTTTTTAAATGTAATTCCATTCGAAGTATTTTGCTTAACACGATTTGGCACTCATGGCCGAGGTATGTGGAGTTAATTTATGCGCATAATCGGGGACATACATAAAAGGGGGTGTAAAAGATTCAGATGTCAGCCTCCTAATTTTCTTGAACTATAATAGCATAATTTAATTATAATTTATGGAATTTTTATTTAAGGAATTTAATTAAGTTTATTACATTCTCATATTATAGCATAGAGAAAGAGTTGCTTTTCCGAAGATTTTTAAATTCGAGATTTTAGCTGATATGCAGATTTTAAAGCCCCCTGAATCCTCTTCACGAGAGAAGATTTTTCTGTAGTAGTTTTGTATTTTTAAGCCCAACAATTCGCCAATGGTCATTTATAAAAAGTATGGGATCTTCTCTCCGTCTATGTGTAATGCTTGACGATAAATATGACGAACTTTGCGATTAATTTAACAACATATCGCCCCAACTTGGCGATATTTTCGACTGATGAAAATATCGTCAAAATTTCAAATATGACACCAAGTTGATGAACATATTAGTAAAACATTTTAATATATGCACTATATTGCTTATTGCGAATATTATCAATATTGATCATTGTCAATTTATGAGTTTCGCGAACCTTGTAAAGAACCTTGCTGCCCCAACCGGGAATCGAACCCCGGATCTCCAAACTGGTCAGCCGACGCTCTACCGCTGAGCTATTGAGACGAAATTGCAAGTTCTATCGTCGAAGTGGACTCTGCATTCTCCACCCTCTAATGTCAGATTGGCGGGCAACTGACAATCTGACTGACCGCCTCCTGCTATTTCTACTTTAGGTTAGCCTCCTTCTACTACTGTTTTTATCCAGGTTAGTATCCTGCGTGGTCATTATCCTCTCAATTTTTGAAAATCGGGGCTCAAGCTTCCAGAGTCCACTGAATCCGCACTAGTCGCACTATGGCCACTTTTAGACCTCCAACATCTTTGCACTAACCTACAGGGTTGATTTATTCGGGCGCCATTGTAAAGAATCTTGTTGCCTCAACCGGGAATCGAAACCTGGATCTCCGAACTGGCTAGCCGATGCTCTACCGTTGAGCTATTGGGACGAAATTGCAAGCTCTTATCGAAGTGGACTCTGTAACCTTAAGTTAATTGGGTACTTCGGAATAGTTTTGCATGTTGTCATCTGGAAAAGTGCATAATATACAATGTAACGCAAAAAATATTCTGCGGTGGATTACTGGCCATTGGGAAAGAAGTAAATTCATTAAAAGCATTATATAAGGAAAGTTATGCACTGCTCACATCAGATGTTTATTTGCACGGGACTTTGAATCGATAATTTCGTTTCGACATCAATTGATGAATTTTTAGAAGAACATTTAAGAAATCCCCAAGTAAAGTATATTTCGTTCTTTTACGTTTCTTCCCAAAAAATGCCATCGACACGAGTTACTTCTTGACAAACACGATAATCTATCATTACAAGTATGCATTAATTTCTGTTGATGATGCCATTTGGAGAAATATAAATTGTAATTTAAAAAGAAAAAAAAAATGATATGAGCAGCACATAACTTTCCCTATAGACTCAATTTCATTATTTCTCTCTTTCTTTCTTTTATAATTCATTAAATTGAGTTTAGTTGCACAAAATACCACTGACGATTTTTTCAAATTACATTGAACTTGCAGTTTTATTTCAATTTTTGTTTTCATTTGGGGATTGACGTATTTTTCAAAGGCGACGTTGTAAAAACACGAAAGATTAAAATATCTCGAGAACGGTTAGTCTTAGAGTTATGGGGATTTTCTTATTCTTTTCATCGTTAAAAATTAAGTATAAAATATGCATTTAATGGATACATTTGAGCATACATAGTCTTTTATTTTAGATTCTGGCAATTTTTGAGGACCATTGCAAAATAAGGCAGGTTCTTTCCATCCAAATCATACCAAAATTTAACCAGCACCAAAGTATCCCACAGGTGATTTATCTACCGAATTTTGTGATATTTGGTCAATTAGTTTTTCAGCTAGAGTGGATATATACTACATTAGTGAGGGGCGATTTAGCAAAAAAAAAGGCAGATTCTTTTTTTCCGAAGCGTACCAAAATCTAAGCAGCAGCAATGTGGTGACCCACAAGTGACTTATTTGCCAAATTTTGGGAAATTTGGTCAATTAGTTATTCAGCTAGAATGGATACATACATTATACAGACAGATACGCACATACACAGACGTCACTCTGAAAATAGTTTCTATGGGTTTTAGAGTGCTCGAAACTTGTAGGTCCGTCGAAATTTTGAATTGAAACTTTTGACGCATTTCTAATACTATCCTTATACATTACCATGTATTGTATCGAAAGCATAAATGTATATTATTCTGAAAATGTTAGTTTAAAAAAATAAAGTTTAAATGACGAATTATTTGGATGCATTATTTTTTTTTTCATTGATGATTTTTAAATGTAATTCCGTTTTTAAGATTTTTCGTAACATGGTTTTACACTCAAGATAGCCAAGAAAGTGTGGTGTGTAATATTTTATTCGGACATGTTCACAAAAGTAGTGTGAATACACATTCAATCATTTGATTATATGGGAATATTTTTTTCAAAGGTTTTATAACTATGTCCAAAACCTTTCGTCATAAATATGAATAAAATTTGTTTTGGGTGGTAAAAATTTTGTCATAAAATTTTCGCGAAATTTATTTCCTTGACATTTTCATCTTTCATTATCTACTACAGATCAGACTGTAGATAAGAGAATAGAGCTCAGAGAATGACTCTACTATAGAGATCTACTATACATCAGAGAATAGAGTTCAGAAAACGACTCTACTATAGAGCTCTACTACAGAGCTCTACTATAGATCAGAGAATAGAGCTCAGAGAATGACTCTACTATAGAGCTTTACTATAGATCAGCGAATAGAGCTCTACTATGGATCAGAGAATAGAGCTCAGAGAATGACTCTACTATAGATCTCTACTATAGATCTCTACTGCAGAGCTCTACTATAGATAAAAAAATAGAGCTCAGACAATGACTGATTTGAATTCAACATCAAATTCTTGAATAGAATAGGGGTGGGGTGTTGAAAGGATTTCCACTTCCGATTAAAAAATTTTTATTTTATTTGAAAAATCAATTTCGCAAAATGTCTATAGATGAAGCTTAGATAACAACTGATATAGATTCAGTATCACATTCTGAAGGTGGTAGGTTGGTTCACTAAGAATTTTTATTTCTGATTTCTTTTACACTTCCGGTTCATATTTTTTTTAAACAACAACTATTTCTCAAGAATATCCATAGACAAAACTTGATAATGACTGATATGGATTCAGCATCAGATTCCGGAGTGGGTGAGGGTCTCACTAAGAATTTCCACATATTCAGCATCGAATTCCAAAGAAGACTGCGGACTTCACTGTGGATTTATCTTCCGGTTCTTTTCCACTTCCGGTACAGACAATTTCCTGAGACATCTATTTCTTAAGATTGGCTATAAATAGAGCTTAGATGATGACTGATATGGATTTAGCATTAAATTCTAAAGGATAATGTTGGGTCCACTAAGAATTTCATGTTCTGATTCTTTTTCTATTCTCGGTTAAAGTTTTTTTAAAGCATCAAATTTTTCAATAGTGGTTATAAATAGAGCTTAGCTAATGACTATAGTATCCAATACCAAAGACGAATGTGGAGTCCAATAGGAATGTCCACTTCCGCTTCAAAAAATTTCCTGAAACATCTATTTCTCAAGATCGTCTATAATAACTGATATGATTTCAGCATAAAATTCCGGAGGAGGTAGGATATTTCTCTAAAGATCTCCACTGATGGGGATTTTTCACTTTCTTTCGAAAAATTTCCTTGAAATATCTATTTTACAGGATTGGATTCCAGCAATATATTTTCTTTTTATTTAAAACTTTGTTTATTTAGTATCTCTAAATTCCAATTGTAATTTTGACCCTGCTAAAAAACTTAGCTAGGCATACCGTTTTACATTCTATACAATATGGAAGTGAAACAGATATTTAAATGCTTTTGCATTTCTCGTTTCCAAATTTTGGCACTTTGTGAGGATCCTTTATGCAAATCTCTGAAGTTCAGTTCAGAAGAAGCCCACTCTCGTGGTTGGCCAGATCTATTTAACGGCGGACTTTGAGATTTCGGACTTTGAGATTCGGCGGACTTTGAGAGAGAAAGAATTAGAAAAATAGAGATTCGACAAGAATTCGATGGAATGAATCGGCAAGTATCCAATTAGTTGGCGTATTCGATTAAAGGCAATGGAAGGCCATGCGACAAGATGGAGGTGGTGCAAGATGGAGATGCGGAAAGGTTCATCGTCACCGTATAGTAAGTGATCCCGTCAATTAGTGTTATATTCGGTTGAAATTCGAAAATGATTTAAGTTCCTGGTAAAATCTTGTATGATCAGACGTGTAAATAGATGCTGTATATAGATTTGTATGTGATGTCATATATGCTTCAGTTCCAGCGAGACAGCTGTGAATAAAATAGTTAATATGTTGAGTGTTGCGATTCTTTCGTAGAATTCTGATCGTTAGGTAAATTGAAGTATATTTCACTTAAATGTTTTAAGTTATCCAGCACTTTACCATGACCCTGTCAGATAAGTACATTACAACTTGGTAGTTTTATATTCGCTGTGTAATATGTCTATTTTATGTTTGTTTGTTTTTCCACCTCGCATGTATTTCTTTTGCCGATCGATTATTAAAAAACATGCATGTTATGTTCGCTTGTTGGCTGAAATTAAAATCTGATGGTGTCAGCACATGATTTTCCCTACAGACTCAAATTCAGTTTCTTTTTATTTCATTAATAATTCATTGAGTTTAATTGCACTAAATAGCATGCATAATTATTTGAAATGCACTGAATTTGCAATTTTAATTCAATTTTCGTTTTCATTTGGTAATTGCACGTATTTTCAAAAGCGGAGTAACAAAAATGCGAATAAACTACAATATCTCGAGAAAAGCCAATTCTTGATTAATGGGGTTGGTCTTATTCGTTTCATCGTCAAAAAGCATTTAATCGATACATTTGAGCATAAGTAGTTTCTTATTTCAGATTTTGATGATTTTTGCGGGCCATGTTGCAAAAAAAAAAAAAAAAAAAAAAAAAAAAAGGCTGATTCTGTTTTCTCAAATCATACCAAAATATAATCAGCACCAGAATAACGTACAATTGACTTATATACCAAATTTTGTGAAATTTGGTCAATTAGTTTTCGAGTTAGAGTGAATGCATACAATTTTTGCCGGCCATTTCGCTAAAAAATGAGAGTTCTTTTATTCCGAATTATACCAAAATCTAATCAGCATCAGGGTCATTTACAAGTAACTCACCTACAGAATTTTATGAAATTTGGTCCATTAGTTTTTCAGTTAGAGTGGTTATATACATTGCACACACACACACACACTATTTAAATCATGGAGTTAGAGAGACTTGTTGCCATTCCATGTTTTAAACGATGTAATTAATGCAAACTTCGTGTGTACAAAAACTTCTTAATAAATTTGAAAACCTACGACATATCGTTGAGAGCAAGTTTACCTGGGGAAAACATACCTGTTTAATGCGATTTCATTTTTAAAAGTTTGAAAGAATTTTTACACGCAAGTGCGGAATATGTTGTATTATTTATCGCAATTGCAAATTTAATCCCCGCTTTCCCGATCCCAGACAACAGCAAGCAGGGAATAGCGCAAGAGGTGCGCGGGCTTTGCTGGTTTATAATATTTTCCCAACGAAATCGAAATTTGTTAATCTGTAGCGTAAGTCGTCATCAGTTCGATGGATATGATTTTCACTTTCTCATACGTAGTATTGAGAAAGTATTGTTTCCCGAAAATTTTCGTTTTCGAGATTTTGATGCCAATATATATGCTTTAAGGCCTTCTGAACGCGTTTTGGCTATTTTTGGAGTGATGTCTGTCCGCCTGTCTGTCTATCTGATGTCTGTGATCGATTTTTTGTGTGCATTATAGCAGTCACAAATATTAATGGATTTTTACGAAACTTTATATCCGGCTTTGTTATCAAGAAATCTAGAACTAGATAGAATTTTTTTTAAATTCGGGCGAAAACTTCGAGCTTTATTGTATATAATTTTGTATATAATTGTATATAATTTTAACATGGCACCATAGGACAAAATTTGAGATAATCATGCATAAAAGGGTTTATTTAAGGCTCAATGATCACGAAACTTAATAGTTTCAGTCATGGTTGTGAAAAATAGCCGAGGTGCAAATTTTTGTTGTTCGTGACGTCATTAGTCCTCCTTGGGGGGCAAGTTACCCCTCTCTTGGGGGGGGGGGGGGTACATTGCCAAATATGGTATCAATCGAAAGCTTTTTTCAAGCTCTTTAAAGTGAAGGGTAAAACTATATAGTTGTAATCATTTGAACCCCTGATACCGATTTTTCAAAATTTTTCTTGTAAAATTTGAAAAAAAAAAAAACGAGTTATAGTATGAGAAAGTCAAGTTTTCAAGAAAGTCAAACACACTCCAATTAATTTTTTACAAAGGAAAAATAAAGGACTGGTCACAATAGATTTTTTAACAGTCACTCATCACTTGATATCGGAGGAAAGTCAAGCAAGTGCGGTTTAAAATCTAGTGGAGCATGCGGTGTAATGTTTTTCTGGAGAATTTCGAACTTATCACGTTGCAAGATTGTTTTGCAACAATACGTCCGTAAGATGTCATTGTTACAACCGGAAATAATCTAAGTAGAATGCTGTACGAAGGATGGTAGTTTGCAATTTTAAATATAGACAAAACAGCATAGAAAACTGGTTATTTACGAAAATAAAATAAAAAAAAATCTGACGTGGGCAGCACATGACTTTCTCTACATAACTCAATGTCATCACTTGTTTTACAGCAAACTAATAATGTGCAAGATCCGTGGCGCAATTCATGGCACGATGAATTGTTTATTAACATTTGGCGCTTTTCTGGATGACGATGTATAAAACTATTTCGAAGTATCAAATTAATTTATATTTTGCGTAAATCTAATTTGACAATTAGAAATATAGTTAGATTCCGCTAATCAATATTGTCCACATATCTAACGATTTCAACGTTAGAAAATATTGAATTTTCATCAAATTTCGTAAATCTAATTTGACAATTAGAAATATAGTTAGATTCCGCTAATCAATATTGTCCACATATCTAACGATTTCAACGTTAGAAAATATTGAATTTTCATCAAATTTGGAGTCATTTTTGCTAATTTGGAGACATTTTCGTCAATTTGACAACATTTTCAAAAAGTCCCCAAGTTGGTGATATTTTTCCAAATGTATCGCCAACGTTAACCTATTACTATACTTATTACTTATTTTAATTTTATGTAACTCTTTCCATACTTTTCTGAAAAAGTGCTATATTTTGAGAAAACAGTCCGTGTTAGCTGTCTAAAGTTGCCACTATTTGTTTTCTAGTGACAAATTAAGTAAGAAATGATTATTTATTCAACATTACTGTAGTAACTGATTTTTAAATGTTTTTTCAAAAATTATTTCGAAAATTGGAGGTGGAGAGGTCTTTGGAACATTTGATCTAGTTTAAAATCAATGGAGTTCCAGTATTCACTGATTGTAATAATTGTACCAATTTTTTTTCGAATAGCCTCATTCGTTCGTGAGATTTCGCTTCTACAGACTCATGGACACACGACCTAGCACACACACACATACACACATGCTATATATACTAAAAATATACTCACGCTACATACATTAATAAACATACACACACTAACATGCATGCCAACGGCCCTACCGTGCTGATAACACCCGCTCTCGTTAGATCACCGAAGTTAAGCAGCATCGGGCGCGGTTTGTACTTGGGTGGGTGACCACCTGGGAACACCGCGTGCTGTCGGCACTTTTCGGGCGCGGTAGCCCGGTGGTTTGCGCGCTGGATTTGCACGCTGCCACAACTGTCGCCGTGTTCATGCGGAGTGCGATCACGTTAAACATATGGGTCCGTAAGTTCTTCCGAGAGGTTGGTGGTAGGGGAAGGAGGGTACGGTCCCTGTGGATGCCTCCCCCACTGGATTCCGGTCTAAATTGGGTGGCACTTCCTGGCCGTCCAAACAGTTACGTAACCCTTCTGGTAGATCGGAAGGTCTGGGTCTCAACAACAACACACTAACATACATACACACAGAGTCATCACTTCAAAAATGTTCGATTTGAATTCAAGGATGCTTGAAACGTGCTCTTTCTGTCGAAAACTCTAATTTGAATTTTCGATCCCGTCACAATACTTTCCCTATACATTATATTATGTATGTAGGGAAAGTTATAAGTGTTTACTTATCTGTTTTAAACGTTAGAAAACTGAAACTTTAATAAATGAGAAAAATGTGAAACCGAAGGAGAAGAATAAACTGTTTGTGCATACATTTTTGACATGTGGAATGAAACGTTGTAGTATTTCCTCTTAACACGTTGAATAAGTCAGGTCAGTATAAAAAAAAAAATAACCCTCGGGGTTAAAAAATTAATGATTTCAAAATATATACTTTAATGACAGGTGTTTTTTTATTATTATTATTTAAAATCTCAAAAGAGATCAATTTTGCATGACATATATGTGACTGATATATATGTTCATTGATTTACGGGGGAGGGGGAAATGAATCAAGAAAATCTCTGAACTTTCAAACTTTTCTTTTTTTTTTAAATGTTACATTATTTTGAAAATGTTACATTATTAGACCTCATTTAATTTTATAACGAAAATATATATTTAATGGGGATTTTTTTTTTTTTTAATTTAAAAGCGAATGCCCTCCTATATAAGAAGCTAACATACGTCTCTCTTGAGATAATAGTAAAAAATGTACCCGTCGTCGCCCTGGGATTTAAAGTGCAGATAAATTGAATATGTTTAAGTTCTTAAAAAGGTGCAGTCGACCTCTGTCTAAATGAAAAAAAAAAACTTGCAATCCTATAACTTCCATGGGCGTTTCTCAGAGTTATTTTTTTCTTCTACTGTAAAATTACCTGTATCGCGCAATGTCAAACGCTGTCAAACATCGTTGCAGATCCTGTTGCGTCATTTTCGCCCATATTCTCCACGCCAATGTCCCAATAACTAGTATGGAACACAGAAGAATAGCCAGATCAGGGAGAAAAAGTTTCAAAGCTTTGGAAATTTATGAGAAATTTCACATTCAAATTCGCAGAAAATTCAGGAATAGAATAGTTATATTTTACTTTCTCATACTATGTGATATACCATAAAGTATTCGAGATTTTGATGCTAATATATATTTCAAGACTTCCCGAACACATTTTGACTATTTTTGGAGTGATGTCCGTCTGTCTTGTTCATTAGTCACAACGTTAAATATTAAGTAAGTAATGAACAAGACAGTCTAGTAATTTGCACAATTACACAAGTTATACCAAACAAATAGAAAATTCTGTTTCGCTCGGGAATTTTTACTTTCTCCTTGAGAAAGTATTATTTCCGCGAAAATTTTCGATTTCGAGATTTTGATGCCAATATATGTTTTGGTACCTATTGAAAAGGTTTTGACTGTTTCTGGAGTAATATCTGTCTGTGGTCGATTCCTTGTGTAAACGCTAGCTGCCACAAATACTAATGAATTTTCATAAAACATTATATCCGGCTTTGTTATAAAAAATCTACTTGAAATTCGAGCCAAATTGTCAAGTATGGTATCAATCGCAAAATTTCTTCCAAGTCCCTGAAAGTGAAGGGTAACAAGCTATAATTGTAATCATTTGGACCCATAATTCGATTTCTCAAAATTTTTCTTATAAAATTTGAAAAAAAAGGAAAAAAGCTACTAAATATGGATTCTGATACGAGAAAGTCGAGTTGAGCCACACCCCAATTAGCTTTTTATTTGAATGTGAATATATCGCGCAATATTATGTCAAAAAGTGGAATTCGTGCGAATCTTCAATTTTGGGGGTTGCAATATACATACGAAATATCATGAACTTTTCATATTTCGATGAATTTTCAATTTTTTTTAAATATTAAGACATTATTTTACGGATTCGGTTTAAAACTCGTTGAAAAGATCGTTCATCGATCTTTTTGATGGCGTCAAGATGAAAAATCTGCGATAATATTTTCTATCATTGAGAAACTGATTTGTGCAAAGTTCGTTCAAAATGGCACTTTATTTAATAACTAAAAAACTAATTCGAATTAAAAAAAAAATTGGTCCGGTGTCTTTGGGCTTAAATTGAAGTATAACTGTACTAAATTTCATAGCTGTGGGTTGCTTAGATGGTCCGCTACACGCCAGACCGTGACAGATGTTCTGCACGACAGACCGATATCTTCTTTTATTATAGATTTTTGATTGAAAATGGAAATATTGATAATAAATAAAATAAAGAAACTACTATTAAATGAATGAATAATTAAAATCTGTATTAAAAATGGATTAAATAGCTGTGTACATATTTTTATTCAAAAAATGAAAAGACAAATATTTAAAAATTACCACCAGCCGTTCTCACGATATTAGAAATGTTTCTTAATTTTTTTTACAATAGCAATAGGGCACACATACACACAGGTGAACATCTTTCCAAAAATATTTGGATTGAATTCCGAGGGTATTAACATGTGCTTATCCGTCAAAATCTTGAATTCGAACATTTTCAGAAAAACAATACTTTGTTTATACAATAGTATGAAAAAGTTATAATCATAGAGGCAAAAGTCAGAAATTAAAATTTCATATTAAGAAAATGCCAAAATCGTTTGAGACAATAATTCAGGTGGCGCTGGGATAAGATAAGTAGTTCTGTATTGTAAGAATTTCTGTGGCAAAAGGCCTAAAATATTTATTTAAACTGCCAATTTAGTAAAAACAAATTATTAGCACAATACAAATTATAGCTGAAACAATAATGAATATTCCTACGTATACAAAATTATTTTTCCTTTCAATTTATTTTTATCTCCCTATATTCTATACTCTATTCTACAACTATTAAAATATGTAGATTAATTATACTCATAATTAGGGAATTCTTAATTTAAAAATAATTAAAAATACATATATTAAATACTACACCGTCCTGCTGTGTCAACTAACAAGATCAACTAACACTAGCGACACCTAGATATAATTCACAAAGCATTATGGCATTTTCAAGCGTTTCATCCACAGAAGTTTTTATCTCCTTCTTTCTAACTACATGCTTATAATAATAACATGATGTAATATAATATCAACTATGGAGTTAGAAAGAAGGAAATAAAACTCCTATGGATGAAACGCTTGAAAATGCCATAATGCTTTGAGAATTATATCTAGGTGTCGCTAGTGTTAGTAAAGTAGCTGCTATTGTTAGTTGACACAACAGAAAGGTGTAGTACTTCTTATATGTATTTTTAATTACTTTTAAATTAAGGGTTTCCTAATAGCAAGTATAAAAATCTGATGTGGACAGCACATGACTTTTCTTATATAATGCAATGAATTTACTACTTTTACAGTAAAAGAAAATAGGTTATTCTTATAGTAGATACTTATATTCTTTCCAAGATATTGAATTTTTGTCAGTGACTTATCATTTTCATTGATTTAGCGTCATTTTTATCCATTTGGCGAGTTTTTCGTTCATTTAACAACATTTAAAGTCGCCAATTTGGCGACATTCCACCAAATTCGTCGCCAAAATTTCGCCAAGCGTTATGGGCGGAAAAATAAATTATTCTTACAGCAAACTATTGGTGTTCAAATACAAAAGTATTTCTCAAAGCACCTTTTTTCATGAATGGAACGAGCTAGATCCACGAGAATGATGTCATCAAATTTATCGCATGGTATTACATATGAAAAGTGAACATGTTTCTCAATAGGAAATATTTTTTTTTTATTTTATGATTTTTTTATAATTTTTTTGAAAAATGTGCAATATCTCGAGAATGGTTCAGGTTAGCGTTCTAAAATTTATGTCAATCGTTTTTTAATGAAAATTTACATATGAAATGTTTATTTGTGTAACTTTATTAGAGGTTTCGATTTTCTGACGATTTTTTCGAAATTTCACTCGGAAATTTAGGGGGGTTCTGAACATTCGATTGTTTATAAAAACAATAGGCTTCCAGTGTTTACGGTTTGTAATTTTTGTAACCAAATTTAGTTCGAATCGGTTGATTCGTTCGTCAGTTATCGTCCCCACAGACTCACTGACACACACACACACACATACACACACAGACATCACTTTAAAAATGTTCGATTCGTGATCAGGGATGTTTGAAACGTGCTCTTCCGTCGAAAACTCGAATTCGAAATTTCGATCCCGTCACAATACTTTCCTTATACATTATGTATATAAGTAAAGTAATTAACTAGTATTTTTTCATAGTTGTAGGATAGAGTACAGAATATAGGGAGATAAAAATAAATTGAAATGTAAAGTAATTTTGAATACGTAGGAATATTCTTTATTGTTTCAGTTCCACTTTGCATTGCTTTAATAATTTATTTTTACGAAATGGACTGTTTAAATAAATATTTTCTGCATTTCGCCATAGAAATGCATTATCCTAGCGCCACCTAAATTATTGTCTCAAACAATACACTTTTTACTTTCATGCTTCAAAGTTTAGCATTTATGATAAAATTTCGTATTTTGGCGTGGCCAAGTCTCATAAGTAAACAGTCTTTAGTTATAGTGTTTATAATTTCAACGTCAGCAATAAAATTTTAGAAATTTTTGCGTTTAAAAATCATACAAGTGCAGACGAGAATCCTGACTTCCACTCGAAGTATTTCAGAACAATTATAAACAGTTACAACTGACATTTTCTTAGCATTTACCGAGACATATAAATGGAACTTTTTAAATTAGCTATTTCAAACGTAGATGATTTTCGAAAGAGGCACGGTTGCAGCGAATTCAATAAAAAGCAAAAATTGTGTAAACTCATTCTCGGCAAACAAAGGCACTTATAAGTGCATTTATTGAGCTTCTGCTTCTGTCTATTTTTATAGGATCAAGCCGGTATTGCATGCTAATTAACTGCGTTGGAAAGAGTATTTTGTTTAGGGCGTGATTCGTCGAAAATTCCGCATCGGAAATCTTGAACAGAAGATATGGACAAAAGAAAAATACTACGCTACGCTGCGATAAAATGGCATCTTTGTTACTTCAATTGAATCTGGAAAATAAAACAAACTATCCCTGTAATGATGCGAATATTTAAAAGCGAATAAAAACAATTGGCGAGGGGGGGGGGGGAAGCAGCATCTCCTTGACTGAATAAGGAGAGTCTTGCTTCCGTCGAAAGAAGAATAAGGGAAGAATCGGTAATAGGCCATATCTTCTACAGGAAATACTTTTGACATTTTGTTTTATTTCGCAATTCCTGTTTTCCTCTAGAAACATAAAAAAGAAGAAAAGAGACGGAATCATTGTAAGCTCATTGTCTTGTTATCAATTTAATGCATTGTTTAAATTTTCTAGTTTTAATATTTATGTCTATCTCAAATACCTTCTGAAAAGGAAATTATGTTGTTAACAATAAACGAAGAGACAAATTGCATTAACAGAACATTTTGATGTCCAGAAAATTATGTCTTGACGAGTTATAAAGCAATCAAATGACGGGTAAATACCATGACAACTCCTCCGTGCGCCGGGACTCCTGATTGGTCAGTTGATTTCTCTTTGACACTCATCGCATTTGGTGAAAACTCGGCGTAACCGTCGTATAAGGAAGCTTTCAATTAAATTTAAAGCTAACAAAGCACTAACCCCTAATTTCTAAAAAATGAAATCGTATACTATTACTGCTTAAATACTGTTACAGTCGTATCACGGACATACGCACCGTACGCGTTTTTTTTGCACCTAGACTATCCGACTTACCCGAAGGTGTTGAATATCCAGACCGCTCGACTCATCCGAAAATTTGAGTAGCTGGTTAGGCGGCCAGGCAACCCGAAGGTGTTGTTGTTGTTGAAACCCAGACCGTCCGACCTACCAGAAAGGATGCAACCCGAAGGTGTGGAAACCCCAGGCCGTCCGACTCATCCTGAGGACTTGAGTAACAATTTGGACGACCGGGCAACCCGAAGGTGTTGTTGTTGAGACCCAGACCGTCCGACCTACCAGAAAGGTGTAAGGTAACCCGAAGGTGTGAAGTACCTGTGACTTATGTACATTGACATTTACATACATTTTGCATTCGAATCATACCCCGAACTTACGATGTTTGAGTACACATTAGGTATGTTGTCAGACGCGCAGCGCATTACTACTACTGATATGTAGGTTTCATCAGATTGTTTGAAAAACGGTTCGTTTGGCATCTCTTTGTTTTTTAATTGTTTCTCTTTGTAGTTAAATCGGGCTCGGGGCAGTAGCCATAAACAAAGTTCAAGAGGGGCTGAATTGAAATACAAGGGAGTCTTAAAGGATACAACAGTCTTAAAGGATGGGCTCATTAAAAACATTATTAACCATTAGTCATTAGCAAAAACATTATTAACCCTTTATAAACCACAACAGTTAATATTTTAGATTTCATCCCATATAAATTTTTAACAAATAATTAATTGCATATTTATATTTGCAAGCTAAGAGTTGAATAGGAAAATCCATATAGCTACTACACAGCAATATTAATATAGTACAATAATTACAATTGATTTTAATATAACATTAACTAGTAGCGACGTTGTTAATTAATTGAAAAAAAAATAATAATTCTGAAAGTAAATACAAGTTAATACATAACATCAACTCTTAACTACTTATCATTTGATTTTGATTCGATAACGTATAGCAGTGAACGCCGCTATAACAGAAAAGTATCCTAAACACTGTTGTCTTTATTTTTTAAAAATTTAAATGTTTTTAAATTAAACATATAAATAAATCTATCATTTGTAAAACCACAAATTTAGCTAAATTAAAAAAAAAATCTTTGAAACGAAGTAATTTATAAAATTCTCATATTAAGGCAATTTTTTTTGCAAAATTTGGATAACATGTTGGATTTCATATCTCTACTAAAAATGTAATATTTTTATCAGGGGGAGGGGGACGAGTATACCTCTTGGGAGGCTTATCCCCTTCTAGCCCCTACATGGCTACGTCCCAGAATTAAATTGGTATTAGAGAGTTTGTAGCTTTTATTCTAATGTTTTCTTGTGATTAAAATAACAATTGAGCTGAGCTTAACTCAAATGTCATGTTTGTCACTGCTCTTATTAAGAATGACTGTCGCAAAAAAACCCTTAAAATTTTACACAGCAGTCGCAAGTGACGCAGGTTCGGTTTCCTGCAATAGAAATCGAAAATAGTACAAAAATTTCGAAAATAGTAGGAAACTCCTAAAAAACCATGAAAATATTTTTTCTCTCAAAAGTCGCTAATGATTTTGATAAATTTTATCTGAAGTTAGTTCATATAAATGCAAATGAAACTTTATTTATCGCTTTCTCAGGAAATATCTAGCCATTAAATTGTCTTTCCTAAAATTTCCTCCTAATTTGATGCCTCTATTTTACATTTTGGTTAAAAATTGCGTATATTTTATAGTTTTCCCTTATTTCAGCTCCATTGACCAACCTGATTATAACCGATCATACTCATTTTTGTGAAAGTGCAAATAAAAAATGTTTTTTGTACATAACTACTTAAACAGAGTGACGTAGCCACATTAATTCCTCCATTGGTAGAATAATTACATTAGTTCTCCATAGGGTCCAAATTGTTCAAACTATATCTATTAACCTCCCATTGAATTGTCTACTTTCATTTTTTAGAGATCTTGGATATAGGGCTTACCATTGACCAATCTTACTATACAACTCATTTCTGTGTAAGTTGTAAAGAGCCTTGCTGTCCCAACCGGGAATTGAACCCTGGTTCTCCCAACTGGCCAGCCAACGCTCTACCGTTGAGCGACTGGGACGAAATTACAAGATCTTATCGTCGAAGTGGGCTATACACTCTACCCTCTAATGTCAGATTGGCGGGCAACTGGCAATCTGACTGACCACCTCCTGCTATTTTTACCTCAGGTTAGTCTCCAGCTACTACTAATTTTACTCAGGTTAGTATCCTGCGTGGTCATTATCCTCTCAATTTGAAATTGGTGCTCAATCTTCCAGAGTTCACTGAATCTGTAATAGTCGTACTAGGGTGACTTTCAGATCTTCGACATCTTTGCACTAACCTACAGGGTTGATTTGTTCGGGAGCCATTGTAAAGAACTTGCTACCCCAACCGAGAATCGAATCCTGGATCTCTGAACTGGCCAACCAACGCACTACCGTTGAGCCATTTGGAACGAAATTGCAAGTTCTTATCGTCGAAGTACAAATAGAAAATTTTGGGTGTGTGTGTGTGTGTGTTTACAATGATTACAGCTCAAATTATTCAAACTTTAAGGTTTTCATAGCATAATTTCTTATAGAAAAATGGAATAATGGCTAAAAGAATAGCGATAATAAAGTGAATGAGTGAAAACGATCATCTAAACTATGTAACGGATGTAATGCATATAAGGTATTGAAGTAACATATATTAACTCAGATCATTTAAATGCATTCTATTCCATCGAAATGACGGAGCTGTTGCCAACTTAAAAAATAATGTTTACAAAAATATTTAAAAGAATAATGGAAACGAAAACTTATAAAAATATTCTTTTTTTTTTCTCATACTATGTAATATAATATAGAGAAAGTATTGTTTTCACGAAAATTTTCGAATTCGAGATTTTGATGCCAATATATGTTTGAAGACCTCCTGAACACGTTTTGATGTTTTTGGAGTGATGTTCGTCTATCTGTATGTTTGTGTTGATTTGTTGTGTATACGGTAGCAGCCACAAATATTAATGGATTCTCATGAAACTTTGTATACGGCTTTGTTATAAAAAAAAATCTGATGTGGGCAACATATGACTTTCCTTATATAATGTAATGAATTTACTACTTTTAAAGTAAAAAAAATAGGTTTTTCTTATAGTAGTTACTAATATTCTTTTCAAGATATTGAATTTTCGAGAATTAGTCGTCATTTTCATTGATTTAGCGTCATTTTTATCCATTTGGCGAGATTTTCGTTAATTTGGCAACATTTCAAAAAGTCGCAAAGTGGGCGACCTTCCGCCAAATTCGTCGCCAAAATCTCGCCAAGTGTTATCGAGGGAGAAGTAAGTTATTCTTATAGCAGATAAATGACTGTTGGCGTTCAAATAAAAAAGTATTATTCAAAGTATCTCTTCTCATGAATGGAACGAGCTAGATCCACGAGAATGATGTCACCCAATTCATCTCATGATATTACAAGTGAAAAGTGAACATGTTTCTCAACAGTTAATATTGTTTTTTAATTTATGGGATTTTTTGATAAATTTATTTGAAAAATGTGCAATATCTCGGGAACGGTTCATGCTAGCATTCTAAAGTTTATGTCAATCGTTTTCTGAGGACAAATTACATAACAAATGTCTATTTGCGTAACTTTATTAAAGGTTTTGTATTTTTGATGATTTTTTCAAAATTTCATTCGAAAATTTAGGGGGTTCTGAACATTCGATTACGTTTAAAAACAATAGGCTTCCAGTATTCATGGATTGTGATTTTTGTACCAAATATCATTCGAATCGCTCTATTCGTTCGTGAGATATCGTCTCCACAGACTCACTGACACACACATCCACACACACACACACACACACACACGCAGATATCATCTCAAAAATGTTCGATTCGTGATCAGGGATGCTTGAAACGTGCTTTCCTGTTGAAAACTCGAATTCGAATTTTCGACCCCGTCACAATACTTTCCTTATACATTATGTATATAAGGAAAGTAATAAGTAGATTTAACAAAATTATATATGAAAGAATATTTAAACTTTCTTAGAATTAATTCTAATTAAATACTTATCGTAGAGATGAAAACTTCAAAAACTTTAGAAGCTATTCAAGTTATTTTGGTCCTGGTCTAAAAACTGTTGAATCCATTTGCAGACAATCTATATCAAACACTGGTTATTACTTTCCTTATATACATAACGTATAAGGAAAGTATTGTGACGGGGTCGAAAATTCGAATTCGAATTTTCGACGGGAGAGCACGTTTCAAGCATCCCTGATCACGAATCAAACATTTTTGAAGTGATGTCTGTGTGTGTGTGTGTGTGTGTGTGTGTGAAAGTATGTGTGTGTGTGTGTGTGTGTGTGAAAGTATGTGTGTGTGTGTGTGTGTGTGTGTGTGAAAGTATGTGTGTGTGTGTGTGTGTGTGTGTGTGTGTGTGTGTGTGTGTCAGTGAGTCTGTGGAGACGATAACTGACGAACGAATGAACCGATTCGAACCGAATTTAGTACAAAAATCACAATCTGCGACAGGGCATCACAATTGGGCGAGAATTTTGTTAATTTGGCAACACTTAAAAATGTCGCCTAGTTGTCGACATTCCGCCAAATTCGTCGCCAAAATCTCGCCAAGCGTTATGGACGGAGAAATAAGTTATTCTTGCAGCAAATAAATGTCTATTGGCGTTCAAATACAAAAGTATTACTCAAAGTATCTTTTTTCATGAATGGAACGAGCTAGATCCACGAGAATGATGTCACCCAATTTATCGCATGGTATTACATGCGAAAAGTGAACATGTTTCTCAATAGGAAATATTTTCTTTTCATTTTATATGACTTTTTGATAATTTTTTGAAAAATGTACAATATCTCGAGAACGGTTCATGTTAGCGTTCTAAAGTTTATGTCAATCGTTTTCTAATGAAAAATTACATAAGAAATGTCTATTTGCGTAACTTTATTAGCGGTTTTGATTTTTTGACGATTTTTTCAAAATTTCACTCGAAAATTTAGGGGGGTTCTGAACATTCGATTGCGTATAAAAACAATAGGCTTCCAGTGTTTACGGATTGTGATATTTGTACCAAATTTGGTTCGAATTGGTCCATTTGTTCGTCAGTCGTCAGTTATCATCTCCACAGACTCACTGACACACACATACACACATACTTTCACACACACACACAGAGACATCACTTCAATAATGTTTGATTCGAGATCAGGGATGCTTGAAACGTGCTCTCCCGTCGAAAACTCGAATTCGAATTTTCGACCCCGTCACAATACTTTCCTTATACATTATGTATATAAGGAAAGTAAAAATGAAAAACTACATAGAATTTTTTTTAAATTCGAGCAAAAGCTTCGAAATATATTCGAAATTTTATATATTTTTTAACATGGCAACATGGGACAAAATGTGACGTAATCACGAATAAAGGGGTTTATTTGTTGGTCAATGATCACTGGACTTTATAACTTCACGAGACTTGTGTGGTATAGTACATGTGAAACATAGCCGCGATACAAGTTTTTTTTTTGTCCGTGTCAAGTATGGTATCAATCGAAATATTTTTTCAAGTCCTTTAAAGTGAAGGGTAACATGCTAGAGTTGTAATCGGTTCGACCCACAATACCGATTTTTCAAATTTTTTTTCTTGAAAAATTTGAAAAAAAAAATGGTTCCGGTATGAATCGAGTTGAACCATACTCCAATTAATATTAATTCTGACACTTATTATAAGGTAAATAGAGCTAAGAAATATAGAATATGAATGTAAGAGACAATCAAGTAGAGACTCCCACTTCAAGCGTTTCCAAATTTTGAAAGTCTACTTAAGAACGCCTTAATTAGGCCTTTTGTGGTGCATGTATCAAAGAGATTCTAATGTATAACAGCTATGACGACAGCTAATCCGTTACATAAAACGATAATTAAAGGCATTATTGTTAAGTGAAATTACAGCATTGTTTCTTGCATCAGAATCATGGCTAGACGACTAGCCTTTGTTCTTCGACGACAAAGAGAAGTTCCGAACTCTTTATTTGGCAACACTGTGTCATCCCTCTTCAATGGAAGGCGTGTAACCTTCGTCGAGCGACAAGAAGACAATTCCAATTTGCTATTCAGATAATTGAGGACCAATCGGGCCAAGGACGAGGGATTCAGTGTTACGACCGGTCAAGGACGATAGTATTTGCAAAGAGAGTAGGGATCTAGAAAATAAACCATGTTCTGGAGGAAATACTGCATTTGCTTTGTTTGGTAATGCCATGTAAATACTTCAAAAAGTATGTTGATCTTACTAATTCAGTGTCAGTCTATTTGTACTTCAGTGCACCGGCGCGATATTAAAAGGACCCTCCTTAGGACCGTTTTAGCCATTATGACAAGTATTTACATGCCTAGGGTCCAGAAACAGGAGGTGAGGCGGTAAGATGTAAAATAAAAGACTAATATTGTTTTACGAAATTTAACTGAAAACATTTTGTAAGTGGTAAGAAACTGTCAACCACAGTGTTTGTTCACTTTAGATTCATTATAAAATATGCCTCAAACCTCCCAAAATAATCATTGCTAATGCCTATCCAGGCGGAATTAATGAAGCCATAAGATTCTTTGATGAAGCAATGAAATATTTTGATGAAACAATAACAGACTTTGTTTGAAGAAAAATTCGAAAACCCGTGTTTTGATCTGATCTTTACATGATTAAGCTGTTGTTGTTTTGTATAAGTATAATTTTCAAATGTAATAAACTAAAAATAATTGCAAGAGCTACTGCTACACCTGATATTTAGTTATGGGTAGTTATATATACCGGGAAGGGGGGGGGGTGCGAATTCACCATTGTGTCTAAGGCTCGAGACACTCAGCCTGTCAGAAAGCAGAGAAACAAGAGTTAACTTGGTACTGGTCCTCCTCAGGGCTACTCCTGGGTCCTCCTACCTTTTCCTAGGGACCAATTTACGAATGACGGTGCCCAGGTTCCAGGTTTTAGTGATCATAGGATGCAGTCATAGTGGTTGGAATGATAAAAATGACAGTATATGTGTCAAGATTCAAAGTAATACGTATACCATCTAACATAATAAGACTATGGTGATTGTAAAGGTCTTGGGTAATGTTCTATTTAATCTCTATTGAAAAAAATACAGAGGAGATTAAAATAAAATTTCTGATTTAATTTTTACTTTCCCTATAATACATAGGAATATGTATAGGAAAAGTAATACAATAATGTATAGGAAATACAATAAATAATACAATAATGTATAGGAAATACAATAAATAATACAATAATGTATAGGAAATACAATAAGTAATACAATAATGTATACGAAAAGTAATAAACTGGTTTACTACTTAAAATGCAGCTCACATAAAGATAAATAATCATACGTACGTTTCGGAAATTAACTGAATTTCATTCACGCCCAAAATTCAAAAACGCGTTTCTTGATCTGATTCTCACATACTTGGGATATGCTTTACACATAGGAAAAGTAATATAATTGGGTCGAAAGTTGGAACTCGAGTTTTTGACTGATATACACGGTCACTCTCTCTCTCGTTCGCTCTCACTCTCTCTCTCGATCGCTCTCACTCTCTCTCTCGATCGCTCTCACTCTCTCTCTCTCTCGATCACTCTCTCTCTCGCTCGCTCTCACTCTCTCTCTCTCTCTGCGTGTATGTGTGTGTGTCTGTGCAATGTATCCACTCTATATCAAAAACTATTTGACGAAATTTAATTAAATTCGGTATGTAAGATACATGTAGGCTATCTTGGTGCTCATTAGAATTTGGTATTATTCGCAAAGTAAGAAATAGAAACATACCTAAATATAAAAATCTGAAGTGGACAGCACATGATTTTTCCTACATATTGCAATGGCTTTTCTTCTATCTCATCGAAACGGTGGTTTGCAAGATTTACAGAAAAATTATTTTCGTATTGAATTAACACGACATAAATTGAAATGGGTCGCTTTTGGCAATTTATGAGTGGAGTGACTTATTCATACTCGCGTGAAAAGTTCTCATCCAAAAATAATTAACTGTTAAAGACAATCCTGTGAAATGAATTACTATTGGCGAATTCTTGGGAGCTAAAATATAAAACTAGTACATAAAGTATTTTCTATCGTTATCGGAATGAACTAGATCGACGAGAAAGATGTTTACAGATGTGTTACATCATACTGCATGTGGAAAGTGAGCTTACCTGATGATATTTACTAATTTTTTTAACTTTATATTTTTTAATAAATTTATTTGTGAAAACGTGCAGTATCTCGAGAACGGTTTATGCAAGCGTTCTAAAATGGGTGTCGTCTGTTTTCTAAGGTATAATTACGTCGAAAACAAATATTTATTTATCATTATTGAAGATTCTGATGTTTTTATGATTTTCTCGGAAATTGGGGGGGGGGGGGCGAGGGTTCTTTAGAACATTCGATTACATTTAAAATGATTAAAGTTCTAATATTTACTGATTGTAATAATCGTACCAAATTATTTTCAAATCACTTCATTTGGGATCACGTTGCCACTGCAGATAACATACCGCATCCATGGATTAATGCATATCAATTTATCCATGAAATTATTCATATCAATTTATACATGGATTGTTTAATATCAATTTTGACTAACGATAAGATTTATATAGCATTGTTTCGCATAGAATCTGTCTGCATCCCTAACGGGGTTTTGTTTCTTGTGTAATTAAGATTTATTCTCTACATTTTCGTGTATCACTGTTGCGTAGGGTAAGTCATAGAAATTTTCTTTTCAGATTTTTTTTTATTGATGTTAAAATACAGAGTGTAAGTAAGAGGTAGTGTGAGTATTAAAACCCAGTTACCTAGTGCAAGAGCAAAAACTAAGTACTAAGGCAATGTAAGTGCTAAACTAGTGTAACTACTAAATGTTTTGGTAGTTTATGTACCAAATATTTACGCCCTCTCTTGCAAAATATAATAGCAACATCTAATAAAGTTCTAACGTTAAAAGACTTTGTTTATTCTCATATTCTTGTTTTAAATAAACCTTTACTAACCAAGGATAGAATGATCAATAATTAGCTACATATTAACGTAAAATGCACGTTGTAATTGAGCTCTAGCTTAATTTTACTCTATCAAATTTGTGAGTTAACAATAAATAAAAAATCTGATGTTGGCAACACATGACTTTCCTTATATATTGCAATGAATTTACTACTTTTGCAGTTGAAAAAAAATGTTATTCTTATAGTAGATACTTATATTCTTGAATTTTTTCTTGAACTTACTGAATTTTCTTCAATTAGTCGTCATTTTCATTGATTTAGCGTCATTTTTATCAATTTAGCGTGATTTCTGTTAATTTGGCAGCAATTAAAAATGTCGCCAAGTTGGCGACATTCCGCCAAAGTCGTGGCCAAAATCTCGCCAAGCGTTATGGATGGAGAAATAAGTTATTCTTACAGCAGATAAATGGCTATTGGCGTTCAAATACAAAAGTATTACTCAAAGTATCTTTTTTAATGAATGGAACGAACTAGATCCACGAGAATGATGTCACCCAATTTATCGCATGGTATTACATATGAAAAGTGAACATGTTTCTCAATAGGAAATATTTTTTTTTTATTCTATATAACTTTTTGATAATTTTTTAAAAAAATGTGCAATATCTCGAGAACGGTTCATGTTAGCGTTCTAAAATTTATGTCAATCGTTTTCTAATGAAAAATTACATAAGAAATGTCTATTTGCGTAACTTTATTAGCGATTTTGATTTTTTGACGATTTTTTCAAAATTTCACTCGAAAATTTAGGGGGGTTCTGAACATTCTATTGCGTATAAAAACAATAGGCTTCCAGTGTTTACGGATTGTGATTTTTGTACCAAATTTCGTTCGAATCGGTTCATTCGTTCGTCAGTTATCTTCTCCACACACACACACACAGACATCACTTCAAAAATGTTTGATTCGTGATCAGGGATGCTTGAAACGTGCTCTCCTTTATTCTATATAACTTTTTGATAATTTTTTTGAAAAATGTGCAATATCTCGAGAACGGTTCATGTTAGCGCTCTAAAATTTATGTTAATCGTTTTCTAATGAAAAATTACATAAGAAATGTCTATTTGCGTAACTTTATTAGCGATTTTGATTTTTTGACGATTTTTTCAAAATTTCACTCGAAAATTTAGGGGGGGTTCTGAGCATTCTATTGCGTATAAAAACAATAGGCTTCCAGTGTTTACGGATTGTGATTTTTGTACCAAATTTCTTTCGAATCGATCCATTCGTTCGTCAGTTATCGTCTCCACAGAGTCACACACACACACACACACACACACAGACATCACTTCAAAAATGTTTGATTCGTGATCAGGGATGCTTGAAACGTGCTCTCCCGTCGGAAACTCGAATTCGAATTTTCGACCCCGTCACAATACTTTCCTTATACATTATGTATATAAGGAAAGTAATATACAAGATCAGCCAGTTATTGCGTGCGGAATTTTATAGAACTTGTTCGTTCGTTTCATTTAAACCTTTCGTAATCTGCCGCGTTTCTTATTGCCAATTCTTTATATGTACCGTTTAATCCTTCTAGCCCAGTAAGTTCATAATTTCCACCTTCATAAGTATGAGAACAAAATGTAGTAAATTAACTTTGAAAGTGACTGTAGACCTTGGTAGATTATTTATATCTTTGAAAATCAACAAGCACTCGCTTAATACTTTTCATTGTTTGCATATCGTGTACTTGTTATTTGAATAACAACATCGGACATTGTGTAAATCACCTACGAAAACGACCACTTTTTAAGCCCCAAAGACAGACACAATACTAACGTCTAATGCCACTATTTATTACGTAATTAGCAATCGCTACAAAACAAATATTTATCGATTAACACGTAGAGAATGAAAATTATGATCGCCCGGGTGGAATGCATGTTTTCATTGTCAAGTTCAGCAATGATGTTCTGGGTATATAATAAAGAGTTATTCGAAACCCTCTGTACAAATTTTAATGAGAGATGGCGAACATTTTTTGTTAGTGAATGTATGCCCGTAGACGTCATCCTTTGGTACTAGAGGGCGCTGTTGGGCGCTCTGGAAATTGGTTATTTTTCGCCATCGTCATTCGTAACGCCATGAAGGGTTACCCTTCATAGTGACTCGGACTTCATACGTATGACTGCTGTGGACCGGAAATGCCCAATGACTATGACGGGAGAGTCGCACGTGGTAATCCCGTGTTCGATCCTCGATGCCGCACAAAACTATTCCCGTATCTACGCGGACGATTGATCACGATAAATCTGTAGCTCCGAACGCTAGCAGAAAAACTATCTGACAAAATGTCTTGATATTCTGTGGTTACATTACTTACGACTTACACTGGTACTGATTAGATTTTAGTACGATTTGGAAAAGAAGGGACTTTTACAAAATCGAAAAAATTGGAATTAAGAGAATAATTAGGCCTAAATGCTTTGATTAAATGATAAGCCGTTTTCGAGATATATTTCGCTCTTTTGAAGTTTTGGCGACTTGGCTCCATTTAAAATGAGAGAAACCATCAGATGAAAAAGAATAGCTTTAAAACGAAAATGTTGATGTAATATCAAGTCACTTATGCGCTAACTTCGTACCCATTAGATTTTGGGTATGATCGGAAGAATTAGAATTGTCAGTTGAAAAATATATTATTACTATCATTATTTTGTATTAAATTTTTAATTTTTAATAATTTTAACATATATCAGTTTTATATTAAATGTTAAATAATAATAATATAATGTAGTCCGTGTGACCCTTAGTAATAGGCCTCGGTGGACCTATTCATGAATTCGACTCTGCAATTATTTTGTACAGTTATACGAGTTTTCTGATAAAGCGGAAGTGACATCTCCAGAACCGGAAGTGAAAATCCTACCTCCTTTGAATTTCGATGCTGAATCCATATTAGTCATTATCTAAGCTCTATCTATAGCTGATCCTGAAAAATAGATGCTGCAAGGAAAAGGTAAATATTTAATTAGGAAGTGACATCTCCAGAACCGGAAGTGGAAATCTTGAGTGAGTTCCCAAACCCCACCAAAAGTTTGATGCTGTATCCATGAGTCATTATCTACGTTCTACCTACAGCCTTTCCTGAGAAATAGATGTGTCAAGGAAGTTTTTTTAACCGGAAGTGAAAAGGAATCGAAAATGGAAATGCTTAGAGCATCCCCACCTTCTCTAGAATTTGAAGTTGAATCCATATCAGTTATTATCTAAGCTCTATTTATAGCCAATATTAAAAAAATCTGATGTGGGCAGAACATTACTTTCCTTATATAATGCAATGCATTTACTTCTTTAACGGTGAAAAAGTGATGAAAAAATCCAGGACACAGTATTTGTAACTTTAAATTGTATATTTGACGCTTTTCCGGATGACAATATGTAAAACGATTTCGTACCCAATGAACTTATATTTTACGCAACTCTAAATCAACAATTATCAATATGGATATCATCCTCAATAAGCAATATAGTCCATATATTTAAATATTTTAATAATAAATTCATTAACTTGATATCATTTCCATTAACTTGGCGTCATTTTAGCAATTTTGACGATATTTTCGTCAATGTGGGGCTAAATATCGCCAAGTTGGTGATATTTTGAAGAACATTTCTTATATAATAAAAGGTATGTCCATCATATGACGGAATTAAAAATTTGCAAAACACTGCACCCCATTTAGCGTCATTTTTATCAACTTGGCGACATTTTTATCAATTTGATAATATTTTTATCAATTTGGCAACAGTTTCGCCAATTTGGCAAAATTAAAAAAAAGTCTCAAAAGTTGGCGATATGCCGCCAAAATTCGCCGCCAGAATTCCGCAAAGAGGAGAAGTAGGTCATTCTTATGTTCTTTCCAAAAGACGGAGAAATAGGTTATTCTTATGTTCTTTCCAAAAGACGGAGAAATAGGTTATTCTTATGTTCTTTCCAAAATATTGAATTTTCATCAATTAGTTGTCATTTTCATTGATTTAACGTCATTCTTATTAATTTGGCGATATTTTTACCAATTTGGCGGCATTTAAAAACTCACGAAGTTGGCGATATTTCGCCAAATTCATCTCCAAAATTTCATCAAGCATTATGGTCGGAGAAATAGGTTATTCTTAAAGTAGATAAACGAGTAATGGCGTCCAAATACAAAACTATTACCCAAAGTATCTTCTTTTATAGTAAGTAGATTCTTATATTCTTTCCAAGATATTGAATTTTCACCAGTCTTTATTTTCATTGATTTAGCGTCATTTTTACTAATTTGGCAACATTTAAAAAACTTGTCAAGTTAAAATCGTCGCCAAAGTATCGTCAAGCATTGTGGATGCATAAATAGGTTATTTTTATAGTAGATAAACGACTAACGGCGTCAAATTAGCATGATATTACTCAAAGTGTCTTATCTCGTGAATGGAACGAGCTGGATCTACGAGAATGATAATATATTTATCGCATATTGCATATGAAAAGAGAAGAGATTTCACAATAGTTAATACTTTTTATGAATTTTATGCGATTTTTTGATAAATTTATTTGAACCTGTATTCATTGTATTACTTCCTGTATTCACTGATTGTGATTTTTTTTATCAAATTTTGTTCGACTAGCTTCATTCGTTCGTGAGATATCGTCTTCGTTTCTAGACTCACTGACACACACACAAGCAGACATCACCTCAAAAACGTCTGATTCGTGTTCAGGAATGCTTGAAACATGCTCTCCCGTCGAAAACTCGAATTTTCGACCCCTTCGCAATACTTTCCTTATACATTACATTATGTATATAAGGAAAGTAAAAATAGTTATCCTCTAAGCTCTATTTATAGCCATTATAGCCAATCTTAAAAAAATATTTATACTCTGAGCTCTACGTATAGCCAATCTTAAAATAAATGTTCCTATTAAAATGAAAAATTTTGAATCAGAAATGATAAAAGTACCCGAAATGGAAGTCCTTAGTAAACCTTCCTATATCCTGCGGAATTTGATGCTAAATCACTATCAGTCATCGCCTGAGCTTTACGTATAGCAGATCTTGAGAAATAGACGCTTAAAGAAAAGTTTTTGGTAAAAACAATGCCATGGTTTGTTTTTGCCACCAATAAATTCATATGAATGGCGACTAGTTAATGTAGACCTTGAGACAATATTCATATCTTTTAAAATCAATCAGTCTCTTAAAATATTTCGTTGTTTATATATCGCGCACTTATTCTTTGAATAACAACATTGGGCGCGGCGTAGTCACCTACTGAGATGACCGTATTAACCCGCCTGCGCCAAACCCGTAATATTCAAGTCTATTGCCACTATCCATTACGTAATTAACAAGCATTGGAGAACAAATATTTACCGATTAACATGTGAAAAGGAGCAAAAGGAAAAAAAAATGTTACCCCAGGGCAAATTTGTTCATTGCCAAGGTCCCTTTTCGTCATCATTACTTCATTTATTCATCACGTTTACTATTAGTCCTTTTTTAATGTTGCCAAAAAGGTTGTTTTGAATTTCGGGGCAAAATATAAAATGGTTTACTTCTTTAGAATGCGACCTGTCGGATAATTTTACGCAGCAGAGTGCGTGCGCGCATTCCATATGAGCTATTTCCAATTGTTATGACATACGAAGTGCGTCTCCAATTAAGAAATTGTCGCAAAGAACGGGCAAAGGAGACTCCGATTGCAAGTAAAAATATGTTATGCCAAATGAATGTTTTTAATGAAAGTCGTAGAAGTGGGCGGATATTGAAAAAAGATCAGGGTTACAAAAACTGAGATAATTTTATTTTGTGGTTCCAGGAAATGTTGTTTATTTTCAGGTATGATTAAGAATATGCGCTTGTTGCAATTCACCAGATACACACACACACACACACATATATATATATATACATATATATATATAATAAAAAAGATAAAATTAAAAATAAAATAAAAATAGTTAGACTAATTCAAAACATGATCAGTGTCATACCCTGGTTCAAAAACAATACGGAGGAAAATTAAGTAAAGATGATATGAAAGGAAATATCAGACAAAAGGAAAACAATGCTACCATAAAAGACAAAATGATCTTAAATTTAAATATCAGTAATACACATGAATTTATCAACATTCAAGAGCGATGCATACAAATCAAGTTCAAACAACAAAGGATTATCAAAATCTGGAGGGTCAAAATATTAAAATGACAAAATAACAAAATAAGAGAAAAGATACAATACGAAAATATGAAACTGGATAGAAGCTCTGTGGATCCAGCTTATCAAGGATCTTTGTTTGCATCCACAGAGGTTCCAAATGTGTTTCGCTCAACGATACAGCCACATGGCCGAAATATAGCAAAATTTGAGATAGATGTTCTTCATTAAGCTGAACAAACTATTGAAAAAACTATGTAAATCCACTGAGTCATTTTCATGTTATAGCCGGCCATGACAGACAAATAAAAACAGATTTTTAATTCTAGTTATTCCGCACATCGCTGTAGGTTGACAAAAGTCACATCAGAATATCCTGGATTCAGCGTCATTGCCTGAAAATGATTCACCAAAATTCATCGCGTTGTTCAGAAGACTATCCCGATTATTCTAACGCGAAGATTTTTCGGTTTAAAAGCATGTATTAAAATTTTCACCTTTCTTATATTAGATTAGCCGCCTTCAGCGACGAACTAGGTTGCCTTTAGAAGCAGTTCTCTCTTTCAGAAATCTGCACTAGCAGAAATTTCAGTTTTTCACACGGCCCAGCTCGATAGTCCCAGTGCTTAAACCAGGCCCGATAGTCCCAGTGCTTATTCAATGATTTGCATTCAATTGTGTTAAAACATGGATTTGGAAATATTTATACGAAGAATTGAGATAACAGTCGGTATTTTTGAGCATGTATCTTTACATAGCTGAAATCAACACATTGATTTCATGTACTTCATGTATGTGCTTCATGTATTGATTTCATGTACTAAAATTCATTTAAAAATGCACAAAATTAGGTATGTTCAGCCCGAACTGACCCGACCCTACTTTTCAAAAACTAAGCTCGAGCCAAGTCTAATCTGAAGTAGTGGTAGAAAACTCAGGCCCAGTTCGAATCGATCATATGCAGAATAAGTTATTGACCTAGAGTGGTTATACATACAATGTAAAAACAGATATATACATAGATGTTACTCTAAAACTAGATATTCCGAGTTTTAAAGTGCTCTAAACATGTAGATAAGCCGAAAACTCGAGTTGCGGTTTTTGACTCCGGTATACGCATTTTCCCTATGTATTACCATGTATTGTAGGAAAAGTAATTTAAGCAACACATTTTTTTAAAATAAACTTCACTGCTCACAACTGAAATCGCAACACCTTGAAGAAATGGATGTATCCTTGTGAAATGTACAGAATACAATTGTAACATGGAGATGTGCAAATGATCAAAAAATCATACCTAGAAACTGAAAGCATGGAACTTTATTAACATTACATTAATATGGAATAGGCCCACGGCGAGCTGCTATGCAGGATTGAATACGACGAGGCATCCCATCAAAGAGATGGTGAATGGTGTGCTGAGGGATGACATTCCACACAACATTCAATTCTCTTCCCGGCCGTCCAAGCGATTACCTTACACCTTTCTAGTAGGTCGGACGGTCTGGGTCTCAACAACAACATGCAATTGGACTTGTAACTGAACATGGTTTGCTGGAATTGGGAGTTCTCTTAATCGGCGACCCATGATGTCCCATATATGCTCAATTGGCGACAAATTCGGAGAATATGCTGGCCAAGACAGGATTTAAAAACCTTGTAGACAATTCATAGTTACCCATGCAGTATGTGGCCTGGCATTATCCGGCTGAAAAAGCAGTCCAGGCCTGGTTGAGATATGGCTGTATCACAGGTCTCACAATGTCAGAGACGTATCGTTGTGCCGTGATACGACCAGAAACGTGAACCAAAAGTGCTCGTCCACCAAATGTTATACCACCCCAAACCATGGTACCACTTAGGGGGCTGTGTGGCGACTAAGAGAAAAAGCTTCCTGGGGGGCGTTGTTGAAACCGACGTCATATGCGAGTATGGCCATCTGGTACGGCCATTTGACATCACTGGAGATGACGTAACCAGTAAAGACGTTGAAACGGTAGGTGTCGAAAAAGTCGTCTATCCAGGAGTCCTGCTTCATGCAAACAGTTTCGAATTGTTTGCGCCGAAACCACCTTACCTGTAGTGTGGGATAAATGTCGTTGTATCATGGTTGCTGTGGTAAGCGGCTCCCGCACAATGTTTCTCAGAAACATACGATCTTCACGTGATGTGGTACACCTGGAAGCTCCACTACCTGATCTTCGTGTCGTTTCGTTGTCTCTCATTAGCCCTAATACACACCGTTGAACTGTGCTCACATCACGACCCAATAGTTCAGCGATCCTTCGAAGGCTCATTCTACCCTCACGTAAAACAATGATTTGTTTCCGTGTCGTTGACGACAACTGAACGTATACGGTACTTCGACGTACTCTTGGCGTACTGTGATGATTTTTACAACCCGAAACCAATGGCACTACAATTTAGCTGTTATATCGCTTCTCCTTGACCTGACGCTTTTATGCTGCTCGGCAAGGTGTTACGCCACTATGCGTAACGCAACTGTGACCATTTGCATATTTAGTCTTGCTGCTTCGATTGCCTGAATTACATAAAGCTACACCTACAACTTTATGGTGTTGCGATTTCAGTTGTGAGCAGTGTAAAATTCACTGATGTCAATTTATTGACACGATTTCAATATATTTTCCTTATGCATTACTATGTAATCTAGGAAAAGTAATTTAAGCGACAGTTCTCTTCAAAATAAACTAAAATTGATTGATGTCAATTCGAACTTCCGAAATGCAAGAATCACTTGCTTCCTAAGTTAATTAAAATAAGGAGCATTTTAATTTAATATGCAACCAGTTACCTGAAATATACATTTCATCGTATATATGCTGAAATACCCTTTATATTTGAATGTTAATCAATTTCATATTTGCGATTTCAATTATCTTCCTCGATTTTCTCGTGGTTTCACTTCCTGCCAAACGGAGAACATGTTGGAATTACGAGGAAGTTCGAAAAATAATTTTTACGTGAAAAATGCAAATTTTTAGGTCACTGTGTGCGAAAATTTGAAAGCTGTCCGCAGATGTGCCATGAAAATGAAAAATATGAATATGGCATATTTATTACATGAGAGTATTCGATTAAAAATAATCTATTTAAAAAGTTTGATGTAATGTGTACGGTAATTATTCTTCTGCACTCTGAACTTTAATCACTTGACTGTGTTTCAATTTAATTATTTAATTAAATTTGTATGAAAATTTACGTAGAATCTATATTTATTTGTTCTCCAGTTTCGACCTGATTTTCTAAATATTCTCTCAAATGAAATCCAGACTTAGAATTCCATACAGAAATTGACCAATTCAATTAAAATCGTCTGCTGCACACAATGAATAATTTTTGCTTTCCCTATATGCATGGTATAATGTATAGGGAAAGTATGGTGACGGGGTCGAAAATTCGAATTAGAGTTTTCGACGGAAGAGTATGTTTCAAGCATCCCGGTACTGGAGTCGAACGTTTTTGAGGTGATGAATGCGCGTATGTGTGCATGTATGTGTATCTCCATGAGACTATGTATGCGATAGATATCTCCCAAGCAAATGGAGCATTTCGAACGAAATTTGGTGCACATATTACAATTAGTAAGTACTACAATTCTATTGATTTTATACGTAATCGACTATACGGAATATTTCCCAATTTTTGAATAACATTTTGAAAAAAATGTAGTAAAAGTTCAGAAGTTTCAATAATGTTACGCGAATAATCATTTCTCACGTAACTTAATATTTGAAAATGCATGACGCAAATTTTAGAGCGCTAGTACGAACTGTTTTCGAGATATTGCATATTTTTCAAATAAATGTAAATATAAAAAAAAAAAAATCACATGAAATTATAAAAGTGTTAACTATTGTGAAATATGTTCACTTTTCTTATGTAATATCATGCGATATACGATGCGTTTGTTAACATTATTCTCGTAGCTCGCTCTATTCACGTGAGAAGATGCTCTGAATAATAGTTTTGTATTCTGACAATTCGCCAATTCTATCAATTCACCAATAACCATTAACATATACGTAAAACACTTCTCTCCGTTTGTCTGTAACGCTTGGCGATAAATTTGGCGAATTTGGCGACTAATTTAGAGAAATGTTATCAAATTAACGATATTTCGCTCTAGAACAGCGGAAGGGAAATTTAATTAATGGAAATGACTCCAAATTTAAGAATTCATCAATAAAATATTTTAATGTATGGATTCTACTGCTTATTACGGATGCTATCAATATTGATAATTGTCAATTTAGAGTTGTGCTAAATAAAAGTTAATTGGGGTGACGTTACAAGTTAATTGGGGTGACGTTACAAGTTAATTGGGGTGACGTTACAATTTAATTGGGGGTGATGTTACAATTTAATTGGGGTGATGTTACAATTTAATTGGGGTGATGTTACAGTTTTGCATGTTTCATTTGAAAAGACGCCAAATGTACCAATGTTAATAACATTGTGCTTTGGAGCTTATGCATCATTTGTTCACCGTGAAAGAATCTCAAAATAATAAATACAGACATCTTAAAATATGGTAAATGTTACAAGTTTTACTTTCTTATGCAATAGTATATGGTATCGAGAAAGCATTGTTTTCACACAAAGTTTTCGATTTCGAGATTTTGATGCCAATTTATGCTTTACGATCTCCTGAATACGTTTTGACTATTTTTAGAGTGATGTCCGTCTGTCTGTGTGTGGTCGATTTATTGTAAATACGGTAGCAAATATTTATGGATTTCTATGAAACTTTTTATTCGGCCTTTTTTAAAGAAAAATCTAGAACTAGATAGAATTTTTTGAAATTCAAGCGTAAACCTCGAAATGTATTTTAAATTTTATATTTCTTTAAGACGGCAGAATAGGAAAAAAAAATGATATAATTAGGCGTAAAATGGTTTATTTATGTGTAAATGATCACGAAACTTAAGTTTCTATCATTGTAGTGAAAATTATCCGCGATACAATTTTTGTGTGCGTGACATCATTAGCCTCCTCGGAGGAGGGGAGGGGGAAGCTACCTCCAAGTTAATTATTCGCGATTAAAAACAGCTATTATGCGGTTCAGTTACATTGGTAGGACAGTAATTACTTCACTGCGCAAATTTCCGTGATATTTTTCGCGAATCTTACATAGGGTGCACGTTGAAATTTCGCGAATATCAAATATATTCGTGAATTTCGGATTTATTTTCCTGTTATCTCCAAATGTCTATTATAAATTTCAGATTATTATGACGCAAATTTCTACGATTTTTTTTTTCGCGAAGTTTCGGGTTTTTTCTGTAATTTCGCGAATATTGAATATATTACGTCCTTGGACTTTTTAGACGACGAAGAATTTTCATTTGTTTTCAGCCACAATCCTATATGTTCGAAGATGAGGCCCCTCAAAAATATGAATTTGGGTTATACAAAGCGAGTGTCAGCGAATTTTTGGTAGATTTATGGAATGCGAAAAAAAAAAACATTTTCCCACCTATATAGAAGTAGACCTCCTTTGTCAGTATTCATAAAAGAGTCGATACGAATTATCCCTTTCTAAATTTATAGACGTGTTACAAGACAGCAAACACTGCATTAAAGGAGAAAATCTGTGTATGTACAATAGGATGCATCAAAATGCCATTCACTTGAATAAAAATCTTGATCTGATTTCTGTAACGACGTCGATTACAGAAAAATAAGAGCAATGTAAATAAGCACAAATAACAAAATAATGCAGCATACAGCTGTTTTGAGGATATGTTGGATCCCCTTCCTCAGTGCAAAAGAACCAACAAAACCGAAGTCCAAAAAGAGGAATGGGTTTAAAGAAGTCCAAAAAGAGGAATGGGTTTAAAGAAGTCCAAAAAGAGGAATGGTCTTGGTTATTTGTGCTTATTTACGTTGTTCTTGCTTTTCCTTATCCTTTGACGTTGTTCTTGCTTTTCCTTATCCTTTGACGTTGTTCTTGCTTTTCCTTATCCTTTGACGTTGTTCTTGCTTTTCCTTATCCTCCGAAGTCTATTTTACTTATTGATTACATTGCCAGAATTTGAATGGTTTATACATTAAAATCTCAATTAACAAATTATAATACTTATTGAATTACATAGTAATTATTTGTATAATTGCTTCATAACTGGTGAACTTTCTTTGGAAATATTAATATAAATCCTCAACCGCGAAATGTTCGCAAAATATAGCTGTTTCTTCGTTATAAAATTACTGCTCTAGGCATAGGGAGCGAACTCTTATTTCGTACGGAATGTACTCAAAATGACATTTTGCTTTCTACGAAAACTTTGCAGAGTCCAATTCGACAATAAGAGCTTGCAATTTCGTCCTAGTAAATCAAGGGTAGAGCGTTGGCTGGCCAGTTCGGAGATCCAGGGTTCGATTCCCGGTTGGAGCAGCAAGGTGCTTTACAATGACGCCCGAACAAATCAACCCTGTAGGTTAGTGCAAAGATGTTGGAGATCTGAAAGTGACCCTAGTACGACTAGTATTGATTCAGTGGACTCTGAAAGATTGAGCGCCGATTTCAAATAACCTGGCTAAAAATAGTAGTAGCAGGAGCCTAATCATTGTACCAACCTTGTACAGGAGCCTAATCATTGTACCAACCTTGAGGCAAAAATGGCAGGAGGTGGTTAGTCAGATTGTCAGTTGCCCCCCAATTCGACATTAGATGGTGGAAAATGCAGAGTTCACTTCGGCAATAAGAGCTTGAAATTTTGTCCCAGTAGCTCAATGGTAGAGCATTGGCTGGCCAGTTCGGAGATCTAGGGTTCGATTTCCGGTTGAGGCCGTAAGGTTCTTCATAACTTTATAGGTCCTTTATCTTCAAATTTCATGTTATGTACACTATTTTGTCTTATGATATTTCGCTGTAAACATATTTCACTGCATAAATGTTTTCCAGGAAATATATTTTAAATTATAATTACTCACTTTGCTTTGATGTTTAGTAATAGCAGGGTAAATGAAATATTGCCTAAGACATTGTACCAACCTTGAAAATGAACTAACTTTTTACTATCCCTACATACATAGCATAATGTATTACGGAAAATATTGCGACGGGGTTGAAACCTCGAATTCATATTTTCAACCCCGAAGGTTATGATTCCCGAGAATACGTTATAACAATATTTATTTCATACCACAATATGGAGTTTTTAGCCCCCTGGATATCGACCACAGTTAAAGCTAGAGGAATAACTTTTTTTTATAGCTATTAAGGGGAAAGCCCAGAGACGAAAATAAAAAGAAAATATTCAAATGAATAAAAATAAGTTTTATTCGCTTAGGGTAAATTACAAATGAAGATGACGTTGTAATTTGAATGCTAGAATTAAAAGATGAAAATATCTACCTTCATCAGTTTGGGATGTAAATCAGTCTCACTTGGCTAATGATGTAGATGCTGATCAGAAATATAATATAGATTATTTAGAAGATACCATGGGCCGCCCCCACTCGTTTCCAGTCTAAATTGGGTGGCACTGTTTCCGGCCGTCCAAACAGATACCTTACACCTTCGAGTAGGTCGGACGGTCTGGGCCGAAGAAGTCTGATCAAAAGAAAGGCCAAGGGCGTGGAGGTATAGCTCAATGGTTAAGGTACAGGGATTGCATTCGGAGCAGAGTTCGATCCCCGGAGCTACCCAAATTATCCTCGTGTCTACACGGAGTACAGGGCACGCCCAAAAGTCTTTCCGAGAAGTTGGTTGCAGGGGAAGGTGGGTGCGGTCCTAGGGAGGGTCCGTCTATATTGGGTGTGGCTCTCCCGGCCGTCTAAACGGTTACCTTACACCTCTTGGTTGATCATTACATTAACTTACTGCATTGCATACAATACGGCAACCACACGCTACAAAATGTGGTTAGAAAAAGTACAGAGGCACAGAGGTGCTAAACACCTAAGAAAATTATCAGAATTATCCAATCAGGAAATTATTCAAATTAATACCTGTGGTAAGATGTATACCTAGAAAATTGCTTAACCGCAGGCTTAGGTATTTCCGGATCGTAATCCCGTGCAACCCCCTTGTCTTAATCACTAAGCTATGCCGCCCTTACCTTGGTATCTCGTAAACACATGTCTATATTATATTTCCGCTCAGAATCTACGTATTTTCTATATTATATCAGCTTTCATCACTTGGCGCGGAACATACTACGTCCCCAAATTTCTACATATTCAAAATTATTTTGCCTTTCAATTTATCTTTATCTCCATGTATTCTATTCTGCACTCTATAATAGAAAGTCTGTCTGCCTGTTCTCTGTACACAAAACCACTGGTTTTGAAGGTATTTTTGTGTGTGTATGTATGTGTTTCATATTTGGTACAATTATTCTCTACTTTATTGAGGGTAACCCTATCCATGTTTCAAGTTTCTAGAACTAGGAGTTGTTGAGATATTATTAATAATAAAAAACAAAACAAAATCGGCGATGGTTCCATTCCGATGGAACCGAAATGGTTTTGCGTGAATAACATTTTGTAAAATAAAACTGCAGCAAAGTTCGAATAATCAGCAAAGTTAAATTATTCGATTTCATCAGATTTCGTTTACGAACTTTCTAAGCTCCATAAATTGCTCTTTAACTGTTTATAGCTAGCTAGCACTTTCAGTTTTCACCCCCATTTCATCTGGATACTCCATAGTCTTCGCGTTAAAATACCATATTATTTTACTAACATGTTTGGCGGTATATAAATTAAACTTATACATTATATCTAATGATATTTTGCATTCAAGTCAATTTATAAACTTGCCTGAAGTCACATAAATACGTACTTGAATACGTATATTTCAATCTATTCTGTTCAAGCGTCACCAGTCATTAAGCATGTTTAAAATCTGAAAGCTCATTTCAAATTCCTAATTTTTCTTTAAAACAAAACAATATATCTCATGTTTGTGCACTAATATTTCACCAAGTAGTGAGTAAACACATTGAGCTGCAATACTCATAACATTTTAAATTTTATAGCTTTCCCACCCATTGAAAAACCCAGGTTAAAATGCTAAAATATCGAAATTATAACCATTATACTTCGAAAATTAAGCACTCTATCCAAAATCCAATTACATACACTTGTAGGGCTTTCAGAGAACTACAAATTCTTGCTTACTGTTGTCCACAACTGACAGTTTCAGTTTTTGAGATGTATAATCATTACGAACTTGAAAAACAAAATAATTTCAGTCTCCATCAACTTGTCAAGACGATTGTTCGAAAACTATAAAATCTTTTAAAGCAATAAATATAGATCTAAGAAACTAGATTTTCTAATGCATATTTTTGTGGCTTTACTATTTATATTACTATTCTTTCATAGTTTCGAAGATTTTTCGAGTTGAAGCAAGAAAAATAAAAACAAGAAAGATCAATCATGCTTAAAGCATTGATTATGAAACACTTTCCAACTTCAATGCAATTTTATTTAAACATGTCTAAAATGCAATACATTCCTCGGTAATATTTTAAAGCTTATCACAATACTACATTAATTTATTATATTTGAGAACTTAAACCTTCATAGAAAAAAACGAACTTCATTCAAATGACGGCATTGAAATATAAATTGCCTGGTTTAAACATCTCTAAAATGCGATACATTCCTCGGTAATATTTTTGAAATTATCATAATACTACAATAATTAATTATATTTAAAAACTTCATCGAAAACAAATGAACTTTATTCAAATGACATCATCGACATATAAATCGCCTGGCTCTCTCTATAAAATCAGCATTTCATTCAAAAATATATTCCCATTCATTTCATTCATCACAATATTATAATAATTTATTTTATTTAAAAATTAAGACCATGGAGCTACACGAAATTAAACTCTATGCTTAAAACTTCATCGAAAAAATCGTCCTTCTCTCTGTAAAATCAATGAATATTTCATTCATATCAGCTATGCAGACTCCATGATCTAAATAATTTTGCGTTAAAGAAATACAGCAATTCTTATACAACTCAGTCTGCATATTTTGCTGTTTACATTTTACATTAGTGAAAAATAGGCTTCGTTGTAAAAATAATCAAATTTGGATGCTCATTTAAACTCAAATATATTGTAATTGCATTGTTTCAGTATATAGATGCGCAGAATTTAAGCAAATTCTGTGCATCTACTACATAATAAAGCGGTTTTAAAACGGATACAACACTCAATATGAATTAAAAAGAACTTTAAAAATTACGATTTTGAGACAAGATGGATGCAATATTTCATTTTAAAGTGGGTCACGTGATTTTTTCATATCATGGTCACGTGATCGCTTCATATAAGAGGTGTAACTAATATTTTAATTTTTATTTGAAAAACTACTGAATATATTTTGCTGAATTTTTTTTTTATATATTTTATGGAACAATTTGAATATAACCTAAAATTTTCGAAGCAATTTGTGAATTTTAAATCCGCTTAAAAAATGTTTGAAAAATTAGGTCCCATAGGGTTGATTGTATTTCATTTTTTCAACCCGGATTCAAGCCGAAAACTAATTGGGTGATATTATTCATTTATATTCCCATAGGTTCTACAGACCGTCTGAACAACATACCAAAATTTCATTTTAATTAAGCCATATTTACGGCAGTTATCGTGCTAACGGACAGACAGAGAGACAGACTAACAGACAGACAGACAGAATGAACAAAGCCATAAACACTTTTCAACTTTGTTGTAAAGTGTTAGCAAGAAAGATCAATCATGCATAAAGCATTGATTATGAAACACTTTCCAACTTCAATCCAATTTTATACAAACATCTCTAAAATACGATACATTCCTCGGTAATATTTTTAACACTTTACAACAAAGTTGAAAAGTGTTTATGATTTCATTCTGTCCATCTGTCTGTCTATCCGTTAGCACGACAGCTGTTGTAAAAATGACTCAATCAAAATGAAATTTTAGTATGTTGTTTAAACGGTCTGTGGGACCTATGGGAATATAAATGAATAATATCACCCAATTAGTTTTGGATTGAACCCGGGTTGAAAAAATGAAATATATTGCCTAATTTTTCAAACATTTTTAAGCGGATTTAAAATTCACAAATTGCTTCGAAAATTTTAGATAATATTCAAATTATCCCACAAAATATATAAAAAAAAATTTCAGCAGATTATATACAGTAGTTTTTAAAATGAAAATGAAAATAATAATTACACCTCTTATATGAAGCGATCATGTGACCAGAGAACACGTGACCCAATTCAAAATGAAATATGGCATCCATCTTGTCTCAAAATCGTGATTTTTAAAGTTCTTTTTAATTCATATTGAGTGCTGTATCTGTCCTAAATCCGCTTTATTTTTGCTTAAATTTTGTGCATCTACATACTGAAACAACGCAATTACAATATATTTGAGTTTAAATGATCATCCAAATTTGATTATTTCTACAACGAAGCCTATTTTTTACTTATGTAAACAGCAAAATATGTAGAATGAGTTGTATTAGAATTGCTGTAATTCTTTAATGTAAAATTATTTAACTCATAGTCTGCATAGCTGATATGAATGAAATATTCATTGATCTTACAGAGAGATGGACGATTTTTTTCGATGAAGTTTTAAGCATAGAGTTTAATTACTTGTTCCTTCGTGGTCTTAAGTTTTTAAAGAAAATAAATTATTATAGTATTGTGATGAATGAAATGAATGGGAAAATGTTATGAATGAAATGCTGCTTTTATAGAGAGAGCCAGGCGTGTTATATTTCGATGGCGTCATTTGAATAAATTGCAGTTGTTTTTGATGAAGTTTTCAAATGTAATAAATTATTGTAGTATTATGATAATATTAAAAACATTACCGAGGAGTCAGGCAATTTGTATTTAATTGACGTCATTTGAAGTTCATTTTTTTTCAATGAAGTTTAAGTTTTCAAATATAATAAATTAATGTAGTATTGTGATAATTTTTAAAATATTACCGAGGAATGTATTGCATTTTAGACATGTTTAAATTATATTCCATTGAAGTTGGAAAGTGTTTCATAACCAATGCTTTAATTATGATTGATCTTTATTGTTTTTTTTTATCTACAGTCAATGTCAAAAGTTTAGACAGTTGAGAAATTTCTAAGTGGAACTCAGAAAATGCATAATTATTATTTTAAAATATGGTTATAGTATGCAAAGGATATCTGATAGCATATAAATGAATGTATTTACTAAACTGAGAAAACTAGTACAATTTAGGACAAAATTTTAAAATTAGCATATATAAAAAATATAGGCACAAATTGCACATTTGTGAAATATTTTAGAAATTGAACGCAATGGCGTGATTAAACTAACACTATGACTGAAACTGTCTTCTGGGTAACTTCATTAAAAAGCAAAGGCTTTGCAATTGATAAACGCGAAGGTTTCCAGAATTTGGAACTGGAGTCAGATGGATGGACATTAAATAAAATTGTAGCGCAATTAAATAGATCTAAATGGAGTACTTATACGAAATTAGCCAGCAGCGATGACTGGCCGTCCTGGTCTGGAAGGCCACAAGTTACTTCTGCAAGCGATGTCAGGCGAATTTTGCAGATGGAATGTTTCTAGAATATCTCTTTTAAGTCAAATTTAAACAGAAAGCGGATTCTCAATTTCGGGAAAAACTATTTATGGACGGAATGCAGAAGGACGCTCGCAGGTTTTTAAGAAAATTTTTCAAGGAAACCAGCTCTAAAATCTTGACACAAGACAGAAAAATACACTTTTGTCAAGATTTTAATTGGGATTCGATTAAATTGGATTTTGCGTGAAATTCGAGTTGAGAGTTAGTTTCCAAGTCGTTTCAAGAAAATAGCTAAAAAACCAGTTCTAAAATCTTGACACAAGACGGAGAGATCCACCTTTGTCAAGATTTTAATTAAGATTCGATTAAATTGGATTTCGATTGAAATTCCAGCTGAGAGTTGGTTTCCAAGTCGTTCCAAGTCGTTCCAGAAAACGGCTGGGAAACCAGTTCTAAAATCTTGACACAAGATGGAGATATTGCATAGTGGACATGAGAGCATATGTCCTACGGTGCTAAATGGCTATCTATAACATTTAGTGATGAAAAAGGGTGGAATCTGGATGGTTCTAATGGTTGTGCATCATACTGGCATAACTTACGGAGAGATCTTATACATATTAAAGAAAATGTCTTAAAGATAGATTTTGAGTTTGTAATCACATCAAAGCATTTATATATAGTTATGTCCACTTATAGCGAGCTCGGATGTAGAAAACTACCTGTTATTACGATCTTTTTCTGTTACCGTGGTTCTGTAATACTTTTAAATTGCTAAGCGTATCGGTTATAGCTAACAATTAGATACCTGTTTATCGGATATTGCGAAGCTGTGGAATAGATAACGAGAGGTAGGAGGTGGAAGAGGCCAGGTGGGAGAGGTAAGGAAAAAAAAATGTTTTAAAACTTCTTGGAGTAAAAGCAAAATACTAGGAGCAACAATCAGTTTGGCAAAGATTTATCCCCAGACACGTTGAACCTAAACACTCAATATTGGACACCCCAATATTGGACATATTGGTCCAATATTTGCTGCCAATATTGGATTGCTACTAGGGTATAGTAGAATCAAACGACATAAAAACAGTTACAGATAAAACAAATGCAATAAATCATTATAATATAACATTTAAAATGATAAACATAGACAATAAAAAGGGTAATGATGACGATTAAAGTAGGTAAATAATTAGCTAAAAATTCTCAATGTCAACTGAATTATAAGTAAAAAATTTGATGTGGGCAACACATGACTTTCCTTATATAATGTAATGAATTTACTACTTTTACAGTAAAATAAATAGGTTTTTCTTATAGTAGATAGTAATATTCTTTTCAAGATATTGAATTTTCGACAATTAGTCGTCATTTTCATTGATTTAGCGTCATTTTTATCCATTTGGCGAGATTTCCGTTAATTTGGCAACATTTCAAAAAGTCGCCAAGTTGGCGACATTCCGCCAAATTCGTCGCCAAAATCACGCCAAGCGTTATGTACGAAGAAAAAAGTTATTCTTACAGCACATAAATGACTATTGGCGTTCAAATACAAAAATATTACTCAAAGTATCTTTTTTCATGAATGGAACGAGCTAGATTCACAAGAATGATGTCATCCAATTTATCACATGGTATTACATATGAAAAGTGAACATGTTTCTCAATAGGAATTTTTTTTTTTCACACAAAAACACACACACACACACACACACACACACACACACACACACACACATCACTTCAAAAATGTTTAATTCGTGATCAGGGATGCTTGAAACGTGCTCTCCCGTCGAAAACTCGAATTCGAATTTCTGACCCCGTCACAATACTTTCCTTATACGTTATGTATATAAGGAAAGTAATAGCCAGTCTTTGATATAGATTGTCTGCAAATGGATTCAACAGTTTTTAGACCAGGACCAAAATAACTTGAATAGCTTCTAAAATTTTTGAAGTTTTGATCTCTACGATAAGTATTTAATTAGAATTAATTCTAAGAAAGTTTAAATATTCTTTCATATATAATTTTGTTAAATCTACTTATTACTTTCCTTACATACATAATGTATAAGGAAAGTATTGTGACGGGGTCGAAAATTCGAATTCGAGTTTTCAACAGGAGAGCACGTTTCAAGCATCCCTGATCACGAATCGAACATTTTTGAGATGATATCTGCGTGTGTGTGTGTGGATGTGTGTGTCAGTGAGTCTGTGGAGACGATATCTCACGAACGAATAGAGCGATTCGAATGAAATTTGGTACAAAAATCACAATCCATGAATACTGGAAGCCTATTGTTTTTAAACGTAATCGAATGTTCAGAACCCCCTAAATTTTCGAATAAAATTTTGAAAAAATCATCAAAAATACAAAACCTTTAACAAAGTTACGCAAATAGACATTTGTTATGTAATTTCTCCTCAGAAAACGATTGACATAAACTTTAGAATGCTAGCATGAACCGTTCTCGAGATATTGCACATTTTTCAAATAAATTTATCAAAAAATCCCATAAATTAAAAAACAATATTAACTGTTGAGAAACATGTTCACTTTCACATGTAATATCATGAGATGAATTGGGTGACATCATTTTCGTGGATCTAGCTCGTTCCATTCATGAGAAGAGATACTTTGAATAATACTTTTTTATTTGAACGCCAACAGTCATTTATCTGCTATAAGAATAACTTACTTCTCCCTCGACAACACTTGGCGAGATTTTGGCGACGAATTTGGTGGAATGTCGCCAACTTGGCGACTTTTTGAAATGTTTCCAAATCAACGAAAATCGAGCCCAAATGGATAAAAATGACGCTAAATCAATGAAAATAATGACTAATTGTCGAAAATTCAATATCTTGAAAATAATATAAGTATCTACTATAAGAAAAACCTATTTTTTTACTGTAAAAGTAGTAAATTCATTGCATTATATAAGGAAAGTAATGTGTTGCCCACATCAGATTTTTTTAAATTAGATAATGGAGACGGAGCTGTTACTACAGCTTATAGATAGTTTTATAATTAGAATATTATTATTATTTGACATTTTGTCATCTAATATTTTTGTATTAACTAGTTTAACAAGATTTGGGATTAAATTAATTTTAAAATATCAAATTTAGTTACACAACAAACATTGAATTTTAAGATGGCCAACGTATGAATGAACTTTATTTAATAAGTCGCCTTTAAAATATTCAATATAAAACTTCTTTGGTTTTGATAAATTTAAAAATAAATTGATTAATTATATTTTCCGCAAAACTAACTTGAGTATGTTGTAGAAGCTTTGAGGGGCCATTTTACTGATTTAATTTGATAAGTATTGCAAGATTTAATTTTTTAAGTTGTACAATAAACATCGAATTTTAGAACTTCCAAAGTAAGAATGAACTTTATTTAATACGTTGTCTTTAAAATATTTAATATGAAACTTCTTTAAGTTTTGATAAATTTAAAAATAAATTAATTAACTGTGCTTTGCGCAAAATAAACTTGAGACTGATGTGGAAACTACGAATGCCTTTTATCTATTTTCTTTTCATACGCCTATTATGAGTACATTGTCTAAATGGTTGCCATAGTAACAGATTTACATTGCAACAGCAATTAGAAATATCTTTTATTGAAATTTGAAGAAAGAAACTTTGTAGAATTTTGATTTTGAATTTTAGTAATCGATTAGTTTGTTCTTTAACTATCGGTTTTTAGTAATCGATTAGTTTGTTCTTTAACTATCGGTTTTTAGTAATCGATTAGTTTGTTCTTTAACTATCGGTTTTATGCAGAGAAAATTAGTTAATAATTATTAAAACCATTTAAAGATGAGCTAAATTACTTTAAAGATGGACTCATAATTTCCCCCACATTTCTCTGTTGTCAAGCTCGCTTCACGTGAAGTATAATTTAATAATTAGATTTCTGCAATAATTAATTAATAATCAGTTCACTAATAGTTCTGCTTTTAGTCTTAACTATTGTAAAATCCCGCTAATCCGTCGCCTTTTAATTCGTCACATTTGTTAATCCGTTGTCTCCTGCTGAAGTGGCATGATTGAGAGTGAAACGTTGTATATAAACTTTTAAATGATGAGGGACTAATCACTATAATGAAAAGCGATAATGAATATCAGGAGAGTGATGAATAGTATAAAACAAAGCAACCCGTTGTAACTTATTGAGAGGCTGCAAAAATGATTTTAAAATGCAAGCAGACGTAAGACAACTGCTTTTTCTCTGAAAAATACATATTAATGCAAATAATGACATGAAAAAAAAAAAATCCAGTTTTATCTTTTTTTTAAGAAGGAAACATTTTCTTTGGACTTCAGTTGTTTTTTACAAAGTTTAATAATCGAATTGGAACGTGATGAATGCTTGCTAAATATCTTTTGTTAAAAACGTTTGTTAAATATCTTTTGTGAATCTTTTGTGAAATTGTTTTGTGTAATTATGTAACATTTTGTGTAACAATAATGATTTAATGTAAGATTTTATGTAATTTTTGTACATAATGTGTATGAAAACAATTAATTTTTTCCCCTTATATTCGATAATCCGACTGTTTCATTCATCCGTCACTCCATCAGCTCCGACCATGACGGATTTGAGAGGTTCTATTGCAATAGTTTTTTTGCTTCAAGTTTTCACTAATAGTTTTTGTTTGTAGTTTTCAGTAATAGTGTTTGTTTGTAGTTTTCACTAATAGTTTTTGGTTGTAGTTTTCACTAATAGTTTTTGTTTGTAGATTTCACTAATAGTTTTTGCTTGTAGTTTTCACTAATAGTTTTTGGTTGTAATTTTCACTAATAGTTTTTGGTTGTAGACTTCACTAATAGTTTTTGGTTGTAGACTCCATTAATAGTTTTTGGTTGTAGTTTTCAGTAATAGTTTTTGGTTGTAGTTTTCAGTAATAGTTTTTGTTTGTAGCTTTTACTTATAGTTTTTGTTTGTAGTTTTCACTAATAGTTTTAGTTTGTAGTTTTCACTAATAGTTTTAGTTTGTAGTTTTCACTAATAGTTTTCACTAATAGTTTTTGTTTGTAGATTTCATTAATAGTTTTAGTTTGTAGATATTTCACTAATAGTTCTTGCTTCTAGTTTTCACTAATAGTTTTTGTTTGTAGTTTTTATTAATAATTTTAAATATTTTTTAATTTTTAAATTGTATTTAAATGCGAAATAAGCATAGAGTTTCAATGCATTCAAAATAGTACTGAAAATTCTTTCATAAATCGCATTTAGAATATTTACCTTATTTTATATTATAAATAACAGCCTTCTAAACACTTTATCAAACAACATGCATTTTTAACACTTGTCCAAACAATCCACAAATCTAAAAAACAAATTTACTTTAAGTACTCTCATTTTTTTATGTAAAGAAAATCGAGTTCAAGGAAGAATCGTCTGCCCGAAAAAAACGCGAAAAACTTTCTCCATTTCTGAAATGAGCGCGCGCAGGCGCGATTGGGCAGACGGTTCTTTCGCCCAATGGTAAATACCCGGAGGCGGAGTCGAGCGGCGCACATATCGGAGATATACTACACATGATCACTTTCTCCGGCGCTCAGTTTATCCTCCAGCATCCTCGCGAAAAAGTAAAAGTGTTCTACGACTCGGCAAAACAACTCCAACTTCCGAATTCGTGTGGAACTTTTTATTCGAGATACATTTGTGCTTTTTGGCATCGGTCTTTATGGTTTTGATATAAACTGAAAAATTCTAAAAGGGTCAATGGCCGTTACAGTAACCCAGAGCCAACTGACGCTAACGAGTGGAAGGGACAGATTCAGGTAAGTAAGAAAATGAATTGATAATTACACATTTTTTTTTTTTAACTGGATGAGCTTTGAGTCGCTTGTTTTCTGATTTTCAGAGCGAGAAAACGTTTGGATTTCGAACTGTGAGTTAACTTAAATGATCAATGAAGCGTTTGTTTATTGCGATATAGTCAAGATATATTCTAGATTCTTTTTTATTGATGAGAAAATACAGAACTACGCAGAATTTAGCAGTTTATTTTAAATGGAATATTTTGTAAATTCAAAGGAATTAAGAAAAACTCAAATCTGTATTTTTCCAATTCAAAATATAATGTAAACTAATTGACTAAAATATTCTATGTTTCTTGAACGTTACGTTTGAAATAAAACTGAAAACAGATTATATATATAGCCGCAATTTAAATTGCCTTATTAGGTTTTCAGTGTTCCAATTTAGCCTTTATTACTATACAGTTGTTAATAATTATATTATATTATTCTGTATAGTACCATTTTTTTTCATGGAATATTTATTTACTTTGAAAACTTTATTTGAATATTTAATTCTAAAAATATTTTCATATTGCACCTATAATTATATAAATCTATATAACTCTAAAATTATAACCATTTATATTTATATAAAAAAAAGTCTAAATAATTATGTTTTCGAGAAAATTAAGTTTCCTGAAAAAAATATTAAAAACTATATTAATTTGAATTATATAAAGGACATCGATAAAGATGAAATTCTTAAGATTTTGAAGATATTTAAAACTGCGTAAATACGTAATTATTTGACATACTGGCTGCATTGGTTCACACAATGAGTTTCTAATTTACTCTTTCTGCTTTTCCAAAATCAAATTTTAATCTAATTTTTAAAATTTATTATATTAAAAACACATTTAGTTATATAAATGTATACTCTAGGAAAATAATTTTTTTTTTCATATAATTTAATTAATCATTATAACATTATTATTCATAATTTTAGCTTTAGCAATAATTAAGGCTAAGCGAAGATGTTTTAAAAAGTTAATAAGAGATAGCAAACAATACTTTTGGCTTATTAAGATACATATTATTTTTAATTTTATAATCTAAAAACGTAAATCAGCTTTCATTTATTACATTTTCCCGTTAAATGATGTATAGAATATGTTTTATACCTATGAACTGTATTTTTGCTTATTCTTAAACACTCCAATGTTTTGATAAATGTTGTTATTTTTCGTATACATTTTCATTTTATATGATTTCTGTTAAAATTTTAGTAAACATTATGACTGAATAAATAAGTATTTGTACCCTATTATGTTATTTTAAGAGAAATGACGCTAATTATTCTGATGTCTGTTACGAACTTATACAAACAACACCTTTGCGGTGTTAGAATGTGGCCAAATCAAATGTTTGCCCAAGCACACAAGAGGAAAAAAATAAACGTCCCCATTTCTTGGATGTTTGTTAAGAGTATTTTTGAACTGAAAAAGTATATTTTATCTTGTTTTAAAAAGGGTTACTTCAACTCAAAATTCTTTTAATAAATAATTAGAAATAAACCATAAATAACAAATCAATTGTTTGCCAAACGTACACGAGAATAAATAATTTACCGTAAATTATATTCATTTATTTTTTTTTACAAAAGGACTTAAGAGTATATACGCTGTTCAACTTAAAATTCCTAAAAAATAAATAAATAAATAAATATTGAACTACTACTCGAAGCTCATGCATCGGAGAAGAGCTCAGTTGGTTGTTTTACGATAAGTGTTATACTGCATTTTCCTTCTTTTATATTTAAAAATATGTCACATATAATTGTCGGTAGGTGGCGTTATAATACATAAATATTAGTTAGCAGCCTGAACAAAACCACAGACAGAAGGAAACACCCATACATTTAAAGGATCATTACGTCTGTACACTGCCCTTTCGATGAAGACCGGCTGCTGTGCAGAAAAAGCTCTCCATCAGGGACCTTGGAGATTCTCCGCACAATTTTGATTACACTTCCTCTTTCTTTCCTTATACTTTCGTACTTTTAAGAATATGGGCGGGAACACAGTTTGGCTTTAAAAATCCAAAGTTTCGCTAAAAGTGAATAATATCAATCTTGCACATTTTTGTATTTTAGACAACAATTTTGCATTTTTGACAACATTTTACAGAATAAAATAAACTTAAATAGATATCTATACAATATGCACTGAACTGATTAGCAGACTGATTGGCTGACGTATCAAAATTATACTTAAATTAGAAAATGTGTTCGGCGTTGCCTAAAATTTAAGATGCAAACTTCTGATTAAAATTATACCAGAATATATATCGAATTTTTTAAAACCCAACAACATTTTAACGATACGTCCGCTTAGAAGCAAAGATATAGATAACTTGCTGCGCATGCCTAGTACGACCTAAATAAGAGTGTGAGGTGTATGTAATTAGTATTTTTAATCAATGGCAATTATTATAAAATGAAAACACTTCGTGTTAGTAAGTTGATTAGACGTGCCACACAGTTTCAAAGGCAAATAGCACCTTCTTCGTCAGGATAAATGAGAGAGACTAGCAGCGGCGTAACTAGGAATTTTAGTCCCTCAAGCAAAATATGTAAAAGCCCCCATACCCCCAAAAAATTTCAATTTTGGCTCCAAAAAATAAAAGCATTTAAAATGATTTTGTTTTGGAGGGCCAAAAGTATTATTTAGAAAATAATACTTTTAGTTTTGCGAAAACAAAAATATGTGTGAGCGGGTGGGGGTAAAATGTTAGTTTTGATTTTCAAAAATAAAAGCATTTAAGGAAATGCTTTTTAAATTTTTGTATGGAAGGGGGGGGGGGGGGGCATTGGCGTCCATGGACGCCAATGTCTGCAAAGGGGGGATCGAACTGTTTGGGATAGGGTATGTCAAATACCTTATTACTAGTTATGCCATTGTAGACCAGTCACTGAAACAAGGTAGAGAAATGTCTGATAATAAATTATTGTTAGCGTGACCCAGAAAAATCGACTTTTCATTTATTTTTTTTTTAATAACGTTAATCAATTCTTTGTTTCTTTTGACCCAGACCGTTCAACCTACCCGAATGTGTAAGGTATCTGTCTGGACGGCCAGAACAGTGCCACCCAGTTTTGACCCGAACCCAGTAGTGGGGACGACAACCACAGGGACCGTATTCTCCATCTTTTACCATCAATCTCTCGGATGAACTTTTAGACCCACATGTTTAAAGTGCCATTACTCTGCGTGGACACAGGGGTAGTTAGGGGAGAGCCGAATATAGAACTGGAATCCTTCGAATGCAATCCCCGTGCTTTAGTCACTGCGCTGTCTCGCCTCTAACATTAATAAATTGACATTTATAATACTAGCATAAGTACCCGACGTTGCCCAAGATAATATTGAAATAAAATTAACGCGATGCAGAATATTTTTAGCTGTAAACTTGATTCCATTTAATCTTAAAAAAAAACCCAGTGAAGGAAATATGTAAATTGGTTCAGACTTTTCAGAGGTATAAGTGGTCGTTACAGACAGACAGTTGCATGTAATTTAAAAACCATTTATCGGGGGTTACGTACAAGAAGATATAAAAACGTATATCAAATATTCCTTGGACTTAGTCCCATTGACTGGATAAAATTTCACCAAATTAGATTGTGTGTTTTAGGAGATATTTAGTTTGCAAACATGTTTTGGAATTTTCAATCTTATAAAGCGGTATAAAATATTTTGATGCATGACGTACTCCTTGTTAGGTTTAACTAACAATTTAAAAAAGCAAATAAATCCCTTGAGTCTTCGAGTTAATAGCAGTTATGAAATAAGTTTTTAATTCTAGTTATTCCGCACTTTGCTGTAGAGTGATAAACCGTATGTCGGAATATTTCCTGGACTCATATGGCTCGCAAAAATTCATCAAAATTCATCCGTTGGTTTAAGAACTACTCAAGTTAGAAACGTATATTGAAATTTTACCTTTCACATATTAGTAATTAATGCCAATTACAATAAACTTCTGATAATTGGGCATGTTTGGTACTTTAGGGGTGCCGAATTATCAAATTTGCCTGAAAATTAGGTGCCAAACTTAAATGGGATAAAAAAAAAAAAAGTGGAGAGTAAATGTGCTATTTATTTCTCCATAGTGTTACACAAACTGGACTACACTGTATACAGAATATGAAAGAAAATAAAATTAATTTAAAAATTATAACATGAACTTCAATGAGCAGAAATCTGTATATGAAATGATTTAATCTCACAGTATATGTGCAGCTGAACGAATCCGAATGCAAGCTGAGAGGCATGCCGGACTATAGGGCGCACCGAAAAATTGGATACCAGATTAACGGAAGTTTACTATAATTACAATTACACATGTAATATTAAAACATTTCAATTAAACAACTTATAATGGGCGATATTGAGTCAATTCTTTATCATTATTGGAGTAAAATAGTTTTCTTCCATTTGCTACAAGTGACATTAAAATTTTAATTAATTAACAACTTATACTGACTACTACTGAGTCATTTTTTTATTATTATTGAAGTAAAATATTTTTCTTCAATTAGCTACACGGAATGCTAAAATTTCAATTAATCAACAACTTATAATAACCACTATTGAGTCAATTCTTTATCATTATTGAAGTAAAATATTTTTCTTCTATTTGCTACAAGTGACATTAAAATTTCAATTAATTAACAACTTATACTGACTGCTATTGAGTCAATTCTTTATCATAATTGATATAAAATATTTTTCTTCCATTTGCTACAAGTTAATTAATTGAAATTTTAATATCACAACTTATACTGACTACTATTGAGTCAATTCTTTATCATAATTGAAGTAAAATATTTTTCTTCTATTTGCTACAAGTTAATTAACTGAAATTTTAATATCACAACTTATACTGACTACTATTGATTCAATTCTTTATCATAATTGAAGTAAAATATTTTTCTTCTATTTGCTACAAGTTAATTAATTGAAATTTTAATATCACAACTTATACTGACTTGAGTCAATTCTTTATCATAATTGAAGTAAAATATTTTTCTTCTATTTGCTACAAGTTAATTAATTGAAATTTTAATATCACAACTTATACTGACTACTATTGAGTCAATTCTTTATCATAATTGAAGTAAAATATTTTTCTTCTATTTGCTACAAGTTAATAAATTGAAATTTTAATATCACAACTTATACTGACTACTATTGAGTCAATTCTTTATCATAATTGAAGTAAAATATTTTTCTTCTATTTGCTACAAGTTAATTAATTGAAATTTTAATATCACAACTTATACTGACTACTATTGAGTCAATTCTTTATCATAATTGGAGTAAAATATTTTTCTTCAATTTTCTACACGTAATGATAAAATTTCAATTAATTAACTACTTATAATGACCACGCTATTGAGTCAATACTTTATCATAATTGAAGTAAAACATTTTGCTTCAATTTGCTACACGTGACATTAAAATTTCAATTAATTAACAACTTATAATGACCACTACTGAGTCAATTCCTTATCATAATTGAACTAAAATATTTTGCACCTTTCTGGAATAATTTCTAGGTTCTGTCACTTCTGACGAACACAAAGGAAACAAGTCCCTAACTGTATTAGTAGAGCTTTTCGAATAAACCTCTCTTGCGTGATAAATATCAAAACAAATCAACCGTAAGAGTTTTCGAGTATTCTTCAATCTGGAAGAGGGGCAGTTCCGGAAGAAGCTCTCATCCAAAACACTTTCCCTTCTAAGACGAAACAGGTTTTTTCTGCCAAAACAGAAGACGTCGTTTAGTGGTCAGCCATATCAGTCACTGTTTTTATTTTCTGAAAGTTTTAAAACGCAAACTACAAAACGTTGCTATATAGAAATATGTCTGCACGAATAGCTGAGATTGTGTTTGTTTTTGTTTTATTGTAGACGCGGGGGGAAATGACTTATTTTCTCTTTCGTGCGGATAATTGTGAATGATTGTCTTAAATAATTGTCTCGGCAACAACAACTGGATTTAATGTTTTTTGTTGCTGTTGTTGCTATTTTGGATTAATTACTTTCCCTATATAAATAGCATACTATAACATTTAATCCGCGTATCGTAGCACATTTTAAGTATCCATGAGCTCGCATCGTTTTTGAGGTGATGTCTATGCGCATGTGTATATGTTAGTGTTGTTGTTGTTGAGACCCAGACCGTCCGACCTACCAGAAAGGTGTAAGGTAACTGTTTGGACGGCCGGGAAGTGCCACCCAATTTAGACCGGAATCCAGTGGGGGGAGGCATCCACTGGGACCGTATCTTCCTTCCCCTATCACCAACCTCTCGGAAGGACTTACGGACCCACATGTTTAACGTGATCGTACTCCGCATGAACACGGCGGCAGTTGTGGCAGCGTGCAAACCCAGCGCGCAAACCACCGAGCTATCGCGCCCGAAATGTGCCAACAGCACGTGGTGTTCCCAGGTGGTCACCCACCCAAGTACTAACCGCGCCCGATGCTGCCTGACTTCGGTGATCTAACGAGAATCGGTGTTTTCAGCACGGTACGACCGTTGGCTCGTGTATGTTAGTATGTATGTATATTAGTGTATGTTTGTGAGTCTGTGGACGCGACATCTCACGAATTAATGATATGTTTCGAAAATAATTTACGATTCATTTAATCAGTGAATACTGGGATCATATCGATTTCAAATGCAATCAAATGTTTAAAAGCCTTCCAGATTTTCAAATGAACTTTTAAAAATTGCATTAAAAAAGCCAGAATCTTCAATAATGCTAAATAAATAATCATTTCATATGAAATTGTTCATTAGGTAACGAATGATATAAACGTTTGCACCGACCGTTCAAGGCATATTCCACGTTTATCAAATAAATTTATCAAAAAATATTATATAAATTTCAAACAAGAAAATGTCGTCCAATATGTACATAATTTAATTAACTGCCCCAGAGAGCCCACCCTCGCCACACACACACAGCTATAAGTTCCAAAATTCCCAGTTAAAAACATCACGCTGTCCAAATCAGATTTTTCTTTTTTCAGTATATTTTACATTTTGGAGTATTATATTTTTTACTTTCCTTATATACGTAATGTATAAGGAAAGTATTGTGACGGGGCCGAAAATTCGAATTCTAGTTTTCGACGGGAAAACACGTTTCAAACATCCCTGATCACGAATCAAACATTTTTTAGGTGATGTCTGTGTGTGTGTGAAAGTATGTGTGCGTGTGTGTGTGTGTCAGTGAGTCTGTGGAGACGATAACTGACGAAGAAATGGACCGATTCGAACGAAATGTGGTACAAAATTCACAATCCATGAATACTGGAAGCCTGTTGTTTTTAAACGTAATCGAATGTTCAGAACCCCCCTAAATTATCGATTGAAATTTTGAAAAAATCATCAAAAAATCAAAACCTTTAATAAAGTTACGCAAATAGACATTTCTAATGTAATTTTTCCTTAGAAAACGATTGACATAAATTTTAGAATGCTAGCATGAACCGTTCTCGAGATATTGTACATTTTTAAAATAAATTTATCAAAAAATCCCATAAATTAAAAAAATATATTAACTGTTGAGAAACATGTTCACTTTTCATATGTAATATCATGCGATAAATTGGGTGTCATCATTCTTGTGGATCTAGCTCGTTCCATTCATGAGAAAAGCTACTTTGAGTAATACTTTTGTATTTGAACGCCAATAGTTATTTATCTGCTAAAAGAATAACTTATTTCTCCGTCCATAACGCTTGGCGAGATTTTGACGACGAATTTGGCAGAATGTCGCCAACTTGGTGACTTTTTTAAATGTTTCCAAATAAACGGAAATCTCGGCAAATGGATAAAAATGACACTAAATCAGTGAAAATGACGACTAATTGATGAAAATTCAATTTCTTGGAAAGAATATAAATAGCTACTATAAGCAAAACCTATTTTTTTATTGTAAAAATAGTAAATTCATTACATTATATAAGGAAAGTCATGTGTTGCCTACATCAGATTTTTTCTATTAAGTTTGTTGAATATTTGAATGTTCTCGCTATTCTTTAAAGCTGCGTTAAATGTGCATTATTTTGGTAATTCTAAATAGTTTTATGTTTTGTCATCCAGGAAAGTGCCAAATTTTGATATACAATTTACAGAGTCCACTTCAACAATAAGAGCTTGCAATTCCGTCCCAGTAGCTCAACGGTAGAGCGTCAGCGGACCAGTTCGAAGAGCCAGGGTTCGATTCTCGGTTGGGGCAGCAAGGTTCTTTACAATGGCTCCCGAACGAATTCCCCTGTAGGTTAGTACAAAGATGTCGAAATTCTGAAAGCGGTCTTTGTACGATTTCAGTGAACTCTGGTATATGGAGCGCCGGTTTCAAAATCGGATGGTCAACGACTGCGCAGGATACTAACCTGAGTAAAAATAGTAGTATCAAGAGGCTAACCTGAGGTAAAAATAGCAGGGGGGGGGGATCAGTCAGATTGTCAGTTGCACGCCAATCTGACATTAGAGTGTGGAGAATGCAAAGTTCACTTCCCAAACAACACAAGGATGTCTTAAATCAATCCTGTGGAAGTCATATGTAGGATTATGAGACTTCCTAAGGAAGTCCTGAAATCTCCCAGAGTCATCCACAGGGTGTCCCGTGGAAGTCAAAATGAGACACTTTTTGTAGTACTGTGGGCATCCTTTGTAGGATGCTTTCCGGAATTTTTAGTATGCGTTTAGGCTTGCTATGGGATTCTGTAGGAACTTGTTGGATGCTTCTTGACATATTTCTGGACGCTTTTGGGATCTCTCAGGATAGTTTTTGGATGGATATAGGCTTGTTTTAGGAATTTATTGGATGCTTCCGGGCATATTACTGGACACTTTTGGGATTTTTCAGGATGCTTCTTGACATATTAGCGGATCCTTTTGGGATTTTCTAGGATAGTTCTTGGATGGTTACAGATTTGTTATAGGAACTTATTGGACGGTTCTTGACATATTACTGGATGCTTTTGGGATTCTTCAGGATAGTTTTTGGATGGATATTGGCTGTTATAGGATGGTTCTTGACATATCACTGGACACTTTTAGGATTTTTCAGGACTAATGTCAGCTGATTATAAATTTGTTTTGGAACTTTTTAGATGGTTTTCAATATATTGCAGAATGTTTCTGGGGTTTTTTTCTTTGTGTATATTTTGATAAATTTTGCTATTTATCCTTTATGATAAATAGCAAAAGTAATAAACAGCCAAAATTTATCAATATTTCCTTTGTTAAAGTTTTTTATTACTTAAAAATTACTTTAATAAAAATTAAATATTCCAAAATTATTTTCAAATAGTTTTATTATATTTCTACCAAAATTTTTGGTCAATAGTTAAATCAATAGTGCTTGTATCAGTACCAATCAATTTTACTAATAAGAATTTTAAAAAGCACTCATGTCGTATTATAAGCAGTGGTTGAAATAAACTGCTTTATTTTATAGTGAACTAAAACTGTTTTTTTTTTTTAAAGTACTTACTACAAACCACTTTTAAAATGTATTCACTACATAACTACTTTTATAAGATAAACTTTTCCACAGCTTCAATTTGCACAAAAAGTTGAGGATATGGCTATACTATACTTTAGTAATTTAACATATTTAATTTACTGATCAACTTACCTTACCAACTTTAAGCTTTTATCCACTTCTGAAAACAATAAAATAAAAGTATAAAGTAAAAAATATTTATTTAAAAATATGATTGTTCATTTTTAGTAGAATTTGCAATCAGATAAGCAGGATCTTTTGGGACATAATACATCTGAATATATCCATATAAAAAATCAACTTCATGAGGCAATGGCTTTCCTAACCCTGCAGCATTGGAACTATTGCATAGTTAGTTTCTCCTTGTTCTCTCTCAGGAACAGGCATATGCGTTCCACAGCAGAATGCATTGAGTTCTATCTCATATTATTTGGTATTATGAGATAGGTAATTAGCTCCGAAGATATCTTATGAGCTAAAACAACCGACATTTTTTATTTATTCCAAAGAGCTGGGCACTTTGCAAATCGTACATCGTTGCACAGAACATCAAATTTCGTACAAAGGAAGATCACATAGGTAGAATGGCACCTTGTTCGTTTATTGAAAGAATGTTAAAAGTAGCATCAAAACTTGATACAAACTAGTTATTTACCATATCGTTCTACTAGATACACAACTTATTTTTAAAAGTAGCGTGTTACACTACAAACTATGATAAAAAAGTAGTGACTACTGTAGTTTCGCTACTTCTGGCCACTGATTATAAGCATCTGTTAATTTTTAATTGTCACTGTGGTCAGTGACTGTCATGAATTTTTACCATTATAGTAATCATAAAATTTGAATAAATTATATCTTTTTGAAGGATCCAAATTTTCTTTAAATCCATTTATAAAATTTAAGGGTATTGAAGGTCATTCAGCAATTAAACAAGGTTCTTTACCCTTTTCTCTTTCATATTTAGTACAAGACAACAAATCTAATTCCTATTCATGTCTTAATGATGAATTATTTAGCTCAGAAAAACTTTAAATACATTATTAGGTTACAAAGACTAAATTCATATCCGGATTAAGTACTGCAGAATGCTAAGATATAATTTGTTGGTAGATATATTTAATAAAATCTGAGGAGATGTATGTATTCCTAAACTAAAATAACACTAGATAATTCTCTTTATATCAATATCATTATTGTACAATAAAAACACAAAAGTTTGAAATCATTATTTATTTGAAGCTTTCTTTACAGAATATAATCTTCTCTCTTTTGCATGTCTCAGTCAATTTTTTATGACATCTTCAATATCGGATCTTGTCACATTCTGACCACCACCACCACCTTGAATAGGCATTACAGCATCTATTTGGGATAAAAATTAATATACATTAAAGAAACAGATAAGGAGCTACCTACAGGGGCCCTGTTTGCAAAAATATATCTGACATTTTATTTGAAGCTGTGTTACAGGAGCTTGAGAATGAAATTTGCCTTTTTTATTCCTTAAACCTAATCTTTGGTGCCGTTATATGGATGATGTATTTATTATTTAGAACCATAGTTTGAGTGACCTCCTTAATCTTTTGGATAATGTCAATGACTTTTACCCCTCTATTAATTTTACCATTGAGTCTAATTTTTCCTTACCTTTTCTGGATGTTCTTGCTTCCCATAACTCTCTTGGGTTTCATACTTCTGTTTTTCGTAAACCTACTTTCATTAATTCTTGTATTCCCACTAACTCCTCTCACCCAATTTCTTCTAAAAAAGCCTTTTTTAATGCTTATCTTAATCGTGCATTTAATGTTTATTCATATATTTCAGCTTTAGTTATTGAGTTAGTTGTACAGAAAGCACCAACTAGAGTACAGGAAGCACCACATAGAGTACTTTTACAGAAAGCACCAACATTCATAATGTTATTTACAATTTTAAGATTTTATTTAGAAGCACTAAACTTTTTATTTAAAAGAACTAAAATTCATAATTTTACTTGAAAGCAGATTTTTATGAAAAAGTGATAAAAATTGAGATGTTATTTAGTGTTAAAATATGCAATTTTGTTTAAAAGCACTGAATTATATTATATTATTTAAAAGTGCTTGAAATTACAATTTTAAACATATGAAAAGAGCATGACGTACAATAGAATTACTGGCAAGACCATCAAACTGCACTACTGTAAATTTAAGAGTGAAATTTCAGGACGTAAATTTGTTTTTTCAAGAATTTAAAGACAAGTACTATCCCTGACATTTTCATATCTTAATTTCAAAAGCATAGTGTAAATACTGATTGTAGTTATACTCACCAATAGCAATATCAACAACTTTCAGAGCAGAGAATCAATCGTCTTTTGGTGTTCCCATACCAGTTGTATTCTTCTGCTACAGCATCTGCAATCGAATGTTGTATCAATGCCTAGTATCATCAGCATAAATAGCCTCTCCTAGTCCTCTGAATCTGTTATACTGCAAGAATATAATAAAAATTACTGTAGTAAAATTCAAACTCAACATAATCAATAATTTGTACATTTTAGTAGAGCAGAGCAACAATTAAATAACAAAGATAGGATATTCCCTAAATATAACATTGTTTAGATCAGCTGCCTAATAAAATTAATGTGAGCAATTTTCACACAAATTTGTTTCATAGCGATTAATCAGTATCAGTATCTATCTTGACACCATCATAAAAAAAAATTGAAAAATTATCTTTTCCAAATGCATATGCTGGGGGCAGCCACATATGCATCCATGCAGCGAGTTACTATACCTTTTGAAAACTTAATGAATGCAATTAATCTTTGCCATAAATCCCAGGCAATGTTGTGTACATTTTCCAGTTTTGAATAAAACTGAAATAAATACATTTTAAAAATATATAAATAAATACATGGTAAATCAATTTATTAATTACTTATAAGAGAAGAACCACATATTTTTAAATATATTAATAATCATTACTAGAAAAAAGTGGCAAAGTGTAAATTAGATACATTTTTTTCTTCTGTTTTGAAATAATGAATACTTGAACTTTATTTTTGCCTTTAGTTTAAATTCTTGATTTTAATCATGCATTGTTAATAATTGAAAATTCATGAAACAAAATAGAAAAAAAAGAAAAAGAAAAAAAGAAACATACAAGTTCAGTGCCACCAGCTGGAGTCATGGCAAATGCCTCAACATTTATCAGTTCTTCCTCACAGATGGCTGGGAGGGAAAGGTCTATTAGCTCTTCTGCTTCTGGTCCTGATGCTAAAAGAAAGCAATGTTTAACATTCATGCACATAATTATGTACATAAAATACATTCGCATCACAATATAAATGATTCTTTTTAAAAATTAATACATAGAAGTAACAAAACATCAGAAATTTCCATAGATAATGTGACCATGAAATCTAAGCTCTAGTACAGAATTGATTATAGACAACTGTAAATACTTTTGATTATACAGACAATTATATCCTGCTCACCCTCATAAAATATCATTTTCAAATGTTAAAGATCAGTTTCTTCCAGCAAACAAAAAATACTTTGAAACGTATCACTTTAAGCAAGTAAAGCGTAACAATTTTCTAAAAAATACATGCACTACCTGACACAGAAAAAGCAACACCAAGGAGCTTTGGCCATATAATTATACAAATTGCGATACAAACGCAGCTGGCCATGGCCGATGTATGTAAATGATATAAAATGCAAGTAGGTCACGTGATTAGAGTGGGGACAATAGGAATGAAAATGGCAGATGAGCCAACTACTGTCTGTCGCCTACGGAAACCTATTTTTTGTTTCAGAAGACATATGTTGTTGAAGAGATGCCTGGCCAACGCTGCTGAAGTCCATTTCAAACAATTGGACGATCGTGCGATGGGATTCATTTCAGGTCTAAGTATGGTAGAATGCTTATACCGGCACTGAAACCCTCGTAGATGTGTTTACTGTGCAAAGGATTTAGAGAAAATGGATTAAAGAAGGGCATGTGAATTGTCGCAGTGGACAATTGTGTCCATTTAGAAAAACGTCAGCACACATTGATCGACACATTCGAAGGCATGCGGTGACGGTACCACAAAGGACAACTGTTAACATTGCAGAATTTGCAGGGTACATTGGATGTTCCAATATCAGCGAGAACAGCTTCTCAACGATTGGCCGAAAGCTGCTTGCACTCAAACCATCATTTACGAAGACTGTCATTGACGACAAGACACTGATGTGAGAGATTGCAATGGTGTCAGATATATCAAAGCTTCCTAGATAACTGAATGGGATAGGGCAGTGTTCAGCGATGTGTCTTGGTTCTGCTTGTCAAATGACAGTCATCATGTGAGAATCTGGAGGCGACATGGAAACAGATCTAATCCTACTGTGACTGTTGAACGCCATACTGCTTGACAACGTGGCATTATGGTTTGGGGTGCGTTGACAGCCAGTCACCTCTGGTTCGTATCAGAGACACAATGGCAGCACAACAATATGTGGATGATATGCTGTGGTCGGTTGGTGACCATTTTTGAAAGTTATCTTTTCCAAAACAACTTTATTATCCCAAACAATTTCATTATTTCTTCCAAACAATTGAATTATTATATAGCATAAATTAAGAAAATATTACTAACAATCTTTAATCTCTTCTGGTTCAATCTAATATTTACGAGCGGAACACAAGTTTACAACATTATCAACAAGTCGCTAACTAAAGTGATTCCATCACAAAACACAAAGGGTCCTAATTAAAATTACTTTAGAATATTTATTACACTTTAGCAAGTCCCTTGTTTTTACAAACAATCATTTTCACAAATCATTAAATAAATTGACAGAATTTAGAAAATGAATTCTCTACGCATTTTTTGTCCTACAATAATATTAAAACAACTTAATCTAAAGCTTTGGCTTGGATGGTAGAGAACTATCAGTCTTCACAAATGAGGTCTTTGTTTCAAATCCAAGTGAATACTTAAATTTTACAACTCATGCCACCATCTATTGCTACCATAACCAGAAACTAGCAATTACGTGAAAATTATAAATGAAAATTGTCGATAAATATTGGCATCTTGTGACATTAAATAGTACAAGCTACCATTATAGCATTAACTTCCTCCATAAATACTGCACTGTATATAATTGTGCTGACGTGAAAAATAAAGACAAATAATAAAAATGCATTTAACATAAATATTGAAACTTAAGAATTGTTGCAATCGTTTTCAGTGTATGAAAGCAATAAAATAAGATAATTAACAAATTTCTGAAACATATGACAAAATAAGTATATTATGTACATGCAGTAATAAAATGACCCGATTCATTACTGTCTAAAATGCTAATTCAAAATTAGCCGAAATTTAGAACATCTGTGTATGTCTATTTTACAACTTCGAGTATTAGATAATCATGTGCACATCAATAATTTTATTTACAATTGTTTCTTAATGTGAATACTCCTATGCAACAATGCCTTTTGCATTTTTTTTTAGCAAATGTTCTATTTTAATGAAATTCTGCAAAAGACTTTCTGGCCTGATTTTCAGTTTTTTTTTTTGGCAAATAATTAAAAATATTAATTTTTATAAATTATTCTTTCAAAAATGCTAAAGGTTTCCCACAGAAAAAAGAAACTATTAGACGACGACAATGATTTTGATGAATGTGAATTAGGTGGAGAAAAACTCTGTACAGTCGCATGTGTTTTAATTATTTAGACAATATGTTTTAATATTTTCATAACAATTGTGTCTTTGGAAAAATTTCTATCATATAACTTTAGATATTTCCTTTGGAATAAAAATCTTCTGTTTCAGAAAATAATCTTCATTCATGTGAATGAGTATTTTAAAAGATAGTTTAAAATGCAGTACTATAAATGCTAAAAGTTTCAAAAAAGATGCTACGATGCTACTAATGTAATAGTCTGACCTGGTAAAACATTCAAAATTCCTGATTACATTTTTGCATGCATAGTCAAATAAGAAACTGGTAAGTGACTACCTTTAGAGTAATATTTCTAAATTCACTAACTTCTTGCAGGTTCCATATAATATACAATTTACTCAAAGTTGATACTTTATATTTGGTGCAAAGCTGTTCTAGAGCGTTTATTTACAAAATCGCTTCAACAAGGCAATTGTGAATCCATTTCTTCCCTTACATTACATTTGAAGTCTAATACAAATATCTAAAGCTCTATAACTATATAATTAGTTCTGGGCCTCTTCTTTCTTGAACCCGAAAACAAGTAATCTTTATTGCATTTATCCCTTTCCTCATAAATTTAGAAGGTAAAAGAGTAAATATAAAGCCTAATCCACATGTGAAGTTTCCGATATTGTTTCTGCAGTTCAAAATAAACACTCTTCACCTACCTTCTAGCCTTGCTTACAAGTACCTTACGGCACATGAACTTGTTATGTTACAGTTAATGTTTATACATGCATTCGAAGGTATTAGAAGTGCATTCGAAGGTCAGTCTCAAATTTAGATTTAAAAATAACATAAACATTACAAACCATAATTGTATTTTTTACACACCATTTTCAAAATTTTAGTTTCCATATAGCAAACAATATTCAGCAATCCTGTTCCCAAGCAACATTAAACAATCAACCATGCTGATAAGACAAGATTATAAAGAAAAGTTGTATGCTCTAACTGTAGACATGAAAATTCAAACTTTCGCTTAATAGGAAGTATGTAGTTTTAAGTTTAATGGCCACTATGCAGAATTTTAGTAAAATCCATAAGTATGGTTATACATAATCAGGGCCTGATTAGGTACTGAGGTGAGTGATGCCTATTTTCAGGACTACCTAACTGGAACATTTAGTTCACATTAAGTGTTACAATAACTGATAAAATTAGCCGAATAAATCTACCATTCATGATTACAATAAGCTCTAATATATCGGAGTTGAAAAAAAACCCACCTTAATTTAGAAAAAGATAGCCCACTTGGGTTTTTTGTGGATTTCTCAGTTTGTTTCTGAATTTTTGTTTTAGTATTGGTTCGGTATTATGCATGTTTTGAAATTAAAATATATTAACTATGTTTTCCTAATTATTATTATCATAAATATCTTTTAGATAAATGGTAAATATCAACATTAAAATTATGATCAATAGTAAATAAGAGCAAGGACAATTTCATTTATTAATCAATAATATAACAGTTATTGCCAATTTCCCTCTCCTAAGAGAATGTTAACATAAATGGTTATGTGGTGCATGTTTTGTAAATGCATTCTACTAGTGAGTTTTCTATCTTTTTAAGAAGAAAAATAGTTTCCATATCACCCCTGCATTATATATTATAAATGTGTAATAGCAATATACCTTATACCAAATACAACCTGCAAATCTTGTGCACATTAAAACAAATTTTTGTTAAAAATTCATTTGTATTAAATTTAACATGTAAATACTTAACCTAATACAACAGAAAAACTGAATTTCAGGCAAATAAAATTTATATTTGGTGATTGTGTAGGGAGGAAAACCCTTGTATATGAAGGTAAAAAAATGAAATTGCCTTTTTTATATTAAAATGTATGCAATAATTTCATAACAATTTACAGCTGAAGAATTATAGATAGATTCATAGGGGTACAGTGGAATCTCATTACAACGAATTTCTAGGGACCGCAGTAAAAATTCGTTATTTTGAATTAAGTTAAAGCGAAAATTTAAAATGGCAGACATTTAAAAAATGGAAGGTATAGGAAGAAACATAATGAAACCATACTATATGCTATGATATATTTTTAATTATATACAAATACAACTATTTCTTTTTTTTTTGTTGTCATTAATCAAAGATGCATTTTAGAATAAAGAGGAATAAATTTATCACACATATATTTAAATTGTGTAATTATATTGATTGTAGCAGTCAATTCTTTATGTAAAGCATAATATAAAACAAATCAAACATACCTAAAAAAAACTGACTGCAAGTGGCCTTATTTCCAGGATAAGAAGAATCAATTACATATTCGAAAAATAGTCAGAAATTTTTGTTTACACTGGAAGTGATAAAGATTGTTTGTTAACAGTTTTCGATATCGCTTAAGGAATAAAAATATTCAGGAACGGTTTTTTGCTGAGCTAAAATTCGATACTTGAAAGGACTGTTTGGAAAGACACTGGAGGGTCGGTCATCTGGTACAAATTCATCATTGTCGCTCATCTCTTTCATGTCTTCGCAGTTGCTACTATCAAGACTAGCTATAATTTCACTAGTTGTCAAGTCTGAACTTATAAAAGCTTCCTCATCGTATCCAACATAATCAGAAGGTGATATTGTTAAAGGAAAATTAAGCTCTTTGGATGCTGTAGTCCATAGATCTTTAGGAAAATCGACAGCTGTAGAATCCTAAAACAGATATATTCTTATCACATTCTAAAGAGAATACCCAACTTCTTCTAACAGTTCTGGATTATAGACTGGGACACATTTTGCCAAGCAACAAATATCATTGCAATGACTTGTCTGAGGTTACTTGCCATACTAGTACTCATCATTCAAGTTTGCAAGTATTTTTTCAACAAGTCGTCAACGAAAATGAATTTAAACATTTTTTATGATGCCCTGGTCGAGAGGCCGTAAAATTGAAATGCAGTTAGCGGGAATATTTTTTGTTATCCAGGCTCAGGTGTTGTTTTTGTAATTGCAGAGAAGCGATAAAACATTTTTAAAACAATGAGGTTTTGCGGATTTTCCAATCACTAGTGGGATTAGTTTTTCTGTGCCAGTTGCATTACAACAAAAGAGAACCGAGATGCAAACTTTTGATTTTCTTCCACCTTTGCACTGTTCGCCTTATTTCGCCATAGTACGATTTGGTGGCAGTTGGTAGAAAAAGGCTGTCTCATTAGCATTAAATATGTCTTTAGGTTCATAATCTTCCAAAATTTCCAGCAGTTTGTCTTCTTTCCATTCACGTGCAGCCGATAAATCAGTACATTTTTCATCTCCACTGACTTGTTTTTATGTTATTCCATATCTTTCATGGAAATGAAACAACCATGCAGAACTAGCATCAAATTCTTTTACTTTCACAACTTCTGCAAATTCTTTCGCATTAGTTTGTATCATTGACATAAAAACAGGAATATTTTTCGGTCGAACATCTGTACACAGCTTAATCAATGTTTTAATGATTTCCTAAACAAAGTCTTTTCCTGTCGGGACATAAAACAGACTGCTCAGAAAGTTTTAAAATTTTGTTATTTTTTTTTAAATCGTAGATAATGTAGAAGCAGCAACCCCACATTCCTTTGCAATATCAACTTGCTTTCTTCCAGATTGTACTGCTTCCAAAATTTCAACTTTTTCTTTTAAAGAGAACTAACTGCTTTCACTTCTTTTGGACATTTTAAATTAGAAACAGAAAAGTACAGCCGAACAGCCAAATAAACTAACTACAGTACACGTTTAATGTACTCGACAATACTGCTAATCTCAATTTTCTTATCAGTTCATATGTGAAAGAATTTTCAGGGAAAATAATCACATGTCCCCCCCCCCCCCCGGATGCATTATCTATACACCTGGTCATGTAGATAAAAATATCTAGATAAGGGGTGGTTGCCCCAGAAACCACTTTCAGTTGCACGTTTACTTCCAAAAGGTTTATAATTATGAAGTACCCTACTTAAAAAGTATATCTTTCTTTTAAAAATAAACAACTTTATTGCAAGTAAAAATAAAAAGGAGTATTAAATGTTATCATAGTGAAATATTAAAATGCAACGTTATACAAGAAGGCTATAATAACGGTGGGATGTTTTTTCTTAAATATTACAACTTTTAGATCTAGAAAGGGGTTTCTGAGGTAAAATGAAAGAAAAAAATTCGTTAATCCGAAAAAACAAATGCTTTCATAGTTGAAATTCATTCGTTAATGTGAAAATATTTAATGAGGAAAGAATAGGAATTTTTTCAAAACATCGCCCAATATTCGTTAAACTGGTGTTCGTTGTAACGAGATTCCACTGTATACAAACGAATAAAACCATAAAATGAAAATAAAAAAAAAATATAAAATGAAAAAAAAAAAAAAATATAAAATGTTAAAAAATGTTATTTTGTATAGCATTGTGAAAAGAAACACTGATATTAATAGATCGAATTCATTTAAAAAAATGAGTCCGTCCTTCATTCATGTTTTTTCCAAATTTAATGAAGTAGATGCAATCGGATTTGATCGTTGTTGCCTTAAAATTCGGTAAGATTTTAAAAATAGGAATCAGATTGCTGAAAAAATTATTTTAAACCGGTAATCGAGTTTTATCGCATTTACAGCGTAAACAGCAGATTGAATCATGCTATTTCGAATGTAAATTCTGAACATATAATGATCTTGTAAGTATAAATGTTTAAACATCGCGAATCTCTATAAAATATTCTTCAAATTATAATTAATTTCTTTATATTGCTTTGTTAGAAAGTACGGCAGAATTAGAGGTATAGTTAAGACACTTTTGTCGATCGGGAAATTCCGATCGACAAAAATGTTTTGAATTGACGTTACTTACGGCCAAATACACCTACAGTATGAAACATAGTCTACAACAAAAAATGCACTTTTTACAACAAAAGCATAAAATAAATACTTTTATACGTATAGAAAATAAAAACTTACTTACTTTGTAGTTTAGTTGGAATACCATGCGGTGCACACATAAATTCAAAGCTCAACAAGCCAAGCCTAACCAGTAACCGGTAGAGGAAGCACCGAATCACAAAGCCACGCATGCGCGAGAAACTCTATGCTCCAATAGCGACGGCGTTTCGGCTGATTCCTATCGAAGCTTCCCACGATCATTCCTAAAAGAATCCTGAAAGAGTCGTTCTGGACGGATCTTTTTAATGGCTCCTACGCGGGACGTCTCAAGACATCCAACTTAGGATAGGACGCTTTTAGGATCTTTGGGATCATTTTAGGATCTCCTGTGGAAGTCACTGGTTGTCTGGGTTCAGTAAGAGCTTGAAATTGCGTCCCTGTAGCTCAACGGTAGAGCATCGGCGGGCAAGTAAGAAGATCCAGGGTTCGATTCCCGGTTGGGGCAACAAGGTTCTTTATAAATTCAACGAAGAAACATTGTGTCGTGGATCTTATACAGCATTATGTCACTGTGAAAGAAGTAAAGCCATTGCATTATGTAGCGAAAGTCATGTGCTGCCCACATCAGATTCTTTTTCATTTTGATAACTTTCATTCCAAGATCACATCTTGACACACGTGGTCGAACGCGTTTCAATAGAGATATCAAACTGAAAAAAAAAATCTCAGAATTCTTAATACATAATTTTCTAAGCAATAAACTAGCTTAACAGCAAGAAATAAACTTTCTAGCTATAAACTAAGTTGATAATATGCTGACCGAAACAAATTTAATTTTTATTCGTTAACTTTATTATTCTGCTAAACTGATGTTAAAACTAAATGATCTAATTTCTCTAAACAATTTATTACTTTCCCTGCAATACATGGTAATGTATAGGGAAAATATTGGAATGGTGTCGAAAATCTCAACGCAAGTTATCGACGGATCTACACGTTTCGGGACCTCTTGCATACGAAAAACTACTTTTAGTGTGACGTCTCTGTCTGTCTCTGTGTGTGTGTGTCTGTGCAATGCATGTATCCACTCTAACTCAAAAACTGGTGGACCAAATTTCATGAAATTTTGTAGGTAAGTTTCTTGTGTGTGACCCTGGTGCTGATTAGATGTTGGTACGATTCGGGATGAAAGAACCCGCCTTTTTTTTGCGAAATGGCCCACAATATTCTCATGTATCCACTCTAGCTTAAAAACTAATGGACCGAATTTCACAAAATTTGGTAGATAAGTCCCTTGTGGGATACCCTGATGCTGATTAGATTTTTGTATGATTCAAAAAAGAAGAACCTGCCTTTTTTTAATGAAATGGCCCGCTAAAATCTAAAATAAAGGACTACATATGCTGAAGTGTATAAATTAAATGCTTGTTTTATACTTACATTTTTGACGAGAAAACAAACAAAACCAACCCCATTACTCTAGGAATAACCGTTCTCGAGATATTTTAGTTTCTTCGCCGTTTTGTTACTCCGCTTTTAAAAAAATTACCAAATACAAATACCAATTACCAAATACAAACAAAAATCTGATGTGGGCAGCACACAACTTTCACTGCAAATTCAAATTCATTTTGTAATTTTTATTGCATTCTGCATTAAATTGAGTTTAATTTCAGAAAATAACATGGATACGTTTCTGATATTGTATCCAATTTTCCGTTTTTAATGCATCTTCGTTTCATTTCGTCACTTAATTCACTTTAAATTCTCCAGCTCCTCAAAATTCCAAAAAAATCTAAAATATCTCAAGGACGGTTCATCCTACAGTCACGGGGTCAGTCTTATTCGCTTTGTTGTCAAAATTTACCCGAAGAACAAGTACTTAATTAATATATTTAAAGAATTTTAGTTAGTCATTTTTTTTTAGATTTTCACTATATTTACGGAACATTTCGGAATAAAGAGAATATTTTTCCGAATCATATCAAAATCTGATCAGCATCAGGATAACTATTAAAGAACTTCTAAGTTTCAAGAAATTACATTAAACAGTGTTTTAACGACAGTGAAAAATGTCTTCAGTTCCTCAAAATAGAAAAAAAAATTAAGTATCTCGAAATGGTGTAGGGTCACTAAGTATGGTCCATTCTAAAGTAGTGGGGTCGGTCTTATTCTTCGTCAAAAATTACGCATAAAACAAGCATTCAATTTATACATTTGTAGTCTTTTATTTTAGATTGGATGTCTTTAGATTTGAGAGTCATTTTGTAAAAAAGGCAGATTATTTTTTTCCGAATCGTACCAAAATATAACCAGCACCACAATATCCCGCCAGTGTCTGATTTCTCAAATTTTGTGAAATTTGGTCTGATAGTTTTTTGGCTAGAGTGGATACATACAATTTTTGATTGTCCATTTCGCAAAAAAAGGCAGGTTGCTCTTTCCCGAATCATACCAAAATCTAATCAGCACCGGGTAACCTATAAGTGACTTATCTGCCAATTTTGTGAAATTTGGTCCATTAGTTTTTGAGTTAGTGGATACATACATCGCACACACACACACACACACACACGCACACAGACGTCAAGCTAAAAATAGTTTTTTCTGTTCTAAAGGTCCCAAAACGTGTAGATCTGTCAAAAACTCGAGTAGCGATTTTCAGAACAATTGTAATATCTTCCCTATACATTACTATGTATTGCAGGGAATGTAAAAATTAAATTAAAAGTGCAAATTCAGTATTATTTTGTACAATTTAACTCAATTTAATGAATTATTAAAGAAATAAAGAGAAAATTAATTTGAGTCTGCTGAGAAATTTTTTAATATTTCTACTTGTTATATGTATAATATCTGGAAAGAGTTTTAATTAGCTTATTCTAATAATTCTATTAACTTTAAATAGGAGCAATTTTAAAATTTCACTCTCTTTTACACTCATTTTCGCTCTTAAAGAAGATAAATAAAACCGCTCAAAAACATGTGATTTTCGCTCTTTTTGCAGTGGTTTTTAATCTTAAAAGAGGTAAATGCAATCACTCCAAAAAGAGCGATTTTCACTCTAAAAAAAACTATTATTAACACTCTAAAAGGAGTGGGCTTCACTCTCTTTTTTCACTGGTTTTCACTCTTACACGAGCTAAAGGTAATCACTCCAAAAGGAACGATTTTCACTTTTTTTTAACTGGTTTCACTCTTTACGGAGCAAAATGTAATCACTCTAAAAGGAGTGAATTTATTTTTTTTACTCTGGAGGAGGAGGGAATTTCACTCAAAAGGAAAAGTTGCCTTTCCATAGACAAAAGTAGTGAAAATTGGCTCATGCTGAGCGAAATTACCTCGTTTGAAATGAGAGTGTAGTACATTAAAATTGCAACATTTTCATGAATGATTTTAAGATGCCAGAATATATATATATATATATATATATCTACGGGCATCGTTCCTGACCAGTATCATCAGTATCCAATACCAACGTGAACAATATCATTATCTTTGAGATGGCGACGGATACTCCTGAGATCAAGTAAAATGTTTACAAATTTGGAGCCACCAGCACTGTACTTGTCCATTAATCGAAAACTTATTGTTGCCAGGAATATTTATCTGTTATTTAGATAACAAATCTATCCAATAATCCTTTATCTGCTGCTTAAATAATCATCTGCACTTATTTCTTTCAATACAGATTTGAACTGTTAAATTTGGGTCAATTTGTGATTCCGAGTTATATTGATTAATTTCACAAAAAATTAAAACTCCGTATATACAGCATAAATACAAAAAAAAAGAAAGAAAAAATGCTCTGTCGGTTTCAAAGGCAAATAACATCCTTCTTCTTCAGGGCCGATAAGAAGAGCCACTTCATTTACGCAAGTCAGGTCAGCAGCACTTTTATAAACATCACGAACTTCAAGAAAGGAAAAATTTTCAATCTTCTTCAACTTGACAAAACGATTATATATATATATATATATATATATATATATATATATATATATATATATATATATATATATATATATATATATATATATATATATATATATATATATATATATATATATATATATATATATATATATATATATATATATATATATATATATATATATATAATCGTTTTGTCAAGTTGAAGAAGATTGAAAATTTTTATATATATATATATATAATTTTTATATATATATATATATATATATATAATTTTTATATTATATATTATATTATATTATATTATATATATATATATATATATATATATATATATATATATATATATATATAAGGATAAAAGAAAAGGAAGGCAACGTAAAGTGCTTACAAAATGGTGGTAAGGGGTTGTGACCTTACTCCCCTCCCCAGTTATCAACATGCATGTTCCAAATGCCGCGGCATTGCACTCCTGGTCGCCAGCACCGACTGAAGCCAACCCCCGGAGTGCTAATCACAATTAACACAAGACCTTTGCAACAGGAAAGAGATATCAAACATTACCATACGTGTGGAGCAGAATGAATGAAAATCCATACAAATGCATTTCTTTAAAGACATCAACACGATGCCAGTTCAGCATTTTCGGGTTTTATAATGTTGCCATGCCTACGATGTCGAAATAGTACTGTAGTAGTACCGAAATAGTATAATTGTAATAGTAGTATATTCTCATCTTTTATTATATATATATATATATAATTTGTTCGCGTTAGAGATTTAGAAACCGATTTAGAAACCAAATTTCCTAACACATATATTTGTCGCTTACTAGTTATATCTATCTTTTATAGTTTCCAACGTATTTCGGGTGAAAGTAATAAAAATGAAAAAACACTCTCGCTCGGAGAGATACTTAAAATTATATTTCTCCGAGAAAGCTCAAAAAGTTCAAAATTTTAAAACATTGAAATTATTTTCATATATTCATAATCTGGACCCTATTTCAGACGAAACAAGACAAATTATTTACATTTTTATTTATTAGGCATATATGTCCAAAGTGTTTACATTTTTATTTATTAGGCACATACGTCCAAAGTGTTTACATTTTTATTTATTAGGCACATACGTCCAAAGTGTTTACATTTTTATTTATTAGGCATATACGTCCAAAGTGTTTACATTTTTATTTATTAGGCATATACGTCCAAAGTGTTTACATTTTTATTTATTAGGCATATAAGTCCAAAGTGTTTACATTTTTATTTATTAGGCATATACGTCCAAAGTGTTTACATTTTTATTTATTAGGCATATAAGTCCAAAGTGTTTACATTTTTATTTATTAGGCATATACGTCCAAAGTGTTTACATTTTTATTTATTAGGCATATACGTTCAAAGTGTTTACATTTTTATTTATTAGGTATATACGTCCAAAGTGTTTACAGTTTTATTTATTAGGCATATACGTCCAAAGTGTTTACATTTTTATTTATTAGGCATATACGTCCAAAGTGTTTACATTTTTATTTATTAGGCATATACGTCCAAAGTGTTTATCGTAACGTTCCATTTTCCGCCACAGATTCCCCACGCATATATGTTATTCACCTCAAAACTACTATAAAATTATTAAAAATTGAAATAAAAAGTTTTATATTTAAATTAATGTGAAATCATTACACTTACTATTACTTTATTATTACTTTACTATTACTTACTATTATGCTACTTTATTAATTTATTTACTAATAAATTAATACTATTTAATAAATATAAATATTATGTATTTTAAGAATTTGAAATAGCTATTCAGGTTTTTCTAATATTCGAGATCTGGTTGATATTTACATTCGAGAAAATTGTTATTCGTCCATATTTTGCAATAGGTAACCACTTTGATAATTATTAAGCATTGTTATTAATTCATATGTGTAAAATCGCGTTAAGAAACTTATTAACGGTTGAAATTATCGCAATTTCATGCAAGACGTAATAACACAAGCGGGGGGAATCTGAAGCATAGAGCGAGCAGTAAACGCTGTTGCGGAAATGTTTACGATGTTTCAGCATTCGCTAAGTGAATTTGAAACTAACGTTATTCAAATCACGTTCATTCTGATGTCAACGAATTTACGCGTCGCTTGTCTCGTTTACCTGGGACCGTCGAAGTAAAAGACTTGCTCGTCCCACGCCATTTTGTTTCTTTTTTCGAATACTGTATTATTTTTTTCGTATTTCGAATACGATATATTATTTCTTTTTTCGAATACGATAATTCGTTTTTTTGATCGAATACTTTTTATTAAAAATATGGTTTTTTGATACATTTGGAATACTGGAAAAATATATGGGAAACTGGAAAAAACTAGAAAAATATATGGGGTAAAGAAATCAGAGAATTTCTGTTTGCTTCTCAATCTTCAAAAGAATAGTTAAATAAATTACACTTTTACTTTCCATACATGGATTTGATGAGTAGGGAAAGTACTGTCACTGGGTCGAATATCAATAATCCTCGTAATCTTTCCACTCGAAAGCCGTAATTGATATAATGTAGTCAAAAATGCAATTCCGATAAAATTTATTTTTATATACATTTCTTATACTTTAAATCAGAAAAAAATTTAATAAAAATCTTGTACTGTATAAAGTCATTGGGTTTAATTCAATTGCTTAGCATCATGATATAATTTTGTTTTCTCAAATAAATTTGTCAAAAAAATATCGTTTGCGTAATGCTATCTTAATAGGAGGTTCGTTTTTTAACACTTTGCAATATAGTTGAAAAATGTTTATGAATTTGTTCATTCTGTCTGTCCGTCTGTCTGTCCGTTTGCACGATATCTGCCGTAAAAATGACTTTATCAAAATGAAATTTTAGTATGTTGTTGTGACGGTCTGTGGGACATATGGGAATGCAAATGAATCATATCCTCCAGTTTTGAATCATATCTAGTTTTGGATTGAACATGATTGAAAAAATGAAATATATTGAACCCTATGGGACCTAATCTTTCAATTATATTTTAAGCGAATTTAAAATTCATAAATTACTTCGAAAATTTTAGGAAATATTCAAATTATCCCATAAAATATATAAAAAATATCAGCAAAATATGTTTGGTAGTTTTTAAAATAAAAATTAAAATAATAATTTCACCCCTATTTTATGAAGAGATCACGTGGCACAGTTCAAAATAAAATATGGCATCCATCTTGTGTCAAAATCGTGACTTTTAAAGTTCTTTTTAATTTATATATATTTGGTGCTGCATCCGTCCTAAATTTATTATTTTTTTCTGTGCATCTATATACTGCGCCAAAGCAATTACAATATTTGAGTTTAATTGATCATAAAACTTTGATTATTTTTACAACGAAGCCTAATTTTCACCTATGGAAATGTAAACATATCAAGCGGTAAGATGAGATGTATAAGAATTGTTGAATTTCTTTAACGCAAAATTATTTATCTCTGGAGTCTGCAATATAGCTGACATGAATGAAACATTCATTGATTTTACATAGAGAAGCAGATGATTCTATAGTATTGCTTTTTCAATGAAGTTTTAAGCATGGAGTTAGAAAGTACTTTTACCTCCATGGTTTTAAGTTTTTAAGTAAAATAAATTATTGTAGTATTGTGATAATTTTAAAAATATCGCCGCTGAATGAAAGGAAGGGAAAAAGTTTGTGAATGAAACATTCACTGCTTTTTATATAGAGAATCAGGCAATTTATATTTCGATGGCGTTATTTGAGAACATTGTTTCTATGTTCATTGTTTTCAAATCATTGTTTTCTATGAAGTTTTCAAATATAATAAATTGTTGTAATATTGTGATAATTTTAAAAATATCACAGCTGAATGTATCGCATTAGAGATGTATTTAATAAAATTGCATTTCAGTTGGAAAGTGTTTCATAATCAGTGCTTAATGCATGATTGATCTTTCTTGTTTATTAATATCTGGACAAGCCGTGGTCGTACAAACTCGAAACATGAACTAAATTTAAGTGGGGGTATTTAAAGAACCCTCACAAAATTTCATGAAAAATTATTGCAGCCGTTCTCCCGTGATGCTGAAACAAGCACACACATACAAACACACACACATACAAACAAATTTTCAATTTTATTTAGATTTCTTGTGGTATATAGAATAATACAATACAATCTCAAAAAATTATATATGCTCAGAATTGAAACAAAGGAGTATAATGGATTTATATAAACCTGCTTTTAAATTGTATATTGAAATTGTGCTTTTAAATTGTAAATTATGAGCTAGCCAAAGATTATATATATATATTTACTAATTATGTATTGATTTTAATTATTTTTATAATTTAAAAGTTTCCATATTCACCGAATTTAGAAACAAAATGGAGTACGCAAGTTGCAGCATTTTTGGAAAGAGCATGTGGATGCTTCGTTGTTTCTAGTTTTCTAAGGCAGTTGACTCAAGGTTATGACGATTAAAATGAGATTGCAAACATGCATATCTTCTGCTCCTCAGTGTATTAATTAATAGAAATAAATGTAAAGACAAGATATTTAGTAGAAGGTGGAATTTATGTTATACAGTTTCTTTAAATGCTGAAATGCAAATATAATTTATATATCTCTTATGGCCATCTAATTAAACGTCTTTTGAATACAAAGTTGTCACTTTCCTAAATAGGAAGTTTATGAAACAATCTAGTATTCTTATTTTTATGTATTATTTATAATTTAAAAATATTCTTCGAAGTAAATTTGAGCTTCTTTAATTTTATCCCTTTATTTGTACTTATTTAGTATTCGAAAATAACAGCATTGTTATATAGTATATTAAAATAAATGTTGTTCAGTTGATATAATTTCATTGGCTGTTTATTAATTTTAAATGAAGCTGAATTTCTGAGATTTTATTTGAAATTGTGGTTGTACACTGAAACCTACCTAGTACCTAGTAAAAAAACAGTTTTCTTGCCACAAGTGTGAGGTCTAAATAACCTTTTGTTATTGTTTCCCTCAGTTTTCATTATAATTTATGTTTATTTTAGATTAACAATTTTGACTGGTTGTGTTAGATTAGATAGACCAATACCCGAGCTAAGTAGCATTTCTAAAATTTTGAGGTGAAATCAGGATAAAGTTTCGGATAACGAGTAAGATAAAGAGAGATTATGGAATTGACTGAATAGAATGCTGGGAAGAGTTAAGGATATGATTGAGAAAGTTGGGAGGCAGCCTAGTTGAATGGAAGGCTATAGATGGTTAGAGGAACCCTAATGGATACCACTATAACTAGAAGGGTCTAGTATCCTGGGTTATCCAAAATAGGGTAAGAACAGAAGCTTTTTAACTAGTACACGGTTTAAGCTAAATATCACCTGGCCCGTAAAAGTGTATTGTATTATATATTTGTTTCTTTAGGAGATAGTGCAGTAAAGGTTGTGAAATATGTCTCCAGTTTATTTAAACAGCCAGCTGTTGTATTTTAAGTAAAGTACACAATAAATATAGTTTGGATAACTGAGTGCATCCGTCTGTTATTGCCCTGGGCCGAAAGTTTATTTATATTCAGTTAATTTAGGTTTGAGTTACGTCATTTTGTTGACAGAGATAAATAAGTACGTACACATAGGCAATTGCGCACCCAAAGTCTAATAATCCACACAATAGAGCACCAATCAAGGGTCATTAAGTCCATTTAGTCCGATAGAGCGAAGGTAATCTACAATGACACCTGAATAGATATAAAGAAAAAAGGTACGTTACACAGGTGGTCGCTTAATGCAGGAAATTTATGATAAACGGCATATTACTCCATATTATTTCTTTAATAGACGTTTCTGATTGCAGATGGTCGCTCCCATACAGATTTTATTGTATTGCACTCATGCTGCAAGAGTTTTATGTACTTTATTTTAATTATACTAAGGACAGACAATTTAAAAAAAATAGTTTATATTTTTATATTTAGGGTAAGCCGTGGTAATATGTCACACTTAAAAGAGAAATAAGTTAAAATCCCTTCTGTGGGTAAAATATTATTCAAGTTTTTGTTGCACCTGAAACATTTATTCTACCAATATACGGAAAGGATAGATTTACAAAACTATGTTATTATTTTGCAGAATAATAAAAGTATTTTAACGTATTGGCATATTATCCAGAAGGTTGGGAAATATGCATGTCTAGGAGAAAGTCATCACAAAATCAGGGAGTACTTTAAAAATCAGAAATGTAATTCGAAATACATTATTTATTAAACAGGAGAATGGATAATAATAGGTCACAGTGAAACTTAATTATGAAAAGAAGAGTAATTTTTTAATCTCTAACTAATTCAAAAGAAAAGATATCAAAGAGGCACAGTAGCAACAATGTCCCCATTTTGTTTCTATTTTTATTGTTATTCAGATTGAATGGTTAATGGAAAATATAAATAACAAAAACATTTAAACAGAGAAATACTGATCTAAGAAAATGTTTCTATAGCATTTCATCAACTAGATTTTAAACTCCCAGAATACGAAACACTATCTAGATCATATATAGTCTAAATATAAAGATCCTTTAATTCAGGAACAAAATGGCGCACACTAGTCGCAGGACATTTTGAAAGATAAATTGTACAAGTTCCGTTGTTTCCAGCATGTTTCTTTGCCTCATGGTACTAGGCTATTGCGATTAAAATGAGATTGCAAAGCAATAAGCATATAGCCTACTCCACAGAGAAGTAATTAAAATAGTTAAATGAAAAGTCGCACACGTTTTAATTTAAACAGAAGTTAGAACTGTTATTGGAGAGCAAGGTTTCTTCAAATGTGGAAATGAAAATGGCAACAACAATTTCTATCTGTAAGGAGTATTTTCCTATTCAACGTAATTTATGAGAAAAGTAATACTGTTTAATTAGAGATTTTTGAAACAAACTTTAAAATATGTAATTATTTATTTTAATGGAAGTACTGTTTGATAATATGTTTTTATAATATTATTAAAATTTAAATAATAATCTTTGGAGTAAATTTTAAAGCTTTAGCAAAATTATTTTTCCTGTTTATTAATTATCCTTTCCTGTTCATTCATTGGGTCATAATTCAAACTTTATATTAATTCAATCGATAAAATGTAAGTCACTTTTATAAATTAAAATATTATGAGCTAGAACAAATATCTGTCGTTGCCGGGATTTGAGATGCAAGCATCTGGTAATAATTACTCTGGAATTCACAAAAAATTCTTGAAACTCAAAAAACGCTTTAATCTTATGCTCGCTTAGAACAAAATATAAAATTCAAACAAAATATACACCACTCAGAACAAAATATACACCACGACCGTCACGCTTTTTAAAAAACTCTTAACTGCAATAGCTTTCTTGCTAAAGCTCTTCGCGGTATATGTCTCTTCGCGGGTATATGTACGCAATCTGCATATGTAATCCTGGTACGTCCGCTACGCGAGCGCATGACGTATCAGACTTTTAACTTGTAAATCTATAAAAAGAGTAGAAATCCCCTACTATTGAATGACTGCAATCTATGACGAAGCGCAAAATCATCTTTAATGAATCATAACATCGAAGTTAAAAAATTAATGTTTGAATTTGAGAAACTTTCAAACTGACATTCATTTCGCCAACAGCAGCCATGTCGTGACGTGCATCTCCCTTTACATCCTATCTGAAACCCGTATGAAACAGACATAGAGAAAATTTTGTTCAAATCCAAAAAATAGGGGTCTGTTATTCTGCTATAAGAGATTGAAAAACTTAAGAAGTTTTCACTGCATATTTGATTAAAATTTAACTGATAACGTTATATAATATATTTTTTATTATAACTCGAAGATATCACTCAATATTCATTCCAAAAATTAGAATTGTGCGAATCTCTAACTTCCGATGTAACAATATAGAAAATGCATAAATTGCATAAAATTGCATAAATTACACATATTTCGATGTATTTCCATTTTTACTTTCCTTATGTACATAATGTATAAGGAAAGTATTGTGACGGGGTCGAAAATTCGAAATCGAGTTTTCGACGGGAGAGCACGTTTCAAGCATCCCTGATCACGAATCAAACATTTTTGAAGTGATGTCTGTCTGTGTGTGTGTGTGTGTGCGTGTGTGTGTGTGTGTGTGAAAGTATGTGCGTGTGTGTGAAAGTATGTGTGTGTGTGTGTATCAGTGAGTCTGTGAAGACGATAACTGACGAACGAATGAACCGATTCGAACAAAATTTGGTACAAAAATCACAATCCGTAAACACTAGAAGCCTATTGTTTTTATACCCAATCGAATGTCCAGAACCTCCCTAAATTTTCGAATAAAATTTTGAAAAAATTGTCAAAAAATCAAAACCGCTAATAAAGTTACGCAAATAGACATTTCTTATGTAATTTTTTATTAGAAAACGATTGACATAAATTTTAGAACGCTAACAAGAGCCGTTCTCGGGATATTGTACATTTTTCAAAAAAAATATCAAAAAGTCATATAAAAAAATATATTTCCTATTGAGAAACATGTTCACTTTTCATATGTAATACCATGCGATAAATTGGGTGACATCATTCTCGTGGATCCAGCTCGTTCCATTCATGAAAAAATATACTTTGAGTAATACTTTTGTATTTGAACGCCAATAGTCATTTATCTGCTGTAAGAATAACTTATTTCTTCGTCCATACCGCTTGGCGAGATTTTGGCGACGAATTTGGCGGAATGTCGTCAACTTGGCGACTTTTTGAAATGTTGCCAAATTAACGAAAATCTCGCCAAATGGATAAAAATGACGACTAATTGTCGAAAATTCAATATCTTGGAAAGAATATTAGTATCTAATATAAGAAAAACCTATTTTTTTTACTGTAAAAATAGTAAATTCATTACATTATATAAGGAAAGTCATGTGTTGCCCACATCAGATTTTTTTTATCGTTAGAGGTTTTATTTGTTGAAGTTTAGATGTGTGAATAACGTCTATGGTTGGGATATCTCTGGCTGAAATTTCAGAGCGTTACGAAAAATGTAAACATTTGGACACTTATATTTCCGGGCACAATAGATAAAAATCTGATGTGGGCAGTACATGACTTTCCCTGCAGACTTATATACACGTTCTCTTTATTTTAATTAAATTTATTTCACTTTTAATTCAATTTTCGTTCTCATTCGGTAACCGGACTTATTTTCAAAGGTGGCGTAGGGAAAATAAGAAAAACTAAAATATCTCGAGAACGGCTAGTCCTAGTGTAATGGGGCTGGTCTTATTCTTTTCTTCGTTAAAAATTACGTATTAAACGAGCATTTAATGGATATATTTGAGCATACGTAGTTCTTTATTTTAAATTTTGGCGATTTTTGGGGTCCATTTTGCAAAAAAGGCAGGTTATTTTTTCCCAAATCATACTAAAATCTAATCAGCACCAGCGTGATCCACAAGCAACTTATCTACCAAATTTTGTGGAATTCGGTCCATTAAATTTTTAGCTAGAGTGGATACAAGCTTTTGCGGGTCATTTCGCAAAAAAAGGCGGGTTCTTTTATCCCGAATCGTATCCAAAACTAATCAGCAACAGATCCGCCCACAAGTGACATATCTACCAAATTTTATGAAATTCGGTTAATTAGTATTTTAGTTAGAGTAGATACAAAATCTGCACAAACAGACAGACACACAGACAGACAAACACACAGACACACACACACAGACGTCACGCTAAAAATAGTTTTTTCGTAATCTAGAGGTCTCGAAACGTGTAGATCCGTCGAAAACTCAAGTTGCGATTTTCGACATGATTCCAATCCTTTCCCTATATATTACCATGTATTGCAGGGAAAGTAAAAATCTGATGTGGGCAGCACATGACTTTCCCTGCAGACTTATATCCACGATCTCTTTACTTTTATTCAATTTAATTCATGTTTAATTCAATGTTCGTTCTCAAAGGTGGCATAGAGAAAATACGAAAAGCTAAAATATCTCCAGAACGGCTAGTCCTAATGTAATGGGGTTGGTCTTATTCTTTTCTTCGCTAAAAATTACGTATTAAACAAACATTTAATGGATATATTTGAGCATACGTAGTTCTTCAGTTTAGATTTTGACGCTTTTTGCGGGCCATTTTGCAAAAAAAGGCAGGTTATTTTTTTTCGAATCATACCAAAATCTAATCAGCACCAGGGTGACCCACAAATGATTCATCTGCCGAATTTTGTGAAATTCGGTCTATTAGTTTTTTTAGTTAGATTGGATACAAGCTTTTGCGGATCACTTCGCAAAAATAGGCAGGTTCTTTTATCCCGAATCGTACCCAAAACTAATCAGCACCAGACTCGCCCACATGTGACTTACCTACCAAATTTTGTGAAATTCGGTCCATTAGTTGTTTAGTTACAGTGGATACAAAATCTGCACAGACAGACACACAGACAGACACACAGGCACACACACAGACGTCACGCTAAGAATTTTTTTTTCGTATTCTAGCGGTCTTGAAACATGTAGATCCGTCGAAAACTCGAGTTGCGATTTTCGACATGATTCCAATATTTTCCCTATACATTACCATGTATTGCAGGGAAAGTGAAAATGCAAACAAGTTTTACATGTTCTGTCGTACCATTTATGAATATGCAAATATAATTTCAGCATTTTTATATTTTGAGCTATTTTATTAAAACATTTTTTTTTATTTGTATGAATGAAACTTTGCTTCACTTTGTATAATTTTATTCTAAATATTCAATAAACTCTAAAAGATAGATATAAAACGTGTTCAGTGAGAAATACTGTTTTAGATCAATAGTTTGTTTTTACAAAGCTCTTATAGTTTCTTGAGCAGTTGAAGCAGATTGACAATTTTCCAATTTTAACACTTTCCATAGTTGTAAAGTGTTTATGACTTTGTTCATTCTGTCTATCTGTCTGTATGTATGTCCGTTCGCGCGATAACTGCTGTACAAATGACTATATCAAAATTAAATTTTATTATGTTCTTGAGACGGTCTGTGGGACATGTGGGAATGTAAAACAATAATATCCAATAATATCACCCAATCAGTTTTGGATTGAATCCGAGTTGAGAAAATGAAATACATTGAACTCTATGGGACCTAATTTTTCAAGCATTTTTTAATTGGAGTTAAAATTCACAAATTGCTTTGAAAATTTTAGGAAATATTCAAATTATCACATAAAATGTATAAAAAAATTTCATCAAAATATGTTAAATAGTTTTTTAAATAAAATTGAAATAATAATTACACCCATATTATATGAAGAGATCACGTGACTCATTGCAAAATTAAATATGGCACCCATTTTTTTTCCCGCTGTGTAAAAATGGTGTTGCTCGTTTAAATTTATTTAGTGTTGCATCCGTCATAAAACTGCTTTATTTTTGCGTATTATCTGTGTATCTAGAAACTGCGTCAATGCAATTACAATATTTGATTTTAAATTACCACTAAACTTTGATTATTTCTACAACGAAGCCTAATTTTAACTTATGCAATATGTAAACAAATCAAGCAATTGTAATATGAGTTGTATAAGAATTGCTGAATATTTTTTAACTCAAATTTATTTAGCTCTAGAGTCTGAAATATAAATGATATAAATGAAATATACATTTATTTTACATAGAGAAGCAGACGATTTTATAGCATTGTTTTTTTTGATGCAGTTTCCAAGTAAGTTGTTAGTTCCAGTTGTTAGTTTCCAAGTAAAATAAATTATTGTAGTACTGCGATAATTTAAAATATATCGCCGCTGTATCTATTGCATTTTAGAGATGTTTAAATAAAATTGCATTTCAGTTGGAAAGTGTCTCATAATCAATGCTTTATGCATGATTAATATTTCTTGTTAAAGTTTGCAATGCTTATATCTCGGAAACCAAAAGTGCTAGCTCTGAAAGATAGTTTTCGAAATACATTGGTTATATAATTTCTCAGATCTTGTAAAATTTACTCGTATAAACTCAACATTAGCCCGTAACTTAGAAAGTTGTAACTTAGCTCGTAACTTAGAAAGTTGTAACTTAGCTCGTAACTTAAAAGTTGTAACTTAGCTCGTAACTTAAAAGTTGTAACTTAGCTCGTAACTTAGAAAGGTGTAACTTAGCTCGTAACTTAGTTGTTTCAATTGTGTATTTAACTTCAGTCCCCATAGAGGCATATTATATATGCTGTAAAAGAAACAAATGATACTTAAAACAATAAATAAAATTATTGATATTTATTGGAGTTTTATTTTGGGCGTTATGCAAGCTAAACATTACTGGACTTGACTGGACGTTAAGCACGCAAAACCATTTCGGTTCCATCTGACTGGAGCCACCTATTTACATCTGTAGAACTCTTGGCTGCACAGATTTCCAGGTAGACATATAATATCACAACGGGATAATTCTAAAGCATTTAATTCATTTATTTTTAATAGAGGTTTAATTGGGCCTTTAATAGTCTACATAACATCAGTAATGTAAAATAAATAAATATAGAATATTTTGTAAATTTAGAAACAAAATACATAACATTTTGGTGGATGAAATGTACGATTTCTTGTTTCTAGTTTTCTATTAGGTTTGTTGACTCAAGGTTATGACGATTACATTGAGATTACAAACATGCATATCGTCTGCTCCTTGGAGAATTAATTAAAAGAGATAAATAGAAATACAGAGTTTTGATTTAAATATTAATAAGAGAGAGATCTAATATAATGAAGCATATAATTTCTTTAAATGGCGAAATTTAAGTGGCAGGTATTCTTCTTTTGATATCCGTGAATTCCCCGGTGTCCACGGATATGCAGGCTTGGCTATTTTATTATCAAACTTATTAGTTATCCAAGGATTTGCGGATTAATGCAAAGTAAAACGATCCTCTTTTCTATAGAAAATCTTTTGGTAATCTGAAATGCGTATTTATATATTTACTGGTATTTCTGTTTCCGCGATCCAATTTGTGCAACTCACCTGAAGTTTAATCGCCTTTAAAGCACGGGTGAGCTGGGACCACCCAACACTAGAGAGCCCAGTGGACTACCTGAACCCCCAGACGAACAAAACGACGACCCCTCTAAGCGCCCCGAAAAATCCAGGGAGGCAGATCCACAGCCCCTACAGACGCGGCAAGCCCAATCCCAACTCCCCCAAGAGGAAGTCGCCAGAGACCATCTGAGCCCCTACCAGCAGGGCAGAGCCCGCTTCAGCCGAGAAAAGGCCCAGTTCCACGGATCCGCCAGACCCACTCCCCTTCATTGTATTTTTTTCATAATTATTACATTCATACTTTCTGGCATCTTTTCGGCTTCCACATGCTTCCACATGCCAACAGTCTTGACGAGTTTTTCGATTTTTTTTCTTCAAGTTTTTATTAGTGGACGTTACCCATCACCCATTGGTTAGTGCAACTTGGAAAAACCTAATGTGGTAAATATATATATTTTTTCTGATGTGGAGATAAGCGACACAAGTTGCAGATGCTCCGTAATGAAGCTCCTTGGCTTGACACTAAAAAGATGGGTTGCGGATCGTCTCGAGTACGAATAAATAGAGGCACCAGCTAGTCTACACCACTTCGAGGGCATGTATGAAAGTCTTTTAAATTGCCGTACACATTAGTTAAATAATATGTCGCGACTTTTTATCTTTGCCCTTCGCCAATACCGCCTCATAGTTTCACTTTCACATTTCATAACTGAAATCTCATTTCTAGGTTAATGACAGCATGCAACATTTTGATGCGTCCTCCCCAGGCTATCCTTCCTTATAGAGCTTCTATTTCAAGCTGAGTTGTAGTCGTCCTTTCGAAACGACCGCTGAGGGAGAAAAATAAAAATCACAGGAATATGAGGCCTTGAGGTTAGATGCAAATCCACTCGGATGAACGTAGTAATCCGTAGGAGTTTTACTTACCTTCCTTTTCTTCTTTAATGTTCGAATTTCCTTAAAGGAAGGAAGAAAAGGTTCCGAACTTTCGTTCTCTGTTAACCCGGACGACAGACGCGAACTCCTGTGCCACGCAAAAGACGAGTAATATTTTTACGGATGGTTTTAACGACTTTTAATTGTGCTTGCAGATTTGGAAAAGGGAAATTATAGATCGTAAATCCATGAACTTGGTGTCAATCTCTCTATATCTCTTTCTATATAATGATCACTTATTTTGTACATCGGCACACAAGTAGAAACGTAATTTTGAATTTGATTGAGGATATATGATGGTTTAAGAGAAAATAGTTCAGTTGTAGGAAATTTTCAAAATTGAGTTTAGGGCTTTATTAAGTACGTCTTTTCAGACAGATTAAAAAGTAAATAAAATTAAAAACCCATGTCTTTACGATAATTGTAACTCATTTTATAAATTTTGCATTGATCAAGTGAGAACATTAAAACAAAGTATAACAGCTTGGAAGTTTTATTGATAGCAGGGTTGACAAGTTTAAACCTTGGTTTAAATCATAGTTCTTGTTTTTGATTTTGTTTAAACCATGGTTTTTCGGGGATTTAAAAACTCTGGTTACTAAAAAAAATAATAATAATATTTCGGAATTGTCGACAAGCAGAACATACTGAAAACGTTTCACGTATTTAAAAAGCTTGCGGCTATCTGCATTAACTGAAAACGGAAAAGGGTATTGTCGGCATAATGGCTATATATACCGCATTACGTAAAGTAAAATTAGCTGAACTCTTTTCTTGTAAACCATCACATATTATAAAGGAGATATGATTCCAAATGAAAAGCTAGCGACTTCTGTAAAAAAAAATCTGATGTGGGCAGCACATAACTTTCCTTATATAATGCAATGAATTTACTACTTTTACAGTAAAAAAAAAATAAAAATATTTTTATAGTAGTTATTTATATTCTTTCCAAGATATTGAATTTTCGTCAATGAGTCGTCATTTTCCATGTCGTCATTGATTTAGAGTCATTTTTATCTATTTGGCGAGTTTTTCGTTAATTTAGCAACATTTAAAAAATTCGCCAAGTTGGCAACATTCTACCAAATTCGTCGCCAAAATCTCGCCAGGCGTTATGGACGAAGAAATGAGTTATTCTTACAGCAGATAAATGACTATTGGCGTTCAAATACAAAAGTATTACTCAAAGTATCTTTTTTCATGAATGGAACGGACTAGATCCACGAGAATGATGTCACCCAATTTATCGCATGGTATTACATATGAAAAGTGAACATGTTTCTCAATAGGAAATATTTTTTTTTATTTTATATGACTTTTTGATAATTTTTTTGAAAAATGTGCAATATCTCGAGAACGGTTCATGTCAACGTTCTAAAATTTATATCAATCGTTTTCTAAGGAAAAATTACATAAGAAATGTCTATTTGCGTAACTTTATTAGCGGTTTTGATTTTTTGACGATTTTTTAAAAACAATAGGCTTCCAGTGTTTACGGATTGTGATTTTTGTACCAAATTTTGTTCGAATCGGTCCATTCGTTCGTCAGTTATCGTCTCCACAGACTCACTGACACACACACACACACACACACACACACACAGACAGACTTCACTTCAAAAAGGTTTGATTCGTGATCAGGGATGCTTGAAACGTGCTCTCCCGTCGAAAACTCGAATTCGAATTTTCGATCCTGTCACAATACTTTCCTTATACATTATGTATATAAGGAAAGTAATAAGTAAGTACAATTGTTTCAGGGGATTTAGGGTCTGTTTCTCCTGTTCTTAAAAGCAATATGTAGGGTAGAGCGGGGTTAGTGGTCTCAGTTCTCAAATTTCGATTTTTCACACTTTTCTTATAAACATAAATTAAATTTTCGCTAAGCTATTCGCAAACTTTCACATATTTGACTAACCATAAGAAAAATTACGGAATATTTATCCGAATGGCAAATAATTCATATTAATTTTTAAGGACAGCAAAAAAGTATGATAATTTGTCCTGGCTACACGACAGTTGTCAGGGAGGACAACTGCTGGATAAGTTGCCAGGCGTACTTCTCTTGAAGTTTCCTATGTCATTACTTGTTTTGTAAAATTTGTCAACTTATTTGCATCATCGTTTTATTTGCTTCGTGTATGATATGTCCAGTTACTATAGTTGTAGTAATTAGTCATCTATTGAAACACCACCGTCACAGTTGTGACAAACATAGAGCTCGCTTATATCTGGATAGCAATCTTCATGAACACACCCCTTAAACACTTGGCACATGATCTTCTTTCGAACGGCTATTGAAATAATGTTCTTGGATTTAGTGGAAGTAATTTTTCTTGCATTTCTCGTCAAATTTTTTTTTCTACTCTTTTCTCTCCTTCTCGTATGACTTTCTCTTCCTCTAGTTTCACGATTTTGGCCTTTATGTATATAAGGAAAGTAAAAATAATGTTTAAGGAAATTATTGTGACGGGGTCGAAAATTCGAATTCGAGTTTTCGACGGGAGAGCACGTTTCAAGCATCCCTGATCACGAATCGAACATTTTTGAAGTGATGTCTGTGTGTGTGTGTGTGTGTGTGAAAGTATGTGGGTGTGTCAGTGAGTCTGTGGAGACGATAACTGACGAACGAATGGACCGAATCGAACGAAATTTGGTACAAAAATCACAATCCGTAAACACTGGAAGCCTATTGTTTTTATATGCAATCGAATGTTCAAAACCCCCTAAATTTTCGAGTGAAATTTTGAAAAAATCATCAACAAATCAAAACCGCTAATAAAGTTACGCAAATAGACGTTTCTTTTGTAATTTTTTATTAGAAAACGATCGAAATAAATTTTAGAACGCTAACATGAACCATTCTTGAGATATTGCACATTTTTCAAAAAAATTATCAAAAAGTTATATATAAAAAAAAATATTTCCTATTAAGAAACATGTTCACTTTTCATATGTAATACCATGCGATAAATTGGGTGACATCATTCTCGTGGATCTAGCTCGTTCCATTCATGAAAAAATATATGTTGAGTAATACTTTTGTATTTGAACGCCAATAGTCGTTTATCTGCTGTAAGAATAACTTATTTCTCCGTCCATAACGCTTGGCGAGATTTTGGCGACAAATTTGGCGGAATGTTGCCAACTTGGCGACATTTTTAATTGTTGCCAAATTAACAAAAATCTCGCCAAATTGATAAAAATGACGCTAAATCAATGAAAATGACGACTAATTGAAGAAAATTCAATATCTTGGAAAGAATATAAGTATCTACTATAAGAGTAACATGTTTTTAAACTGTAAAAGTAGTAAATTCATTGCATTATTGGCGACATTTTTAATTGCTGCCAAATTAACAAAAATCTCGCCAAATTGATAAAAATGACGTTAAATCAATGAAAATGACTCATTGAAGAAAATTCAATATCTTGAAAAGAATATAAGTATCTACTATAAGAGTAACATTTTTTTAAACTGTAAAAGTAGTAAATTCATTGCATTATATAAGGAAAGTCATGTGTTGCCCACATCAGATTTTTTTTTCTAGCAGCAGTCTCCGAAAATGACTTGAAATGTTCAACGATCAACTTAACATATGGCAATTAGTCCCTCGTGAATTAAGACAACACGCCCCTTCGTGCAATTTTAGGCTAAACATATTCAATATTTTTAATCAACACAGTAATACAACACAACATAAGTCACAAGATTCAACGTACTGTAACAAATAATATACGTCAATGTGTAGGGATAAAGAATACAGAATAAGTATAGAAGATTCAAAATATTTACTTTCGGTGAGGAAAATGTTTCTTTTGATGACAATTTCGGAAGCGAAATGACATCCACTCCTCATCCAGGTTCAACAAATAGCAATGTGGGCGCCTTTCGATAACATGAAGTACAACTGTGTCACCCTCTAGCAGCCGATAAATTAGCGTTGTGACAAGTGATAACTTACCTATGGTACAATTAGTCCCAATTAGTCCCAATTCCAAAATAGTTATCAAAGAAGACAGAAAGGAGCAAGATCCAACAAAAGGTAAAGTCACCAAAATAGCCATTTTTCTGGATATAGAAGGCTTCAAAGAAGTCGCGATCATAGACCGACGTGCATTTTTGCATGATCTCTGCAGAAGAAAACACAAAACGGTGGTTAAAATTATAACAATGTTGAGCAATTGAAAATGTATTAAAAGTCCTTTTTTCATAACACGAAATTTTAAAACACGTTTAGTTTGACCAATATAAGAAAGACCACGCTAGCAAAAAATACTATATATGCCCCAAACTATTATAAATTTCTTAAGGATCTTTAAGATAATCTGCTGACGGGTTTTGTGGAAAAATGGTAAAATGGTAGTGTTTAGAAGTAAGTTTAGAGGAAGGTTTAGAAAATTTTTGAATAGCACGATCATCAATGCTGGGAGATAACGAAGGGGGTCCGGCGTAGCCTCGAAACAGCTGTATGTTGCATTATTATTTTATTTATGCATGAATACGTTGTTTAATCTTAAGACATTCCTTATCCTTTGCACAAAGTGTTTTTTTATTCATTGAATATTTTTCTAGCTTGATCAGAAGAATAGTCAGCAGAAGATTTTGGAATTTGAAGTGTAACGCTATTAGTAAGGGGCCAAATGGAATAAAAAGTGCATAAAAAAATTAAATTATAAAGTATAAAAAATCGTCTGCTATAATTATATATTAAAATATATCTAGAATAGTTGGCTGGCTATACATGCTCAGTTTGTTGTACCTTACACAGTTGTAGAGTTAATTAAGAAAATTTAGGATTTTGCTTTTATAAAATAAAAATGAATTTTATGTGACTAGCCGTTCCAGAGTTATAAGCTTGATTAATATTGGAACAAAATATTCCATAGTTATAAATTATTTGAACAAAATTCCAAGATTTTAGATTTTTCGCTCTATTTACAGGTCAAGTTTCCCTTTTCAAGTTTCTACCTTCAACAGTTTATCCATTCTCCATCAGCTCGATCATATAGACGTTCTACGTCTAAACAATCCGATTATATAAGCTCTCTGTATTTTTCCAGATTTTTGTGTAAAAAAATAGTTACAGGAATAAAGCCCATTCACGCGTAGATCCTATTTATTTTCCTCACTCATATTTGTTTATTTATAAATTACGGTGAACTACAAACACAAATCATAATGTATAGAAATTAGTTCTGAAAAGTTTAGAGCGTGCAAAATAAATCAAAATATATCAGAGACATGAATTCGAATTTTTGACCGAATCGAATCTCTTCACATATACGTCATAACGTTTTCGAATGAATTAAAACCAAATAATGATACATGTTTTCACCTACAGCGCTTTCAAATAATTTTAGCGTAATAGCACAACAAACAGCAATTCACGAGTTCGAATCTTCTGTTTGTACTAGAAACCCCAAAACTCTCACACGTTTCCACTCTCCTAGAGAACCTCAAAAGAAATGAAGGAAGTAAAAAAAAAAAAAAAAAACCGGTTGGAAGGATAAAAAAAAAAAAATCTCAAATCACTCTTACTCTCTTATGGGCCCCAAAACGCATCTTTTATAAATCTTTTGAAAATGTTTCCTAAAAAAAGGTCAGAGGAGCCTCACGAGGGGGCAGCGGGTCATAATTCAAAATGTGGGACGCCGAAGCATGCGGAAATAAGAAAGAAAGATGAACCGGTCATTTCTCCGGTATGACCCGGTCAGTGGAGTTGACCGGGGATGTTCGAAGAACTGGAGAAGTCAATTTGAAATAGAAAGCAAATGTAGCGAAATGTGCTTTTGTAAAACCAGAATTGAGATTATTGTGTTTATGTTTATGCTATTTGTCATCAGAGTTTTAGCTAGAAATGAAATCCAAGAAGGTCTGAAATGAAATTCAAGGGGACGTACGCTCAACAGTACTGAAGGCAGGGCTCATTATAAACTTTTTTTTTTCTTTGGGGGGGGGGGGATGCACTAAAATATTAAATTTCACGCTTTAGATGAATAACTCACAAAAAAATAGTTTAATTTATTATAATTAAATATGGTTCCTTTTTACTTTCCTTATATGCATAATGTATGAGGAAAGTATTGTGACGGGGTCGAAAATTCGAATTCGAGTTTTCGAAGGGAGAGCACGTTTCAAGCATCCCTGATCACGAATCAAACATTTTTGAAGTGATGTGTCTGTGTGTGTGTGTGTGTGTGTGTGTGTCAGTGAGTTTGTGGAGGCGATAACTGAACGAACGATTGGACCGATTCGAATGAAATTTGGTACAAAAATCACAATCCGTAGACACTGGAAGCCTATTGTTTTTATACGCATTCGAATGTTCAAAACCCCCCTAAATTTTCGAGTGAAATTTTGAAAAAATCGTCAAAAAATCAAAACCGCTAATAAAGTTACGCAAATAGACATTTCTTATGTAATTTGTCATTAGAAAACGATTGACATAAATTTTAGAACGCTAACATGAACCGTTCTCGAGATATAGCACATTTAAAAAAAAATTATCAAAAAGTTATATAAAATAAAAAAAAATATTTCCTATTGAGAAACATGTTCCCTTTTCATATGTAATATCATGCGATAAATTGGGTGACATCATTCTCGTGGATCTAGCTCGTTCCATTCATGAAAAAAGATACTTTGAGTAATACTTTTGTATTTGAACGCCAATACTCATTTATCTGCTGTAAGAATAACTTATTTCTCCGTCCATAACGCTTAGCGAGATTATGGCGACGAATTTGGTGGAATGTCGCCAACTTGGCGACATTTTTAATTGTTGCCAAATTAACAGAAATCTCGCCAAATTGATAAAAATGACGCTAAATCAATGAAAATAACGACTAATTGAAGAAAATTCAATATATTGGAAAGAATATAAGTATCTACTATAAGAATAACATTTTTTTTACTGTAAAAGTAGTAAATTCATTGCATTATATAAGGAAAGTTATGTGTTGCCCATATCAGATTTTTATTATTGTGAACCACTATTATTATGTGCTATTGAGTCAAAGTTTGTGCATTGCAAAATCTATTAATCATTAGCATATGTAACCTCTACTAGTCACAAAAAGTAATGGATACATAGGTCACAAAAAGTTATGGTGCAGAAACAACGTCAAGTTTAAGAACGTTCATACTACAGATTTTCATTGGATAGAAAAATACGTACTATACAAATATAAAATGTACCCGAATATGTATCCGCCAAATCTAAGATCTTTTTATTAAGGAACTGTGTAGGATAAACATGATAAATCTTAATCTTTCATTACGTGCGGTTAATCTCGGATTTTTATTTGTACAACTATGCGCCAGAAAATATGAATATTGTAATTATTTGCGCATTTTTAACAAAAACAGTAGAACAAATGTTACAGGACCAAGCGGATTACAAATTCAACTACACGTCTTTAAACAAATGTGTATAAATAATTTTTACATAAACTGAAAATTTTTTTTTTATTACAAATGTTGATGTCATGTGCATTGCAATTGTTTGGTCAACGACATTTTGGGGTGGATTTTTCACGAGTATAAATAAGTTCTTTTTCTTGATTAACATAGTCACCAGCCAATATTTTTGTTCGGTCGGCTAAAGAAATTTTAAAAATTAATCTTTTATAAAAATTATTTTTTCATATAGCCCCATTTTGATTTAAAAAAAAATATTTTGCCGTTGCTACAAAAAATAATTTTATATACCAAGGAATACGGAAACCTAAGTATTTTAAAAAGTCTCGTACAAAAGTAGACATCAATAAATCGTTTCTCGTTCATTTATGTTGCCAAACTGCTACTAGACTGTCTATCTATCTGTCAAATTATGCGCGTTTAATTACACTTGACCAATGAGAATTAATATACTTTTATACTTTTTGTTTCCTGACGGGTGAGATTTTCCTTATCGATAATGTTTGTACAGTGGGCCATCCTTGAAACAGGCCGATCTCGGACCTCTTGTCCGTTATCACACACGCATGGATCAGTCATTTTTAACACTTTACAACAAAGTTTAAAAGTGTTTATGACTTTGTTCATTCTGTCTGTCTGTTTGTCCGTTAGTACGATAACTGCCGTAAAAATGACTTAATCAAAATGAAATTTTAGTATGTTGTTCAGACGATCTGTAGGACCTATGGGAATATAAATGAATAATATCACCCAATTAGTTTTGGATTGAACCCGGGTTGAAAAAATGAAATACATTGAGCCCTATGGGACCTAATTTTTCAAACATTTTTTAAGCGGATTTAAAATTCACAAATTGCTTCGAAAATTTTAGGTAATATTCAAATTGTTCCATAAAATATATAAAAAAAAATTCAGCAAAATATATTTAGTAGTTTTTTAAATAAAAATTAAAATAATAATTACACCTCTTATATGAAACGATCACGTGACCATGATATGAAAGGATCACATGACCAACTTCAAAATGATATATGGCATCCATCTTGTTTCAAAATCGTGATTTTTTAAGTTCTTTTTAATTCATATTGAGTGCTGTATCCGTCCTAAAACTACTTTATTTTTGCTTAAATTCTGTGCATCAACACACTGAAACAACGCAAATACAATATATTTGAGATTAAATGATTATCCAAATTTGATTATTTCTACAACGAAGCCTATTTTTCACATATTCTACATATTTTGCTGTTTACATTTTACATGAGTTGTATTAGAATTGCTGTATTTCTTTAATACAAAATAAATTAGCCCATGGAGTCTGCATGGCTGATATAAATGAAATATTAATTGATTTTATAAAGAGAAGGACGATTTTTTTCGATGAAGTTTTAAGCATAGAGTTTAATTACTTGTAACTCCATGGTCTTAATTTTTAAATAAAATAAATTATTATAGTATTGTGATGAATGAAATGAATGGGAGAAAGTTATGAATGAAATGCTGTTTTTATAGAGAGATCCAGGCGTGTTATTTTTTCTATGACGTCATTTGAATTAATTTCAGTTGTTTTCGATGAAGTTTTCAAATATAATAAATTATCGTAGTATTATGATAGTTTTAAAAATATTACCGTGGAATGTATCGCATTTTAGACGATATTTAAACCAGGCAATTTATATTTCAATGCCGTCATTTGAATGAAGTTCATTTTTTTCAATGAAGGTTTATGTTTTCAAATATCACAATACTACATTAATTTATTATAAGTTTTAAAATATTACCGAGGAATGTATTGCATTTTAGACTTTTTTAAATAAAATTGCATTGAAGTTGGAAAGTGTTTCATAATCAATGCTTTAAGCATGATTGATCTTTCTTGTTGTTTCTTGGTAATGTCCAATTTGAAATTATGTCTCAAGTTTTTATTTCAAAATTAGTCAATTGGCCGATCGTTTCATACACAAATGTCCCAGTTTCAAGATGTCGAAGTAGCAATTCTCTCTGCTCTAAAGAGGCTGTTTACACCAGAGTTAGAAAGGAGTAAAACTCCTATGAATGAAACGTTTGAAAATGCCATAATGCTTTGAGAATTATATCTAGGTGTCGCTAGTGTTAGTAAAGTAGCTGTTATTGCTAGTTGACACAACAAAAAGGCGTAGTATTTATTGTATGTATTTTTGGTTATTTTTAAATTAAAGGTTCCCTTATGAGTATAATTGACCAGTATTTTTTCATAGTTGTAGGACAGAATACAGAATATATGGAGATAAAGATAAATTGAAAGATAAAATAACTTTGAATACGTAGGAATATTCTTTATTGTTTCAGTTCTACTTTGCATTGCGCTAATAATTTATTTTTACTAAATTGGCAGTTTATATAAATATTTTAGGCCTTTCGCCATAGAAAAGCATACAATGTAGGGCTACTTACCTTATCCCAGCGCCACCTAAATTATTGTCTCAAACGATATTGGTGTTTTCTTAATATGAGGTTTTAACTCCTTACTTTTACCTCCATGGCTTACACATTTATAAAACGATTTTATTTTAAAAAAATAACAAAACTTGAATTAATTAAAAAAAATTCAGTCAACAGCTCATTTTATAAAAGCTAAATTATCATTTGCTGTCGTTAAATTTGGTCTATTTTAAAAATGGCGCATGTAAACAAATATTTTGGATTGAAGGCTACGTTTTCGTTTTTTTACAAAGAAATTCTTATTCTGTAATTAAAAAACGCTATGAAAACTATAGAATTCGCATTTCTAAATGCAATGTAAGCAATATTATTAATAATAAAGGGGAAATGCCTCAAGCATTTGCTTTTAACCTGAAAAAGAACAACGAATGAATAGAAGGTAAGTATACATTTACGATTATTTCAAAAATAAATTTTCTCGTCTCAAAAGAAAATCAGCCGATTCAAAGAACAATTTCAGCTTATTTAAATATATCTAGTGAATGTAAACAAGATAATAAATAAAGATATAAATGTTAAAAGAGTTAAAAAGCATAAGATTCTCCGCCTTTAGTCTAGACATGTGGCTGAACGAGCGCAGAACACGCTGTAGAATTCTTTACGAAAATCATTTAGCTGGTGATAAATGGAAATATATTATAACAATAGATGAAGCATGTATCTATGTAACAAAAAATATCGTTAACTATCGAAGAGGAGAAAAATACCTACAAACTTGATTCTAAGAATCAAAAGAACGTTTCAGTAAATGATTCATGATTCCTTCTTGCTTTTCGTGCGACCGTAAATCAAAGTTAAGAAAAGTCGAAAAAATGTTAAAATCAATTCAACATATTACTAAGATAATGTCTTAACTCATTTATTTAAAGAAGAAATACCATCCTTTTATCCACAGAGTCTTAGTAGAACTTCATTAGGAATTAGGATAAAACTACCAGTCACACACAAAAGTCTGCCGCTAACTTTCTTGAAAAAAAAATGGCAAAAAGACACAGGTATTAAATCTATATCTTTTGCTCCCATTCTTTCAAAGTTCCCTGATGTGTCACCAATCAATCATTGTGCTTTTGGGTTGTTTAAAAGAAAATTTTCTAAATACAGATCCAAATCAATGGCTGGATTATGGAAAACTGTGAAAGCGAAGTGGAATAAAATATCACTCATAACTTTAAGAGTAGCACTCTTATCTTGGAAAATAAAATGCGGAATGATAGTCCAGAAAAAGGGCCATCAGATAGAATGTTTAAAAGATAAATATTGTTACTTCAAACCTTAATTATATTGTTTTAAATTTGTTCTAAAGATGTATAAACAGTAGCTGTAAAGAAGATGTTTATAGAAGCCATATTTTTCACATTAGCTTCCGTCAACAAGTATTGTGGTTATTGTTTGTTATCGGTAGACAGTAATTGTATAGCAGAGGTCGAAATCTGTCAAATAACTGGGAAATGTTTGTAGCTTTAAAACTTTCCACCATATTAAGTCTGTCCTGAAATGTAAATCGCATAAGCGAAAACTGCAAATTTAATTACCTTATCATTTACCAGCTTCATGCAATCCACCAAAGAGCGACAGGCGAGGAGGGAAATGCCTATATTATGTTCGATATATCCGACGTTATGAAATCTTCCTAAATTTATTTAGAATACTACAGGAAATTTTGCAGTTTGTAAATCGCATTTCAAGGTAAAGTTTCTTTCTCGCTGGATTTATCACTTCAGCTTCTTAATTTTCGACAGATTTGTGAAATACACGCCGACGGTAGCCAAATATGGCAGCAGATGTTTCAGAACTCACTTCTATTTATTTAATTTTTAAACTACCCTTGTTTCATCGGATTCTCCTTTCACTCTAGAAGCAGTCAGAAATAGGGGTTGATTGTGGTTGCAGTTTTAACATGAATTTCAAACGCTTGTATTTACCGCGTATTGAAAATTTTATGAATACCCCCTTTCCTCAAAATATACGATTTGGCGAGCCACGATCCTGTTGTTCTGTCAGATTTGACCATAGGTGGAAAATAAATTGAAGACACTGGTATGTTCCATGACAACGAGCACATAACTGCAAAACCGGCCAATGGATGTTGTTATCTGCAACAACCAGAGCAAAGTTCTATCCGTTATCAAAATTGTGTCAATATACAACAAAACAAATTTTTACCTTGCGTGTCCTCTTCCAAAACATAGCTGTTACTTGTGATCAGTCTTTAACTGTGGCACATTTGACAGTAGTTAACATAATTAAGGTACCGGGACGAGAATGGCATAATAGATCAATAGATCATTTCAACGTTTAAATTAACTTAACCATCCAGGGAGAACGCTAGAAAATAAAAACGTTGGGATTTTCTTGGTAAGTCATTGTCTTCTGCCTGTTGCAATGTTACTTTAATTGAAGATTCGATTCTTGCACTGTTACCCTTAAAGAAAATTCCATGTGCCCAGCATGGCTTTTTTTCAAAATACTATAGCATTTTTTATAGATTAAAGTAAAAGTTACCTGGTAGCGGGTTGTATAGGTAAACACTGTCTGCCCATATTTCTTTTTTCTTCGTCACTGACATAGACGATGTTAAACAGCGTTTGAAAACCTGTGGTCTGAAGACTCGGCCTAAAAATCACGTCATACGTTTCAGTTATATCACAGCGTCGTCATAATCGGCCGGCAAGAACTGCGAGAAATCTACAATCCAACAGTTCAAACGATTTGCAAGCAAGTCCCCCCCTCCCCCCATACATCATTTTGGCCTTTCAAGCTCGGACTATTCAACTGTACATACTTGGACTATTCAACTGTCTAAACTGTACGTGTATGGCCGCCTAAACTGCTCATCAGCATGAAGGACCTCGATCGTGCACTAGTCTCGTTGTAATCTGTCCAAGGATGCTGTTATCTCTAATGGGAACGTGATTCTAACTGTAAGAACGCCCCCTATAGGTGAGTTCTGAGAGTATGAGTAATCGTTTAGTTTCCTACAAGATGAATTGATATGTTTATATGCAGTGTTAAAAATTATTAAATTTGACTATTTTCCCTAATTGCATTTTTAAAGAAAATTATCTTGATGCATAAGCATTGACTTAAGCAGCTCGTACGTATTCCAGGATGAATATTCATTAAATTAAAAGAATTCATAACATTCCTAAGTGTATTTTTTTTTTTTTCATTAGAGCATAAAGTTCCTCTATAAAATTTATTTAGCCTTCATTCGAGTTAAGGACTACATGTTTCTCTCAGCATGAAAAAAGTCGAGGAATATCAACTGGAAGCAAATAAATGCATTTCCCAAGAATATAAATTTCGTTGCTGGATTTAAGGATACAGTTTCTTAAAATTAAAATGCAGTTCATTACTTTCACTAGAGGATATACCCGTCGTTACAGAATATGTGCAAATTAGTATTTTTATAAATGATATTGTTTTTCATAAAATTCTATCAAACAATTTAATTTAATTCATCTAAAACGAAGCATGAGAATTTTTGTTCTCGCTTTACAAAATCTTTACGGACAGATCTTCACAGGCAGATTATATCTTTACAGAAGTTCTTGAAGTTTTGTCAACATACGTCAATGCTAAACCGCTAAAATTGTTAAAGTTGTAATTGATAACAGGTTAAAGATACTTGTACCATTTTTATCCTGTTTCAATAATCAATTAAACACAGAAAATACATAATTTTGAAGTATATTTGCTAAAATAAAACAGATGACTTAAGAAATTGAAAATATCAATTTCCGTAATCGTATATCCCAAAATTGTAACTGATACAACCCCTAATTGAAAATATAATACTTATTTTCATATCCATTTCTTTATTATTTAAATCGTATAAATAAAATTAAAATTGCCTACCGAATTAACACGTTTGATTTAATTCCGTTGCTAAACAACATGATATTATTATTTTTTTCTTTTGTGTTCTTTTTCCCAAATAAAGTTTCGGAAAATAAACGCCTTAATAATACTATTTCTATGGAAGGCTCAATGTTGCACTTTTTATTGATATTTCGATAATCCCCTGGTACTATAAATTCAAAATATGGGCGGGGTTATCCACAGCGCAATGGAGAATAATCATACCACATTTCCCGTATTTGGTGCAATTTCGCGTATGATTAACATTTATTTTCTACATTCCCGTACGCCACTGTTGTGTAGGGAAGGATATTTTAATTTTCCTTTTTTATAATTTATTTATTCCATAATATTTAAGAATGCTGAATGCATTCATTATTTTAACAGAATATTTACGAACATTGGAATCATCCCTGGCCTGCAACTAGTGACTAACTATCTTCATTCGTACATAATATTTTTGAAGTTGTTTCACAGTGCTCTACAGTCGACACCGTCGATAACAACAAGTATTTGATTTGATTTGATTGACTGCTGATTTTCAATCATCTCATATGTATCCCTCAATATTAATTTCTTCTACCTCCATTATTTAAAATTGCTCTTCAGTTGTCGATTTGGATTTCTTTAAAGGTCTTAATGTCAATGAAACTTCCACTGATCTAGTTAATGATTTGTCAGTGGCACCCTTTTTCTCCGAGCTATGGCATGACCATGTCTAATTTTTGTTTCTTTTTTCGCTTTTTCTGCACATGAAGTTCACATGCACTGCATTTTATTTATTTTTTTCTTCTTTGCTTCTCATGATCATATTTCCTTAATTTTCTATTTTTATCCTATTTTGCTTACTTTTCGTCGCACTAGGTAGCGCTACTGCATTAGGTTTTGTCCTTGAGCCATTTTCTGTTTCACCGACTTAGTCTGAGTGCTCATTTTTGCGTTCAGATCCAGACTTGTTTCACTGAAAGAAAAAAATTGAATTGTTTACAAAATATACATATACTTTTCTATCTTTGCATGTTCTGCATTTTACGTTGTGATCGAGTACTGATTACTTATTTACTTAATATGTATACCATTTGTGTTTTAAATAAATTCAAACGGCTCAATTTTACTTCTGGAATAGTGACATTTTACGCCGATTTTAAAATGACTTCAGATTCTGTTCTTCTCGTATGACGGAGAGGAAGATTTCGAAAATTGCTTGCAGTGCAGATCAATAAATAATTCCTTGCCTATTTAAACCTGCAAGATATCACAATATGTTTTTTTTTTCGAAAAATTATCTCTAACTAACCATATACATAATTCTTACACAACTCATAGTTGAGAAGCATAAAATAGTCTCCATTTTAAATCAGAAAACGAGAAAGTTGTCCAACATCCGGGAATTTTCAAAGTTATTGCATTCCTAAGCTCTCTTTATGCTCTTATAGTAGCCATTTAAGATTCGGAAAGCCGTTACTCCAAGTTTGTCCCTATTCTTAAATAAATGAGCTTGCTCCTACCAAGGTTATTTAAAATCTCCAGAGGAATTTAAACCTGTGATGCATGTGAGACGTCGATTAAAGGAGCAACCTATTTCATTTACATTTAGTGCATTTTGGAATTAAATTGACATCCTTTGAGCCTCCCGAGTGCATTTATTTTTATTTATATTCTAAAAAGTAAGAAATGCACGTGTTTAAAATGCAGAATTTTCCTCTAGAGTGAAAAATATACTGTTAACCTTTTGCTTACGGGGGGGACAGTGTCAACCCCAAACGAAGAACCTCCCAAAAAGACAGGTATTTGACATACCCTATCCTAAACAGTTCCATCCCCCTTTGCAGGCAATGGCGTCCATGGACGCCAATGTCTGCAAAGGGGTATCGAACTGTTTGGGATAGGGTACGTCAAATACCTGTCTTTTTGGGAACTTCTTCGTTAGGTAATGACGCTGTCCCACCCGTAAGCAAAAGATTAAAAGCTGAGTTTTCTTTTTTATTATATATAAAACAGAATATCCATCACATTTTCAGTTTCTAGGAATAGAGTTGTTGAAATATCAATAAAAATCGGAAAATTAAATTTTTCACAGAAATAGCATTATATAAACGATGATTTTCAGAAACTTTATTGAAAGAAAATTATATCATGTAGCTTAGCAATAAAATCAAATGTGTTTACTGGTCAGACAATTTTTGTTTTATTTATAAATAAAATAAAAATACACACTATTTAAATAATGAAAAAATAAATATAAAAATAAATTTTATATTCTATTTTCGATTGGATTCTATCAGTTACTGCATTGGGATATAGTATTACTGGAATATTTGATATTTTTAGTTAATACTTTCAGTCATCTTTTTTTTACCTTTCTTTATAGAGATTTTTAAAACTTATACATATTTTTATTATTTTCAAGCCTTGTGCATCGCTGAATAAATAATTATCAGCCATTTTTACTTTCCTAATCATAGTAATGTAAGGAAAAAAAGTTGTGATGCGGTTAAGCACAAGACTCTCATAATTTAACGGGTTTAAACGTCTTGAGTTTTCATGAATACAAATCAACCATTTTTCAATTATGCCTGTGTGTCTGTTTATCGGTACGATATTATTCGAGCAAATTAATAAAACCGAATAACATTTGGTATGATTATTTCAATTGGTGAACGCTAGAAGTTTATTGATTTTGGAATAAACGGACCAAGGAGAGGCCTTCGTTTTTGGAATAATTTTTTAAAAGTAGATAAACTTTATAAAAACCTAATTACGTATACAAATGCTACGAAAATAGGTATTGTATACGGGATTTTTCATGTGAAAACGAATGTTATCTTTTACAAGGCACTAACGTGTTGTTGTTGAGACCCAGACCGTCCGACCTACCAGAAAGGTGCAAGGTAACTGTATGGACGGCCGGGAAGTGCCACCCAATTTAGACCGGAACCCAGTGGGGGAGGCATCCACAGGGACCGTACCCTCCTTCCCCTACCACCAACCTCTCGGAAGGACTTACGGACCCACATGTTTAACGTGATCGTACTCCGCATGAACACGGCGGCATTTGTGGTAGCGTGCAAATCTAGCGCGCAAACCACGGGGATACCGCACCCGAGATGGCCAACAGCACGCGGTGTTCCGAAGTGGTCACCCACCAAGTACTAACCGCGCCCGATGCTGCTTGAAGGCACTAACGTGTGTCATTCTCCAGATATTACATGTTTTTCATTGAAAAAAAAAAATTCACAAAATAAATAAACTCGTTATTATCAAACGAGTGAATGCTTTGTTATAAACAATTTTAATCCGAAAAGAAAGAACACTATTATTTAGAAATTATTACGATCCGTTCTCAAAGTGTAAAAATTTGTATTTGCGTTCCAAATGCGGATCGCTATATTTCTCAAACAAATGGCACAAATCGAATATAATTTTGTATGGCTTTTTTTTTCAATCGATGAATGCCTGATACCTTTTGATTTGGGGCGAGTTTAAAGTAAGAAAACACTTTTTACTTTTCGAAAAAAAAAATTATAAAAGTATGATTATGTTCAAATTTGTCGCTAATATAGCCATTTCATTTAACATTTGTTATTTAGATGCGAATAACATAATTTGCAGAACGCTAAAAAATACCTTTCTTGAGATATTGCATGTTCCTGGTCTACATTGAAGAAAATCCCAACTTTAAATATTCTCGCTATTCTCCAATGACTGTATTCCGTGAAAGTAGTTTTAACCAAAAATAACTGGGTCCTATTGTTTAGTGGTTATCAAGGGGCGTTTGTGAGATATTCGAAACATTGTTTTGCCACAAGGAGCAAGATATCTCTGGAAATAATAAAACGAATTGCATAAAAATATTTTACGCATGTTTTAATCGTTAACAACAATAAATCCTATTGATTTTGTTTAGCACGATCTAGTAATAAAAAATCTCTAATTTAGATTATTACTTTTCCACAAAATTTAAAAATATTAATTTGTAAGGAAAGTCACCCGTCGGTTATATCAGATCTCATTCGAGAAATTCTGTATAACCAATTCTATGGGTAATCCTTACAACTAACTCAGGGTCAAAAACTATCGACCAATCCTATGGGAAAATTCTTACAGCTAACTCATGGTCAAAAACCATCGAACCCATTCATTGTGAATCTGGGAACGAGGAAGTTGTCGTAACATCTGAGAATTTGAAAGTTATTTAATTCTTAAGCTCTCTTTATATTCTTACGGTGGCCATTACAGACTCAAAGCGCCGTTACTTCAAGTTTGTTCCTACTGGTTAAATAAATGATCTTGCTCCTACCAAGGTTATTTGAAATCTCTCCGGGAGGATTTAAATCCGTGACGCAATTGAGATTTTGAATGAGAGAACAACATGTTTAATTTATATTTCGTATGTTCTGAATGAATTCGCAGGAGGAAAAGGCATGTAAATATCCTTAAAGCCTTTATTTCATTTATTTTCTAAAATGTTAAAGAGGTATATTATTAAATCTCAACGGTTTTCGTCATAGAAGTCATATAACTATTAAAATGGGAGATTTTTCTTTGTAGTATGTCATATAAGTATTCGAAATGGTGATTTTAGTTCATAGCAAATAATGTAACTATTAGAAATAAAGATTTTCCTTCATAAAGTAATATAATTATTGAAAATCGATATATTCCTTCATAGCAAGTAATATAACTATTAGAAAATTGAGATTTTAATCATAGCAACTATTAACAAGAAAGATCAATCATGCATAAAGCGTTGATTATGAAACACTTTCCAACTTCAATGTAATTTTATTTAAACATCTCTAAAATGTGATACATTCCTCGGTAATATTTTTAAAATTATCCCAATACTACATTAATTTATTATATTTGAAGACTTAAAACTTCGTCGAAAAAAATGAACTTTATTCAAATGACGGCATTGAAATATAAATTGCCTGGTTTAAACATCTCTAAAATGCCATACATTCCTCGGTAATATTTTAAAATTATCATAATACTACAATAATTTATTATATTTGAAAACTGCATCAAAAACAAATGAACTTTATTCAAATGACGTCATCGAAATATAAATCGCCTCTCCATAAAAGCAGCATTTCATTCATAAACTTTTTCCATTCCTTTCATTCATCACAATACTATAATAATTTATTTTATTTAAGAACTTAAAACCATGGAGGTACAAATCATTTAACTCTATGTTTAAAACTTCATCGAAAAAAATCGTCTTCTTCTTTGTGTAAAATCAATGAATGTTTCATTCATATCGGCTATATTGCATACTCCATGAGCTAAATAATTCTGCGTTAAAGAAATGCAGCAATTCCTATACAACTCATTCTACATCTTTTGGTGTTTACATTCTCCATAAGTGAAAATTAGGCTTCGTTGTAGAAATAATCAAAGTTTGGTGATCATTTAAACTCAAATATATTGTAATTGCGTTGTTTCAGTATGTAGATGCACAGATTTTAAGCAAAAATAAAGCGGTTTTAAGACGGATACAGCATTAAATATGAATTGAAAAGATCTTTAAAAATCACGATTTTGACACAAGATGGATGCCATATTTTATTTTGAAGTGTGTCACGTGATCTCTTCATATAATGGTCACGTAATCTCTTCATATAAAGGGTGTAATTATTATGTTAATTTTTATTTAAAAAACTACTGAATATATTTTGCTGAAATTGTTTTTATATATTTTATGGGATAATTTGAATATTTCCTAAAACTTTCTAAGCAATTTGCGAATTTTAAATTCGCTTAAAAAATGTTTGAAGAATTAGGCCCCATAGAGTTCAATGTATTTCATTTTTTAAACCCGGGTTCAATCCAAAATTAATTGGGTGATATTATTAATTTATATTCCCATAGGTCCCACAGACCGTCTGAACAGCATACTAAAATTCAATCCAAAATTAATTGGGTGATATTATTAATTTATATTCCCATAGGTCCCACAGACCGTCTGAACAGCATACTAAAATTTCATTTTGATAAAGTCATTTTTACGGCAGTTATCGTGCTAACGGACAGACAGACAGACAGAATGAACAAAGTCATAAACTCTTTTCAACTATGTTATAAAGTGTTAAAAATGGAGATTTTTCTTTATAGCAAGTTATATAAATAGTATCAGAAATGGAGATTTTCTTTCATACCAAATAATGTAACTATTATGAAAAAGGAGATTTTTCTTCACAGCAAATAATATAACTATTAGAAATAGAGATTTTGCTTTATAGCAAGTGCTATAGTGAATATGACATTTTGAGTAATTTATATTAATATACTTTCATTTTAAAATATTTTAAAATGAAAGTATATTAATATAAATTACTCAAAATGTCATATTCACTATGACAGCAAGTGTATTGGAAATTGAGATTTTCCTTCATTAGAAACAATATAATTATTGAAAATTGAGGTTTTCCTTCATGGCAAGTAACATAACTATCAGAAATTTAAATTTTCCTTCATAGCAAGTCATACAATTATTAATTTTACCTTTATAACACGTATTAAATTTTTCTTTATAACACTTCATATAAAAATTAGAAATTAAGATTTTTTTTCATAGTAAATAATGACGGAGCCCGAATTTTAAATTTTGACCTGTGTACTGAGATAGCTAAGGTCAAAGGTCAGGCAATGTTGAGTCTATGGAGAAAAATGAATTTAAAATTAACTGGAATGTGACTCAAGTCGATTTTTTCATACCAGAATCCATTTTTACGCAATCTGTAATATTTTTTTTCAAATTTGACAAAAGTTTTTTTGAAAAATCTCTATCGACAGTCCAAATTATCCCAATTATAGCATGTCACCCTTCTTTTAACCTTTTTCTTACGGGTGGGACAGCGTCCCTTTGCAGACATTGGCGTCCATTGGACGCCAATGTCTGCAAAGGGGTATCGAACTGTTTGGGATAGGGTATGTCAAATGCCTGTATTTTTGAGAGGCTCTTCGCTTGGGAAGGACGCTGTCCCACCCGTAAGAAAAAGGTTGAAGGACTTGAAAAGAATTTTTCGATTGATACCAAGTTTGACAATGTCTGGGATTAATAACGTGACAAGCACAAAAATTGCATCGCGACTATTTTTTCACTGCAATCATTGAGTCATAAATAACTCCTTTGATGCATGATTATGTCAAATTTTGTTCTATGCTCACATGTTCAGGAAATATAAAATTTCGAATAAATTTAGAAATTTTTGTTCGAAAAATAAAAAAATGTCTGTCTACATCTAGAGTTTTTGTTAACAAAACCGAATATAAAGTTAAGTTTCGTGAAAATCCGTTAATATTTGTAGCAGCTATCTTGTACACAAGGAATCGACCACAGACAGACATTACTCCAGAAATAGTCGAAACCTTTTCAATAGGTCCTAAAACATACGTTTTGCATCAAAATCTCGAAATCGATTTTCTCAATGTAATGTATGGGAAAATAAAAATCCGAGCGCGAATCAAATTTGTTTTTTCATATAACTTGTGTAATTGTGTAAATTACTAGACAGACCGTCTTGTTCATTAGTTATTTAATGTTTACAATTTTGAAATAAATATTTTTACTACTTCCATTAAATAAACCTCCCAGCTATTAAACATTTAGTTAAATATCGTACTTCGCTTCAGTTTTGGGTCGTGAGAGACAACCTAGTTTTTCATTACTACAAACTAAATTATCGTAAACTTCGGATATAGTCCAGAATATATTTTACACATATACAAAGCCAGTAAAAAAAAAACCTGTATGAAAAAACTGTGATGGGGGCCTCACGTGACTTTTCCTGCTAACTCAAATTCATTTTTTCTTTCATAATCAATTAAATTGAGTTTAATTTAACAAAATGGCACATATGCTTATTTGAAATATCACCCAGTGTTTAGTTTTAATTCAATTTTCGTTTTCTTTTGGCGCCCTCTCGATTTTTGAAATGGCGATGTGTCAAAGATGACAAACTAAAAAAATCTGATGTGGGAACCACATGAAAAAAGGCAAGTTCTCTTTTTCTGAATTGTATCATAATCAGCACCATGTCTCACAAATGACCTTCCTACCCAATCTTCAGAAATTTCAGCGAATCATTTTTGAGCTAAAGGAATTACATACAGATAGACGCACAAACACTTAAGCAGATTAACACATATACACACATACAGATGTCGTCCCTAAAATTAGTTATTTCGTGTACACGATTGCACGAAACGTATATATCCGTTAAAAATTCGAATTCCAATTTTCGACCCTAGTATTCTAATACTTTTCATATACATTACTATGCATTACAGGGAAAATAATAAACCCAATGAGGAAAGGCACATATATTTAAAAATTTCAAACTAAAACTATATATAAACATACAAAAGTATAGAGGCTGCATTAAAATAAATTATAGCATAATTCTGAAGCAAATAAAAAACAAAAATAGATCAATAATTGCAGTGCAAACATTATTGAAAAATAGTTTATTCTAATTACGATGCTTAGAACTTGTAAGTCCACGATAATCCACGAATAGAATTTAATAGAGACAAAAGTATAAAGCTTAATATGACAGTTATTCGTCAAAAGGAATTTTTTCCCTTCAAAGTCAAGTATATTTAAGATTACAAGAGATAAGGATGGATAAAACGTATGAAGAAAAAGTCTATAATTTTTTTCTTATACTAGGACTTGAAGAAATGTTTAGGATCATACGTTATCACATATTTTCCTTTGTACTGGTACGTTTAATAGTGATACTTACTGAGAAATTCCAGAGCACTTTTTTTTCATCAAACTACTGAAGATCAATTTGGAGCCTAACTTTAGTTCCAGGATGGCACCGTATCGTCGTTAAAGGTGATAAAGGGCCATCCAACAAATGGCAAATTGCGGGACACTTTTAATGGAATGATGTCTTCAGGACGTTTTCGAAACAGACAGGAAATAAAGTGAAACATTTTGAGAAGTCACTTCATAAATAGAACAAAAGCTAATCGTCTCAGTAGCTCAATGATAGTGCATTATCTGACCAGCCGGAGATAATTGATTGAATTATGCGGTGAAACAATAGATATTTTCACATCATTAAATTTTAAAATAAAATAATAATAATTATTATTATTATCTTTGTTAGTAGCCGCATAAAATGTCGATTAAAACTATCAATCGGTTTCGGAGAAAGCAGCCTCCTTCTTCCTGTTATAACTGAGTATTATTAGTTGATAAAGTAGCTCATGTATTTTTTTTAAACTGATTGTGCTGCTATATTTTTTGTAGTTTTTTTTTTATAAACTGTTATTTTTTTCAATATAGATAGTTAATTTAGTTGATGAAGTTAGATCATATAACTTCCAAAAGCGGTTGTTTCCTTCATTCTTGTTATTATATATATATATATAATAACAATTGTTACTATATATATATATATATATATATAATAACAAGAATGAAATTTTGCAAGAATTTTTGAGTATTTTTTCAAAAGTTAGTCGTTGAAGTTCCTCATGAGTTGCAATAGATTGCGAGGCAAAAAACTAACGTTTTGAATCTGCATTAACAGCAGACAATGAACCTCTGAAGCAAAAGCTATACCTCCATTTATTTTGAACGTAGAGTAATATTTATGACAGGTGCTTGTGGTACTAATGAAATTACTTTGTAGAATGAAACTAACTTCCGGAAACCATCAAACTGTTGATATAGTCTATATATGTAGATGGTTGCTCTATGTTTGTATATTATGGAAATAAATTTTAAGATAACATAACTTTATTTATGAGCAATGAATAAAGACTTAAAATGTTTTAAGTAAATATGACATACATGATAACCTGTACTGTTTTAGAAACGAAAGATTTGTGGCACAAAAGCGCAAGATAAGTAGCCTACATTAAAAATGACGTTCCAAGAAGTGATGCATTTACCTACGTGACCTTAAAAATCATTTATATTACTTTCCTGAAGTATAGATAATATTTAAAGAGAAAGTATTATAATGGAGTCAAAAGTATGATTATTGAATATGAATCAATTTTGCAGACCAAAACCAAAGCATGGGAAAAATTCGATTGTTTCAATTATCGATTTAAATGGTTCCAAATATTTTCTTTCCAACAATGTATCACATTAGTCAATGCTCAAACTACAAATTGAAATATTTCTTTTGTGTCCTTCCACGTGCCACCCTCAGAGTCTAGGGATATTTTTGCTGATTTTCTCAGGAGAAATATTTTTACTGTTTATATTCCGTTTCCCCCTACAATTATTGAGCACGGCCACTTTGAATTTTGTACAATGTATTCAAACCATTTCTCTGCATATTTCAACTCAAGATTTCGAAAGTAAGTTGTTTACATTTTTTAAAATAAAAATAAATGTTGTAAAATTTTGATTAAAAGCTGTGATCGTTGTGAAAAAAATTTCTTGATTTTTAAATTTTCTGAAATAAATAAAAAACGAATTGTATGAGGAGAGACAATAGCTTTTAGCTTTCAAAAACTTGATTTTTAATTTTAATTGAAAAATGTATTGCGCTTCTAGGATTAATTTAAAGCAAACAGTATGAAAATGGGATCCGAATAAAACATACATTGGTAAAAAGTGCATTGTATACATTGGAATATCCTCCAGTTTGCCGTTTATTACAATCATTTTTTCTCCCTTTCCAATTTCTAACACCTTACAACATAGTTGAAAAGTGTTTATGACTTTGTTCATTCTGTCTGTCCGTTCGCACGCTAACTGCCGTAAAAATGACTTTATCAAAATGAAATTTTAGTATGTTGTTCAGACGGTCTGTGGAACATATGGGAATGTAAATTAATAATATAACCCAATTAGTTTTGGAGTGAACCCGGGTTGAAAAAATACAATACAGTGAAACCTATGGGACCTAATTTTTCAAACATTTTTTAAGCAACGTTAAAATTCAGAAATTGCTTTGAAAATTTTTGGGAAATATTCAAATTATCCCATAAAATATATAAAAGAAATTTCAGCAAAATATGCTCGGTAGTTTTTTAAATAAAAATTTCAATAATAATTACACCCATATAATATGAAGAGATCACGTGATCCACTTCAAAATAAAATATGACATCCATCTTTTTTTTCTCAGAGTAAAAATCGTGAGTTTTAAAGTTTTTTTAAATTTATATTTGGTGTTGCATCCGTCCTAAAACCGCTTTACTTTTGCGTATTTTCTGTGCATCTATATTCTGCGCCAATAGAATTACAATATTTTTGAGTTTAAATGATCATCAAACTTTGATTATTTCTACAAAGAAACCTAATTTTAATAGATGCAGAATGTAAACAAGTGATTGTAAGGTGAGTTGCATAAGAATTTCTGAAATTTCTTTACGCAAAATTATTTAAGTTTGGAGTCTGGAATAAAAGTGTATGAATGAAATATTCACTGCTTTTACAGAGAGCCAGACAATTTGTACTTCGATGACGTATTTTGAATAAAGTTCATTTTTTTTTTCAAATATAATAAATTATTGTAGTACTGTGTGTGAGACAAGCGGATACAGTTTTATGTTGAATATTTATGATTATCTGTAATGTCAGACAATAGCATCAGTCTGAATGACGCCAGTTTAACAGCTGCCTTGGCCCGAGAGATCAATAAGCCATAAAAAGAGGAGGTTGAAGTGGAGCCACGAGATTGGTTAAAAATGTTAACCAATATTCAAGATATCTGGTCGCATTGCCCTAAGATCGACCAATAGTAGACAAATGGACGTGTCAGACCTCAGGCAAAAGAGGCAGCAACCGAAAGGTTCTGGAGATGATATACACGACTTCTACACGAGATTCAATAGTTCTCCATAGAGTATTCCACAGAAATGTCCTGATACACACTTCGATGATTTAGACGATAGAGTTTGCAACGAAATGTCCTGATATACAGAACTTCAACGGCAGATGCCAAATCGACTGCAGTACGAGTACTACACCGTGAGTTAGTACCAGTACGATATATACTGATGTTAGAGTTCCAGAACCAAAAGAGGTGGTGTGTCAACGTCTAAAGACAACCATCAGGCATGTGCGAGTCAAGTATTATAGAAGGTCATAAATGCAATTTAGGCATTTTTTACTTACCTGGTCTCACATGTCCTATCTCCTCCGCAAAATAATATGTTATAATTGTTGTAATCAATTTAATTATTAACCAAATGTTCTTAATAAGCGATTTTATTTTAAAGTTAAAATGGTGCAGTTAATTGTGGTAGTATGTTAATGTATTCTTTTACAGGAACTCGCACTAAAGATAAATATGGTGGGTTTTAATAGCGGTACAACGCAGTGTGTTTCATGAAGTACGATATTACGGCCATGTTAATTATGAATAATTTAATAAGTATAAAAGCCAACATAAAGTTCCTCTTTTTTGTACACACTGTGATGATTTAAAATGCACCTGTCCCCCGATTTACGCGGAAGATAGGTTCTGCGCAAAACCGTGTAAATTGAAATCTTGGATTTTGCTAAGTAAAATCGTGTGAAACGAAAATAACCCCAAAATGTGCATGATTCAGTCATTTATTTAAGTAAAACAAAAGTAAGACATCTTAGAAAACTTAAAATTATGCTTAGTTTATAAAACAACAAACATATGAATGTAGTAATATAACATATTTAATTTATTTTACATTACGAACAAAAAAACAAAAAGACCCTTAAAAATTAATTATAAGTTTAATCACTGTCATCACTTTCATGTACTATCAGTCTTTTCTTTCTGGTAGGCATGATGTCACTTTCATCACTTGAGCTTTCTTGATGCGATTCTGGCTCAATGGTTGACGAATAAGGCAAGATCTCGGGTTGACAAGACTTTGTCATTCCCCTAAATGTATATATTTTACAACACCGGGAATGCCCTGTAGTTTTCATCAGTGTTACTAAAGGAATAAAATTCAAAAATGCCATCAAATCTTTGTACAGGCGTATATGGAGCGGAATATACATTTTTATCAATTTTTTGAAATCTGTTAATTTATAAACCGTGTAAAAGCGAAATCGTGTAAAGCAAGTGCCGTGTAAATCGGGGGATAAGTGTATATAAGCGCTGAATGTATCGCATTTTAGAGATAGTTAAATAAAATTGCATTTTATTTGGAAAGTGTTTCATAATCAATGCTTTATGCATGATTAATACTTCTTGTTTTGTCTGTCCGCATTATTACAGAAAAAAAATATCCTATTTGCTTATGAATGAATGCTTGAATATATGTTGAATACATAAATATGCATTTCCAAACCTGAAAGTTTCAAATTAGAAAAAAAAAAAATTAGTCTGAAACTTGATTCCATAGCTGTAAAACTACTTTACACATATCTAACCATTTGAAAGTTACAATCCCCGCTTCTTTTGCATAAATTTCTTCCTTTTAAAAAATCTTTTATTGAAATCGTCATGACCGGCGGTCGTCTGTCTGTCTGTTTCAATTATTTTGATGGCATTTTTAACATACGTTTTCACGTCCTAAATGTCTGAAATTTGGTGCACAGCTTAGTCCAGTGGAACATTTAAACCTATTAAAATTTGGCGGATTCTTGAAAAATGAAACCAGCATTTTTCCGCGAAATGGTCCGCAGAAAATTTTCCATTTGCTTCTTTAAAAATATATAATCCTATTGTTGTAAGATAGTTAAAAATGAGTCCAGTATGCAGTTTCGTTTCTATTATATACATGTGTGTGTGTGTGTGTGTGTGTGTGTACCGAGCTATGAATAAAATATTTAACCCTAAAACAAAGTTTTTATATTTACGAGTTTTTTTTTTTACTGACTTTTTTCTGAAGACGCTGGGTAGAGTAAATCTAAAAAGAAAATGTTAAGTGGATGAAACAGAAGTGGAAGTATGCAACGGAAGTGACATTATTGTTACGAATACTCAATAGAAAACCGAAAACCATTGTAATTTGAAACTTTGGGTCATTTGACCTCGGCAACAAAGTATGGATTTTTCCAGAACTGCATTATGCTGTAACATGCAAATGTAATTCGCATTTAGATATGTTTAAATGTCCATTGATACCTTTGATAGAGTTTGACACACGAAAACGCTAAGACTTTATTTATTTATTTATATAAATGTTTTTACATACTTAATTGTGTAAATATTTTTTTTATAGTTCTTTTATTTTATCTAACCATGGCCATGTTGCCAATTTATGGCATTAATATGAATATCTCTGTAGGGATCTTCTCTTTCATATCTCCTCAGTATACCTAGAAAGAGATAATCGTCATCACGGATAATTCTTTTGAGTTTTAGAAAAATCGAAACATGAGAAATCTCATTTTTGTGTATTTTTTCTATAATATCAAAATTTGTTGATCTGCAGCGAAAGTTATGCGTTGGACATATCACAGTTTTTTATTATTTCTATCAAATGCAAAATATTGTTATACAGTAACAAAATAGATGTCTTACAGATTATAAGATTGAGAAAAATCCAGAAAGTCACACCCATACAAGGGAAATTAAATGTTTAAAATTTTGATCTCCAATGAACATTTCAATATTCATTTTATAAAGAAAAAAATCTGATGTGGGTAGTACACGACTTTTCTTATATAAAGCAATGAATTTAATTCTTTCACAGTGAAAAAATGATTTATACGATTGTAAAAAACTTTGCCCCAACCAAGAATAGAACCTGGGATCTACGAACTGGCCAGGCGACGCTCTAACGTTGAGCTACGTTGAGGAACGAAGTTGCAAGCTCTTATTGTCGAAATAGATGTATAAGATCCATGACACACTGTAATTAACGTTGAATTGTGCATTTGTGGCTTTTCCGGATGACAACATACAAAACTTTTTCGTACCCAATTAACTTATATTTCGAGCAACTCTAAATTAATAATTATCAGTATTCTTTTTAACCTCAATAAGCAATATAATCCATATATTAAAATATATAAATAATAAATTAATTTAATTATTCGTTATTTTCATTGCCTTGGCGTCATTTTTACAATTTTGCTGATATGTTAGTAAATCTGGAACTAAATATTGATAAATTGGCGATATGTCATTAGATTATTCACAAAGTGCGCTAAATGTATCGCCAAGTGTTGCAGATAAATGAGAAGAGTTTTCTAATAGGAATATATTAGAAGGTATGCCAGTCAAATGACGGAATTAAAAATTTGCAAAACATTACTTCCCATTTAGCGTCATTTTTCATCAATTTGGTGATTTTTTTGGTAAATTTTGCGGCACTTTCGTTAATTTTACAAAATTCAAAAGGTCGTCAAGTTGGCGACATCCTTCTCAAGATATTGAATTTTCATCAATTAGTCGCCATTTTCATTGATTTAGAGTCATTTTTCTCAATTTGGCGAAATTGTCGTTAATTTTCGCCTCGTCAACATGTAAAACAGTCGCCAAGTGGCGACATTCCGACAAATTTTTCGCAAAATATTGCCTAGCTTTATGAACGGAAAAATAGGTTATTCTTATAGTCGATAAATGACTAAGTATTGGCGTCCAAATACAAAACTATTACCCAAAGTAATATTTTCTCATAAATGGAACGCGCTAGATCCACGAGAATGATGGTAACAAATTTATCACATTATATTACATGGGTCATTTTCAGAAAAAGTACAATTTTATGTCCTGTGCTCCTAAAATTAATACCGTTCAAGATATCAAATTTCTGAGAAAACATAAATTTTCTTCATCTTTTTTTCTTATAAGACACATATCAAATGAATAGTTAATGCTTAAAGCAAATTATTTGAAATAAATAATTAAAATCAATTATTGACTATTTCAATGGAAGCAATATTTGTCCTATATCTAGAATTTGATTTTCAGCATTTTATATTTTAGCTGTACAGTCATCATTTTTATAGCTGTAAGCAGTTTCATAGCCTTTTCAAATTTAAATTTTGAGTATTTTTTATTAGTATCCCTCTAAAATCAATTTTAAATACAAAAATTTAAGAAATAAAATTGTCCTATATGTTTTGGGTCACCAGTCTAACAACTGCTATGTTTGGCTTTCAGTTTTCCAATAATAAACAGATTATGGAAAATTGTAAATTTTAGGTTCACAGCACTGTTGGTAAAAAATCACTGGTCTAACAAATAATTATTTCAAATATTTATTTTAAATATTAATAAGCCAATTAAGCTCGGCCACTATGTTTTTTGCGTTCCGTATATTTTTTACTAATTTTAGAAATAAGTAGTTGTGTGAAAAATTAGAATTTAAATTTGGGGGAAAAATGCAGAAATTGCGCTTTCTCTGAAAATGACCCACATATGAAAAGTGAACATATTTCACAATAGTAAGATTTTTTTTAAATTTTATGGGATTTTTGGATACATTTATTTGGAAAATTTGCAATATCTCAAGAACGGTTTGTGTCAGCGCTCTAAAGTTTATGTCAATCGTTTTCTAATGAAAATTTACATTAGGAATAATGATTTGCGTAACTTTATTAAAGGTTTTGATTTTGGGATGATTTTTTCAAAATTTCACTCGAAAATTTAGAGGGTTCTAAACATCCGATTGTATTTAAAAACAATAGGCTTCCAGTATTCACAGATTGCAATTTTTGTACCAAATTTCGTTCGAATTTCTCCATTCGTGAGTGAGATGTTGTCTCCACAGACTCACTGACACACACACACACATACTTTCACACACACACACACACATACTTTCACACACACACACACACATACTTTCACACACACACACCCACACACATACATACTTTCACACACACACACACACACACACACACATACTTTCACATACACACACACACATACACAGACATCACCTCAAAACCGCTTGATTCGTGTTCAGGGATGCTTGGAACGTGCTCTCCCGTGAAAAACTCGAATTCGAATTTTCCACCCCGTCACAATACTTGCCTTATACATTATACAATAGGAAGGTATAAGGGAAGTAAAAATTAAATTTATTTTGAAATTATGAAGTTTAATTTTATATTATACGACTACAAAATGGATATAAACATGCATTGTATTTATTTATTTCTGAACGTAATGTCTTTAAAAGAAGCAAATTAAATTATTTTCAGAGCATGATGCAATTTTAAGACGCAACCTTCATCTTTTCTTAATTCAATATCAACTAAAAGGAACGTCGGACGCTTCCTCTTTCTAGAAAAGCCATCATTTGTTTTCTTGTTAAGTCCTCACTAATGTTCTAAAAGCTTTCCCGTCCATTTTCCATCACAATTATCGTTGCCACGAATATAATTTGTATCCAAAATAATTATCTTACATAACTTGCCAACTAATGAAATTTTTACGAAGAAAAAAAATTAGAATGGCAACGATGAGTTCTTTGTTGTCTCATAGAAACAATGGTGAAATCATTTGGCGACGGAAAAACTCTGAAGCGTTTATATTCTTCTAGATTCTACGTTGAATGTAGCGAAACCTTGAAGAGATAAATAGTAGGCAAAGAAGAGGTGATTAGATAGTCATAATATGCATAGTTGAAGACCGGTATTGAAGAGACGTTTTTGCATCAGAATCAATAAAACAAATTTGAGTAGATAAAAGGGAGAATCTACGTATTGTTAGAGAATATATGCTCTCTCTTTTAGAGCCATTTTCTTTTACGTTCACCTTTATGTTACAAAAGAATGCATTTTCGATAAACTACTTTCATCAAAAATATTAAATTCGAAATTGGATATTTTGGTAAAAGCTTTTCTCTAATTAGAACTTCAGCCAATCTCGACATTGGCAAACTAGTCCTAAAATTGTCTGATGCAATTACCAGGCTAGGCCGATTGAGGGTAAGTTAGTTGAAGCACGATATTTTTAAATTTTGGGTCATAAAATTGCCAATCTGATACAATCACCGGGCTGGGCTGAATTAAGGTTGCTTGAAGCCTAATATTTCTGCTTTATCACTCCTATAAATAAAAATACCAAGACCTGTAAAGGTTAAAAATTACTCTCTGTTCGATGATCCCTGTTCTCCCTTTAATATGCGAATGATAATTGTTCGATAATTCCTGTCCTCCCTTGACTAAGTGCAAGTTCAAGTACGATATTTTTTAATTTTTAGATATAAAATTGTCTGTCGTCGGATACAATCAGCAGGCTGGACTGTCTGGGGGCCTGTTGAAGCCTGATATTCCTGCTTTATCACTCCTATAAATAAAAATACAAAGACCGGTAAAGGATTAAAAATTACTCTCTATTCGATAATCCCTGTCCTCCCTTGAGTCACAGTATAATGGTGAAGGGTGTTAATCCATGAATTATGGAAGTCTGTCTGTAGATCATAAGATCTACCATCTAATTAGATAGTATTAACCTACGACATCGGTATTCAACTCGTCGATCGCGATCGACGAGTCGAACCTCAAATTTCCAAGTCGATCTTTCGTTGAGTGAAAAATTAGAGAGTGTTTCATTATGTACTACTATTTAATCGAAAGAAATTTAAATTATGAATTTTAAAGAAAAAGTGTATTTTTTGCCTTTAGAATTCTCGTACTGCAAATGAGTGAAATCAAAATATGCAAATATTTTGATAAACTTTTCATAAATGTTGAAATTGAAAGGAATAGTCAAATGTATTGTAGTAAACATTAGTAGGTTATGCAGGTCACCTGCATCGAAAAATTTGATCATTAACACCACGTAATGAAACTGACTTTTAAATGAAAAAAAAATAATAAGCACTGTATAATTGTGCTCGTCATTTATGGATAGTTTTAAAGCTAAAGCAAACACGTGCATCGCGCAGACGATACGCTAAAAATTATTGATTCATGTTCTAAGGTGCACAGAACGTCAAATTACATTAAAATGTTTACATTGAATTTTCGACTTCGTTACAATCTTTTCCTTAGGCATTATACACTATATGTAGTAGGGTTAATAATAAAGAGATAGACAGTTTTATAATAATTTGTAGAGTTTTGTAATAATTTCAAGAGTTGTTGAAATGACTTTATTTTATTAGTGTCACGATGTATGTCTTTGTTTTCTAGATTAAATCGTTTGTTTTTCACCAAAGTCAGTACGTTGGGCCCAGATTGTGAAACAATATTGAGTTTTGAACAGATTTTCCAAGCATTACTAATAAAATTATACTGAAAAAACTTATATTAAAGTGCAGTAAATTACGTTCTGCTGCCAAAACCCTCCTAAATTCCTCCAAACCTTTACAAACTCTACAAGGAACTTCATAATTTTCCACACTCTTTGACACCCTGACCCAATATCAGCACGGATGCGATCCCATTTTTGCTGAAACAGTTAAACGCCCCCTGCTGGGCAGAAAATGAGACTCGTGATGGCTAACGCCATTGTATTTCGTTCTTGCCTATCTATCGCCAGGGTGAGAAAAGGGAAACATCGGTAATTTTCCCTGTGTATTTGCATCAAACAGCGTACCCATTTCGGGGAAGATTTCACCTCTTTCCTGCCGAGGTTACAAGGTGTCTTCCGGAGAACAATACCATCAGTGCCGGAAGATAGATAAAAAATAAAAAGGAATTATCTTCGGAATTGTTTGTATGTTGATGGGCTCTACTGACATTGTATAAACAGTAAATTACCTTAGCAAGTGGAACTTGCGGGAGAAGGTATTTGAGGTTAAAAACATAGGCGTAGATTTATCATAAATTGCCTTTTGAAAAGGCCCATTTGTTTGAAGAGTAGCATCTACGGGAAAATCACAGGTGAATTGTGATTTTTTATCGCAGTTTTAAGCTTTGATATTTAATATTCAGGGAAGTAGCTGTAAGGCAGCGATTCGCAACCATTTTTTTTTTTTTTGTTTGTTTGTTGGAAATATTGAAATAATTTGAAATTCTTAACCTTCCTTTTGCATACGGGTGGAACAGCGTCAATCTCAAACGAAAAACCTCCCAAAAAGACAGGTCGAAGGACGTCAATGCCTGCGAAGGGGGATCGAACTGTTTGGGATAGGGTATGTCAAATACCTGTCTTTTTGGGAGGTTTCTCGTTTAAGATTGACGCTGTCCCACCCGTAAGCAAAAGGTTAATTGGCTGACACATTACGTTCGACAGGGGTAAACTAGTGTACATTTGACGTGTGAAGTAGTAGAGACCATAAATAATAACGAACTCCTCTTCTGAATAAAATGTTGCGCGTTTATTACCTATTTCTATTTATTAATTCCTGTTAATAAAAATAAGAAAGAAGGGCGTGGTCGTTATTCAAAGTGAAACTTTTTAAACGTGAAATCAAATTTCTTAGAAGTGACCCCATGGTAGAGAAAGCTTCTTAGAAGTGAAAGCTTCTAAGAAGTGAAACTTCGTACGGCGATATAAGGAAAATGGAGTTATCAATGAAAGAGTGTAACAATCATATAGTAGTAGGTGTACTTATATATAGTATTTTAGCAAATTTAACGTGTCAGTGTTTTAAATATAGAATACACTCAACATAGACAAAAAAAGTATGATTCAGATTATATGATATGTGAAAAAAAAAAGCATTAAAGCCACAATACATTAATATTTAAAATAAAACGTAAATGAAATTTAAATTTTATTAGAAATTGTCCCATTGCTCACAATTTAATGAAATTATTGGTTTATGATAACTGAAACAAAGATACACAATTCATCGATTGCAATTGTTCTAAAAAAATGTATAATTTATCAATTTTAAACTGTTCTAAATATTTAGAAAATAGTGCGTTAATTGTAGCCCCAGATTTCGCGGTTGATATTGCTGTATCATTATTCCCTTTGAATTTGAATTTTGTGTTCTAGAAATTCGATTAATAATTAATACAGTAATCGAAAGTCACTATAGCACATTACAACTGTATATAATATGTAAATAATCTTGCTACCCCTATCGGGAATCGAACCCTGGATCTCCGAACTGTCCAGCTCAAGCTCTACCGTTGAGTAGTTGGGACGAAATTGCGAGCTCTTATCGTCGAAGTAGACTATGCATTCTCCACCCTCTAATGTTAGATTGGCGGAAAACTGACAATCCGACTGACTACTTCCTGCTATTTTTACCCCAGGTTAGCATCCTAGTATTGCTATTTTTACCCCGGTTAGTATCCTGCGTGTGGTCGTCATCCTCTCACTTCGAATTCGGCGCTCAATCTTCCAGGGTCCACTGAATCCGTACTAGTCGTACTAGGGTCCCTTTCATCCGTACTAGTCGTACTAGGGTGCTTCATTATTTTATTTATCAGTCACGTTAAAACCTTAATAATTTTCATTTTTTCTTCTTTAATTACAAAAAATCTGATGTGGGCAGCACATGACTTTCCCTGCAGACTTATATTCACGTTCTATTTATTTAAATTAAATTTAATTCATTTTTAATTCAATTTCCGTTCTCATTTGAAAACTGGACTTATTTTCAAAAATGGTGTAGGAAAAATAGAAAAAACTGAAATATCTCGAGAACGGCTAGTCCTAGTGTAATGGGATTGGTCTTATTCTTTTCTTCTCTAAAAATTATGTATTAAACAAGCATTTAATGGCTATATTTGAGCATACGTAGTTCTTAAATTTAGATTTTGATGATTTTTGCGGGCCATTTTGCAAAAAAAAGCAGGTTATATTTTTTCCCGAATTATACCAAAATCTAATCAGCACCAGGGTGGCCTACAAGCGATTTATCTACCAAATTTTGTGAAATTCGGTCCATTAGTTTTTCAGTTAGAGTGGATACAAACTTTTGCGGACCATTTCGCAAAAAATGGCGGGTTCTTTTAACCCGAGTCATACCCAAAACTAATCAGCACCAGATTCGTGCACAAGTGACTTACCTACCAAATTTTATGAAATTCGGTCAATTAGTTTTTTAGTTAGAGTGGATACAAAATCTGAACAGACAGACACACACACAGACGTCACGCTAAAAATAGTTTTTTCGTATTCTAGAGGTCTCGAAACGTGTAGATCCGTCGAAAACTCGAGTTGCGATTTTCGACCTGATTCCAATACTTTCCCTATACATTACCATGTATTGCAGGGAAAGTAAAAAGTGACAAGTTCTACTTGTTTTCGCACATTCTTACAGAACTACGGGCATAGACTCCTCGGAACCCTGGTTGGAAATCACTGCCATGGAGCAACAAAAGAGGGTAATACCTCTGGGCCTAACATTTTCCCTATTAATCACTATGTGTAATAGAATTCTTTTCTTTTTTCCAAAAGATTAAAAATGTACGCATAGTACGTGAAAAGGGAACTCACTCCAAGTGTGAAAGGTTAAAAACTACTTATCTATTCTAGATCAATCAATTTTATGCTAATACCTTATCTGTCAATCATTATGCGACACAGATGAGCCATTTAATTGTTTGTTTCTTTCGAACTGTTAACCCCATTCTGTGAGAAACTCGCAGTCACCGGAAGCTCGTTGTTGAAGCTTCGTTTGATTTTATTGGCATCATCATTACTTCTCTACACGGTTACGGTCAAAGAGAAGGAAGTTGGATTAAAGCAATTTAATTCGCTGGGAAGCTGCTTCCGATACAATTTCCGAATCGTAAAGTGTTTAAAAAGGAGGAAACAACACTTTCGGAAAAAACAAAACGAATGTATATATCAGGTCTCTTCCGTCAGCTAATAGAGAATGTTTCAATGTTTTTTTCAGTTTCTTTGAAAATACGTTTATAATTTGTTCCATGTATAAAAACAATTCAAGTTTTTATGTAGGAAACTGTGTTTTAATATTAGAATGTTTCACAGTAAATGTTAATAAGTATATATGTATGATCGATATGGGACAAGTTATCTAAGAAAATAGAATTTTCATTTATGCTCAATTTAATCCTAACGTTTCATGTGCTGTACAACATATGCGTCGAATTTTTCAAAGATGCTTTGTCCAAATTTGGCATATTTAGAGGCTTAAATTGTTTTTATATTTTGAATTTACTCAACTTAAAGCAAACGTATTACATTTAGTAAGATGCAATTAATTTTGCATACTTTGGATAGTTCTTTTTAGGTGTGAATGTTCTAAATATAATGTAAATCATTTGCAAGCATGTTACTAAATGTTTCAGAAGAATCATCTGTACTTAATGGGGAAGTAAGGTTCTTGATAGTTATGATAATATATAGAGAGAAATCCAAAAATAACGGCAGACGATAATTAGCTGATTATTTCAGAAATGAAGCTGGAATTTTCATGAATGCCTGTAATTGTGACTTTTCTTATTAATTTGCGCAATTATCAACAAGTAGCTGAAAAAAATGAGCAAAGGGTGTAGAATATTTTACAGTGTAAGTGTGACAGTTTTACCGGTGTAACGTACGATAGTCTTTTACTTTTAGTCGTTATATATTCATGGTGCAGCAAGCTTCCAATATTCCGGCATGTTTGGGGTTTCAGCGATGCTGGATTACCAAATTTGCCGGATTATCGAATACCTAAATAAATGGGGTAAAACTTGAGAAAAACAAAATAACGAATAATAAATGTGATATTTACTTGCCTTAAACGTTACGCAGACTGGATTGTACAATACAATATGTGAAAAATATATAAATTAATTATAATATTATTTTTAAATTATGAAATATTAATATATATTATATAATATATATTATATAAATTATATAAATATTAATATATGTTATATAAAATATTATTTTTAAATTATAAGGTAAACTTCAATGAGAAAAAAATCTGCATATAAAAGTCTTTAGTTTATTACAGTAAATGTACCTCAGTACAACCGAATGGACCAAAATGCTGTTCGGTAGATTTTCTGGACTATCGGGCGTATTGAACAATTTGAGGCCGATTAACGGAAGTTTACTGTATTCTTTTTAGGCTTTTAAGATATTTTGGTTTATGATAAAAATGTTAAAGTTTTTGGGTGTAACACCAAGATTGTTATGTTTTATTTATTTGGTCACGCTTAAATTAGATCATGCTTCGACAATTTGGGATACTTTTTATAGTCATTACATTAAGATGATTGAAAAAGTTCAATCGAATTTTTTAAGGCACTTATTCTTTTCTGTTAATGAGCGTGGCTGTTGTGATTTATCGATCATTGAACTGAGCGATTTGTACCAAACTAGATACTGGAAGAGAAACTACCCTGATGGTGTTTCTCTACAAATTAATTAATAATCTAATAGATAGCCACCAAATTTTAATCATTATATTATTTAAAATTCCTAATGCGCTTTTCAGGAGAAGGTGTTCAGTATTTAGTGTCAATGCTAATAAGTTAAATGTCATCATGAACTTCATTATCGATAAATTTTAAAGATATTTAATAATTGTTGTAGTGATATTGGTAGCTTATGTATGTCCTTAAGCGACTTTAAAGTGTATGTGCGATATTCGTTCGGGATTGTACGCAAGCAATTGGTACTAATCTCTTCTTTATCATGTCATGTGCTTTTGTGCTTATTTTGTGTTTTTTTTTCTTGTGTTGGTATAATTAGGCTTATTCTGCACACATTTTTTAAAATAAAATAAAGTAAAACGTTGAAGTTATAATAGCAACCCTTAATTAATTTTAAAAATTGAATATATTTGTGCTTCAAAATGTTTAAAGAAATAAATGTGAAAACATCTAACGAAAAATATAACACATTTCAAAGCTTTCAAAACTAATACCAACTAGTAACTAATTTTGGAATTATATAATTAAGTAATTATGTTTCTCATTGCAATTAGGTAATTTCTTTCAAATTTCTCTCTCTCTCTCTCTCTCTCTCTGGTAAGTTCAGTTAAAGCCTCTGGATATATATATATATATATATATATATATATCCTGAGACTAAGGAGGCTGTCTATCCTGAGGCTGAGGCCTGTCTAAGGATATATATATATATATATATATCCTTAAGTTTCTTTGGGAAATCCTCAAAACGTTTACCATCATAATGTTGCACAATTTATTACAAATTCATATTTCGATATTATTAATTAGACCTCAGTCTCAATAATGTCTCATATATAAGACCTCAGTCTAGATATGAGAGATAATATAAGATCTTAGTCTTAACTCTGCATTTAACCTGCCGAGTTAAGTGGCTCGGGTATCATTGAAAAAGACTTTAGTCCCTGAGGCTGTAACTGCACCATCAATCTCTCCGTCTGGCCCGACGACGCGCTATTGAGCTGAGTCGATTTATTTTATTTCTATATTTCGACATTTCCCAGGCATCAAATTCGTCGCAAAGTGGAGCATACAAAAGTAATGACTTTTGGTGCATAGTATTATTCTTCAAATTCGGTTCTATTCAGTTAATTGTTTACACATTTATTTTTTCCTGTGACGCATGATTTACTGCTTTATTCGATGCTGCTCTAAACAAGCACAATATCGATTTGACTAGTGGTTTTATGTTCTGACGTAATCCAATAAACGTCAAAGCATTATTTGGAAATGTTAAGATTAAGTGAAGTGAAACGAGCAATTTTATTGCGTAATTTCGTAAGAACAATATAGAAAAAGATATAACTGTAAAAATCTGTGGGTTTTTTTTTTTATAATTGCACTTGCCTTATTAATTTCGAATTACTGAAAAATTTAAATCTATTTTTCGAAAGTAAAACAATATATTTAAAATAATGTAAAATTTCAGATTTGATTAATCAAAATTTAATTTCTTTTTATTACAAATAATGAATTTATTTTCAACAAGCCTAGTTGTCTGTCTCTTACATATCAAAACAGAAAAGTTTTGAGAGAGAGAGAGAGAGAGAGAGAGAGAGATCCCTTATACATCAAAACAGAAACATTTTGAGAAAGGGCGGAAGAGAGAGAGAGAGAGAGAGAGAGAGATCCCTTAGACATCAAAACAGAAACATTTTGAGAAAGGTGGGAAGAGAGAGAGAGAGATCCCTTAGACATCAAAACAGAAACATTTTGAGAAAGGTGGGAAGAGAGAGAGAGAGAGAGAGAGAGAGAGGGGGAGAGAGAGATCCCTTAGACATCAAAACAGAAACATTTTGAAAAAGGGGGAAAGAGAGAGAGATGGCATGACCTCACCCTTTAATATTTTTCTCATTTAATTTTTTATGCTTCAAAGCGCTGTTCAACTTTTTTAAAATACAAAATAAAATTTTTGTTCAAATTATTTTTACTGCCTGTTGAAAATTATTTCAGCAATATTTATGTATCCCATTTTATAACAGTTAAACATCGTTTCATTAAGTATCAATATTTGTTCATTTTTTAAAATAAATTTTAGTAATTTAGTTAGAATTTAATGGTCATGTTATATAAAGAAGGACGGTGTCCCCCCGCCCTTCCCGAGATGCAAAAGTTAGCATATTTTATAAAATTACTAAACCATACATATTTTAAACTTTTGAATTTTTCAAAATTTTTTGACTAAGAACAGCCCCCCCCCCTCCCCCCATTTCCTTCTGCAATTTATATGTTACTCTCAGTGCCCGCTTGTACAGTATATTTTCGCAAAACAACTCTTAAAGGGCTCCAACATAAGATGTAGTGTAGGTTCCTGAAAGTGTTAATCAGCCGCACTGTCAGTATCCCCGTTCAAACATACCTGAGATACAAACATTTCTGGATCGAAATATATCAAAAGAGAAAATTGAAGCAACTGACCGCAAGATGATACGATCCCCCTTGCTCATTCTGATTTGGTTGCGTTAAAAGCGAAAGGTTCAAACTTTCCGTGGAATAGCCTAATTGCATGTCCGCTAATGGACCGTAAAAACGGTTTGGGAATGAAACAAATAAAAAAGAAGATAGAATGAAAGTGAAAGGCATGAAGAGAGCGATTATTCTTTTCCTGCTTTCCATTACGTGCTGAATGAACGACACGGTCGCGTGTTAGCGTACCAGCATACGCATGGTGTTTATACACAGAGTGTTTCAAAGAGATCGTACGACTGAATATCTCTTGAACGATGAGTTTTAGAGCCATAGTTCTAATTTTAGGAATGTTTTAATTAAAGTAGACTATCGCCGTACTCTAACGTAAAGTAGACTATCGCCGTAGACTATAGCCGTTTGATCATGGGACAGCGTTTAGTAAAGAATTAAAAAAAACTTTTTATACTAGAAATTATTTTTCAGTCATGTAAATATTTTCCATAGCTCAATTATTAAAAAAAAAGTCATTGCCATACGCTCAAAATTAACCAAAAATGAGATGGGTTCATAAAGGTTTTTGGACGGATAACTGGAGACTGTATAAAACTTTTGCTAAAGATAGGCAAGTTTTACGAATGGAAATTATATTTAAAGAATTTCAATTTTTGTACGACTCCTAAAATCTATGTTTTGTGCCTATTTTTTATCGAGTCAAAGTGGCTCAAGTTCTATAACTTTGGCAATTTTTTACACCAAATTTTACAATGAGAGAACCGGGTTTTGCTTCAAAAGATCTTTAAATGCATAAGGAACAATTTTTCCATGCCTAATTTTACAATGAGAGAACCAGGTTGTGTTTCAAAAGATCTTTAATTGAATTAGGAACCATTTTCTAATCTTCCCTTAAAAAGGGCCCTTCTCAATTGCTTAGCGTATACACTTAAGGTCACCTTATAGCAGACAATTTTATAAAAATAATGGAATTCTCAGACACTACTTGAATTTCTTGGCTCACCAGCACAACAGTTGCAGATTTCTGAGTTTTCACCACTGACATATAAATTATTTTTACAAAACTTTAATCTACGCACTTATAAACCTATAATCATAAAATTGTCTTATTCAAAGATTAAATGTATGAAGATTAAATTTAAATTTTTTTTAAATTATATATTAAAAACTTACAATCCAAATTAAATGAAATTTAATTTTTGGTTAAAAAATAAAAATACTGTGCATAATGATGAAGTGATTTTTATAATGTTACAAAATTTTATCTGTATAAATAAAATTGAAAATTCATCTGTTTGTCTCTTTGTATCATCATCACGGAAGAACAGCTGTACCGAAATCCATGAGATTTTGATGGGTAGTTTGGGTATGGTTCCACTTAAAACTTAATCATCCCTCTGCCTGGCTGTCTTCATGTTCTCTTGACTGTTTTTCTCACTTTGAGACTCAATTGTTATAGGAGCCTCCAAACAAGCGTGACCAAATCGGTTTTTGGGTATCTCTACAATAATTGCAATTCAAAATCCGATACCCAACCGTTGTTTGTTCCTCTATTTATAAAATTATGGAAGCTTTATAAATCAACGAAATAAAAAAACAAACCTTTTAATCTGAAATATCATAGATGAAAGATCTCCCTTTATTTTTGCCCTTAATAAGCAGACCAGAAACGTAGTTTAAAAAGAAACTATTCTTCAATTGCAAAATTTGCTATTTATCTATTTAAATAAAATTGTAAGCTATGCTTTTGTCTGCCTGTTTACTATCTCTGCACGGAAAAACTCATTATTTTCTTTTTTGCGAGATTTATATTATAAAACTTCTAAAAGAAAGACTCCAGATACTAAAAATCCCTCGTCAATTGTGAATTATGTTTGTTTACATTATATTTTCCTTACGAAGAGCGGAAATACAGATAGTTAGTCTTTTATAAGATTGGAAATGCGGCTAATTTGCATAATTTAATTTCGTTTTATTGCATATGTAGAAAAAGTGACGGACAATTCATATTTTTCAAATCATGATTTCAGAAAACATCATGTCTGTCTTACATATTTAGCCTCGTATCCAGGAAATATCTTCTTATGGTCAACATAAAATAGGAAGACAAGGAAGCGACATGGATTTAATTATTCTCGACGGAAAGCCATTTCTCTGTACCTTCGGTTGGCAACACTTTTCCTGTCCACGACACAATGACTGTGACCGTAAAGAGGCGATAAAAACGAACAAACAAAAGAGGTGATAAACAGTTTGTCCCGGATACTCAACCAGGCCTAAAATCTTTTTCAACCCTCGAAAATATATGCCTTTTTATTTATCAGTATTCTATGTCAAAGGTTAGACATATTGTTTAGGACAAGATGATACAAAAGATTTGTTGGATACCCGGGAAATTTTAGACGATTTCAGAAGTGAAATAAAAAAAAATATTTTAATTTTTCTTTTTTCCTGGTGGCAATTAATCTGATGTCAGGAACGACCATTGTTTGAGGAAGGATTTATTGGGCAGAAGATTTTAGCAGTAGGAAATAGGAGTATGATGATGAGGTTGAGCTCATTTTATACTTAAGTAGAGAATTTAGGTTTTTGTTATTTTTATGTAAGGTAGAGGATATAGTTTTCCTCCTCCAGATATATTTTAGCCCTTTGGTCTCCAGAACAATGAAATACTGACCGGAAAATTGACACACACATTCCTCAAATATTATTCTATGCAGTAATTACATTGCTTCTTGCAAATGTAAAACATACACACCTATTGACAAACGAGTTACGCACCAAGAAAAAGACGTTGCAATCAAATGAAATTTTATGTATCTTATCGTAATGACGATGGTAATAAGTGATTACAATATCGCAGTAAAGGGACAATTTCCTACGAAACAACGGCACAATTTTATAGTAGTTTGTAGGGCCTCCTCTTGCTTAGATATATGAGGTGATTGGGTACGAAGTCATGCAGATGTTATAATGCGATAGATTTGGCCACAGATGTTGCAATTGTCCTTGATCTCACACTATCGTATATGGCTGAACTGCTGCCCATCTGGTTCCTCAAATGCTCGATAGGTGGCAAATATGAAGGCAGGGCATGTCGAGGAAATGTAATTACATGACGGAGACGTTCACTAGAAAGCCTAGCTGTGCGTTAGAAAACATTATCTTGTTGGAAGATGGCTCTTTGTAGGCATGAAAACTCAAAATTTCCTGAACACCACTATTATGCAGCCAATGGTCTTCATACGACTATTAGTTGTCACAGACTATCATACGAGATTACTCTTTAGATTAGCACTTCAGCAGTGGATGCAGTGGGTCGCTCAAGACGATACGTTGCCAGTCCGTAGCAGTCTCCAAAACTTCTAATTATTCCTTGAATTCCTTCTAATTATTCCTTCTAATTATTATTTGAAACCCAAACCATCGTTATTGGCGTTAAATTTCCATTACGAAATTAAAATTTATCGCATTTGACGATTTTATTGGGAAAAATAAGATGACGAATTTATGCCATCTTGCAAAATCTACATCAAAATTCATCGTCATACAATTAGTATCCTGTGAAATAAATACAATTTAGGAAATTTGGTGCCGTCAAAATGCAAAATTATTACAAGTTCTTTTTTCTCTTAAATGAAACGTACTCAATCCTTAATGATCTCAATAGATATGTCCTATAATTTATAATATAAACACCTTGATTTATCTGTCTGCCCATAGCCACCTTTATCTAAAGGTGGCTATAGTCTATTTATTCTGGGTAACGCTGCTACAAAATGTTGCCAGACGTTTTTCAATCACGGATAAACATGTCAATTTTTATGATATAACCACGGAGCTTTACGTAGTGTATGACATCATATACTGAAAGTGAAGCCATGATGTGGACGACCTGTTTCTTACGTAATGCAGTGACTAAACTTCTGTTACAGCGAAATTAAGATGTAACCATGGAGTTTTGCGTAGCGTATGACATCAGATACTGAAAGTGAGACCATAATATGGGCAGCCAATTCCCTACATTATTCAATGACTATACTTCTTTCATAGCGAAAGTATGATGTAACCATGGAGTTTTATGTAGTGTATGACATCAAATATTGAAAGTGAGACCATGATGTTATTTTTTTTTATCATATTATAAATTTTTATATGAGATACCACGCAACTCGGAGTGTCACGCTCATCTCATTAACATGTTTAACTAAGGCTTAACTGTATCCCGCGTCCCACACTCGCTTATCAACGAAATGCAGCATACAGTTATTTAGGCCTTTGGTTTAACATTCAAAATAGTTCAAGTTTCTTCCAACAAAAATAGGAAATATTATTCTTCCGTGTTTTTAGTTTATTACTTTTAGGACAGAATGTCCGCAAGTCTGACTAGACAAAAGTGTCGCCAACTTAATAAAACTGTCGTCAAATTCTTAGAAATGAAGCTAAAACATTAAAAATTACGACAAATTGACGAAAATTCAATATCTTGGAAATAGTATAAGAATCTACTATAAGAATAACCTATTTCTCCGGCCATAACACTTTGCAAAATTCTGGTAACACATTTTGGCGGCATATCGCCAACTTGGCGAGTTTTTTTAAATGTTGCCAAATTGAAGAAAATGGTCGACAAATTGATAAAAATGACAACATATCAATGGAAATGACGACTAATTTATGAAAATTCAATATCTCGAAAAGAACATAGTAAACAACTGTAAGAATAACCTATTTCTCCGTCCGTACGTAATGCTTGACGAAAAATTTTGCAGGATGTTGCAAACTTAGCTACTTTTTTTTTTAAATATTACCACATTGACGAAAATTCGCCAAATTGATAAAAATATCACCAAATTGATAAAAATGACGCTATATAGGAGACAATGCTTTGCAAATTTTTAATTCTGTCATATCATGGGCATGCCTTGTAGTATTGTACATAAAAGGTCAACTTATTTCACGATAAATCTTTCAATACTTCCTTGAAGAAAGCAGGCTTGAGGAAAGCAGGTCACTTAAAACTAATTTTAATTTTACATAAGGTAGGATCAAAAAGTTCGGAGACTGTGCTGATTTCTCTAACCCTGATTGGAGGAGAGGGGAACTATTTGACCGTAGCGTAGAGGCACATGTGACGCGAGATGTGAAAAGAAAGAAACAGGTGTTTTCCCAGACAATGCGTGTCAGTGAACTGTAGTCGTTCGCGTTCGTCGAAAACGGAAATGGCGTTTGAAAAACAACGTGCAAATATCAAATTCTGCCAGCGTTTGGGGAAATCGCCGACGGAAACATTGCACCTGCTGCAGCAGGATGCTCTGTATTGAGTTCAGATGCATTTACTTGTATCATGTCAACTACCCAAGTAAACGAAGGAGAGCTTATATATCTAGGAACTGATATATATCCTCTAGAGCTTATATATCTGTGAAAAGCACGTAACTCGTAATGTTCTTGACCAATCTACAAAATTCGAGAAATTTCTAGAACTCGCCAAAAATCGTTAAGTTTGCTATATTTCGCCAAATGTATCGCCAAGGTCAAGCGGACCACACCTTTAAATTATAACAATGGTTTTCTGTTACGTATTCCTAACAATATGATATTGCTTCCATTACATATTTTCATTTCATCTTTGTGACATTTTATTCATGATTTTCTCCGAACCAGAGCCCCAAGGTGTCTCACATCAAAAACCGTACAATATTCCGAGAATATTTCATGTTATCAAAATAAGTGCCATTCAATTTTTTATGATATGATTCAGCATGTCTGTCTGTCTTAAATTAAAATACTTTATGCTATTAATAACAAACAGTTGAGTTAAAAGTAGAAATCGGTTTCGGAAGCAAAAGATAACTTGGTTTTTCGGGATATAAAGATAGGATAATCACACCAAATACAAAACTCATATCTATAGACTCACATATACATAACATATATATGTAGACATGTAAACATCACATCCAAAAATGGACAACATTAAAAATACAAAAACTAAATATTCTTCAATATGTTGATAAAATGCTTGTTTCATACGTAATTTTTTACGACAAACCGAATAAGACCAACAGCATTACTTTTGGAAGAACCGTTCTCGGGATATTTTAGTTTTTGTCATTTTTGACACGCCGCCATTTTAAAAACCGAAAGAGCGCCAAAAGAAAAAATGAAAATTGAATTTAAAACACTGGGTGTTATTTCAAATAAATATCTGTGTCATTTTGAGAAATTGAAACTCAATTTAATGAATTATGAAAGCAAAAATCTGATGTGGGTAGCACATGACTTTCTTTATACAATGCAATGAATTTACTTTTTTAACGGTGAAAAAGTGATGAAAAAATCCACGGCACAGTGTTTGTAACGTTAAATGGTACATTTGGCGCTTTTCCGGATGACAACATGTAAAACTATTTTGTACCCAATTAACTTATATTTTACGCAATTCTAAATTAACAATTATCAAAATTGATATCATCCTAAGCAATATAGTTCATACATTTAAATATTTTAATAATAAATTCATCAATTAGGCGTCGTTTTCATTAACTTGGCGCCATTTCTGCAATATTGACTATATTTTCATCAATGTGAGGCTAAATATCGCTAAGTTGGCAATATTTAGAAAAACATTTATTATATAATAAAAGGTATGCCCATCATATGACGGAATTAAAAATTTGCAAAACACTGCATCTCATTTGGCGTCATTTTTATCAATTTGGCGACTTTTTATAAATTTAATAATATTTTTAATAATTTGGCAACAGTTTCGCTAATTTGGCAACATGTAAAAAAATCGCCAAGTTGGCGATATGTCGCCAACATTTCGTCGCTAAAATTCCGCAAAAACTTACAGATGGAAAAATAGGTTATTTTTATGTTCTTTCCAAAATATTGAATTTTCATCAATTAGTTGTCAAATTCATTGATTTAGAGTCATTCTTATCAATTTAGCGGTATTTTTTTTTATTAATTTAGCGCCATTTTTTATTAATTTGGCAACATTTAAAAACTCGCCAAGTTGTCGATATTACGCCAAATTCGTAGCCAAAGTTTCGTCAAGCATTATAGTCGGAGAAATAGGTTATTCTTAAAGTAGATAAACAACTAACGGTGTCCAAATGCAAAACTATTACTCAAAGTATCCTCTCTTATAGTAGATTCTTGTATTCTTTCCAAGATATTGAATTTTCATCAATGAGTCTTCATTTTTATTGATTTAGAGTCATTTTTATCAAATTGGTGACATTTTTATCAATTTGGCAATATTTTCGTCAATTTGACAACATTTAAAAAACTCGCTAATTTGGCGATATTCCGCTAAATTCGTCGCCAAAGTTTCACCAAACATTGGGGATGCAGAAATAGGTTATTATTATAGTAGATAAACGACTAATGGCATCAAATTAGAATGCTATTGGCCAAAGTGTCTGCTCTCGTGAATGGAACGAACTAGATCTATGAGAATGATGATAATAAATTTATCACCTAATATTACGTATGAAAAGTGAACAAATTTCACAATGTAGTTAATACTTTTTAAGAATTTTATATGATTCTATGATAAATTTATTTGGGAAAATGTGCAATATCTCGAGAACGGTTCATTCTAAAGTTCTAAAGTTTATGTCAATCGTTTTCTGATAAAAAATTATATAAGATATGATTATTTATATAACTATATTGTAAGTTTTCATTTTTTGGTGATTTTTTCAAAATTTCATTTTATTCTTTAGGTAGGTTCTGAACATGCGATTGCATGTAGAAACAATAAGATTCCAGTAATCACTGATTGCGATTTTTATACCAAATTTTGTTCGAATCGCTTCATTCGTTCGTGAGATATCGTCTCCACAGACTAACTGACACACACACACACAGACACCACCTCAAAAACGTCTGATTCGTCTTCAGGGATGCTTAAAACGTGCTCTCTCGTCGAAAATTCGAGTTTTTGACCCCGTCACAATACTTTCCTTATACATTACATGTATATAAGGAAAGTAATACATTATATATATATAAGGAAAGTAAAAATGAATTTGAGTTAACAAGGAAAGCCATATGCTGTCCACATCACAATATTTTCAGCTTATGATAATTTAGTTTGTAATAATGAAAAAATATTGATGTGGGCAGCGCATGACTTTCTCTACATAATGCAAAGAATTTACTTCTTTCACAGCAAAAAAAGGATCTACAGGATCCACGGCACAGAGTTTTTAACGTTTAATTGTATATTTGGCGTTTATCCGGATGCCAATATGTAAAACGATTTCAAAATACCCAATTAACTTGTGTTTGGCACAAGTCCAAGTTGACAATTATTAATATTGCATATATATCCGCAGTAAGCAATAAAGTTTATGTATTAAAAGATTTTAATAATTAATTCAACAATTCGGCATTAGTTTCGTTAATTTAGCTTCCCTTTTGGAATTTGGCGATATTTTCGCCAATTTGTCACCATTGAAAAAATCGTCACGGTAGCAATAGTCCGTCTAACTAACAGCAAACATACGGAGAGAAAAGCTTTTCTTATTTATGAATAAATCACTATTGTTGGGCGTCAAAATATTATTGCACATAGTATCTTCTCTCGTGAATGGAACGTACTAGATCCACGAGAATGATGTTAGCACATTTGTAGCAAAATATTGCATATGAAAAGTCGACATATTTTACGATATTTTATACGTTTTTGTTTTATGTAATTATTTTGATAAATTTAATTGAAAAACGCTAATATCTCGAGAATGATCCATTCTAGCATTCTAACGTTTATGTTATTTATTTTCTAAAGAAAAATTATATATTAGACATGATTATCTATATAACATTTTGGAAGGTTCTGATTTTTAAGTGATTTCTTTAACATTTCATTCGAAAATTGTGACGTCTTTCGAACGTTCGATCAAGTCTAAAATCAAATGGGTTCCACTATTTGCTGATTCTAATAATCGTTCTGAATTACGTTCGAAACGCTCTATTCGTTCGTGAGATATCGCATCCATAGACTCACGGATATATACGCACATACACATAGATATCGCCCCCAAAACATTCGATTCAAGTTCAGGGATGTTTGAATCGTGCTCTTACGTAAAAAAAACCCGAATTCGAATTTTCGACCTCCTCACAGTGCCTTTTTTATACATTATACTATGTATGTAGGAAAAGTAAAAACGTTCAATTGGCGTTCAGGAATGCTCAAAACGTGTAAATTCGTCGCAACCTCAAATTGGTATTTATTACAGAGTTTCTGATATACATTTATTGTATATGTAATGGAAAAAAAAATGATGATGCATCTTTGAATAAATGGCAAATGGGAATCATTCAGAAACTATGAAGTCAAAGATTAGTTAGCTAGGAAGTAAAAAATTCTCACGCTTTTCCCTTTTTCTTTCGAAAGCCTCTCGTTTTGGCACTTCCTTTCTATCTTCTGTCGGAGTTTCATTTCCTCGACGAAGAAAAGGAAAAAATAATCGGCAAACAGAAGAAGACAGTGATAAAATTGTTGAAAAAAAACTAAAAAAGGTATTTCTAAAAGTGTTACCACTCTATTAAAATACAACGAAAGAATGGTATTGTCAGTGAATTTCAGAAATGAGTAAAAAATTCAGAAATTTTTTACTTTTATTCTAAAGTCTGGTAGAATAATAGAATTTCAAATGTTTTAATTATCTTGTTTCAAATCAAGTATAAAACAAAGGATATGCTGCATCCAGTGTTTCTGTCAGGTATATATCCAGGGAGGAGGCGCGAAGTTCCCCGGAACGACCATTCTCCTCCCCACTTCCATCCCGCCACCGAAGATATTTCATGTTACCATGCAAAATGCTAATAATTTCAAAATTTATAATTTCAAATTCAGAAATTCGCAAAAAAACATTTTGTGAACATTTTACAAATTAACTTTCACAATTTAAGTCTACCGATCTCCTAATAGTTTATACTTATATGACAGCATTTAGATCATATATTTATTTCGCGATTAATATTTTCTGAATGGGAGCTTGTAGCTGTAATCCTGTTTGCAATGTTTTGAAATCCACCACCTCGTTCAGGAGCAAGTTTGTTCTTGAATCGTTTGAATAATCAATTAATATGTATATTCTTTATATTAATATATATATATTCTTTCTTTCCTAATGGTATCAAAATCAGCACCAGAGTATCTCACAGGTGACTTTCCTACCGCATTTGGTCAATTAGTTTTTCAACTGGAGTGGATATATACGTTGAACAGACACACAGACGGACACACAAACAGACACACACAGAGACGTCACGCTAAAAATAGTTTTTCGGGTTGTAGAATGCTCGAAACGTGTAGATCCGTCGAAAACTCAATATATACCTTACCATTTATACCCTATACATTAATATATACCCTATACATTACCATGTATTATAGGGAAAGTAAAAAGAGGTCTCGCAATGATCGTTTGGCGTTTTAGAAACAGCGGGCGAAATTTTTTATATATGAGTATTCTTGTTAAGATAAAATCATGTGTCTGTATTTGAACGTTGAAAATGAAATTAAAATGTGATTCTACAGTAAGCTTTACCGAAGCTGGGTATACCGTTTAGTTATTTAATAAAAATGTTAGTATAGTGAGTAAATATGAACGATTCAAATCAGTGTTATTCAACTGTTTTGGGTCGCGGAACCCTTTTGAAATTCAATTTGATGCGTTTCTTGATCGCGTTCTTTTTTTTTTATCTAGAAAATTTATACGAAACTATTACGTCGTGTGGAACCCCGTGGTTTCGCCGAACGCACTTTGAAAAACGCTGATCTAAATGGTATTTCCTAAGAAAATAATACAGAAACAAGTGCAGTAAAGCGCAGTATACAGACTGGACATTAGAGTAAAGAAGACACGATGGTCTTTTAACCTTTTGCTTAAGGATAGGACGGTGTCCATCCCAAATGAAGAACCTCCCCAAAAGACAGGTATTTGAACAGGTATTTGGCGTTCATGGACGCCAATGTCTACAAAGGGGGATTCAACTGTTTGGGATAGGGTATCTCAAATATGTCTTTTTGGAGGGTTTTACATTTGAGATTGACGCCGTCCCACCCATAAGCAAAAGGTTAAAAGACCATTCCTGTCTTCTTTACTCTATTGTCCAGTCTATATTCTGTACTTTACTGTGGACGCCAATGCCTGCAAAGGGGGATCGAACTGTTTGGAGCAGGGCATGTCAAATACCTGTCTTTTTGGGAGATTCTTCGTTCGGGATGGACGCCGTCCCACCCGTAAGCAAAAGATTAAGCCGCTTTATGAAACCCATACACCCAATTTTGAGATACGTTTGATACCTGGTGAGATTTTCATTATTGAATTTAATATGTTGATTTAAAATCACTCTGTCACATCGGTTCAATAAAGAAATAGTATTTTCCTTACCTACATACTATAATGTATGAGCCGTATTACATGTAACAAATTTCCAATGGATCTCCTGACATGGGCTTTCCCATGGGAAAGCAGCGCGTATAATACGGACAAACCCACGGACGAAAGACTCGTAAATATTACATTACTAGTATACCTACTGGAAAACCACACGGAGAACTTTCTACATGTAATGCGGGTTTTCCGCAAGAGCTGCTTTCCTATGCCAGAATAAAGAGCCTTACCTTATAGGAAAAGAGAAGCATTGTGACGGGGTCGAAAGTTCGAATTCAAGTTTTCAACGGAAATGTACGTTTCAAGCATTCCTGAACTCGAACCAAACGTTTTTGAGGTGATGTCTGTGTGATTATGTATATTAGTGCACGCGCGCGCATGCGTGTGTATTAGTATATATGTATGTTATTGTGTATGTATGTTGGTGTTGTTGAAGACCCAGATCGTCCGACTCACCCGAGAGCAGCTATTTGGAAGGCCGGGAAGACGGATGTTGGTGTGTGTTGTTGTTGAGACCCAGACCGTCCGACCTACCAGAAAGATTTGGTGTGTGCGTGTATGCAATATATATGTATGTTATTGTGTATGTATGTTAGTGTGTGTGTGTGCCCGTGAGTCTGTGGATGCGATATCTCCCAAACGAATGAAGCGTTTCCAAAATAATTTGGTGTGATTATTCTAATCAGTGAATATTATAACCCCATTGATTTTAAACGTGATCGAATGTCTAGAAGCCATTCCCTTCACCTCCAATTTTCGAATAAATATTTGAAAAATCATTAAAAAATCAGAACTATCAATATTGTTAAACAAATAATAATTTTAAGCGTATATTTTTTTTATTATAAAACGAATTACATGAACCTTAAAACGCTAGTGGAATCCTTCCTCCAGATATTTCACATTTTACAAGTGTATTTAGCAAAAAAAATTCAGAAAAATTAAAACAAAAACTATTTAGTCATCATTAAATGCGTTCAGGGTCCATATACAATGCTATGTAACAAATCTGTCCACATCATTCTCGTGGATGTAGTTCGTTCCATTCACGAGATCGGATATAGCTTGTAATAGTTTTATATTTTGACACCCAAGAATTTTCTCATAGTCATTTTGCATTTCACGGGAGTCCATTGTATTTTTATAAGGATTATATACATTAGTATGATTAAGTTACTCTACTTGCGCTAATACATGGGCAAAAGCGCTACATTTCAATTTACTTGGTGTTCATTCAATGCCAAAAGTATTGTCATAATCTTGTTGTGCAAGAAGTAAAGTCAGTGTATTGTGTAGTGAAAGTCATGTGTTGCTCATATCAGATTTTTTTTTAATTTTTTAACGAAAGATTACAGTGCAAAAGTTATATTACCAAATTCCTACAAATACGTAAAATCAACACGAGAAACTAAAACAAAACAAATGATATTTTCTTTCTCTTTCGATGTTCCCTTGTGTCTTTGTTTTTTATTCCCTTTTCACCAAGTCTATCCCAGATTCACGATATTATCGAAAAAAGACCCCAGTTGTTCTCAAAATAGTACGAACGGTGAACATATACATAGTATCTCTTCGGAAGGCACTTCTATTTCGGAAGAATAAAAGGATACCCGTGACGGGGCTGATTCTTTTGTTCTTACTGCAAAAGTAGCCCCACTGCAAAACAGACAGAGTTTGGGCCATGTTCGGCACTAAAAGTTATTTGTAGCACATGTCTAGTTCTAATTTGCAATAAAAAAAGTAATTGTATAGCTGAGATCATTATTTACACTGGCTTCCAAAAGTTAAGTACTGAAGGTAAAATCAACAAAAATGGAAAAGTAAAGCTTTGATTAAGTTAAAAGGGTACATGAAGGTAGCAAATGTGTTTATGCATTAAAGAAAACAAGAATTTTGTACAAAGATGGAAAAAATATGTACTTTTCGTAAGTTATATGACGACGTCACATTTGGGTCATTAACAAAATGATCTTTAAAGGCAAAAAAACCAAACAAAACTTACATTAATATGGTACGTGATCACCTCGGACCTTCACACAGACTTTACAACGATTTTCCATGCTTTCAATGAGGTGATCAACCACAGAATACTATATTAGTCTGTGTGATCAACCATCGCAGATGCGAGCAATGGTCATTCCTCCAATAGGGCAGTTTCCAACTCTCTGAGATTGGCTGGAGGAGGTAAACGTGCTATTAGTAGGCCTTCCTTTACTATGCATTGTAGAGAAAATAAAAAAAATACTATAAGTTGAACATCAGATATTAGTAAGGCTTCCTTTACGTCTACTTTGTATTGTAGGGAAATTGAAAAGCGACTCAGCTAATAACAGGCAGTTTTGGATCCATCTTTCCAAGTAGAATTTTCAGAGAAACTTTAGGGTGCATGCACATGAAATCGGAGACTTGTAGGGCTAAAATGCGTTTAACGAGCGAAACTCGTGAAAATAATAGCGATATCGTGACCATTTTTGCATGTTTTCATTGAAGTAAAAAAAATCTCCAAATAAAATATAATTTCATGTGATTGTTTTCCAGACCATCATGCACCCCGACTACACCGATGTTTCTCAGACAATGAGGAATCCCTGAGGAAGAAGCTCTTTACAGCATAGTTAACCTGGATATGCTCCTGCGTGTTATGAAATTCTCCCACGCTGTGAGGGAATTATATCATGGATGGCATCGTGAATTACGTAGACGGAAAAAAAATTAGAATAAAGGTGTTAGTTACAATCGGAAATTTATGCAATGTTTGTAGTTTTTCAACTGTTGCAATTCCCGATTAAAGTGTGGAAGAACAATGTTGCCGAGATTCATTTCACTGCGTGAGCAAAGTATGAAGTGCGTTATTTAAAAAAAGAAATAATCTGAAATTTTGAGGAAACAATATGAATAATCTGGTAATCTTCGGCGCTTCACAAAATATGACCCAAAGGAACAAAAAATCAAAGATTGGTCAAAGAAGTAAAGTGAAATACATTATATGGCCAAAAGTATCCAGACACCTACCGTTGTGGAATCAGAGAGGCATGTTACACATATTAATAGAACATTAGACCACCTTTTCTATCAATCACAGCCTGCACTCTTCAGGGGGATACTTTTCGACAGCTTTTGAAATATTTCAGCAGGAATTGTCTTCCACATGGCGATGAGAGCTGTAGTGAGTTCGGCCTCGAAAGATGGGCGATTTGGCCTGCCGCGTATTTTGCGTTCCAATTTATCCCAGAGGTGTTCAATGGGATTCAGATCGGGACTCTGTGAAGGCCACTCTAATTTTTCAACACCCATCTCTGCAAACCACGTCCGCACAGCCTTCGCTGAATGGACAAAACAGTTATCCTGTTGATACAGAAACGATCCTTCCCCAAATTGTTGCCAGAGAGTTGAGAGTACAGAGTTGCCAAGAATGTTGACATACATTGTAGCGTTCATGTTTCCCGTCACAAGATCTAAGGTTCCCAGGCCGAACCACGAAAAGCAGCTCCAAATCATGGCGCCGTCGCAACCAAACTTTACAGTTGGCACAATACACTTGGGCAATAAGCTTTCGCCTGGCATCCGCCAAACCCAGACTCGTCCATCGGACTGCCAGACAATGTAACGGGATTCATTACTCCAAAGTATTTGTTTCCACTGCTCCACAGTCCAATGGCGGTGAGCTTTGCGCCACTGCAACCGACGTTTCGCATTGACCGTCCTGATGTTGGACTTGTGAGTGGCTACACGACCGTGGGAACCTATTTTTTCAGCTCCTAACGAAAAGCCCTGGTGCTACAGACGTCGCCAGATGCATTTTGAAACTTACCAGTGACTACTGCGACCGGGGCCTTGCGATTCTTCAGCACCACCCTCTTCAGGGTTCGACGGCTGCGATCTGTGAGTTTCTGCGGCTCACCACTTCGTTTTTTTGCAATTGTAGATCCCAGACGTGTCCATTTTACAATGACATCACTTACAGTTGATCGAGGCACCTGCACTAATGACGAAATGTCATGAACCGATTTGTTGCAACGATGGCATCCAATTTTCATGCCACGTACAAACTCACGCAGCTCTGCCGACTTACTCATTGTCTTACTAACGCACGTTTATGACTCCCCGAAGCTGGAGTGCTCACTTCTATCTCATTCTATGACTTACATAGCCACATCCACTTCTCCGTAGGGGTGTCAGGATACTTTTGGCCATATAGTGTATGAAAACCAATCCTCAGATAGAGAAGAATTTAGCTATGATATTATTATTATTTAGTATACGACCCCCCATACGAATTCAAAGATGTTCAACATCCATGAAGGCGATATAACTCCTATGGATGAAACGCTTGAAAATAACATAATGCTCTGAGAATTATATTTAGGTGTCGCTAGTGTTAGTAAAGTAGCTGCTATTGTCAGTTAACACAACAGAAAGGCGTAGTATTTAGTATATGTATTTTTGATAATTTTTGAATCAAGGATTCCCTAATTATGCGTATAATTAAACAGTATTTTTTCATAGTTGTATGATAGAGTATAGAATATAGGGAGATAAAAATAAATTGAAAGGAAAAATAATTTTGAATAAGTAGGAATATTCTTTATTGTTTCAATTCTACTTTGCATTGCGCTCATAATTTATTTTTACAAAATGGACAGATTAAATAAATATTTTAGGCCTTTCGCCATAGAATGCATACAATGCAGGACTATTTATTTTTTACAAAATGGACAAATTAAATAAATATTTTAGGCCTTTCGCCATAGAATGCATACAATGCAGGACTATTTATCATATCCCAGCGATACCTGAATGATTGTTTCAAACGATATTGGTATTTTCTCAGTATGGAGTTTTAACTCCTTGCCTTTACCTCCACGAAATAGATAACGTACCAAGAAAATTGAAAGAGTTGAATTATTTTTAGTTAAGTAACACTAATATACCATAAAAAATATATCAGAAATATCGTATGCTGTTTCATTCCCATGCTTTTTTAACACTTTACAACATAGTTGAAAAGTGTTTATGACTGTTCATTTTGTCTGTCTGTCTGTCCGTTGGCACGATAACTGCCGTAAAAATGACTTAATCAAAATAAAATTTTAGTATGTTGTTCAAACGGTCTATGGGACCTATGGGAATATAAATGAATAATATCACCCAATTAGTTTTGGATTGAACCCGGGTTGAAGAAATGAAATGCATTGAGCCCTATGGGACCTAATTTTTCAAACATCTTTTAAGCTGATTTAAAATTCACAAATTGCTTCGAAAAGTTAAGGAAATATTCAAATTATCTCATAAAATATAAAAAGCAATTCAGCAAAATATATTCAGTAGTTTTTTAAATAAAAATTAAAATAATAACAACATTCTTTATATGAAGAGATCACGTGACCAACTTCAAAATTAAGTATGGCATCCATCTTGTATCAAAATCGTGATTTTTAAAGTTCTTTTTAATTCATATTTAGTGTTGTATCCGCCCTAAAACCTCTTTATTTTTGCTTAAATTCTGTGCATCTACATCCTGAAACAACGCAATTACAATATAGTTCAAACAATCAGTTTAAATGATCATCCAACTTTCAATGAATGATTATTTTTTTAAATGATTATTTCTACAACGAAGCCTACTTTTCACTTATGGAGGATGTAAATACCAAAAGATTTAGAATGAGTTGTGTAAGAATTAATTGCTATATTTCTTTAACGCTAAATTATTTAGCCCATAGAGTCTGCAATATAGCTGATATGATTGAAACAATCATTGATTTTACAGAGAAGCAAACGATTTTTTGAAAAAGTTTTGAGCATAGAGTTAAATTACTTGTACCTACATGGTTTTAAGTTTTAAATAAAATTAATTATTATTGTATTGTGATGAATGAAATGAATGGAAAAATGTTTATGAATGAAATGCTACTTTTATTTAAAGTGCCAGCCGATTTATATTTCGATGATATCATTTGAAAAAGTTCATTTGTTTTCGATGAAGTTTTCAAATACATAATAAATTATTGTAGTATTATGATAATTTTAAAAATATTACCGAGGAATGTATCGCATTTTAGAGATGTTTAAACCAGGCAATATATATTTCAATGCCGTCATTTGAATAAAATTCATTTTTTTCGATGAAGTTTTAAGTTTTCAAATATAATACATTAATGTAGTATTGTTATAATTTAAAAAATATTACCGAGGAATGTATTGTATTTTAGAGATGTTTAAATAAAATTGCATTGAAGTTGAAAAGTGTTTCATAATCAATGCTTTATTCATGATTGATCTATCTTGTTTATTATTTCTGATTACGATGCTGAGTTTTCCTATTAAATGTTCTCGTGTTTCTAACGCGTCGATCCATGTACGTATAATACTGCATGGAGAAAAACTGAAACTAGAAAGGAAAACTAAAAATTAAAAAATAAATAATAAGAAAACACAACATTTTTTTCTCAATGTCCTCCCCTATACAACAATGGCAAACGGAAAAGTAGAAACTAAATTTTAATTACGCACGAAATAAAACCAAATAGAGGGTGTAAGTAATTCGAACAATACGAGTATAAATCTTCTCAATATCCCAAATTGATATTATGCGAAATGGTCAAAACTATTTCATCTGCCTACACCTTCATTTCTGTTCGACAATTTTGCATAATATCAACTTTAGAGGATATGATTCATATACTATGAAAATATTGTTTTTAATGAATTCTGCCTGCACTCTCCATTTAAAATTGGGTTCAATTTTACCTGTACAGGCAGCCTTTCCATTGACCAAAATCTAGGGTTGCCAGATGCTGAAGTTCGAAAGAGGTTTGCCAGATTTGACTCCTTTTCGAAAATTCGAGAAGCACCTCAAAATAATGAATATTCTACGAGGTATGAGAGAATTCAAGAAGTTTCTATAGAGAGTCTATAAAAGAAGTCATCACTCAGTTGAAGAGCAGTTGACGTGATACGAGCTACATTGAACTGCGACATTCGTCAATATTTTTAGAATAGTAGCCGCTGTTTTGTGAAATGAAATACGTCACTGTTTCGAGAATAGTATCGGTTGTGAAATGAGTGGAACATTTAAGTGCTGTTTTACTGTATATCATTCCTGTTTATGCTGTGCTTGTAAATAAACGTGTAAGGTGTCCAGAATTTTGGACTCATTCAATGTATCCTGAGCGCACACCCACAATTTCAGAGGATACATTTGTAATAGTATCAAATTGTCACAACCTCAAGTCAAGTATAAAAACATTAAATGTTCTTCGAATCCAACGGACTCTGCTCCGGAACTGGGACTGTCTTGCTTCTTCCACTCGCCATTGAAGTTTTACTTTTAGCGCCCTCTAATGCTTATAACCTTAAAAACGGTATTCGTCCTCCATTGCGAATCCAACATTGAACTCTTAAATATCGATTCGAACTAGTCATACCCTTGCTACGTGAAAAAATCCATTATTAATCAAATGTCGGACCATTTAATAATAAATGCAACTGAAGCGAAACGTAGTGCAAAAGCCGGAAGCAGTCTGTGTGGGGAGAGGGTATTGCGCGAATTATTATCTGGTAGCCCCATGCGAGTAATGTATGCAACACGAGCTGAAAAAGAGCTTTTGAAGGGAATGATTTAGTTTAATTACCATAAGTTGTTTGCTAGATATATGTGATTGTATTGCTAACAGATTTCTATTTTATTTTTCTACATGCACACCCATTTTTCAGATAAAGTTTCCAGGTACAAAAAAATATGACTTGCAATTTAATTGCTGCAAGTCGCCTTTTTTAACACTTTACAACAAAGTTGAAAAGTGATTATGACTTTGTTCATTCTGTCTGTCTGTCTGTCTGTCAGCACGATAACTGCCGTAAAAATGACTTAATCAAATTAAAATTTTAGTATGTTGTTCAGACGGTCTGTGGGACCTAAGGAAATATAAATGAATAATATCACCCAATTAGTTTTGGATTGGACCCGGGTTGAAAAAATGAAATACATTGAGCCCTATGGGACCTAATTTTTCAAACATTTTTTAAGCGGATTTAAAATTCACAAATTGCTTCAAAAATTTTAGGTAATATTCAAATTATTCCATAAAATGTATAAAAAAAAATTCAGCGAAATATATTCAGTAGTTTTTTAAATAAAAATTAAAATAATAATAACACCTCTTATATGAAGCGATCACGTGACCATGATATGAAAAGATCACGTGACCCACTTCAAAATGATATATGGCATCCATCTTGTCTCAAAATCGTGATTTTTAAAGTTCTTTTTAATTCATATTGAGTGTTGTATCCGTCCTAAAACCACTTTATTTTTGCCTAAATTCTGTGCATCTACATACTGAAGCAACGCAATGACAATATATTTGAGTTTAAATGCTCATCCAAATTTGATTATTTCTACAACGAAGCCTATTTTTCACCTATGTAAAATGTAAACAGCAAAATATGTAGAATGAGTTAGAATTGCTGTATGTCTTTATTGAATTGCTGTATTTCTTTAGAATTGCTGTAGAGAAGATTATTAGAATTGCTGTATTTCTTTAACACAAAATCATTTAGTTCATGGAGTCTGCATAGCTGTTATGAATGAAATATTCATTGATTTTACAAAGAACAGGACGATTTTTTTCGATGAAGTTTTACGCATAGAGTTTAATTACTTGTAGCTCCATTAGTCATGGCCATTTTTAAATAAAATAAATTATTATAGTATTGTTATGAATGACATCAATGGGAAATTATTTATGAATGAAATGCTGCTTTTATAGAGAGAGCCTGGCGTGTTATTTTTTCTATGACGTCATTTGAATGCATTTCAGTTGTTTTCGATGAAGTTTTCAAATATAATAAATTATCGTAGTATTATGATAATTCTAAAATTATTACCGAGGAATGTATCACATTTTAGAGATGTTTAAACCAGGCAATTTATATTTCAATGCCGTCGTTTGAATGAAGTTCGTTTTTTTCGATGAAGGTTTAAGTTTTCAAATATAATAAATTAATGTAGTATTGTGATAAGTTTTAAAATATGTCCGAGGAATGCATTGCATTTTAGACATGTTTAAATAAAATTGCATTGAAGTTGGAAAGTGTTTCATAATCAATGCTTTAAGCATGATTGACCTCTATTGTTTTTAATTGCATTTTAATATTCGTAAGTAAGGATTTTCTTTAAATCCTCCATGTAAAGTTTCTAGCTTTTAAATTCGACATTTTTGAGACACTTATATCCAAATTGTTGTAGAAAGTCCAGACCACACGACCAACCCGAAGGCTTATGGTAGCTGTTTGTGTGGCCGGGTCCAAATTGTTGTGTCACATGTTTTAGCATATGCAATTGGTATTGATCTTAGTATTTTTACCCACAAAAAAATGCCATTAAAGTGTTTTGCACGATAAATTTTAAATTGAAAAATCTGATGTGGACTGCACATGACTTCCCCTACAGAGACAAATTCATTTTCTCTTTCTAAATATCACAATTCATCACACACAATACAATTCATTAAACTGACACATACACAATCAGTAAATTGGGTCACACAATTCATAAATCACATAATTCACACATCACACACAATTCATTAAATGGAGTTTGATAATTATTTGAAATTACCCTGAATTCGGAGTTTTAATTCAATTTTCGTTTTAATTTGACGATTGGACTTATTTTCAACCGCGACATAACAAAAGCCTTTACCTTTAAAATTCCATGTGATTTAAGAAACATTAGTAGTTTATATAACTTTAATATTATGTTAGGAAAGTAATAAACAACGTCTATTAAATCTGATGTATGAAAATAGGGATGGAGGTATGCATTAGCACTAGTTTAACCTATATCGTCTCTCAAATATTATTAAAAAAAATTTAACTTATTTTCCAATATCTAAATCAAACGATTACGTACAGCCATCAAAATGAAAAACGAAACACTCGACTTCTATTACACAATTTACATCACAGAATGAAATTGAAGATGTGATAGGAGTTAATGTTTTCTACAAATATCATTATTTAAAATTTGCATAAGGGACTGTCTCCATAGTTATTTTGGTACTAACTCTACATTTTCAAGGACTCAACCCCCCTAGATAATTACATATTCAGATTCTATAGGAAATGTTAAACGGTTTTAAGAAAAATGTTTACCATTTTTAGAGGATTTTTCATCTATTTGTAAGTGTTTGAAATTTGTTGATTCTAATGTTAAAGGAATTTTCCAGTTTGAAGATATATATATATTCGGATATATATATGGGTTGGTACTAATTATTTTGGTACTAACTCAATTTTTCAAGGACGCAACTCCCATTGGTCATTACTTAGATTCTATGGAAAATTTTCAAACAGTTTAAAAAAGTTTACCATTTTCAAAGGTTTTTCATTTATTTGCAAGTGTTTGAATTTGCTGATTCTACTGTTGAAGGAATTTTCCAGTTAAGAATTAATATTTTGATATATATATGGGTTGATACTAACTCCAAAATGGTACTAACTATTTTAGTACTAATTCAATTTTTCAAGGACGCAACCCCCACTGATCATTATATATTTAGACTCTAGAAAATTTTCAAGCGGTTTAAAAAAAAAGGTTTACCATTTTCAAAGGTTTTTCATCTATTTGTAAGTGTTTGTAATTTGCTGATTCTAATATTAAATGAATTTTCCAGTTTGGGGGATATATATATATATATATATATATATATATATATATATATATATATATTCGCGATAAATCAATTTTCTCCAAAAATTGCTTTTGCTTATTTTTCTACTAAAAACCTGAACAAAATTTATATAAATTTTTATATTCAAACTCATTTGAAATATTTATTATTAATTATGAAATCAATATTCATAAAAATTATTAATAGAAACAGCGGTTTGTTTTGACACCATTCAATGCAGCTGCATCTGAAACATTAGTATACAAAATTTCCGTTTTATCCGTGCCCTATTTATTCAGTGTGCTATCACATTTTATTCAGAATTCGATGATTATTATGCTTATCGGGAGCCATTCCCAAAGTGTAGCAAGAAATTGCTCGTAAATATGAAATAATAAATAAATATATTGAATTGAATTAAATGTGAAGTTAAGAGTTTTTGCTACTAGTTTTTGTAATGTTTTTTGTATTTTATATTGTGTTTGTTATGAAGAAAACATCGATTCTTTAAAGGGCAGTCAAAATTCAATATCTAGGGACATTTCTGGCATAATCTGTGATTAATAAGACAGGTACCTTTAGTTTAAAATGGATTTTGACCCCACTACAGACACACAGTCATACAGAGGGCTTAGGTAAGTACTAGTTAACTAGTAAAGGGGCACGTGCCCCGAACGGGGTGATAGGGCGCCGATTTTGTGGGAAAAGGGGCGCCAAACTCTGGCGAATGAAAAAAATACTAGCTCCGCCGCTGGGATAAGAACATTAAATTTTAATAATTTCTTTGAAATTTCTCTGCATAAATATTGTATTAAAAAACAAAATTATTAAATTACAAACAAAACATAGAAGATTTAAATAGAGAGTATATAACGTTTTTATAACAGACATCATTTATAATGCATTGATAAAAACATGACAATTTTTCTTAACAAAAAAAGCATGCAAATGGATAACATCGTACTAAATCAAGCATAAACTCAATGAAATACCAAATTTTGGGCAAAAAGTTTTACTTTTACTACACTGTTATTGGATAAAAACTTCGATATTTTTTGAAAACCAGTTATAATTAAAAACATCGAACACCGCATCTAACTCGTCAATATTTCAAAAACAACATCGATCTATGTGTAACACTAAAACAACAGCCACGCCCATCCCCCCTCCAAATAATAAAAAAAAAAAAAACATAGCGAAAGCGACAGAACACTACTGGCGAGACCAGACTATCAGATCGGAAACCGCACACTTTGTTGAATTTTGAATTCAATTTTTAGACACTCCCTTAATAGTTTTTAAGGATTTTTTCTGTTAATTTTGGACCTTTTTTTTTTATCTGCATGAAAGTTTTCGAAGAATCCGAATATGTAATGACGAATGGGGGTTGGCCTTAAGGATTTCGGACTTAGTGCCAAAATAAGTATGAAGATGGGCCGCCTGATGCAAATTTTAAATATTGATATTTGTAGAGACATTAATCCCCCTCGAATGGTATCTTTCATTTGTTCTGCGATGCAATTTGTGCAATTGTGGTCAGGTGTTTCGTTTTTTTTTTATTTTGACGACTGTACGTACGTCCCTCATTAAAATAAAGTACTGTTTTCGTGTGGTAAACACTTTCTGGTCAAATGATAAACCTGTACGTTTTCGAAAATGCTTATTACATTTTTTATAATTCCCTCCTTCCATTGGTTATTTGACAAATCGACGTAAGTAAATAAAACCACGTTTTGTATAAAGTTGGGCCTCTACACAAATTTTTGAGTTGTATGCTATATGCGCTAACGTTTTTCACGACATTGCAATATCTCGGATAATTCATAAAACACAAAGCCCGCCTATAAGGAGGCGGACACTTCCATTGTAGATACCAGCATCCATGAACCAGTTCACGCTCATTGTGCGCTCATCAGCATGGAATAGTCGATATCTGCAATGACAGCAAGAAATTTGCTATAAACCACAATTTTTATAAGCTTCTATGGGAACTGACAATTTCACCTCTTCTGCGCAGCCGGCATAAAATGTGTTTACTACAAGTATGTAGCTCAGGCAGCACGAAAATACAAAGGCAATGTTCATAACACACAAACCCGACTATTAGAGACGTTCCCAAAAATATGGAGGACACTCCCATTGCAGATACCAGCATCCATGGACCGGTTTCGCGCTTTTATGTGCTCGTCAGCATGGAAACCATGGATGCTGGTATCTGTAATAGGAGTGTCCTTCCATATATCGAATAGTGCTCGTCAGCATGGAAACCGTGGATGCTGGTATTTACAATAGGAGTGTCTTCCATGTATCGGATAGTGCTCGGATTTTATACAAATATAGCCTTTTATATGTGTGTAAAAATTAGTTTGATACCAGTGTCTAGTATCGGTGTCTAAATGGTAAACAAATTTTATCAGCTAACTAACTCACTGATATATCACTGACAGTTACTCTAGTCTCTGTTATTAGTTATAGATTAATGTAAAACATCATTCTCTTTGCATATTTTGAATAGGAAAAAGTTGACGTGTGTTATGTGGAACAATAATAAGAGATACCTGAGGGAAAATTTCAGTATTTTTTGGATTTTGAATTTTTTTCACTTTATTCATTAATTTATTTTTTTTACTTTATTTATTTTTATTTTATTATTTATTTATTTATTTTTTAATTATCCTGTATTGATAGAGTAAAAGAATGCAGTTTATTTTGTCTGAATTGGTCCACAAACGATGAAGTTATCGACAATGAAACGTTTGGATATAATGTTTGCAGTCGCTTTACCGGTAGAGCGTGTGTTTGGCGCCAGCGATAAGCGCATGGATATTGACGTATAGCGCAGATGTCGATGCACAGACGTAGCAGATCTAAAATTTAATGTTTTCACACTTCTCTACAAAAATTGTCTTATAACCGAGCTTAAAGGTTTTATATATATAATCAGAAGAATAATTTCATACTGGATTCTGTATTGAGGGAAGCAGATATTTGTACTCGTATCGCATCAACAGTCTAACTGAACGATGACGAGCTTATACATTCTCCGTGGAAAGTTCTGGAAAATGCACATAACTCGTGAAGTTTCTAGCCAATGTACAATTCAAGAAGTTTCCATAACTCGTCAAAAGTCTCCAAATTGACGATATCGCGCCAAATTTGTCACCAAGTTCACCGAATTTGTCTTCATGATCAAGCAACCCAGACCTTCAAATTTTAACAATAGCTTTCTGTCATGTATTCGTTTCGTAACAATAAGATGTCCCTTCCGCTACATTCTTCCGTTTCAACCCTGTCACATTTCTTTCATAATTTATTCCGTATTCCGCGCCCTAAGATGTTTTTCCTTAATAATGTCTAGATTTTTTCACGTTGCCCATGTTGTTCGTATTGCACGCATGTGTTTTAATATTGCTTTCCCGTTTTTAACACTTTACAACAAAGTTGAAAAGTGTTTATGACTTTGTTCATTCTGTCTGTCTGTCTGTCCGTTAGCACGATAACTGCCGTAAAAATGACTTTATCAAAAAATAAAATTTTAGTATGTTGTTCAGGCGGTCCGTGGGACCTATGGGAATATAAATGAATAATATGACGTTATTTGAATAAATTTAATTTGTTTTCGATGAAGTTTTTACAAATATAATAAATTATTGTAGTATTATGATTATTTTAAAAATATTACCGAGGAATGTACTGCATTTTAGAGATTTTTATATAAAATTGCATTGAAGTTGGAAAATGTTTCATAAGCATTGCTTTATGCATGATTGATCTTTCTTGTTTTTTTATTCCCCTTGTAACCACATAAAAATTCAATAGAAATATAGAAAAGTCATTAATTTTAACAAACTGTTTTCAAACCCTTGTACTGTGGGCCACACTTTAACGTCGGCTTATAAAAGTCCCTTAATTTTACTGCAACGTAAAACACGACGTAAATTTAGCGAGCTTTGACCGTAATTCTCTGTCTAGCATTTGTTAACCATCTCCGTTTAGGATCGGGCTTCCTAGAGCCTCGATTTCTAATTTTATTGATATTTACCAGCGCTCAGTACAAATAGAGCCATAAAATAGCCTTCTCCCTTAGACATTACAGAGCCCATTTTAGCTTTACCGCCGCAGTTTTACGGTTAAAAGGCCGTCGTAAAACGGAAACCGAGGGTTCGGGCATTTTATTGCGGCTAAAGTTGACATGCTTCTCATCCTTCTGTCTAATCCTAATGCGTAATTAAAGAAGTGATTACGTCCAAAAAGATGGGCGTCTAGGATGCTGTGGATGACGGAAGGAACCGTTTGGTTATGGATTTTTCACACTGGCGGTTTGTGTGCGAAATATTCTTTGTTACACTGAATTTTATTCCCCACAACAAAATCTCTACATATATGCTGCCATTATACGAGTATACAAGAATCTGCACGTTTTGAACATTTTTGAATGCGATTTTTTTAACACTTTCCAACACAGTTGAAAAGTGTTTATGACTTTGGTCATACTATCTGTTCGATATTTTTTATTTTAAATGATCGCTAAACTTTATTACTATGACCGAACCTAGTTTTAACGCTAAACTATAGCATGCAAAATGTAAACAAATCAAGCGATTGTAAAATGAGTTGCATATGAATTGCTGATTTTTTTTCACGCAAAACTATTTATCTCTGGTGTCTGTAATATAGGTGATATGAATGAGATATTCATTGATTTCACATAAAGAGGCAGCCGATTTATAAAATGAAATGGTTTGTCATATTTGCAACAATTTCTAGAAACTAATTTAATATGAGATAAGAAAAACAGTATAATTTCAATAATGATGAAATATTATAATTGTGACGTAATATTAACTGCAAAAAGCATGGTAAACACTTCGCAAATTATACTTCCGATGACGTCATTTTGATAACGTTCATTTTGTGTAACTAGCATTGTCTTTTTCGTTAAAAGTTTTAAGATTATTTTTTTTCGGTGGCAATCTTTGAAGTAATTTAAAATAAAATTGCTTTTCAGTTTGAAAGTGCTTCATAATCAATGATTTATGCATGATTGATCTTTCTTGTTAAAATTATGTCTTTGTGCGTCTATTTGATTGGGAATCTGTGTGCAGGATAACTATCAACTTAGCTGAACAATGCGAATCAAGGTTTGCACAATCATTGGAATCGGTAAACGTAACTGTCGATATTGAACCGTAACTATCGTCAACTCTTATAATCAATATCATTATTATAGGACTTTCTTGTGACATATAATTAGTGTATCATCCTCTAACGAAACTTTACTCATTTAGGACCCCCCCCCCTACACCCCCCAGCAAAACATGTCCCACGAACAATGAAACTTACTCTACTTTTAATTACAAATATCAAATAATATAATTTTGAGTGTGAGTTAAATCTGCAGAGGCCAGTGGTATTAGTTTCCCTCACGTGGGGATTAATCCCCCTTAGGTGGAGACTAATCCTGTGATTAGTGGGATTAATGCATAGTCCCTCTTGTCTGACAGAAATAAAAATTCAATTTGCAATATTTTTCAAAAGTTTTCACTAATAATGAACGGTAAAAACCGCGGAAGAAAGAAAGAAGAGCAGAAAAATAAAGAATGAACGGAAAAAGACTTAAAGCGGTAAGAGAACGGTTAGCAGAGCGAATAGAAACAATTAATAGTGAGTAAACTTACTAAAATGGTAAAGGAAGATCACGAGACATTTAAAATGCAAGCTGTAAAAATACAAACAAGAAAGTTAGTAGCAAATAATTGAGAACGACAGCAGAACAATTTGAAAACACAGACATAAAAGTGAAAAACAGAAATGAAGGAACAAACTGATTTCGGAGGCCATATGCGCTAAATTGGTCAAAGGGAAAATAACTGAAATCCGGGAAAAGAAGGACAAAACGAAGGAAGCAGACCAGAACGGAAAATTGTACCAGAAATTTGCAAGCAGGAGGGAAAAAAGTACAAGGGACTCTACTTGAAAAGAGGTAGAGAAACTTTCCAAGAAAGACCCAATTTAAAAATTGAATTATGTAAAAAAATGATCTCTGCTTTCGAAAAATTAAATATATGTAAAATCTCAGGAATGTTAGAGCGTTTTTTGCAGAACAATAAATAATTTTATAAATTACCGAAGGTATCACGTTTTAAGAAAGCTCCTATTTCTAATAATGCTTTCCATCCAATATCGAAACTTGTGAAATTGTAGGAAAAGTTACATATTGAGTACATCAGATTTTTTTTTTTTTACTTTTGCTATAAATCTCGGATCTTAATACAAATTATTATAAAATTGTGTCAACGCTGGTGTTCTCGCTCTTCAATCTTGAACCTCCAAGTACAAAATTATTCATAAGCAGCAAACAGAAACTACGGGGCTTTGTTGACACTGCGATTCGTTCTGTGTTGATTTACGGCCACACCGAATCACAAACAATTACTTCCACGCTAGAAGTACAAATAAAAAAAAACACACCCGGAAATGCCTGCGCATTGTCTGGCTCACTCTCACTTTAAATGGACTCTAAAACGTTTCCACACGCAAGGTTCAAGATACACTCAAAAACGCCGATCATTCTTTTTCACTCTGTGACGAAAAGTTCCGAATCACTTTCGGCCTGGCCAGTTTTAGTAAACAGAGGGGCCAAGGGGTCAGTGAAGCATGAAGAGTGCTAAAATATGTATGCTGACCATTAGTCACGTGTGCTGCTTGCTTTTAGAATATGTTGAAGGTATGTTCTCACAAAGGTGATTGAACTCTTTGGCAAAATGGCACTTATGGAACAAAGTGAAAGTTAATGTTTTTCCAATATCTGAAGCTGAGTGGAGATTCTTTTTTGTCGGTGACGCTTAGTTCAGGAAAAGCCCAAATTTCTAAACTCTTTGAAGAATTATTGCAGAATTCAGTTCCGTCTTGAAGTGGTTGGTGGTGTATACGGTATTTGGCAAGATAAGAAATAATTTTCAAAGTTTTATATTTTTGCGATAGCTGCACTGAAAGAATGCAAATCGTTCTTTATGATGATATAAAATCTGCAAATTTGACCAAGATTTCTTAGGATTGATGTCTTTGGTTGTAAGAACGTAAAAATATCTTTTATAGACACAAGAATATCATTTTTAACATACCTTATACAATAAAAAATGGAGTATAACATTTTGTAAAATTGCCAGACAGACATTAAAAGCTGATATTTCTCTAAATAAATTAAGTTTCAATTACAATTGTAATTTCAAGTGCTATATTATTAACTAGAGTAGCCTCATTAAATTACAATTAATTGTAATTCAATTTTGGACTTTTCCCATGAATTTCTGACTCAGCCCAGAAATTAAAGGATTTCTAAACTCTGTGAATTGAAGAAGAATGATTAATGAGATTCAAGAATGACATTCTGGGCCATGATTGTTATCCACAAGAGTAAGTGCGACGTCGTATGATGATAGTGCAGAGCAAGGGTATTCTTCAAATGGATGTCTATATAGTACATTGACAGAATGTGAGTAATTCATGTCACACAGTTGGATGACTATTCGTTGGAGTAATTCCTCAGTTTGATGACTTTTGTGCTGGACAAAAACAGTTTTTCAATTGAATGAATTAAAGAAAAACAAATTCTACAGTTGAATATAAGTGCAGTTGAATAAACAGTCGAATTCTACAGTTGAATCCAAATTTGAAGATTTCGAGAGAAGGTTCTAATCAGAAGACAAAATGAATTAATTAATGCTATACTTGTGGCTATTATAGAATTTCTGACATATTGAACATATTCTGACGTGTTTATGAATATTACTGTTTGGGTTTCAAACATTAACGGTTTTTTTTTTATTTCAAATGTATCCTTTTAAAAAATTGAAAACTTATCAGGTGATAAAATATATTGCATTACGATTATACTTATGTTCCATAAAACTATCCTAGTTTGAGTTGTCGAATTAACAGAAAATATTTGGCTGAATAAAAATTAATAAGGGACACATTCATCTTTAAATGGCAGCAGTTGCACCCACTCCACCTGCATTAACGAAAGATGCCGAACTGTAAGTAGATACTTTTTTTAATGATTCAAGTGTTTTATTTTTATATTTTGGATAAATCCTTGAGTTTATCCCAAATCTGATAGGTAATACAGTCAAAAAATATAACTAACAATTTCTATATTTTTATTTTCTGATACTATTCTACAAAGTGCTGATTTTCCGAAATTTTTTGGCGCCCTTAGACGCCAATGTCTGCAAAAGGGGATCGAAATGTTTGGGATAGGGAATGTCAAATACCTGTCTTTTTGAGAGGTTCTTCGTTTGAAATTGACGCTGTCTCACCCGTAAGCAAAAAGTTACCCCCCTCGTGGTGTTGTGGGGAGGGGGGGGGCAAGTTACCTCCCGGGAAGTATATTGTCAAGTATGGTATCAATCGCGAAGATCTTTTAAGCACTTTAAATACAAGGTTAATACGCTATAATTGTAATCATTTGGACCCATAATACCGATTCTTCAAAACATTTCTTGTAAAATTTGAAAAAAAAAAAAGTTACTAAAAATAGATTTTGTCTTGAGGAAGTTGAATTGAGCCACAGTTATTTTAATTTGGGATTATAATGAAAAAGTGGATTCATTTTAAAGCTAACTTTTCGAAAGATGAAATATATATGTGTATTTGCCTTTAGGTGTATGACTGTGAACTGTGGACAAATTGATTTTTATTGCATCTTGCATGATTAAATGACGAATTTTGGGAAATTTAAGATTTTAGTAGCATTATTTCCCAAAATAATGGTAGGTAGTATATATTTATGCGGAAAAATGGCACTTTGAACTTTGCTTTAAATTAAAATGGTATTAAAGCAGCATTTATAATAGAAATTAGCGTAATGCACAAACTTTATCGACGAGACTGGCCTGTTATCAATTTGAAATAGCTGGAGTAGTGGCGTGGCGTAATTACACATTTTGGACATGCAAGCAAAATTTGTTCGATGCCCTCCTCTTTGCTATCTAATTTTTTAATGTATTCGGAAATAATTTGCAACTGATGAATTTATCTATATAAATATAAAATGCAAAATATTTTTGTCTATTTGTTTGTTTGTCTGTTCCATATATAAATTTATAATTTTTCGCGGATTCTTTTATTTCAAATTTGATATGATTTTTCTCTGCTTTACTACGGGTAGCCTCGTCCATGTGTAAAAATATGCAAAATTAAACCTTCTATGGAAATAGCATTCTTCAGACGATTACTTTTCGAGACTTTAATTGAAGAAAATTATATGATGTTGTTAAGCAGTCAAAGGTAAACATTTCCTCCAGTTCGCTCAGCTGCCGGGTTGTGGGTTCTAGTCTCACCTGCGGGCATGGATGTTGTGTTGTTGGGATCATTATGTTCTGCCCCCACTGGTACGCCGGGGCAACGTCATATGACGGCTAATGGGTTCACGATTCTGGCCAATGTATAGGCGAATGATAGTGTATCAAGTGCCGGATCTTTGTTAAAAAAAATATGGTGTTATTTAGCAACAGAATTAAACTGTTGTTGTTACATATGGTTTTGTTGAAAATCAATTCATTACATAACTGGCTTCTCACAATGATACAAAGGTAGATAATACCAGACAAAAAACTAACAAAACACAAAACAAAAATATTGCAAATCAAACAAACACAAAACCCAATGAGAAGGGGTCGCGCCCTGAGGACAGTTCATATAAGAATTAAATTAAATGTGCTTATTTAGCTGACGATTTTTATTTTACTTATAAGTACAATACGATTTAAATAATAAATACAATAACATTTTTATAAATGTACCGTATTATATTTTCGATTGGTCTTGGAATACAATATTGCGGGAATGATTAATATTTTCAATTTCTTAAATCATCTGTTTCATTTTAGTAAAGATTTTTTAAATTCATATTTTCTATGTTCAGCTTATTGTTGAAACAGTATAAAAATGGCACTGTTACAACTTTTGCTACCATTTTACCGTTTTCGTTCTGGCACATGGGTTGATCAAACTTCAATGTTTTCATAAATTCATTTACAAATAGGGCTAATATGTTTTCATTCTTCAGATTTGTGCGTGCAAATAATTTTATATATCGGAAACAGGGATTCTTATAATAGATTTTAGAGAATTGACTTAAATATTTTTAATAGAATTCTTTAGAAACATTTGTAGACTACTACTAGAATTTACACATTGTAAAGCACGAGCAACGCTAGTTTAATATATAGAAAAAATCTGATGTTGGCAACACATGACTTTCCTTATATAAAGTAATGAATTTGCTACATTTGCAGTAAAAAAAAATTGGTTTTTCTTATAGTAGATACTAATATTCTATCCAAAATATTGAATTTTCGACAATTGGTCGTCATTTTCATTGATTTAGCGTAATTTTTATCCATTTGGCGAGATTTTCGGTAATTTCGCAACATTTCAAAAAGTCGCCAAGTTGGCGACATTTCGCCAAATTCGTCGCCAAAATCTCGCCAAGCGTTATGGACGAAGAAAGAAGTTATTCTTACAGCAGATGAATGACTATTGGCGTTCAAATGCAAAAGTATTACTCAAAGTATCGTTTTTCATGAATGGAACGAGCTAGATCCACGAGAATGATGTCACAAATTTATTGCATGGTATTACATATGATAAGTGAACATGTTTCTCAATAGGCAATATTTTTTTTTATTTTATATGATTTTTTGATATATATTTTTAAAAATCTGCAATATCTCGAGAACGGTTCATGTTAGCGTTCTAAAATTTATGTCAATCGTTTTCTAATGAAAAATTACATCAGAAATGTCTATTTGCGTAACTTTATTAAAGGTTTTTATATTTTGATGATTTTTTCAAAATTTCACTCGAAAATTTAAGGGAGTTCTGAACATTCGATTGTGTTGTAAAACAACAGGCTTCCAGTATTCACGGATTGTGATTTTTGTACCAAATTTCATTCAAATCGCTCCATTCATTCGTGAGATATCGTCTCCACAGACTCACTGACACACATACACACACACACATACTTTCACACACACACACACACAGACATCACTTCAAAAATGTTCGATTCGTGATCAGGGATGCTTGAAACGTGCTCTTCCGTCGAAAACTCGAATTCGAATTTTCGACCCCGTCACAATACTTTCCTTATACATTATGTATATAAGGAAAGTAAAAATGGCATATAATTGTCTCATATAAATGTGTTAACAAAAGGAATTGCAAAAGAAATAGACAAAGTATTTTTTTTCAGCTACAAACTTGGCAATAAGCTCTGTCCTATTCATTTTTCTGTCCTTAACACTACTTCAATCGCCGGAAATGCTAAATTACTTCATCTTGATTGTCCGATAGAATTTCTTTTGCAGTCTTTAAGTTTTAATTTGTGGAAGGATGTTTCAACGGAAGCTACGGAGATCCGCAGAGCGAAAAACAGCAATAATACAGACTACATATTAAAAAAATCGCTTTTCATCTATTTATATTTATTCATTGACATTTCTGCAGAATTATTATTCTTTATCTGTCGTTCCAACTCATTTTTCATCAGTGTTTTAATATGTGTAAATTAGATTAGAAATTGTGTAGAAAACAAAGATCGGAATATTTTTAATGTATTATTTTATGATGGCCGCGATTGGCGGGTATCTGGTTCAGCCATTCTGTCCAAGCCCCCTGAGCGTTGCTACCCAATTATTACGGCCTTGATCTGTAGTATATTTCACAGTATTTTGTTCTACTTTCATCGCAATTATTATCAGAATTAAAAGAATCTGATGTGGGCAACACATGACTTTCCTTATACATATAACGCAATGAATTTACTACTTTTACAGTTAAAAGAAATCTGATGTGGGCAACAGATGACTTTCCTTATATAATGTAATGAATTTACTACTTTTACAGTAAAAAAAATAGGTTTTTCTTATAGTAGATACTAATATTCTTTCCAAGATATTGAATTTTCGACAATTAGTCGTCATTTTCATTGATTTAGCGTCATTTTTATCCATTTGGCGAGATTTCCGTTAATTTGCAACATTTCAAAAAGTCGCCAAGTTGGCGACATTCCGCTAAATTCGTCTCCAAAATCTCGCCAAGCGTTATGGACGACGAAATAAGTTATTCTTACAGCAGATAAATGACTATTGGCGTTCAAATACAAATGTATTACTCAAAGTATCTTTTTTCATGAATGGAACGAGCTAGATCCAGGAGAATGACGTCACCCAACCTATCGCATGATATTACATATGAAAAGTGAACATGTTTCTCAATAGGAAATATTTTTATTTTATTTTATATGACTTTTTGATAATTTTTTTGAAAAATGTACAATATCTCGAGAACGGTTCATGTTAGCGTTCTAAAATTTATGTCAATCGTTTTCTAATGAAAAATTACATAAGGAATGTCTATTTGCATAATTTTATTAGCGGTTTCGATTTTTTGACGATTTTTTCGAAATTTCATTCGAAAATTTAGGGGATTCTGAACATTCGATTGCGTATAAAAGCAATAGGCTTCCAGTGTTTATGGTTTGTGATTTTTGTCCCAAATTTTGTTCAAATCGGTCCATTCGTTCGTCAGTTATCGTCTCCACAGACTCACTGACACACACACACACACACACATACTTTCACACACACACACACATAATTTCACACACACACACACACACACACACACACACACACACAGACATCACTTCAAAAATGTTTGATTCGTGATCAGCGATGCTTGAAACGTGCTCTCCCGTCGAAAACTCGAATTCGAATTTTCGACCCTGTTACAATACTTTCCTTATACATTATGTATATAAGGAAAGTAAAAATATTATTCTTATAGTAGATACCTATATTCTTTCCAAGATATTGAATTTTCTTCTATGAGTCGCTATTTCCATTGATTGAGCGTCATTTTTATCAATTTGGCGAGATTTTTGTTAATTTGGCAACAATTAAAAATGTCGCCAAGTTGGAGACATTCCGCCAAATTCGTTGCCAAAATCTCGCCAAGTGTTATGGAAGGAGAAATAAGTTATTCTTATAGCAGATAAATGACTATTGGCGTTCAAATACAAAAGTATTACTCAAAGTATCTTTTCTCATGAATGGAACGAGCTAGATCCACGAGAATGATGTCACCCGATTTATCGCATGGTATTACATATGAAAAGTGAACATGTTTCTCAATAGGAAATATACTTTTTTTTATTTTAATATAACTTTTTGATAATTTTTTTGAAAAATGTGCAATATCTCGAGAACGGTTCATGTTAGCGCTCTAAAATTTATGTCAATTGTTTTATAATGAAAAATTACATAAAAAATGTCTATTTGAGCAACTTTATTAGCGGTTTTGATTTTTTGATGATTTTTTCAAAATTTCATTTGAAAATTTAGGGGGGTTCTGAACATTCGATTGCATATAAAAACAATAGGCTTCCAGTGTTTACGGATTATGATTTTTGTACCAAATTTCGTTCGAATCGGTCCATTCGTTCGTCAGTTATTGTCTCCTGACTCACTGACACTCACACACACGCATACTTTTACACACACACACACAAACACATTACCTCAAAAATGTTTGATTCGTGATCAGGGATTCTTGAAACGTCCTCTCCCGTCGAAAACTCGAATTCGAATTTTCGACCCCGTCATAATACTTTCCTTATACATTATGTATATAAGGAAAGTAAAAATATCTTTTTCAGATTTAGTGCCCAAATTATTCTTTTGAAATATTTCGTTTAAATTATGTTAAGCTTTATTTTTTAAGTTGACAGCAGTTTAGTGACACCTATGGATGCATATGGCTTATTTATGTTAATAAAAAAGCTAGTTAGAATACCATCAACACGCATGACATAGCGTAATTCAAATTTTTAATCGCTCCCTATACCATATACTAATATCATTGGTTCCAGATTTATCATGGTTTTCTATAAGAAATAATGCTATGAATATCCTAAATATGAAAATAAAAACTCCATTAGAATAAAGCATAATATTTCTTACCAAGATTTTATTATTTATACAAATATCTTAAAATTCGAATACTTCCATTTCTAATCTAAATAATTACTAAATATTCTATATAGTTCTAGATTTCATATTATGCACTAAACGTAAACTGATAGCTGCAGATGCAACCATTCTTAAAATATCGTATCCATACCTTATACACTCACAGACAAATACTACATACACAGAAACTAGCATATTTACAAAAATGTTCGAAATAAGTTTAAGCGGTCTCAAAACTCCTCATTCGTCAAGATCTTAAAATCGAAAATATTTGGGAAAAAATTATTATCTTTTCATAATAGTGTGAAATTTTTTTTAAAAATAATAAAACTGTTATATGACCCTAAGTTGTCAGCATGTAACGTTTGTGACAATTTGCTAATTCAGATTTTTCTCGGCATTTTTTAAATTATTTTATATTTAATGAAATAGATATGAATAGTTTCACCTAAACTTTTCAAACTTTCTTCATGTATCTCGACTTCAAATTTTACCAATATAATAGTTTAGATACATCAGGCATGGACTTCTACTCCTGAACGGGTTGTTCATTTTGGAAATAACCGATTCCTTGAAAACTCGTTTGAAATATTCTGGGTTATCACTTTTTCACTCTTTTTCAATTTACTCAAAGTTTCATTCTTCAAGGATTTTTGTGAACATGAAAAAAAATCTCACTTTTTATCTCGTATTCTCGGGTAATAGGTTCCAATTCAACATCTTCATCTTCGTTACAGATAATTTCATTTCAAGCGCGGATGACCGCCCGTGAAAAATCGCATCCATCTCCATGGCGACAAATTGAACAAGTGCTGTAAATCAGATTTTCATATTTTATCTCTAAGTTCAGTTGAAAAGTAAAAAAAAAAAAAAATGAAAGGAATTTATTTCATTTTTACTTTTCCTACATATTTAATATAATATACACGGAAGTTATTGTAACGGGGACAAAAATTTGAATTTGAGTTTTCGATTCAAGAACACCTCCGAACTCGAATCGAACGTTTGTCAGGTGTGTGTGTGTGTGTTAGAGTATCGTGTGTGACCGTGTGTCTGTGAATACGATACATACGATATCTCACGAACGAATGAAGCGTTTCGAATATAATTCGGAACGATTATCGCAATCAGTGAATATTATAACCCTATTGATTTGATTTAATCGAATCTTCAAAATGCTTCCCCCCTCCCCCTCAATGTTCGATAGAATTTTTGAAAAATATTTTTAAAATATCGGCACTTTTAATAATGATAAAAAAATAATCATTTCATACGTAATTTTGCATTAGAAAACAAATGCTGCAAACTTAAAAACGCTAGACTGAACCGTTCTCGAGATATTGCACGTTTTTCAAATAAATTTATCAAAAAAATTACATAAAATCTCAAAGATGATAAGTATTGCTAAATATGTTTACTTTCCGTATGCAATATTATGCAACATCACTCTCATGAATTTAAATCGTTCCATTCGCGAGAGAGGACACTTTTTGTAATAGTTTTGTATTTTGACCCCCAAGAAATCGCCACTAGTAATTTATTTCATGCAATTGATATTGAATTACACGTTAATTGCATTTTGATGAGAATTTTGCCAGTGTGTATGAATAAGTCATTCTTTTCAACTGGTAAGTTAGAGAAATAGCCCAATTTACGTGGTGTTAGTTTAATTCCAAAATAATTGTTCTGTGGATCTTGTACACCATCATTTTGCTGTGAAAGAAGTAATATCATTGGTTTACGTAGGTAAAGCCATGTACTGCCCACATCAGATATTTTTTTTTAATTTAAACTATGTAATGATATGAACATACTTAAAATATTAAAAATTGTTATTTCAACTTAATGAGTTTTGAGCGTTATAGGTTCCTCATCAGAAACACATGATTGGATACGAATACGAGATACAAAGACGTATGACAAGACATAAAAAGACAAGATATAAATATACAAATATATATGACAAGATACAAATGCATATGACAAGATACAAAGATATATGACAAGATACAAATACTCATACATTGTCCAGCCAACCAACTAGCAAAAGTTGCATATTTGTAAAAGCCAATCGGCTAAATATTGAAAATATATAAAATAGACAGTAAATAAAACTACGAGGTGCGAATTGAAACGCAGAAAATGTAAAGTGTTTAAATCTTTAAGTACGTAAATAACGGCTTCACCAATATGGAATTCAAAACAAAACGCCAGACAAAGCTAATTTTTTTGACAGGATCAAAATAACACATAGAATCTTGATGGAGATAAATAAACAAGGATTCAAATAACAAAATATTACGAGAATTATTGCAACAAGTTGCAAGAAAAGTTTTTCCAAAAGGGGTACAAAATGATCATTAATAACAGTTTGTCATAAGGCGGTAGAAAGTGTTTATTATAATGTACAGTCCTATTTATTAATACCCACAGTCCTTTTGACTAGTACCCACAGTCCTTTTGGCTATTGCCTTACAGCCCTTTTGACTAATACCCTCAGTCTTTTGACTAATACCCACAGTCAGTTTAATGTTTATAAACATAGTCTTTGATGCAGTATTAAATTATATTAAGTTGTGTATATACTGAATAAAATTCAGGAAAAGTCCTACTGTGATACTATTTAGAATTTCAGAGAAAGCCCCTAAGCACCTCAATAACTTTGTAAAGAAAGGTCCATGAGTGAACATTTTAGGTCTATCTATGGTAAAGTGACCATACCCAATAAAATGAAATCGAGATTGCAGCAAAATTTAGAAATTTGGGATAATGAACTCGGCAATAAAGCCAAATAAACGAAAAAAGCCAATTACAAAGTTATAGGTCATTATCTAATTAATAAGAACGGATAATTAACTTGTTACAGAAGGCGATACAATATGGCTATTGGTGAATGGTATCCCATACAGGAATACTAAAGGGAATGCACATTTGAATTCGTAAAGGAATATGGCCGCATACTTTGACAAGCATTGCAGGTGTCACCGTGTTTGATGATATAACCTTTAGACAGATATTTATTGTCTTCCACATACACGTATCGTACTTTCCTGATGCACAATCTTGCTCATTAGATAACGCCCTATCTACAACTTTGCAATTGTTTTTCTTGTCTATCTCACGTTATTGTCTTTTTTTCATCGCTCTCGCTTTGTTGCTGATTTTAATATCCTAACTCTTTAAATTCTTCACCAGGGACGCTGAAATTACTTTTATTCGATTGGGCATACACTTTGTTAAAGGTAGACAGTTATGGTTTGGTTATTTTCTAACAGTTCGCAACAGACTATACCTTCCATTACAGAGCAAAACCTTCTTTTAATGCAATCCTGGCCTTGCTGTAGGAATAAGCTTCTATTTTGTGCTCAACCATTGCTTTTTCCGTATAGAATTGCCATAAAGGATTCACTTTTCATCACCAGTCACAATTCGCCTAAAAAAAAGCTCTACTTCGTTTTGTGTGACTTGCAAAGTGATACTCGGTGCTGATGGTTTTGAGCTGAGAGTTCATGTGGGGCCCATAAATCAGCACGACAAGACTTGCCTATTCGTTTCAAATATGTCCATTGCTGATGATTGTGCACAATGAAACCTCTCAGCTATTTTTCTACTGGTGATACATGGATCTGACTGGACCATTATCCTCAAATCATCATCACCAACTTGCCTTGGCAGTCCATTATCCTCAATTCATCATCATCATCAACTTGCCTTGGCCGCTAACATAGGCTCATCCTCAAGATTGAAATTTCCCTCTCGAAACTTTTTAAACCATCGTTGGCATTGACATTCACTGATAGCATTTGGATATACTGAACAAATCACCCCAGTGGCTTCTGCAGCATTTCCATGAAGCCGAAATTCATAAAGCATGATACGGCGGATATGTAGCTTGTCATAAGATATCCTTTATCTGCATATAAAAAATAAATTATATGAAAAATGAAGGAGAAAATGAAAGGGAACGAGCTTAAGATTATAGTAATTATAAAATTTGCGATTACAGAATCAATTTAATGGACTGTTATGCACTTAATTTTTGGTAAATTAAAATCCTGCATTACTTTCCGATCAACCCGGTATATAAGGGGGAAAAATTTCCTCTGTCTGACTGTTTTACTGTCACACTTGTGAACAATTTGGTGATCTTGGTCATAAATTTAATAATAAATTTGGTGCAACATCACAAACTTGACGATTTTTTAAAAATGTCGCCTAGTAGGCGATAATACAAATACTTTGAAAATTAAATTTAATTTGTTTGATAATTTTTTCGCTATGTATGCATTATTAATTTGTTACTCTTGATTCAAAATACAGGGAGTTTGAAAAAATAATTTTTTTTTCAGATAATTTTGTCCTTCGAGCTTAGTTCACTTCTGATTTGATCTTTATAACAATAATATCTAACTTTGTCTCTATTATCGATATCCTACATGTTTTTTATTACTTAACTTTCTTATTAACAATAATTTCTTCAAACTTAGTATTTTTATATAAAGTGGGAAAATGTTCATATCTGTATGATCAAACCTTTCCTGCTTTGAATTTTCAAACTTCTCTACATATACAAACTTCGCATTTCCACAACTTTATATTAAAGATTCGTAAAACTTGAACTTTTGCTCGTTTGGGGATTTGCTCCAATTCGAAAATAACCTTATTTTTTTAAAACTCTTTTATAAAATGTTCTGAGTTATCACTTTTTCACCTTCATCCGATCAAAATTTGATTGTTAAGCATAAGGATATAAAGAAAAGTCTCCCTTTTATCTTCTCCCTCCGGGTAATATATATTCCCATTCAAGATATTCATCCTCGTTAAAGATAAATTTGGTTCAAGCTCATAAGGATATTATCCGTTAAAAATGGCAAGAATCTTCATAGTGACAAATTGAAATCTTATACATGTGCTGCAATTCCAATTTTTACATTTCCTCTCTAAATTCAATAAAAAAATTATATATATATATATATATATATATATATATATATATATATATATATATATATATATATATATATATATATATATATATATATATATATATAATATGAAAATACCGTGAAATATAATATTATAAATTTATCAGAAATCACACTTAAAAGGTGCAAAGCTGCACTAAAAAGACGATTAAAAATATTTTCAAAATGAAAAGAGGTATAGATGGAAGCAATGTACCAAAAGATGGCCGGGGGGGTTGTGACCCCCTCACCCCGGTTAAGCATACTTTGCGTCGCGACAACACTCCCGGAGAGCCGGTACATTGCAAAATAGAGTACGAATGTATCAAGTTTTAAGATGAAAACCAGACATTATACACAAACAAATATAAGAGAGAATTGTTGAGATCCAGCCATATCAAAAATCACTAACAGTAAATGTTTGAAATATGTTCACTAGTATAAATGAGCAAAACTACATAGCTTTTACTTAAAGAAGACTTTAAATATTGATATTTAATAGGACAATAATAACACAAATTCTATCTCTAAAACCATTTACCCCAATGACAGTTAATATTATCATACATGTAGTACGATGTACATCTTGTATACCGTATCATACCAGTTGAAATAAATCTTCCATACCGTATTACGCAATAGACCCTATTCAAGAGGTCCCATATCAGATATCACTATGCTTTACCTGTGACTATCCAGTTTGTATATTGCCATCAGTTCTATTTAAATATAATCGATAACAATCGGTTACAGTTATTTTATAAAATTTGTAGATAATGTTACATAAAAAACACTTAGGAAAACCTTGTGAGATGGTGTTTTGTAAGAAACGAAAGTCGCATAAATATTGATCTTCCTTTTTACTGTTTATTCTCTGACTACGCATTAATTGGCCCAGTATAATATTTCTAAAAACATTTTTGTGCATACATGAGTTCCAGTTTATGATATAATTGATTTTGAAGTGGAAGTCGTTGCGCTTATCGTACAAACAGAAACCAGTAGAACCACCTGGTTGTTGGTATATTGTTAGATCCAGAAAATTTAGACTTTTGTTGACATTGTATGGTGCTTCAGTAAGTTTTAATTGCTGTGGATAGAAAGTAAAATCCATCTGATATGCTTCACATGGATACGCTATTAAAATATCGTCAACGTAGCGAATGAACAGGATTTCGTTTAATATATGCGTTCCATCTTCATATTTATTCAGATATATATCAGCAAGTATTGATGAACAACCACCACCCATGGGTATACCATGTAATTATTTGAAAAAAGATGTGCCATCAAACAGTACAGTTTCGAAAAAAACCATTTCTACTAATGTTTTAAATTTATATTTATTAATAATAGACTGCAGATTGTATTTTTCGTAAATCTCCATGACTATATCGTATAAGTCTTTGATGTTTATATTTGAAAACAAATCATTAAAATCGAAACTTTTAAAATACAAATATTCAGTAATTACTGAGTGGTGGTTGTTCATCAATACTTGCTGATATATATCTGAATAAATATGAAGATGGAACGCATATATTAAACGAAATCCTGTTCATTCGCTACGTTGACGATATTTTAATAGCGTATCCATGTGAAGCATATCAGATGGATTTTACTTTCTATCCACAGCATTTAGAACTTACTGAAACACCATACAATGTCAACAAAAGTCTAAATTTTCTGGATCTAACAATATACCAACAACCAGGTGGTTCTACTGGTTTCTGTTTGTACGATAAACGCAACGACTTCCACTTCAAAATCAATTATATCATAAACTGGAACTCATGTATGCACAAAAATGTTTTTAGAAATATTATTCTGGGGCAATTAATGCGTAGTCAGAAAATAAACAGTAAAGAGGAAGATCGATATTTATGCGACTTTCGTTTCCTACAAAACACCATCTCACAAGGTTTTCCTAAGTGTTTTTTATGTAACATTATCTACAAATTTTATAAAATAACTGTAACCGATTGTTATCTATTATATTTAAATAGAACTGATGGCAATATACAAACTGGATAGTCACAGGTAAAGCATAGTGATATCTGATATGGGACCTCTTGAATAGGGTCTATTGTGTAATACGGTATGGAAGATTTATTTCATCTGGTGTGATACGGTATACAAGATGTACATCTACATGTATGACAATATTAACTGTCATTGAGGTAAATGGTTTTAGAGATAGAATTTGTTATTTTTGTCCTATTAAATATCAATATTTAAAGTCTTTAAGTAATAGCTATGTAGTTTTGCTCATTTATACAAGTGAACATCTTTCAAACATTTACTGTTATTGATTTTTGATATGGCTGGATCTTAACAATTCTCTCTTATATTTGTTTGTGTATAATGTCTGGTTTTCATCTTAAAACTTGATACATTCGTATTCTATTTTGCAATGTACCGGCTCTCCGGGAGTGTTGTCGCGACGCAAAGTATGCTTAACCGGGGTGAGGGGGTCACAACCCCCCCCGGCCATCTTCTGGTACATTGCTTTCATCCATACCTCTTTTCATTTTGAAAAAAAAAATATATATATATATACCATACAAGTGTTTAGTCAAATATAACTATTACAAGAAATTTTACAACCGAAAAAACTTACTTTTCAATGTTGGCATGTGGAGGATTGCTTCAGACGAGTCTGGTTTCGGGAACGTTTCCTGGGATTAAAAGCGTGCTTCAACCGGGAATAAGGGGTCGTAATCCCCCTTGGCCGTTTGACTTCCCTGTAAGCATCCCCATTCTCCATTTGTTCTTTTTTCATTTCTTAATCATTTGATTCCACATTATATATATATATATATATATATATATATATATATATATATATATATATATATATATATATATATATATATATATATATATATATATATATGCATATATATATATATATATATAATTTAAACTAAATGAAATCTTGAAATTGTTGATGTAAGAGTTTTATACAGAAAAGTTTAAACATAACAGTTGAATTTTTAATTTATGTGATTTGAAGTCCTATTTCGAATTATGCAGCATGTAGATCATAATGATATTAGTATATTTATAAGGTGTACCATAGCGGTGCCTTAATGCGTGTTCTTTAACCAGCGGTGTGCGAGCCGCATTCGGCTTTGCGTCTGAATTTGTGTGGCCCGCCAAGTATGACATTTTAAGAAAATGTTCTTTCATAAAAAAAAAAATTATTTCTGGCATCACAACTATACTTAAATTTTTACAATAGTATCACAACTATATTTAGTTTTTTACAATGGTATCACAAGTATTTGAATTTTTACAATAGTATCACAACTATATTTAAATTTTTCAAAAAAAAAAATTTCTGAAAACAATTTTATATACGGCTTTTAGAAAATCCATGTAATAGGAATTTCATATATATAGTTTAAAAAATGCTGGTACGAAATGGAATTCCCAAAATATCTTAACCATGTCTGCATTGAATGCAGTAAGTTAAGGAAGTAAAGTACACAAAATAGTTTTCATGCTTGTGTATTCGTGCATGCGTATGTGCGCGTTTGAGTATATGAGTACGCGCATTTTTGGATGTGCATTCCGCTAGCCTTTAATTGATTTAAATACGGCCCGCGGTTCAAAGAAGGTCGAATACCACTGGTAGAGATCATTTGGGGCTCGATCTTCACCGATATTTTAGTAATGGATAATATTAAAATGGTTATTTAAAAAATGTTATTCAAAACTGCTTCAAAAATAGCTAAAAAGTAAAATTGTCCATGAAAACTAAGCATAAAACAAATCCGTGACAGTACAACGGTTTCAGAAGATACAAAAATGAAGAAAGAGGCTGTTTATTTTATTCATTTATTTATTTATTTGTACTCCAAAACCAATTGATACTGTTGTTAATTTGTTTCATAGTGTGGTTTTAAGGGGATCTGGAACAAAAAATTTTTATTTATTTTATTCTTATTTATGTAGTTTCATTTAAACATTTTTGGCAGATGTTTTTCATTCATTGGGTGTACATTTTCTATGTAAAATAAATAAAATAAAATAAATTATTTTTTTAATTTAAGTTTTAAATTTGATATAATTATAAATTCAAACACGCTTTACAAAATAAAGATATTTTTATTGAAGAAACATACGCTCTTTAATTTGTTTACAGGAAATTTTGATATACTGATTAGAAATTTTTAAAAAAAAAATGAATTAATGAAAACACTCCCTCTTTATATGAGTGATTTATGTATCGAATAACGTAATTTAAAAATTTATTATTTTATGTACAGATCCTGACCACAAATCAAAGTTAACATTGTAAAAACATTATATCTGAAATTTCACAGTTATAGATGAAATCTTTCTTAAATTATGTCACATTGGACTTATTCATTCTCTGAGAAAACAAAATTTTAGAGTTTGGAACTCGATACACACAATTTCACCTTGTAAAACAGTTTCATTTATTAAATTTTCACATCATTACGTTACAACTTCACTTCACTTACATAGGTTTTGATTATGTTTTTGACCTTTTCATGCATTTTGTTTGCGAATTACGGTTCAATGTTTTCTTAAAAAGTGTGCTGGTTCTATCACTTCTATCCATTGCAGAGTCCACGACGATAAGAGTTTGCAATTTCGTCCCAGTAGCTCAATGGTAGAGCATCGGCTGACCAGTTCGGAGATCCAGGGTTCGATTCCCAGTTGGGGCAGAAAGGCTCTTTATACCATGTAATAAATACTATATAAATTTGCGCGTAAATTACGTAAAAAAATGAAATTGAAAACATAAAATATAAATTATGAGAAATAAAAATGTTTTCAATGTCCTCCCCTACACAACAGAGACACACGAAAAAGTAGAGAACGAATTTTAATAACACACGAAATTGAACTCAATGGAAGATGTAAGTAGGCAGATTCAATTCCAAACAATATAAATATTACCATTATGTAAATTTGATATTATGCAAAATTGTCGAAGCTATTTCATCTACGTACACCTTCATTTCCCTTCAACCATTTCGCATAATATCAATTTTGAATAATGATATTATTCATATAGTATAGTCTCGAATCGAATCTGCAATTCTCTGCTGAATTCTCAATAGGGTTTCCTGTATGACTAAAACTTATTTTCTGCTTTTCTGTGTACCACTATTGCGTAGGGGAGAATTGAAAAACTCTCATTTAAAAAAATAATGAATAAAAATCATAAAAAAAAAAAATCATATTTTTCTTTTGTGACTAAGGTGCATGTTCTGTACTAAATTTCGTTCAGTCAAGTGTCCTAACGCCATCATCCGAAGAAAAAAATGGGTCATGCTTAAATACTGTAGATGATTGCATTCCGTTGGGATCACAATATCAATAGTTAATGCTCTTTAACGTATTTTTATTATTGAATGGCTCCATTGAACGTTCCATTCCTCAGTCAATGCATTTTACGACCTGACTCACACGTCATGCGTACATGACTGATCAGCAGAAGAAACAACCGTCTTTGAGACCGGAACACTGTTCAATAAAATGGAAAACTTTCCCCTCCCTTGGCAATTTTGTAATTCTTTACACTATAGGGTAAACCCGGGTTATATGGCCATATGGGTTAGATGGCCAATCATTGTCATTTGTTTAGTAACCGGTAAAGGGCAACCCTAACCACACTGTTATAAGTCATGTTAGAGAAGAAGGTTGGCGTTGCCGAACGCTAAAAACAGCGGCATTGTAAGTATATAACGTTTTTCTATATTTTCATCCCCTCAAAATATTTCTCCGTCAAGTAACCCTCACAAAATTGAGTGAGCGGTCCCTCACAAAATTGTTCACCGGTATTGCACCTGCTCCATTGATTAGCAAAACTCGCACTTCATCCAAACGTCAGAAACGCCATGCTACTGTTCTAACGTCATCCAAATATAAAGCAGAAAACAAAAATTAAGAACTTTAACACTCTGCCTAGGAGAAATGAAAATAAGAAGAAACGCTATTGTAGAACTTTCTCCAGAAGTAGCTTTGAAGAGGAAATAAATCGAGATTCAATATATATCCATAGTGGCATATCCAGTGATGCTATTGATCACTGTAATGAATGTGCAGGCTGCGGAGAAGATTATAACAGCACAAAGATTGAAGCTGACTGGAATAAGTGTGTTCGTTGCCATCCCTGGTTGCACAAAACATGCTTATCATTTATCAATGTATGCCAGTCCTGTGGTATTATATAAAAAAGAAGTGACATTTTTTAATTTTCAAGTAACGTTTTTATTTTTGTTAATATTTTTCGAAGTAATCATCTCATATATTTTTGTAATACATTACCTGTAGTTTTTTTGTTCACGAGATCTTGTTCTCAAATTAAATGCGAATACTTCCTTAAGCTTAACTCGCACATATTTACCGTTAAAATAAATATACATGGCCAACTAACCCACGATCATAAGGCTATCTAACTCGGACTCCAAGGGATAGATGACCAACAACATAGTTTCAAGATTTCGGAATTATTGACTTTCTGTCAATTGTTTTTCACAGAAGTCCATATAAATATAAAACATTAAACTCTAATGAGTGTGTTAAAATTTTTGTGATCATGCATTTTAATACTACATGCCCGTAATCTTCAATTAAAAAAAAACTATGGCCATCTAACCTGTATTTACCCTATAAGTTTTGATGTTGTTGTTGAGACCCAGACCAACACCCTCTATATCTAAATCTGAATATAGAGGGTATTGCCCAGACCGTCTGACCTACCAGAAAGGGGTAAGGTAACCGTTTGGACGGCCGGGAAGTGCCACCCAATTTAGACCGGAACCCAGTGGGGGAAGCACCCACAGGGATCGTACCTTCCTTCCCTTACCACCAACCTCTCGGAAGGACTTACGGACCCACGTGTTTAACGTGATCGTACTCCGCATGAACACGGCGGCAGTTGTGGCAGCGTGGAAATCCAGATGTGTTTTGATGTGGAACATCTTAGCGCCAATACCGCTTTCGATCATAGACGCTAAATAGACAAATATTGGAGGTACATGAAGGTCTGGGGGCTCTGTACCATTTTTTTTTATTATGGAAGTTTTATTTATTTATTTTATGTTTATTCATTTAAAGCAATGCAAGCATCGGGATAAAGCGCCAATAACAGCTTGCAAGATACAATATTTTTATCTGTATATTTTTGTATTATATTCTAAGATAAATTGGAATACAAAATATTTGCAACAAATGATTTTCAAGCACTAACAAATAAATTAAAAACATCAAGATTATCAAGAAAGCTATTGTAAAGTTTACAAAAGTTGTTAATGGCAAAGTAACAACATTATAAGGGTTCTAAAGCTCACTTTTGCTTAGGGATCCCGGAAAAGGTGAAATCGATTCTGCTTAGGGCGCGGAATACGGAGTAAATCCTGAAAGAAATGCGACAGGAATGAAACAGAAATATGTAACGGAAGTTGCGTTATTTTGATACGAATACCTTAAAAGAAACCATTGTTATAATTTCTTCTTCTTTCACCCAGACCGTTCGATCTACCCGAAGGTGTAAGGTATCTGTTTGGACAACCCTGACAGTGCCATCCAATTTAGACCAGAACCCAGTAGGGGCAGCATCCACAGGGATTGTACTCTCCCTCCCCTACCACCAACCTCTCGGAAGGACTTACGGACCCACATATTTAACTTGCCTGTACTCCGCGTGTAACACGAGGGCAGTTTGGGCAAAGCCGGGACTTGAACTCGGATCGTCTAAGTGCAATCCCTGAGCGCTAACCACTGGGCATTTAAATTATCTTTTGCATACTTATTTCATAGAGTCATGCGATTCCTCGGAAAAACCTGAAGTGGTACCTCCATAACCGGAAGTGTAAATCCATAGTGAACCTCCCCTCCCCCTTGGCATTCGATGCTGAATCCATATCATTCATTATCTAAGCTCGATATATCAATTCTGAAGGAATAAATGTTTTAAAAAATTTTGAACGGGAAGTGAAAGACAATCAGAAGTGAAAATCTTTTATGAACTCCCTGGAGAATTTTTTTTCCCTCGATTCAAAAAAATCTTTTGAAACATCAATTTCTCATGGATTGGTGATAGATAGAGCTTAGATAATAAATACAATACTAAATTCATATCAGTCATCATCCAAGCTCTATCTATAGCCAATCTTGAAAAAAGATGTTTCAAAAAATTTTTTTGAACAAGAAGTGAAAATAGAAAGAAGAGTGGGAAAAGAAGGGAGAAAAAGGTGGGAAAAGAAAGAGAGAATGAATTTGTTAAATAACTGCGTTTTACACAAGGAACATTTTCCCCTCCATCTACGAAGAATATTTAACTTTAAATAATGGCAGCTTTTAAGTAAATGAACGGCACGAAAACTATGCTGTAATTTTCAAAATAAAAACAGTGGGGCTTTTTTATTTTTTCGTGAAACAAATTTTCTTTTGTTTATTGCTAACAATATATATATATATATATATATATATATATATATATATATTCAACAGAACAAAACAGATTTCTCTCATCTCATCACGTTTTCTTTGTTTTTTGCCGACAATATACTTTCAGGGGAAATACCTTTCAAAATACGTGTTAAAACCTACTAATTAATTTTTTTTTACGGCGTTTCTTTTAAAAGCCTTTTACATATTTTTTGAGTTCAGAGCTTTCAAAGCGATTTGGGTCGAGATATTCTTAAGCAATTTAATTATTTTTATTTTATTTTATATGCAAAAGATATAGAGTAATAAAATGAAATGTACTACTTTCATTATATTTTGTGCATTTTTTGCATATTAAACTCAAAATTCTAACATAAACAGCATATATCACTTTCCCACAAATTATTTTCTCTGTATTTCGTTATTTCATTAAATGGAGTTTTTTTTGTACAAAATATCACATGACACTTTTACCTACGAATTAAAGTGAATTTGTAGTGTTAAAAGATATGCAAATGATCAAACTGTTAGCACCAATGATATTATAGGGCTCATGCAACGCGCATGATAACGGTGTATCGTGCAACATTTAAAACTACAGGTGTTCTCAGTCACGGACAATTGCAACAGGATTTTCTGTTTTGATATTGCAAGTTGTGCACAAAGATGCCTTTGGGACATACTTGACTGCGCTACGAATAATTCTCGTAGTGCAGAGCTTCTATATATATATATATATATATATATATATATATATATATATATTCTTCCATATTTTAATCATTTCCATATCTCATCAAATGATACATACATGTCAAATTTCGCCGCTGTAGTTCAAAATTTTAGGGGTGCATGTATTGTTTTGCAACAGAATGTATTTTATATTTTGATGTGGGATATCCTTTGGTGCAGGGTAGAATAAATCTTGAATAAAATGTAACTTATATGAAACGGAAGTATGTAACGGAAGTGGCATCATATTGTCATGAATGCACAACAGAAAACCCTTTTAGAAATGGCGCGCTTACACTTATTTGTTACTTAAATGTAAGGTGATTTTAATAAAAATTGTGTTTTAAGTCCGCCAGATGGTTGATGATATTTCAAACAATGCTTTAGTCATGCTTAATTTAATGCATATGCGCCAGCCCACCTTGACAAAGAGTTTTTAAAATGTCTCAATTATTGAATTTTCCCATAGGATTCTTTAGTATACAATATTACCTGCATGAAAAGTTCATATGAATAATATGAAATATTACTTTCCATTTACGCTTAGGGAGGGCAAGATGACTAGTATGCAGTGATGAATGACTAGTATGCAGTGAGTAGTATGCAGTGATAATGAATTAAGTATGCAGTGATAATGAATTAAGTATGCAGTGATCACTTAATGTGACACCTGCATACTTAATAAAAGTTCTGAATATAAAAAACTAAATAAATTTAAGCATAAAAATGGCGCATACTTTATAATTCTGTTAACAAGGAAATTGTGATATAGGAAACAATATTGCATCGATCTCTGTATGTTGCTATATTTTTTAACGTTTTCAGAGAAACCAATTAATTACAATATTACTTTTTTAATTCTTCAATTTAAAGAATAGCCAACAAACAATTTCGAATTTCGAAACATAACTCGGTTACCATAGTTACCATAATAGAACCAAAAACTATAAATTCATTGATGAAGTCTAAAAGAAAAATATCTGATGTAACTATAAATTAAAGTATCTCAAGAACGGTTGATTGTTCACCAATACAATTAATTAAGAAAATTTAGGATATTTTTTCTGCGCGTGATGGTATAGAAACGAATGTTGTGTGTCTAACCGTTTGCGAGTTATAGCTAAAAGAATGTTAGAAGAAAAAAAGTTCCGTCGATTTATAAATTTGTGGAACAAAATTCCAAGATCTTAGATTTTTTTTCATTATTTATAGGCCAAGTTCTACGTATGTTCTATCACGTTTCAAGTTTTTACCTTCAGTGGTTTCAGTTGTATAAGTGTATTTTAATCAGTCAGCTTCCCAAAAAACATTGACCTCGGTTTTTATTCCTTAAATATTGATCTTAGACATATATAATAAATTACATAGTTGCGTAAAAAACTTACAGAATTTTATGAAATCGATAAAAATTTCCAAGGGAATTAAATTTTAAAAACTACAAAATTAAAATTTTTATACGGCCCCCGTTCAAAACCATTTCCAATGAATAAAATGTGCCCCATACACTAATAAGGCGATGTACAAAATTTCAGCATTTTATCATAGAAAGTCCCAGAGATATGAAAAGACAAAAATGCTGACACTTTTCGATGAATCGACATGGGTTCTCAGAGGGGAAAAATCATGTCGGCAGATCACGTTTCTGGGGTCATACACAAATTACAAAAGAAAACAATGATTACATAAATAAATAATAATTTTACTATTTATTCGTACAAAAGTATCTACACTGTGTAGAAATAATAACTTTACACAACTATTACAAAGCTTGTTCAAAATGTTTTCCATCCATGCCAAAGATCCATTAAAGATAAGAGGCAGATATTATTTGCCTGTGATGCATTTCTGCGTTGCGTCATTTGCACTCTTGCTGTAAACATTTTCATTTTAATGTGTGATTAATCCCTCACCAACTTTGTTTAAATATATCACTGGGACTTTTTATGATAAAATGCTGAAATTTTGTACATCACCTTATTAGTGTATGTGGCACATTATACTCATTGGAAATGTTTTCGTACGGGGACAGCATAAAAATTTAAATTTTGTCCCCTGAAAATTTTTATCGATTTCATAAAATCCTGTACCTTTTTTTACGCAACTTTGTAATTTATTATATATGTCTAAGATCAATATTTAAGGAATAAAAGCCGAGATCAGTGTTTTTGGGACACCCTGTATATATGATATTGTTACGCCGCTACTGGAATCGTAGATATACTCTCAGGTGGGTACTCTTTACAAGAATGAGTTCAAATTTTTGGATAACTAACACATTTATTTACAAACACTGATAAACGTAAACAGGAAGAATATACAGCCAATAGCACAACTATCTTACAAGGATCACTGAACATCAGTCATATACAATAAAACATTAATTAAATACTCATCTAATTTACAAAATAATCGATGTTTTTTCAAAAAATTAACGTATCTCACTATTCACTTTAGTTCGTATCATATCACTTGTTTTTCACTTCCACTGAGCAATAACTCCTTCTACATATACTCTCCGTAGAAACTTCCAAAGGAAGCTCGTAACTCCCAAAATATTCATTATTTCGAGAAAGTTGTAGTAGTATATACGAAAAGTCGCCAAGTTGGCAATAAATCGCCAAATCTGGCAACGCCGCCCCCAACATTCAAAGTATGGCAACCCTATATTCACGTAATAGGAATTGCTGCCTGTAAAGGTGTTTTCTCCGTGAATAGAGCAAATGCCTTAAATAGAAGTAAAGGTTTGCTTTGTATTATTTGAATAGAGGCAGTGAAACTTTCTTACATATTCGTAACACTATTCTTGTTTGTTTTCAGAAATCCTCCATGGTGGAACAGAAGATCTCGGCTAGAGAGGATATTGTGCGGAGTGGCTGGAATATGCCTTCTCATGTGCACAGCCATGGCCGTGGCACTGGCCGTCATAGGCTACCACTACCAGATAATGAAGTCAGGTTCGTACACCAATAAATCAGATATTATAAATTAGATGGTGTACCACTTCGCGAAATCTAGATCTATCTCTTACTTCATTTTTCCGAGTTTTTCCATTTATTCTTTGTATTACAACTTCACATCACTACTGTATTCTATAGCTCATATTTCGCTGTTATGACGATGTTCTTATGCCGCCAAAAATGTAAATGCATTGTAAGTTGAAATGTATTTGATGTGAACTTAAAATATTTAGAATTTTTTTTAAATTATCAGTTAATTTTTAACTTCTGATCTTAAAAAATGTGGTTCCTTACAACAAACTTAACGTTTATTCTATTGCATCTAGCTTCTAGCTTCCATTTATACTCCGACATTCCAGTAAACTTCGATAATCCGGCACGTTCGGAACTTCAACGTTGCATATTGCCAAATTTGCCGGATCATCGGCTAATTAGGGGAGGGGAGTAATAAATGGGAAAAATTAATTTTAAATGAAATTATGAATAATAAATATGCTACTTTTTGGCCTGAAATGTTACACAGACTGGATTACGCTGAACAGTATGCGAATTAATTTTAAAATTATAAATTAAACATCAATGAGCAAAAATCTACAATAAAATAATTTCGTATATTATAATACATGTACCTCAGTACAGCTGAAGGGTCTCCAATGCTGTTCGAGGGACATGCAAGAGTATTGGGTGCGCCAAACTATTGGATGTCAGATTAACTGAAGTTTATTGTATTTAGTATATTTTCAAGATATATATATAAATATATATATATAAGGCCTATTTCCATTTATGGTGTCAAGGGATCCGCAATTTTTTTTAAATTGCTATGTGTCGAGTTCAAAAGTTTGAGAATCACTGAAATAAGATATTCTTAAAATTTCATTGAATTACCTAAATTTGGAAAAAGATCGACCCCAAAAAGTTCTTGTAAAAGTCTGCTTACTAACATTGACGCCGAAGTCTTTAAGAAGACAATTGCATTGGAAGGATTTCGGCTAATTGAGATAGTGCAGTAAAGAACCCACAGGAATGGGTAGTCTCTCCTAATTTTCTTTGTCTACCTTGAGTAAAAATACAGGCCTTTAGATCTAAAAGAGTTAAAATGTGTTATAACTGACAACTGTTTAACCACAGCTCAGAGACCTGTAACTTACCCCACGAAATGCCTAAAATGGAGGTAGCCATTTAACCAGAGAGTGTTAGAAATCTAAAGATTTCCCGGCAAATTGCGCGAATTGTAGTGGGGGGGGGGGGGTTCAGCTCGCTAATTTTCACCACTGTCCCCCCCCCCTCCAAAAAAAAACAATAGCTACGAAAAAACTGGTATTGGAAGTTCAAGGGGAAAACCAGGATCTAAAACCCCTACATGAGGAAGATTTCCAAAACCAGACAAAAACTTTAAACATCGCGCATAAAGCGAAATCCACTGCTGAGACAGAGAGGGATCGCTCCTAAGATCAAGTGGATTCCACAGAATCTGCACCAGTCAGAGCTGCTTCATGCCTTCAAACTCCAAGCCTTTCTGGGATTTCTCAAATTCTTTAAAGAATTGGAATTCAACATCTCTGATATCCAGGGTTTCTTTCGGCACGCCTTGTAAATCCTAAAATTCGACTCACCACCCATGAAAAAAAATTCTTAAATTGGTAAGACTACTTACATGCGCTCCAAGTGAAAAAATCAAAATAACTCCCAAAAATTAAATTTGTAATTTTGACTTGTTATATTTTATTTAACTCTTAAGCTGTTTAAAATCTTATAAATTTTTCCTACCATCCAATGAGTTGGACTGGCTATTTCCCTGTTTCTTAACCTCGTAGTGTTTTACCTCCCCCTCCTCCCTAGAATTCACAAAGTTAATATCAAAACAATCATCTACAGACCAGAGGCTATAGGTGCTCTATGAATATTCCGACCAGTGACTGAACTGAAAACGCAATCGCGAGCCCATGACCTCGCCGTCAATATTTACCCCGCCCCCCTGGGCAATTTTGATAATGAGGATGAAAACATAAAACAGAAAGCGACTTCTTTCTGCGATGATTAAAAATACAATAAATTCAACTAATAAAATAATACTTAATGTTTATATCTTCACACTTTCTCCCAATTTAATATAGAATTTTTCTTCTTTCACTTTCAGGTAGCAATTACAATCAAGCCAGTCTTCCAGGCAAAACGGACAAATTAGTGTATTCTTTATACAACGCCATTTACCCACCGAAGCAAATAGGAATCTGCCTCACGCCGGGCTGTGTCAAAGCCGGTAAGTGGAACTCATTAAGAACTGCAATAGGCTACTAATGAGCCAAACTTTAAATCCTGTATCGGGAAACGTATTTAAATTGGACATTCGATTCATCTCCCGCTGTGCAATCTCTTCCTGCATCTTCTATTTAAGTAAACCCAGTTTCCTTTGTTCTAAACTGAAGTAACACTTCTTGTTTCAGTTCCCAATAAAAGTATCTAGTTTAAAAGTTAATTATAAATATTGGCGTTTGACATATAGCTTGGATTATATTGTAATATCGGATAAGATCTGTGTGGTACAAGCATTAAAATTTGCAATTGGAAAAAAAAGAGAGATCCTATTACGAAAATACTTTTTCTTCACTGTTTTTATTTGCCGATTACCGGCATGAATATTTTATGCTGTAGATTACTGACATAAATATTTTATGCTGTAGATTTGAACGAACTCTACCACTTGTTTGCGTCATCTATATAATAAGCACCTAGAGTGTTTTAGTTTTTACAGATCCTTCAGAAGGCTTCCGTTAACCCAAGGCCGTTTTTGATCATAGGCAAATGCTGGGTGGTTTTTTTACTATAAAAGTTTTTATGAGGGGGCCCTAGAATTAATTTTACGCCTAGGGGTTCTGGCAAGGGGTAAGGCAAGCCTGCGATGACAAAGAAAACTGAAACTTTGCACATTTATAGCTTCGAATACCTTATAGTTCCTAGCCAGATTTTCGATTTCCCTTACGGAAAAGGACAAGTAGGATGGAAAAATATTTACAGACCCTATACAAGTCCATCTAGCGGCTTAGAAGCTTGGCACACTCATGGTATCGGTCATGGAGCAGAATCGAATTTCCTATTTTCCTCACTGAGCAATGAGAGATTTTGAGGAATGAGAGGCTAGGTGTCAAAAGTAGAGGTTTTGCAGAAATCTTTCCAGACCTTCAAGAAGTCCATCCAGTGGCCTAGAAAGCTGAATTTTTACATAGTATCTTCCGGCAGTCCAAATAGTTGCTCAAGTCTACTGGATGAGTCGGACGGTCTGGGTTTTCAACACTTATAGTATCTCCCTTTCTGGTAGGTCGAACGGTCTGTGTCTCAACAACAACACTTATAGTATTTCCAGCCGTCCAATTAGTTGCTCAAGTCCACTGGATGAGTCGGGCGGTTTGGGTATTCAACACTTATAGTATCCCCACTTAGGTGGGTGACCACCTAGGAACATCACGTTCTGTTGGCACATTTCGGGCACAGCTCGGTGGGCACAGCTCGGTGGTTTGCGCGCTGGATTTGCACGCTGCCACCACTGCCGCCGTGTTCATGCGGAGTGCGATCACGTTAAACATGTAGGCCCGTAAGTCCTTCCGAGAGGTTGGTGGTAGGGAAAGGAGGGTACGGTCCCTATGGATGGCTCCCCCGCTGGGTTCCGGACTAAATTGGGTGGCACTTCCCGGCCGTCCAAACAGTTATCTTACACGATGTCTGCCGGGCAAAAAGCTTACATAGATGATAAAATAAAAGAGATCCGAATTGCCGGATATACATTGGAAAGTAATATTTCTTCCTCTCCTCGTCCTCGTCCTGCTATACCAAATCCTGAAACCTTTACAACTCTTACTAAATCTATTAACGAGGACTTGGCACATTTCAAATCAATGATGCTTTCTGAATTTCGCTCTTTCGCTTCTGCCATCCGGAAGGACATTCCAAACCTAGTGAATGATCCACCTCAATCTTCCAGAGGACCTCCTAACCGTGCTGCTGCTTCGTCTTCCTCCTCTGTTCGTCCACGCTCTACTACTACCACATCTTCTTATTTGGCTCCCCGCTCTTATTCTAGTGTCCTTTTACAGGGGAAGGACCGTTCCTTAGGAAATGCTGAACTGAAGAAAACTCTATTTTCCCTCCCTGTACCTAAGGGAGTAAACGTTAAGAATGTAACGGCGCTTCCAAATGGAACACTTAAGGTTACTTGCAGAGAGGGAGACCCTAACAAACTGGTCCCCCTCTTCATGAATTCTACTATTAGTAATCAATTTAACATCAAGAAACAGGAGGATAAAAAGAGAGCAATCATAATGTTCAACATTCCTCCAGAGTACAATGAAGAGAATGTAAAAGCTCTAATATGCAACAACCATCAGGACATCAAACCCGGAGAAATAAAGATCCTCAAGAATTTCAAAGCTAGAAGCGGTAACACAAACTGGGTGTTTCTTGTGGATTTAGTCTCAGCATCAAAAATTTTGGAAGCTAAAAAAGTCTTCAATCATTTTTCCTTTTTCTACGTTAAAAAGTTCATCTCTCTTAAGATTTGCTACAACTGCCAAGGCTACGGCCATGTGGCCAACTTTTGCCATTTTCCCGTCGGTAATTGTGGCATCTGCACCCGTTCGGGACACACATATAAAGAGTGTAGGGCGAGATCCCCGGTATGTGTGAATTGCACTACGGCGAACAATGATCACCCTGAACTCAATTACAAAATTGAGCACTCTGCGTATGATCGCAAAAACTGCAGTACCTTCAAGGTCGAATTAGCTAAAATTAAAAAACTTCAACAAGAATCTTAGGTTGATTTCATATCAAACCTACTCAGCAATATATTTTGTACATATTATTGTATAAACGTGTAACTAAAATTTGTATATATGTATATATGTAATCTGTACCTTCCCCCTTTTTTCCCTTGCCGTAGAACTCAAATGTTCTCGCTCCTTCCCCTGTCCGGGCTCTGGCATTTTACTATCTTACTTTTTTAATGTCAATTAAATGCATCCAAATTAATACCAACCATTCGTTGGTGGCCCATTCCAATTCTATTAAATATGCAATAGACAACAAAATAGATATATTGTGCCTTCAGGAGCCATATGTGAATAAGGAAAAAATCTTATCTCCCCCCCCTGGCACCCTTCAATTCTCTTCCCTTTCATTAAAAGCCATAATATTAATTTTTAATACTTCTCTCTCCGTTAATTTCAAATTTAAAACTTCTTCTTCAATTTTTATCGAAATTCTTCTCCCCTCAGGCAAATTTCTCTCTGTTGGGAGCTTATACTTCCCCCCTCATGATGATTTTACCTTGTTATTGGCAGAACTTTCACCTTACGATTTCTTTAACAATGACACCCTTCTCCTTGGCGACTTTAATGCTCGAGCTCGGATGTGGGGTTACAATTTTACCGACCAAAGGGGCCTTGATCTTATAGATTTTTGCATAAGTAATAATCTCCTCTTGTGTAATGATCCCGGTTGTGGTCCAACATTCGAATCCCACACCGGTATTGGTTATCCCGATCTTACATTATTAAACTTCTCCCTCTTTGATTCTCTGCAGAGTTGGGAAGTCCTCTCGAGTGATTCTCACAGTGACCATAAATTCATTCAAATAATATTAAATATTTCCCCCCTTTTAAACGATTCATTCTTTTTAAAAACCCAATATGGAATTGGGAAATTCATTTATAACTTTAAATCACACCTTCAACTCTTATATTCCCTCTTAGATAAAATAACCGATAGTTCTTCTCTAGATAATTACTTTAAAACTTTCATAGACCTGACACAAAACTGCGCCCTTTCCTTCATAAGGAAGAAAAAATCTAAAATTACTAATTTCTCCTGGTGGAATCAGGAATTGTCGAAATTTCGTAACTTTGTAACTGCTCTCTTTAAGAGAATTAAATCACTTGAGAGGAACTCTGCCTCCCCCGGTGAAATTAATGCTGCTAAATTACTTTATAAACGCAATAGGGCAAAATATAAACTATTAATTAAAAAATCGCGCCTAGAATCCTGGAAAAAATATTGTTCTGGCTGCACCCAAACCTTTGGCTCTCATTTCAAATTTTCTTTTCAAAAATTTAAAAAATTTACAAATTTAAATCTGAACTTCCCGGATTCTCCCTCCCTCAGCCACCATGATAAACTTTTACGTCTTTTGGATCACCACTTTAAAGAGGATATAGATTTTCAAGGTTTTCCAACTTTCTCAGTCCCAGAAGGAGGCTTGGGAGTTGTCTCTGATGTGGAGCTCCTTTCAGTCTTCAACAATTTAAAAATGGGCAAAGCTCCAGGACTGGATTTCCTGGACTTTGCCATCTGGAAACAGCTATATAAATTTTTTCCCTCCCTTTTATCTAAATCTATCAACTTCTGTTTTAAACTTTGTCACTTTCCCTCCTGCCTTAGGAACGCAAATATTTTATTTTTTAACAAGCCGGGCAAAAATCCTTCCCTTTGTTCCTCCTTTCGTCCCATTTCCCTCCTTCCCACTTTTGGTAAAATACTAGAAAAAATTTTTATAACAAAACTTAACTTTTGGCTGTCGACTGAGGGAGCTCTTCATCCCCTGCAGTTTGGGTTCAGAGAGCTAACCTGTTGCGAAGATGCCGCTCACAGGCTGATCGAATCAATAAAAGTCCACAAATCCAAAAATTTTGTATCGTTAACCACCGTGGACATCTGCGGGGCTTTTGATAGCCTGAATTGGAATATTCTACCACAAGCCTTTAATAATATAAACCTTCCACAGAATTTTCAATCTTTTTTATTTTCATATTTGACAAACAGACAAATTTCCTTTTCTGATAAATCTCTCAAACTTAATAAAACAATTTCGATGGGCGCCCCACAGGGTTCGGTTATATCCCCTACCCTGTGGAGCATCTACTTTAACGCTATTCTCAATCTTAATAATGATCTTTATCACATTCAAGCCTTCGCGGATGATCTCGCGGTGGTTACTTACGGTGTTAATCTTTTTACCCTTCGCTCAAACACAAACAATTTATTAAATTTAATTTCCACAACCCTTTCTAACCTTAAACTCTCAGTCTCACCAGAGAAATGCAAAGCTATAATATTTAATAAGAATAGAACCAAAATACGTAATAGGCCCTCCTTTAAAATCTTAAATTATAAAATACCTACCTCCCGCTCTCTTATCTACTTAGGAATCACTATAGACGATAACCTTAAATGGAGTACACACATTTTTAACCTAAAGGAGAAATGTTATAAGGTTGCCAACACCTTTGGGCGGGTGTCTGGCAGTAACTGGGGGGTAGACAAATCCTTTTTAAAAATTTGGTATTTAACGGTTATCGAAAAGTCTTTAATTTATGGTGCGGGAATTTGGGGCGGGGCATTAACTGGGGACCAGGTCAAAAAGCTTCTCTCTCTTCAAAGGATTTTCCTATTAAAAATTTCTTCTGGTTTTCGTACCACTTCTAACATTTCTCTATACTCCATCACTGGTATCCCCCCTATTCATATCATAATAAACACAAATTTTAAAAAATATATGTTTTGGAAACATCGTATTAATCTTTTTTCTAATCTGCCCGTCCCTGCCCCTTCCTTGTTTGATTCTAACCGCCCAATTTCTGCTATTCCTCCCTCTCAACGTATTGCTAACCTTGTCCCCCTTCCTCCCTCCTCTTTTTCTAATTTCAATGTTTATACAGATGGCTCTTCCATTGATGGAAACACTGGTTTTGCTGTCTGTGTATTCAAAAATGAAACACTTCAAGACACATTTACCTTTAAACTAGCCAATGGGAACACAGTTTTTCAGGCAGAAATTTCTGCCATTGATTATGCTATTGACTGGGCCTCATCAAATAATACAAAAATTAATATTTATACTGATAGTCTTTCTTCCCTTTCGGCTTTTAACTCTATTAAAAATAAATCTAGTTATCTCTCAAAAATTAAATTAAATGCAATTTCTAATAAAAAGCTCATTAATATCCGTTGGGTTAAGGCCCACTCTGACATCTCGGGGAACGAGACTGCTGACAAGTATGCTAAAATTGCTACCTCTTCCGGCTCTCCCTTTTCCCTTCCCTTCCCTTTTTCCCTTCTAAAAAATTATTGTAAACAAAACATCTCCCTTCATTGGCAAACTTTTTTAAATTCTTATATTTCCCCCCGGACGCATGATCCTGCCCGCATTTCCTCCTTTCTCCCCCGGGTCAACCCTTCCCTTCAAATCACAAACAAATATCTTATTTATTTTCTAACTGGCCATGGCCCATTCATGGACTACTTATTCTATTTCAAACAAAAATCTACATCTAGCTGTACTTGCGGCGCATTTGGTGACGCCGATCACTTTGTTTTTGCTTGCCCCCATACTAAAAAATTTCATTTAATTAAACCCTCTCCCGCAAATTGTGCAGTCTGGTTCTCGAGAGTCAGCTCTAATAATTCTTCCGTTGAAAAATTAAAAAACTGTGTTCTCATTGCTAGAGACATCTCAAACCAAATTACCTGATCAGCTTGTGAGTTTGTACCTTTATTCTTTTCCCTTTGGTCGGTCTCCCTGTGTTTTTTCTGGAGGTGTTACCTTTGGTGTATCGCTGTATTTGTTGTCTTGTATTTGCTGTACTTGTCTTGTGATGTTTTTGGTGGTTGTTTTAGTTGTTTACTCCTCGTTTTGTTTTCGGGAGTGTTCTTGTTACTCCACAGTTTTTACCTAAAGATGTAACATTTGTCACCAACATTTATTTTACTTTTTATGGTGCTGCTCACTTTTTAAAAAAAAAAAAAAATTCACAGAAGTTCCAATGTTGTGAATCAGATATGTAAATCTCCTGTAAATATTATTATGATTTTCTAATTAACGTTGCTTTGGACCGTCGGACGAGGGCCAGTTGAAGTTGGCTTCCGCTGACTCCTTTCCCGGCCGTCCAAATAGATGCTCAAGTCCTTGGTGACGAGTCGGACGGTCTGGGTCTTCAACACCTTTCTGGTAGGTCGAACGGTCTGGGTCTCAACAACAACAACACTTATAGTATCTCCGGCCACACATTAAGCTACCATAAGTCATTGAGTTAGTCTTGTGGTCTGGGTCTTCAACACTTATAGTATCCCAGGGGCGCGGTAGCCCACTGGTTAGCGCGCGAGAATTGCACTCGGTAGGCCCGGGTTCTATTCCCTCCGCTGCGAAAACTGCCGCAATGTTCACGCGGAGTACGATCACGTTAAACATGGTCCGTTAGTCCTTCTGAGAGGTTGGTGGTAGGTAAAGGAGGGTACGGTCCCTGTGGAGGGTACGGTCCCCACTGGGTTTCGGTCTAAATTAGGTGGCACTTCCCTGCCGTCCAAACAGATACTTTACATCTTTCTGGTAGGTCGGACGGTCTGAGTCTCAACAACAGCACTTATAGTATCCACCACGAGACGGATCCTTACTCAGCCGGATTGTCGATTTCATCCTCTGGGAATAGATAAATTGTGGGGGGGTTGAAAACTATATTTCAATACATTCCAAAAGACCACGGTGACCTAGAAAGTTAAAACTTTGTATATAGTATCGACCACTGAACAGAACCTAACTGAGCCAGTTTTTTTTTTATTAAGATGGTTACTTTCAAAGCTAAACGTTATACAATATATAAAACAAAATAAAAGTTGCAATCTACATATTTAAAAGTGTGACATTGCTAAACATCGACGTAAATCTTGCACTGTTTTTGGCAGTGGAAATTTTTGAATGCTAGAACCTCTGTTTGGTAAAGAAGACCTTCTGCCGTAACCATATGTCTTAAAATTTTACCTCAGATTGGCCAAAAACGCATTTGGAATTATTTATAACCACTCCGTATTGCGAAAAAACGCTCAAAGACTATGCGTAAATATTCTTGGTGTTTTTCTTCATTTTCTGATGCAATTAAGCAATCGTCAATATATGTAAAACAGAAATCTAGATCGTGTAACACTTCATGCATAATTCTCTGAAAGGTTTGAGCAGCATTACATAAACCGAATGGAGGGGCGCGGTAGCCCATTGGTTAGCGCGCTGGAGTTGCACTCGGTAGACCCGGGTTCGATTCCAGCCACTGCCAAAACTGCCGCCGTGTTCACGCGGAGTACGATCACGTTAAACATGTGGGTCCGTAAGTCCTTCCAAGAGGTTGGTGGTAGGGGAAGGAGGGTACGGTCCCTGTGGATGCCTCCCCCACTGGGTTCCGGTCTAAATTGGGTGGCACTTTCCGGCCGTCCAAACAGTTACCTTACACCTTTCTGGTAGGTCGGACGGTCTGGGTAACAACAACAACAACATAAACCGAATGGTATAAACAGAAATTCAAACAGTCCGAACGGTATATCACCGCTGTTTTTGGGACACCATCTTGTTCCACTGGAATTTGGTAGTATGCACGTACCAAATCCAACGTTGAAAATACCTTTCTTTCTTCGAAGATCTGTACAAAATCATGTATATGAGCTAAGGGGTATTGATCTGGAATTGTTACTGAACTTAGCTTTTTATAATCACCGCATACATGAAAACCTCCGTCTTTTCCTTTTTTTTTTTTCGGCACGACGTGAATGAGGCTTGCCCATGGACTTTTAGACCGTCTACAAATTCCTTGTCGGTGCAGAAATTCAAATTCTTTTTTAACAGCTTTTAGTTTGTCCCTAGCTAATCGTCTCGCCTTTGCGTAAACCAGAGGTCCTCGCATCTGAATACAGTCAATTGTACTATGTTTTACAGATTACAGGAAATTGCATTAGAAACCGAGTATAGGGTGAATCATTACTCAAATTTTAAGTCCCAGTGAGGATATATGCTTCGTACTTCCTTTAATACTAACTTTAGTACAGCTGTCTATTAATCGTTGATTTTTCATGTCGACTAATAATCCAAATTTTGCTAGGAAATCAACACCTAAAATTGCTCGAGAAACATCTGCAATTGCAAAATCCGAAACAAATTTTCGATTAAATCTAAATTTTACAATTAATTCTTTTGTTCCAAATGTTGTGATCTTGGTACCATTTCCTGTGTATAAAGGGAATTAATTTTTTGTTGTGGCAGTATGTCTTTTATTTGCAAGAACTGAAATCATGGCGCCGCTGACGACTAGGAATTTTATATGAGATAAATGGTCATATAAAAAAAAATAAGCGACTATTTTCCAGGCTTCTTATTCATCGTCGCAGAAATGATAGAGCCACCTAGTTTTCCGTCGAAAATTTGCAAGACTTTATGCACTTACGAGCTTTTTCTTAAAAATTTTCATGATGTCAACAAATATCGCCTTTTCTGGATTGCGATCGAGTTCGTAGTCTGGAGCGATCATTAGTTTGCAAATTTTTAGACAGTTGATATTCAGTTTTTTTCATATCTGCAACTTGAGCTTCTAAACGTGAAATATGCCTATCCTCTGCTACTTCCGATACTGTAAGCGATGATGAAATATCGCAGATTTTATCCGCCATTTCAGAAATATTTTGCAGCGATTCTGAACTTATTGATAAAATTTGTTGTACTGATAGTCGTTGTTGTAAGTCTTCCTGTATACTTATGCCGGCAAGATCTTACATTTCGCGAAGTAAATGACTTGGTTTCCTATCTCCTAAATGCAAATCTTGCAAAAGGATGCAAAGTTTTGTTTTATCCGAATCTGCAAAGTGCGAAATGATCTTTTTTTCAACACTGAATAAGGTTCAGGAATCAAGAATTGCGAGTCCAGATGTAAAAACCCTAATTGTGGATTTATTTTCCAGAACGGAGGTACTTTAAAAGCTACTTTTAAAAGTTCAACAGAAATAAAATCATCATTTTGAGCTGAAGTATTATTTTTTGCATTGTTGATTGTTGAAGACCCAAGCCGTCCGACTCATCCTAGGACTTGAGCAACCAAAAGGACGGCCGGGAAAGTTATCGTTGATTGTTGTCAAACGAATTCCATTCAACTCAGATGTCGACATAATTACATAAGGAACTAAAAATTTTTACACACCGTGTATAAGCTAAACTGAACAGGTTCCTTTTTTCTGAATTCACGTAAATTGAAGTACACACGTCTCTGGGTTGCGTATACAAATTCTATCCGGGTCACCACTCATATGGCGAAGGTGCGATGTAATATTGTATTTATCAGAAGGGCATATATAAAAGATAACTTTATTTACAAAAACATAACTAAAACTGTGCTACATTCTACCGCGCGTACACCATAGCCGTCAGAAATAAGAATGAACTGAAAAAGTTCCTGGCTTATTTTTATGTGCCTGCGTCCAGGCGTTACGCATGCGTCGTATGTAAATTTTAGAGTTCCTGTCAAGATCAAGAAAGTTTTATATTCCTCAATTTATCTGAAGGAGTGCCGCCATATGTATATAAATGTCGAAATACTAGGTATGAGTGAATGCACATGTAACAATTATATAGTAAAATAGTAAAAATTTAATTTTATGCATTGTTTTAAGCTACTAGATCTAATGCATATGTAAGATTAGTACATATTAATGATGATATAATGTTGTAAAAAAATTTCGGTGGTACAACAACACAATTATAGACTTGTGTCAAGTGGTACATGATAACGATACAAGGTGTGCATGAAAAACTTTCAGTGGTGCACCATGACAATTATAGACTTCGCAAGGTCAAGTTGAAAGTTTCCATTCTGATTATTTTTCAAGAATTTTTCTTAAAGTCATAATTTTATACTGGTTTTTTACGTGTTCTTTCTTCTAGGGGGAGAGTGTGAGACCCAGGAGGCACCATATGGTCTCAGAAGCTGCTTTTCTCCTCCTTAAGCGTTTGTTAATAAAGTCAAGTAATTTTAATCATAATATAGAGGTGTGAATAAACGACAATTTATTTTAAAGGTTAACATGTGGATTTTAATGTGTACTATTTTGGTTTAATGATTTTGTTAAGGAACTCATGGAAAGAAGTAATGGTGGGTTTTGCGGCCATGGTAGCAATGTACAAATGTTACAATTCAGGACCACTTTAATTAAGATCAATAATCTAATCCACAAAATTAATTTTAAAAATCCACCTAATTTAATGTTTTTTCGCCACAATATCAATAGAGAGGGCAAAGCGAAAACCTGCCGGCACTCCATTTATTTACAAGAAAAGAAACCATTTTATACATTTATTTTGAATAATATATAATTAAAATAAAATTAGTTGGTTGAGTAGACACTGTCTACCTTATTGTCTACCTTTTCTGCCTTGACATTTGGTCCCTGGTCAATTCGTTTTTCCACTTTAACTATTATTTATATTATAAAGACCAATTTGAAACAGAATATATATATATATATATATATATATATATATTTATATTACAAAGACCAATTTGAAAAAGAAATATATATATATATATATATATATATATATATATATATATATATATATATATATACATATATATATATATCAGCTTTACGAAACTTATAAATTACTCAAAGATTTAATTCGAAAGGCATTAAATAAATAAAAGATTATCAAAACTATCTTGAATATAAAAATAACAAATCTAATCATTACAAATGAAAAATGAACTACGAAAGAAAATGAATCAGATTTTCAAACGAAAAAAAAAAAACTTTCCGAGAATGATAGGACTCAAAATAAATAAATAAACTAATAAATGAGACAATACTAATTAGTTCATTTACGATGACTTTCGAGTCTAATTAGTGAAGTCCTCCACAACAATACTCTCACTAAATTAGCTCATTAGAACATCTTTATTTCAAAGAGTTGAATTGTTGATTTGAGGGTATTAAAAGAAATAAACCATAGTTGTGGGAATAGTTTTATGAATTTATTTTAAATATATTTCTTTCATTTATCTGTAACTGGCATTGGATTAAAAACTTATGTACTAGTTGTTGCCAAACGAACAAATCATTAATTATGTGCACTTTAATATTTTTCTTGAATTTTTACTTATGTATTAAGAAAGATAAGCTTCTGTGTTTGCAAAATATACACAGAAAACCTGTATTTAAGCCTGCCAGAGGCAAGGAAGCTAACACTCTTAAAAAATAAAATCACAACTCATTTTATAAAGTTTTATTCCATGTAACAATATAGGATGCTTAACGTCGAAAATAATTGTTCTAATGTAATATTCAGTGTTGTTAGATACTGTCTAATGGTAGATGCTATACGTCTGCAAAGAATTAATCTTTTAAGTCGTCGAGGCTTTCTAAAGGGTCTAAAAAAACAATTTGAAGAAAAAAGTCACTCATCCAGGAGAAAACTAAAAATCCGGCTCCTTTCGGTTATGTCCATAGTCGATACTATAGAATCATACAAAGATTCAGCCTTCATACAAATCCAACCGGGGCTGCTGGACGGTCTAGAGAGAATTTTCAAAACCGCTCCATATTTTAGGGCCCCCTAGAGCAGAATCGAAAATACGGCTTTGCTAAATTTCCACTTGTGGTTGAAAATATAAGTGCGCACAGACTCAGCCTTCTAGGTTTCCTGAATGTTTCTGTGTGAATTTGAAAGAATGCAAACATGTTAAGGGGACGGTGGACGTTGAAATTTTTTTATTTAGTTATTGACTTAGAGACATGAAAATTTGTATAAATATCCCTCTTAACATTACTATAAAAAATGTCCCCCTTTGCAGGCATTGGCTTCCATGGACGCCAATGCCTGCAAAGGGGGATCAAACTGTTTGAGATAGAGTATGTCAAATGTCTGTCTTTTTGAGAGATTCTTCGTTTCGGATTGACGCTGTCCCACCCGTAAGCAAAAGGTTAATATATAACATTATTTTAGACGATTTTTGCTCGTTTCAACGTCCACCGTCCCCTTAAACAATCGTTATATGAATATTGGCACGATAAAATAAGGCTTCGTAAGAGAAGGTTTCATTCTCGGACCTTCAGATCCATAGGATCCGGGTTTGAAATCTAAATACGGGCCCTCACAGCAAAAATCGTCACATGTGTGACAGTGACGTTGTAGTCACGTCACACCTGGGTCACAATGTGACATCCTATTTGTGACTTCTATGTGACGTTACGTATTAGTAACTTTGTAACTTCATTGTGACTATATTCTGTGACGCTTCCACAATTTAATTAACACGTGACAATGTGACGACATTACAATGGCAATTACAATGTGACGTCACAAATAACCATGAAAATGACCAAAATGACTTCGCTGTGACCTCAATATGACACTGCCGAGACATACTGCGACGTCCTGTGACGTCCCAAAGTTACAGTGTGATGTAACTCTTACGTCACTGTGAAAAAAAAATGCTGTTAGGGGGTAAAAGCGACGTGTATGCAAATATACTCGTAATTTAATCTACTTTAAACTGTAGATCGCTGCCAACTAGTTCTCAAGTGTTTGGAACAGAATTAACATTAGGTGTAACAATAATTTTTTTCCGTTCCCAAAGTAAATGATCGGCGAATATAGTTTGTCTCATAGACATGCTTCACTGCAGATATTTTTTACAGAGTAGATATGCAGTCATCGTCTACAAATCTTGAAAAAAAATGTCGATAACTTGAAGTGAGTACAGAATGAATGATTTGCCAGCTCTCCCATCTGACCTCAATCTCAATCAACACGGAGACTAACTGGAACGCGAATATGATAAAGTATGTAGAGATGATATTCATTTTTTATCAATATGTGAGTCCATATGCAGCTGTGATCAGCATAACTCAATTACCTTACTTAAAACGTCCACTTTCATCGTTCATCAATATTTTTAAGTCTCGAATGAATGAATAAGTCAGCTCTCTCATCAAATTTCTTATTGAGCATTCCTGAGACTAACTGGGTGTGGTTTCAGGGCGGTGAAAACTAATTGAGCTAAGCAAGCTTGTAAAGGTGCCGAAATGAACACGCAGGCATCTTTGATAAAAACAACAAGTTTTATTTTTAAACTGCATAAATCGTAAAATAAACGCCATTAACGTAATTTACAAATAATAAATCAGACTGTACATGTTCCACTCTTTCTACCATCGTCTGCATCCACATACGCACTCCACGTACCAACTCGTATCATCTCTTGACTCATCACTCGAACCATCTCGCACCATCGTCGTGCTTTGCCTTTTTATAACCTGGTTGTCAGTACCCTCTGCCGTCCGCAATCTGATTATTTAAATCCATTATTATTTTAATCTATTATTTAAATTTAGGCCCTTCTTTCCCCGGGGAAGACACTGCTTGAAAATTAAGAAGTCGAGAATAGAATTGTTAACCCTTACAAGCTATTGAAAAATAAAACTTTATTGAATTACGCCTGATTTTTCAAGATTCCGTAACCGGAAGAAGCTTTATGCCAAAAGTCAAATATAATAGGAAAGAAAAAAAGTTTTATGAGTTGAATAAATGAATAGGAAATTAGAGTGAACATAGACTGAAACTGAAATCTCACAAAGTACTGAGCAGATTTTAATCTTTCAGGTGCGATAAGAATTTCTATCGTTTATTTAATATGTTTGCAATCGCGCAAATTAAATCGTCTTAATCGGAAATAGTTTGTAGAATGCCCAGCAGTCGTGATTCTGAGAATGTCTCGATCAATAAATTCGCCAAACGTAGGATCTCGCCATAGCACAACATAAGTAAGACAAGTGGAAAATTCGGTTTTGCCAATATCTATAAATGCACTGGTCAAGGATTATTTCTTGACTTCGATGATCGCTGATTGCATATGCGAGAATATGCAATGGAATGCGAGAATATGCAGTGACCTTGTTGATTGACCCTACAATTGAAGACCTTACAGCACTAGTTGGCTAACCCACTTTATGTGAAAATGGGGAAAATGAGCTGGAGAGGTTAAAGAGGTGGACGAAATAAATTTATCTACCCGTTGCTACAAAAACTCTTATATTTTGGCACATGCGTGAAGAATTTATTACAAGTTGCAGATCGTGAATAAGGAATATCTACAGTTTAATAACATGTTCAGCTACGTTGCAGGTTAGCCTAGTGTTGCAGAAAGGCCTTGAGTTTACTAAATTCAAATGTACAAGATACTGTATATATTAAAAATCAGTTTGTGAATCAACAAATTCTCTATTTCAGCCGCTACTATTCTGAACAACATCAACGACAAAGTAGAGCCTTGTGAAAACTTCTACGAATTTGCCTGTGGTGGCTGGTTGCAGAAGCAGCTTATACCCGATGACCGGTCTTCTGTATCCGTTTTCTCTCTGCTGCAGGACGACCTGGACCAACTTCTCCGATGTAGGTGGATATTCAGTATCTTTTTAGTTCATAATTCTTAAAATTGTCTAACGCACAGTTGTTCAATTTCTTTAAATCACAATACACGGGACATTGCTTTTTTCACAGGTTGTAATTTTAGGAAAATTCTTACACGGACCGCTGCAAATAATATTAATAATATATCAGAATTTAAATAGGATGTTATACACTCTTTAACAAAAAAATCGACGCACCGAGAAGGAGTTGTCCGATTGTGATAAAAATGGGTGGATGTGAAGAACATACATAGAAAAAGAAACGATTAAAATTTCAGAACAATTTAATGATTTCGAGTTTGACCGTATACAAAGGGAGGAAGTCACTAAGGCGTTGGTCCACCTCTGATCTGGATGCAAGATGTCACCCGGCGTGGCATAGACTGATAAAGTTCACGGATGGTGTCCTGCCGAATGTCTTGCCAAATTGTCTCCAACTGTCGAGCTAAATCGTCAACATTCCGGAATGGTTGCAATCGTCTTCCCATAACGTCCCAAATGTGCTCTATGGGAGAGAGATCAGGAGACCTAGCTGGCCATGGAAGTGTTAGGCAAGCTTGAAGACAATTCATAGCAACACGTGCAGTCTGTGGCCGAGCATTACCTTGTTGAAAAGTAAGTCCGGGGTGTCGCAAAAGGAACGGTAACACAACCTGTCGTAGAATGTTGTCTGCGTGCCGCTGTGCTGTCAGTGTGCCAAATATGACAACCAAAGGGGTCCGACTATCAAAGGAGATGGCACCCCAGACCATAACGCCCTGTTGTGGGCATGTGTGGAGTGCGATAGTAAGGACAGGATCCCCACGCTGCTTTGGACGTCTCCAGACACGTCTGCGGTTATCGTCAGGACACAGTTGGAAACGGGACTCGTCACTAAAGACTAAATGTCTTTGCATACGAAATTTCATTACAAACGGATAACTCCTTCTTGGTGCGTCGATTTTTTTGTTATAGAGTATATTTCATTAATTCAATTATTTTATGATTAAATTTCAAAATTTTATTTTTTATATAAATTTAAAAATATATAATCTGTTTTGAAAATATTTTATTTGAAGAGTACATACTACAAAAATTCTAGTTGCAAAATGGGAGAGAGCTTCGAGGGCCCCCAACATGTGCCTACTTTGTCTATGGTGATTTTGACATCCATCAGACATAAGCTATCAAATGTTTAAAGTTTCTTTTATAAACAAGTAGGATACTAGAGTTATATAAGAGACTTCGTTTTAATTATTAATGTGCATGATTTGAAATATAATATATTTTGTGTTGCAGCATTGGTCGAGACTGGAATCAAGGACACCGATCCTCAGTACATCCGGAACCTTAAGAGTATGTACGATTCCTGCATGAATACAAGTAAGTAAATACATCTTATTATATCATAGGACAATGAATTATATACTTTCATACTTGTAGACGAATGAAGATAATTATTTTTTCGTACTAGAAAAACATCTATTATTTTCAGAATAAAACAGATCGCATGAATCTACGGAAGAGTAGAATTAACACGCCTTTGCACTAGCGTTTACACGTGATAATAAACAAGAAAGATTAATCGCATGCATAAGGCATTGATTATGAAACATTTTCCAACTACAATGCAATTTTATTTAAACATCTCTAAAATGCGCTATATTCATCGGTAATATTTTAAAAATTATCACAATACTACAATAATTTATTATATTTGAAAACTTCATCGAGAAAAATGAACTTTATTCAAATGACGTCATTGAAATATAAATTGCCTGACTCTCTATGAAAAAGCAGTAAAAATTTCAATCATAAATATTTATTCTATACCTTTCATTCATTATAATACTACAATAATTTATTTTATTTAAAAACTAAAAACCATGACGGTAAAGGTAATTTAACTCTGTGCTTAAAACTTCACCGAAAAAGTTTGCTATAAAATCGTCTGTTCTCTATATAAAATCAATGACTGTTTCATTCATATCAACTATATTGCAGACTCCAACGCTAAATAATTTGCGCTAAAAAAATTCAGGAATTCTTATACAACTCATCTTACAGCTTGATGTGTTTAGATTCTCCATAAGTGAAAATTAAGTTTCATTGTAGAAATGATCAAAGTTGGAGGATCATTTAAACTAAAATATATTGTAATTGCGTTGTTTCACATAAATTAAGCATTGATGCACACAAATTAAGCAAAAATAAAGTGGTTTTTGTTTAGGACGGATACAACACCAAATATAAATTAAAAAGAACTTTAAAAATCACGATTTTGACACAAGATGGATGCCATATTTTATTTTGAAGTGGGTTACGTGATCTGTTCATATAATGGATGTAATTATTATTTTAATTTTTATTTAAAAAACTACTGAATATATTTTTCTGAAATTTTTTTTTATATATTTTATGGGATAATTTGAATATTTCCTAAAACTTTCGAAGCAATTTGTGAATTTTAAATTTGTTTAAAAAATGTTTGAAAAATTAGATCCCATAGGGTTCAATGTATTTCATTTTTTCAACCCGGGTTCAATCCAAAACTAATTGGGTGATATCATTCATTTATATTCCCATAGATCCCACAGATCGTCTTAACAGCATACTAAAATTTCATTTTGATAAAGTCATTTTTGCGGCAGTTATCGTGCTAACTGAGAGACAGACAGAATGAGCAAAGTCATAAACACTTTTCAACTATGTTGTAAAGTGTTAAAAAATAATGTAATATTTGAACATTTTCAACATTTCAAGTATTGCACCCATACTTTAAAAGTGGTATAACTCAGAAAATATAATTTTTGAGTTATTATTGTGATTAAATTGGGTCAATATTACCCTATCAATTAGCAAACGGGTACAAACTTATTTTGATAATTGGTCTGCCAGCTAGCACATGCATCGTTATGGTTGATAGAAAGTACAATCTACAAAGGTGACATTATTTATCAACAAGAAAGATCAATCATGCTTAAACCATTGATTATGAAACACTTTCCAACTTCAATGCAATTTTATTTAAAAAAGTCTAAAATGCAATACATTCCTCGGTAATACTTTAAAACTTATCACAATACTACATTAATTTATTATATTTGAAAACTTAAACCTTCATTGAAAAAAAATGAACTTCATTCAAATGACGGCATTGAAATATATATTGCCTGGTTTAAATACCTCTAAAATGCGATACATTCCACGGTAATATTTTTAAAACTATCATAATACTACTATAATTTATTATATTTGAAAACTGAAATGCATTCAAATAACGTCAAAAAAAAAAAATAACACACCTGGATCTCTCTATAAAAACAGTATTTCATTCATAACTTTCTTCTATTCATTTCATTCATCACAATATTATAATAATTTATATTATTTAAAAATTAAAACCATGGAGCTACAAGTAATTAAACTCTATGCGTAAAACTTCATCGAAAAAAATCGTCCTTCTCTTTGTAAAATCAATGAATATTTCATTCATATCAGCCATGCAGACTCCATGGGTTAAATTATTTTGTGTTACAGAAATACAGCAATTCTAATACAACTCATTCTGCATATTTTGCTGTTTACATTTTACATAGGTGAAAAATGGGCTTCGTTGTAGAAATAATCAAATTTAGATGAGCATCTAAACTCAAATTTATTGTATTTGCGTTGTTTCAGTATGTAGATGCACAGAATTTAAGCAAAAATAAAGTAGTTTTAGGACGGATACAACACTCAATATGAATTAAAAAGAACTTAAAAAATCACAATTTTGAAACAAGATGGGTGCCATATATCATTTTGAAGTGGGTCATGTGATCGTTTCATATTATGGCCACGTGATCGTTTCATATAATTAAATTATTTTGTGTTGCAGAAATACAGCAATTCTAATACAACTCATTCTGCATATTTTGCTGTTTACATTTTACATAGGTGAAAAATAGGCTTCGTTGTAGAAATAATCAAATTTAGATGAGCATCTAAACTCAAATTTATTGTATTTGCGTTGTTTCAGTATGTAGATGAACAGAATTTAAGCAAAAATAAAGTAGTTTTAGGACGGATACAACACTCAATATGAATTAAAAAGAACTTACAAAATCACGATTTTGAAACAAGATGGATGCCATATATCATTTTGAAGTGGGTCATGTGATCGTTTCATATTATGGCCACGTGATCGTTTCATATAAGAGGTGTAATTATTATTTTAATTTTTATTTAAAAAACTACTGAATATATTTCGCTGATTTTGTTTTTATATATTTTATGGAACAATTTGAATATTACCTAAAATTTTCGAAGCAATTTGTGAATTTTAAATCCGCTTAAAAAGTGTTTGAAAAATTAGGTCCCATAGGGCTCAATGTATTTCATTTTTTCAACCTGTGTTCAATCCAATAACTAATTGGGTGATATTATTCATTTATATTCCCATAGATCCTACAGGCCGTCTGAACAACATACTAAAATTTCATTTTGATTAAGTCATTTTTACGGCAGTTATCGTACTAACGGGCAGACAGACAGACAGACAGAATGAACAAAGTCATAAACACTTTTCAACTTTGTTGTAAAGTGTTAAAAAGCGTCATAATTCCTTTTATGTACAAAAAACGTCACATGTGTCAAGAACTTCAAAGTAGAGATGTCATTTTGAGTACGAAGAATGTATCAAAAGCGATAACTCAAAATGTGAGAACGTTTTAAGGTTCTTTGAAAAATGTTATAAAAGAAGGTTGACAAAAATGACAATTTGATAATGCATCCAACAGTTTCTTGTTGCAGATATATATTATTAATCACACGGTTCTCATGGAGGAGGAGAAACTAAAAATTTAATAAATTATAAGCACTTATTAAAATTATTTTCCTTCGTTTGCTGTCAAATAAATCTTTTGAAGCAAGAGTGCGAAATGTGTGCTAAATTTTGTGGTGCATTCTTAAATGCTAGCAGCCACATAAAACGATAAATACGCCTGCTACAAGAGCAGCTAGCCGCATACGGTACGCCTGCTATCCGCATACGGTACACGCAATAGCGATAACCCTCACTCCATACAATATCATATCTGCTGGTCGAACACACGCAACTCGTGCAGTGGTTTTTAAAATAATAAATCGATTTTTATTATTTTAACGTGTTAAAATAAAAGGCAAGTCCATTGCGAGAGCAAAGGCAATTCAAGTAGTAAATTAAATAAAAGAATTGCCTTTATTATTTCGTATTGAAAATATTTAAACAAATAGAATTCAGATAGCTCCCCCCCCCCCCTCAACTACTACCTTTCCGCAAAACGAAATTGCATTAGAGAGTAGATAAGAAAAAGTAAATTCTAACTTATTTCCACTCAATTGAACAGCTGTTGCAACTGCACTTCTCAGGCACTAACCGCACCATATACTATGTTTTACCTACAAACATTGACTTAATAAAATGACGCATAAATCTGAATTTGGAAAATACTCTTCAACGCGTTTCTATTTTCGATTTTCCTGGGGGGAGGAGCGGGTCGAAAATCCGGCTTCGTTAATTTCTGTTCCTTGAACGTCATTAAAGTGTACAGAGATTCAATCTTTTCGGTCATTTGTGGGACTTCTTGGGAGTCTGTAAATATTTTTAGAAAGCGCCCAATTTTCCTGCTCCCTCTCATCCCCCACCCCCGGGGATGAATCGAAATTTCGACTTCTTTTGTTTCTGACTCGTGGATACAATAAATTTGCGAATATTGGGCCTTCTGAGTCGCCAGAGACTTCTGGAGTGTCTGTAAAAACTTAACTGTCTCGAACCCCTCTCATCAGTTTCTCTTCCTCAGTGGAGAACTCAAAACAAGTCCTCCATTAGGTTCTCACTCGTATTTAGACTTCCATGTCACCGAAGAGCTTCTGGAAAGACACAAATATGTTAGGCAATTATTATATAGATAATGCTTGGATCTACCCGTATTATAATCGCCATCAAAATGAAACATTACGTATACATTCAATTTATGTAGACAAACATTGAATTTAGATCTGTATTTTACACAATGTATCTAAAAATAAAATTTGATAGCAGTGGGGACGTTCGTTCTTGAGTTCTTTCCACATCTCTCACACACACGCACACACACACACCGGTGGCGAAGCGGCAGGGGGAGGGGCATGTAGATTTTGGCTGTTGTTGTTGAGACCCAGACCGTCCGACCTACCAGAAAGGTGTAAGGTAACTGTATGGACGGCCGGGAAATGCCACCCAATTTAGACCGGAATCCAGTGGGGGAGGCATCCACAGGACCGTACCCTCCTTCCCCTACCACCAACCTCTCGGAAGGATTTACGGACCCACATGTTTAACGTGAGCGTACTCCGCATGAACACGGCGGCAGTTGTGGCAGCGTGCAAATGGGCATGTAGACTGTGTCTTTCTAAATAATTTACAATCAAGTAGATTTTAATTATATATTTTATCCGATATAAATCTATTTTGTATGCAGATAAACGAAGGATTTTTACTATATCTGGTACAGAGCTCAATGCCGGTGCCTTTCTTGTTTTCCTCTAAGTGCCAGGCGGAATTTTCAGGAGAATCAAACCTCTCTCTGCCTATCCACGACATGAAAAATTTAATCGGAAATTGAACCAAAAAAAAAAGAAAATGCTCGCCCATTTATACTCGAGCCACGGCAATTCTATGACGGTCCTGTCTAAGCTACAAGAAATGAGCTGTTGTTTTTTATTGTTTAGTTTCCCCAAAGAATATTTATTCTCTGAGTCAAGTAAAGAATCATTTTAATAGCTAATAGGAAATTTGATTTAAAAAATATTTAAATTATATAGCGGTTTTGATATTATAGAGATTTTATTTTTAGTTAAAAGTTCCCGTATGAAATTGATATATACAGAAATATAATCATTCCCCAAAACCAAATGTTTTAATTCAGCAAATTTCACCTTACATTCTTTAATTTTCTTTTATTATTTCCTGATTCAATTTTTAAAAATAAATTAGAAGTGCCATATAAGAAAGTTGCGTGTCTGTGTATGTATTAAGGACAATGAAAACATTTCTTATGGAAACTGAGTCAGTGGTGAATATAATATGCAAATACGCATTTTTAATATGTTTGGAAATTTTCTATGTGAATCAGAAATTAATTTTTTAACAAGTGAAAAGTAAAGTTCGTGAGTGATCTATTTATTTTCTTTCATGCGTTTCTTCATTTTTTATAGGCTGTCTAGAAATTGTACCCGTTGTTACCCAGAGGTCGTGGCGTACCGCGCCCATGCAACAGTTTATGTATTTATTTGTTTATTTACTGTTATAAGCGGGCGTATTGATAACGCGTTCTTTGGTTTTTGAGTATTTGCTGTAAGTTTTGGTTAACGAAATTTAAAGAACGCTTTAATAATACGCCTGCTTATAACCACAACAAGGAAAATATCTCGCTGATGCTCATCGTCCCGAGTCCTGAAGTATGTGGGTACCAAATTTCATGGCCGTATGATGCTTAGATTGCCCGCTACAGACTACACATAACCCACAGACAGACATACTTTATTATGTATAGCTATACTCGCTCAAAGCATCTGGGAAATTGTTAACGATAGGTCTGTGAAAATAACAATTTAATTGGCATTTCTTCTTTGGCAGAGACTTACTCCAATATTTTCTTCGGCCGCTCGAAATATATCGGCTTCATTCTTTATTCAACAGCTTCATAAACAGTTTTATTATATATGCAATTTCATTCATAATTATACAGTATAGAAGCGACCGTCTTTTGCTTTACCACATGCTAAAAATGTTTCTTCTATATATATAATATTACGGCTGCACGAGCTCGGGAAACAGATACTCTCTATTATTGGCGACAAATGACCGATTTGAACACATTAAAAAAGTTTTAAAATTTAATTTTTAAAAATCGTATTAAAACTTTGGTGGAAGAAGGCCTTCGAGGTGCATTATTAGATCAAGTGCTACTGCCTGTAAGTGCTGTAGATATTGAGCGACATCGCGGAGACACACAAACGGATAGACAGACAAATTCTTCCTTTTATTAATATATATTGAAAATGGAGTTTTCAGTGTATTATATTTTTTCCATATAACCTTTTTAATCGGTTCCACAGCACTGTAATCAAATTTCAAAATGTTAACAATTTGCTTGCAGTGTAATTCAGTTATTGCAGTAAATTTTGTTTTATCCCGCATCTAATGTTAATTCTCAATAAATCGGCACTCCTATTGAACCGCATTCGGTTCCATTCGGCTGTACTGAGATACATTTACTGTAATAGAGTAAATGCCTTTATATGCAGATTGATGTTCATTGAAGTTTAGCTTTTGTTTAAGTGCTTTTTTTTTCACGTACTGTACAATGTTATTCAGTCTGTGTAACGCTTTAGGCAAAAAATATCACACTTATTGTTCATTATTATATTTTTAATTAAATTTTCCCATTTTTATCCCATTTTAGTTCGACATCCGATTATCCGGCACCGCTGAAGTTTCATCGAACGTTATTTTACTTGCAACCTTGCTAAAATATATACCAGAAAACAATCCCCAATTTTATGTGTCCCCAAATTATTTCATCCAGCTTCGTCAGTGACACCGACACACACACACATACATATTTACAAAAGTGCTCGAAATGTTATCAAGCGGTTTAAAGCGTGCTTTTTGCTTTCAAATCTCGAATTCTTCTTCTTCGACCCAGACCGTCCGACCTACCAGAAAGGTATAAGGTATCTGTTTGGACGGCCGGGAAGTGCCACTCAATTTAGACCGAACCCAGTGGGGGAGGCATCCACAGGGACCGCACCCTCCTTCCCCTACCACCAACCTCCCGTAAGGACTTACTTACCCACATGTTTAACGTGATCGTACTCCACGTGAACACAGCGGCAGTTTTGGCAGTGGCGGGAATCGAACCCAGGCCGCCCGAGTTCAATTTCCAAGCGCTAACCACTGGGCTGTCGCGCCTCAAATCTCGAATTCGGAAATTTTCGGAAAAACAATATTTTTTTATAATTGCACGAGAAAATAAAAAATAAAATAGAAGCTAGAGACCTCGACACAGCCAAGTATGCCAACCAAACAAATTTAAACTTATGGTTCTAATTCGGTTGTTCGATACAAAATCGTGAAAATACAATATATACAACTCGGTTGTTTGAGGTTCAAGCAACCAAAAAAGGGCCTCCTTAACCCTTGCCCCGGTCCCTAGACAAAAGTAAATTCCAGCTCTTCCCCACATGGAACTTTTATAGTGAAAAAGGGTTCATTGAACACGGAAGATAGGCCCCCCCCCCCCCAAAGTTTTGCAGAACCCTAGTATTTCCCTAATTTGATATTTGTCAAAAACGGCCCTAAAATAAACACTGCCATGCGAAATCTTATAATCATGTAACATAGTTACAAGCCAAACAATTTAAAGCAAGATTCTTTTTTTTTAAATGCAAAATACAGCAAACTACCCAGATAAGCGCTTTGCAAACCATATTCTAACCAAGGTTCTTTAATATAAAGTTGGGTCATCAGCCAAGTAACCAACCATAAATTTGTCAACCTGACGTCGTTGAGCTTAGCATTTCGTTATTCGTAACACCACAAACCAGGAGAGTTGTTGCCGAAACACAACACGTTTTCCCATTATTACAATAGAAAATTGTTTGTTAATTTTGAAGTGGCAATATCTAGCCATAAACAGCCTGCGCACACCTTCCTCAGTGACTTTCAAAGAGATTGTCGATTTCTTCAGAGAGCCGAGAGTAAAATCCCCGCGCTTGCTATTCCTGTGACATCATATGCGCAGAACCAGAGTAAAAAAAAATTAAGTAGTCATGCCCGGCATGCAACACCCCTGATTCTAACATTCCAAACAAAATTAAATAACAGGAAATCCTAGAAATGAGTTACGTAGGGATAAAAAGTTTCTTGCATGGGGAAAACACACACTTTTCCCTTGCTTCCAAGGTTGATTTTTCTTGACAAAAAAATTCCCTTTCTGTGAGAAACTTGCTGCAATCTGGCATCACTGCCCTATATCGTACGTAAATAAAATGTAATAACCCTCTGTCTCGGTAAGTGATGTTTATTTGATTCCACGCGCAGCTTTACATTCAAAGTGCGTCTTTAAGCAATTCGTGCTATTACGACTTCGATTTAAGTTTGAAAAAATTGCTACTGTGAAGGGGTCTTATAATTAATAAATATTTATTGGTGTTTTGTTAGAACGGTACGCAGAAACTCGATCAATCCCTGCTCGATTTCCTTTTGTAATGAAACCAACAGTGGACTGTACTGTTTCACTAAAACAAGTTGAAAGTCGATCATTCTTGTATTGAAGATGTTGCATGCTGAAGAAGGCGCGAGAGGTTATGCCTTCAGGCGATCTTCCGGAAACGTTCCTGCGTCACTGCTCCAATTATCCGCAGATTTGAGAGCAATGTTTGAGAAACAGACAATCTGCGATATCACTCTGAGCGTCGGCAGCAAAGAAATTCGCAGCCACAGAGCCATACTAAGTGCACGTTCGACTTGGTTCGCCTTTAAGATTAGACAAGCAAGTCCGGATAACGACGCTGCGATCATCGTGGACGAAAGTGACGAAATAATGGATGCTCTATTGGTATACGTGTACACTGGAAATTTAAAATTAATAGAATCGCTGAGCATTCCCCTTTTGGATCTGCGGGAAGCAGCCGACAAGTATGGACTCGACAGACTTAAGAAGCTGCTTACTAGAATAATTAAATCTGAGAAAAAGTCGAGTATGACAAAAAGCCTTGAATTCCTGTGGAAAGTTAACGTTAACGATTGCAAATTAGCTGAATGCAGTTGCCCACTTTTGGAAGGTTTCAGCCTACAGGGTACGGATAAGTGGGATTTAAAAATGCGATCCATGTGTGTTGAAGATGTGAAATACATCTTCGGAATATATCTGAAACGAGAAACCCCGCCGTCAACGCCAAACAAAATCCACATCGTTACTTTTGAAATACACATCCTCGATAAAACGGGGCAGAAGCGACGAACTTTTGCAAATGATCACATTTTCAGCAAAGATGGAGAGACTAAAATGGCCGATTACATATCACTCTGCAGGATTATGGAGAACGCCGGAACTCTTCTACCTGATGGTATACTCACATTGTCCGGACAATTGACCATTTATGAAGAAGATCCGACATCGAGTTCTAGGATGTTTCGACTCAGCGGCGGCGCATTTGAAAAGGGCATAACAAACGAGCTCCATGCTTTGTCGTATGATATGTATAAAATGATGACAGCTGCAAAGTTCTGCGACACAAGCATATATATAAAAGGATCCCCACTCATCAAGGTTCATTCTTATCTTTTGCATGCAAGATCATTAGTACCTATCGGGGCATTCGGCGCTTTCGTGGACCACGGAATTTTCGAGAACATCGTGGCGAAATCGTTCATTAGTTTCATCTACACTGGCCAGACGAGGTTCCTGGAAGGCTGCATGCGAATTGTTTATGACGCCGTTTGTAGGTTGAATTTAAAAGATGCTAAAATTAGGTATTCAAGTATTCTGGCTAACAATCTTTCGACTGATAATGTGTTCGGTATTCTATCCGATGCCGTTAAATTTCATGACAAGGATTTAATCTTTTCAGCGTTGTTTTTTGTAGCGTGCCATACCAATGATCTTGTTGAACACCGTACTTGGAGTCTATTTTCTTGGGATCATCCAACCTGGGCAAGAGAAATCATGCAATTGGCACGCTTGAAGAGATCGGCTTCTCTGATGTAATGCCCGTTTGAGGTGGCATTTGGATAATTTGATTATATTGAATGCAAACTAATGAAATCGTACAAATGATGCGTGCATTTCTTTGATATAGGACCTGGAACGGTATTTCCATTTCAGATAACATCAGGACAACTTGATTATATTGAATATAAACTTATGAAAAAATGCAAATGACACGCCTAAAGAGATTAGTTTTTTTTTATGTAATATATAATATTTTCATTTCAGATAATATTTTTGAAACAATTTGATTGTATTGCCTGCAAATTTATGAATCATGCAAATGACACACCAGAAAAGATCGGATTTTTTTTATGAAAATATATTTCTAATTCAGATAGGATTTGACGGCAATTTGATTATATTGAATACAACTTATAAAGCCCTTACCTTTTATGTCAATATAGTAATTTCTTTTAACCATATATTTTGCCTCTCTATTTAATTCAATTTAGATTTGTTACTATCTTTGTATTATTTGTTACTATCTTCTATTGCAACATAAAGATTTTGGTGCTAAACTTTTCAAATATTTGTCATTTCAGAACCTAGAAATTTGAGATTTTGTCTTTTCAGGACTTCAAAATATCTGATGTTTTGTGTTTCTGAAAAATCATATGTATAGAAGAGATTTTTTTTATTGCAAATTGGTTTTTGAAATTTTGAAATGCAATTGTGTTTCTACAATAACATGGAAATCTACAATTGTGGAAATTCGAAGAAAATCTATATCGTAATAAATAGTTTTGTTAAATTGTTTTGAAATTTAATTTTGATTCTACACAGCTGGGGGGAATTCCGTAATTATACTTTTGAAGTGTTTAATTTTGCAGTATTTGATAAAATAGCAGTTAGTTTTTTTAACATGTATGAAGCATACTTATTAGTTTTTAAATTGTGTCATAAGCACGACAAAAAATGCTAATTGTAAACAAAATATATGAGAACGAACTTGTTTATTTGCAGACTAATTCAAGAATAGTATGTATAGGAAAGAAACCATTATTAACTATTATTAAGTTCAATGACAAATTGCCATTTATATAATTTTATATTGCTTGTTTCCATATATATAGTTTTGAATGTATATATTATTTGGTCACCTCTGAGTAACTAAAAGATAATGTCTATAATCTAAAAAAGTGAAATGTTTGTTATAGAAATAGGATATAATGTTGTATTTTCCATGCCTCATTAAAATTATCATTCATGGAACCAATGATTCATAAGTTTTAAATCTATTCGCATTTTTATTGAAAGTATGCAATGGTAATATTACATGAAATATTTTTAGTTTTAATAGAAACTGCTACTTTGTAATAGATCTGTTTTTTTTTTAAATGCATTGTATTTGTATAGTTTTATATGCTTACCGGAAATATGTAATTTTTGAATGGATTGCCCTTCCCATTGCAAATCTCGGCATTCGTGGCTCAGTGCTGGGTTTTTTAGCGCTCTTTAGGACCGGATAGCCGATACCTGAAATGACAGCAAGGAAACTTGCAAATCTTGTGACTCTCTGGAGACTGACGATGTCAGGCATAATATGCCTGACAAAGTCAGTCCTCTAAAACACGTTTGAGTCTCCAGAGGAAATGACTGACGGTCAATTTCTCTGGAGTCAATTTCTCTAGAGACTTCCAGTCATACCACGTAACCAACTGCAAATTTTCCTGAAAGCGACAACTAAAGAATAAAAGAAAATAAAGAAAATTTCTTTAAACGGAAAAGGGATTATAATTTAGTAAATGTTTTATTTCGTAAGGAGTTTCTCAACATTACAGTAGAACTCCGTCGATCCATCCTTTAAAATGTAACAGAAAATGTAGTGGAGATTTTCTGTTTGGGATTTTTTCACTAAAAATTGAATTCTTTTGATCCGCCCCTTCAAATGCGGCGAAAATCGTGGAGTATATAGGAGAGAGGCTTACTCAGAATTTTCTACTAAAGTCAAACTAAGTATGCAAAAGACTTAACTTGGGGGGAGGGGGGTCAAAGGTTGATTTTCTTTATTATGGTGTTACTTTGTTCTTCAATATCTTTACTTTATAAAAAAAACTTTTTTAATTCCTCAGAAATTCCCAAAATCATATTTGCATAATTATAAAACAATGTTTTATCAACACATTTATTTTATTCGATGAAGAAATTTTTTATTTTTACCCGACTTTTTTCGACGTTTACCGGGGGGGGGGGATGAGTCTGTTTGGTGGAATTTTTCTGAGCTTCACATTTAGATGCAAAGTTGTGGGTGTTGCGCTTTTTCGAATCGATGGAATTTCACGGTAATGAAAATGACCGATCCTTGATATCTACAAGAAAAAACAGCTACATATATTATCAAATTGTTATTCATCTTTATTTTACCAACCCTTGCAAAAAAAAAAAAAAAACCGTTCTTATTTGGAGTTGGGAGACTTTTGATGTTTCGTTTGTACACAAAACTTATTTATGGTTTACGCCACGTTTTACTAAACCGTGTTACTTTTGTAAATCGTACTTGCAGAGCCGCCGACAGGGAAGGTCAAAAGGATGCATTGAATTTAGGCGAGGAAGGCTTGGGGGCCTGTCCGTATAAACAGTTTATGAAAAAGTTCAATAACTTGTAAAATAGAGGGGAGTAGAAGGACTCACGCATTTTCTGAATAGGGGCCCAGAAAGTTCTATCGACTGTGCTACGTACTTTTTTTCCTTTCGACCCCGACAGTCCGACCGATCAGAAATTGCAAGATAAGTTTGAACAGTCGGGACAGTGCTACTCAATTTAGACCTGAACCCAGAGCCTGGCTAACGCAAGGACATGCGGGCCAGCTGCCCCGTACCCCGCATTAGAGGGGCCTCATATTAAACAACTGCATCATCGAAAAATTAACGACTGCTTTCTGAAAAAAAAATTATTCCATCTGAATAGGTTTGCCCAGTAAAGAGATTTTCCATCTGAATAGGTTTGCCCAGTAAAGAGATTTTCCATCTGAATAGGTTTGCCCAGTAAAGAGATTTTCCATCTGAATAGGTTTGCCCAGTAAAGAGATTTTCCATCTGAATAGGTTTGCCCAGTAAAGAGATTTTCCATCTGAATAGGTTTGCCCAGTAAAGAGATTTTCCATCTGAATAGGTTTGCCCAGTAAAGAGATTTTCCATCTGAATAGGTTTGCCCAGTAAAGAGATTTTCAATCTGAATAGGTTTGCCCAGTAAAGAGATTTTCCATCTGAATAGGTTTGCCCAGTAAAGAGATTCATTTTGGGGATATATAAGATCACATCGATACGAGATCAAGAATACGTTGGCTTCTTGGCTATGATAGAAAGTTGCCAATCATTTAAATGCCATTCAATACATGTAAAAGGTTTACTTTTTACACATTTTTCTAGAAGGCTATTTCTTTTTGGAAAATATATTTTTGGTCATTTCGTATATGTCGAAAAGTGGAGGGGCCTAAGGGGAGTGTCTACCTCTGGCCGCTCCCGTTAGGTTAAGTTTAGTCCTACCTGCAACCAGTGAGGTGACATCCACAGGGAGTTCTATTTACTATTTTCTGAAAAAACATAATTCAAGAACGACTTTGTGAAAATCTACTTTAGTCAATCATAGTAATATGCAACTCAAAAACTACAGATTTTGAGATATCACTTTTGAACACCTGGTACCACTTCTTTGACTATATGGTTATATCTGTGGCCAGCACCTATTAAAACATATCACAGAGTCAAACGGTATGCTTAGAATTTACATAAATTTGAACTGGATCATATGACCATTTTAATGTTATTTCTATATCTTTCTCTATATCAGCTCTATCCAAATTTGAGTATAGAATTGTTTTGGAATAATAAATTTCATCACTGATGATAAGAATGTACATGGGAATCTCTACAAACCTGTGTTTCGAAATTTTGGGGCACAAGGGAAAAAGGTTAGGAACCAATGCTGTCGTTATAATTAAAATCTGATGTTTCTAATACATGCATTCATACATCCATACAAAGAAACAAAATAAAAACCCGTTTTATATTCTGAGGCAACAAAAATTAGAGCATTCGTATAACTCGATCTGTTTGAAAACTAATTAGCTTGTCGTTGGCGTTTCCAGTTAAAAGTACTTGAGAAAGTACTTAACACTCATTTGGTAATAGCGATCATGTTTATATTGTATGATTTTCGCATCTCGAGAACGGCTCAGGTCATTGTTCTGTAAATTTGTCATTCGCTTCTGAATAAAATGTACTTACAAATTTCTATTTTTGGAACAAATTTAAATAATACGGTTTCATAATTTTGTATATATTTTTTTTCATTTTCGAAAAATGGAAGGTGTCTGCTTGGTTTAATCTCTCCGATAATTAATAGTCTTCCGAAATTTAGCAATTCTAAAAATCTTTCCAAATTTTATTCAATTTACTCAATTTGTTTGATTGATAGCACTACACGAGGGGAAAAAATCGTATATCTCGCGAATACTTTTTTTTTAATTTTTTAATTCACAAGACACTAGGGACATTGTTATTTTCACCTGTAAGAAAAGCACAACATCTGCATAACTAAATGTTTTTATATTGATACGCTTTAAGACGCTTTTGTTCTGGCAAGTATTGATCGCGTTGTCTTGTCTTGAAACTTTCCCTAGGATGCATGGTAATGTATAAGGAAAGTATTGGAATCGTGTCGAAAATTGCAACTCGAATTTTTGACTGATCTAAGCGTTTTGGGACCTCTAGAATATGAAAATACTATTTTTACAGTGACGCCTATGCGTGTGTGTGCATGTCTGTGCAATGCATGTATTCACTCCAACTCAAAAGCTAATCAACCAAATTTCATGAAATTTTATAAGTCACTTATGGGTGACCCTGGTGCTGATAAAATTTTGGTAAGTTTGGAGATATAAACAAACCTGCCTGTTTTTGTGAAATGGCTCTCAAAAATCGCATACATCCACTCTAGCTGAAAAATGAATAATTAAATTTCACAAAATTTGATAGGTATGTAACTTGTGGGTTACTCTGGTGCTGATTACGTTTTGGTACAATTCGGAAAAAAGAACCTGCTTTTCTTTGCGAAATGGCCTGCAAAAATCTGTAAAATCTAAAATAAGACTACGTATGCACAAGTGTACCAATTAAATGCTTGTTTTATATGTAACTATGTATGATGAAAAGATTAAAACCAACCCCATTACTCTAGGACTAGCTGTTCTCGAGATATTTTAATTTATTCGCATTTTTGCTACTCCGCCTTTGAGAATGTCTTGTTACCAAATGAAAACAGGAATTCAATTAATACCAATTAAATTCAAACCAATTAATTTAATTCAATTTTAATTAAATTTAGTGTATCATTTCAAATAATTATGCGTGTTATTTTGTGCAATTAAACTTCATTTAATGAATTATTAAAGAAATAGAGAGAAAATGAATTTGAGTCTGTAGGAAAAGGCATGTGCTGCCCACATCAGATTTTTTTTTTACCACTGACGCCTGTTGACACCACTATTGCGTTATATATGCTATTTTGCAGGAAATTATATAAACCTTTTATTTCCTTTTGAGCAATAGTTTGAGAGTATTTCGAGAATTTCGAATAACAATTATGTTCCTTAGCCTACAAAATTAACGAGGAAAAATAATTAAATTCATTAATAAATAAAAGCACTTTTCAAAAGATAAAGAGAACTTCAGAAACTTCATACTACTATTTCCTTTTCTCCTTAACTAACTCACGTGTTTTATACATAAGTTCTCTATTGAAAAATCCAATCCAGCTGGTAACGTCAAGTATCAGTGTTTAGGAAATTTAGGTAAATAAAAAGCAATATAATGTATAGGGAAAGTATTATGTGAGGAAGTCGATAATTCGAATTCCAGTTTTCTACGGAAAAACACGTTTCAAATCTCCTTGAACTTGAATCGAACGTTTTTAAGGTGATGGGTGTGTGTCCGTGAGCCTATGGCTGCGCTTCGAAATAAATTCGGTACGATTATTACAATTGGCGAACTGGAAGCTGGTTCGAAAGATCCCATCGCCTAGTTTTCGAATGAATGTTTGAAATAAATTATCAAGAAATCAACCTATTCAATAATGTTGCATAAATAGTTCTTACATGTAATGTTTCATTGAAAAACGAATAATACATACTTCAAAATTCTGGCTTGGACTGTTCTCAAGATATTGCACGTTTTCCCAAATAAATGTATCTTAAAAATTACATAAAATTAATTCTGTCTGCAACGGAGATAAATTTGACGAACGTGTGACTAATTTAGAGCAAAATTTCCAGCTTGGTGACTTTTTTAAAATGGTACCTAATTAACAAAAATGTAGCCAACTTGACAAAAATAAAGCTAAAGTTACAAAAATAATGGCAAATTCATGAATGAATTATTAACATCCTTTCGCATGTTATCATTCATAAAAGCGCCGTTAAATCATTGTTCTTGTCAGAAGTCACTGTCAAAGAAATAAAGTCACTTCATTATGCAAGGAAAGTTATGTGCTGTCCACATCAATTTTATTTTTAGTTCATAACTGATACTCCTAAGGATGGTAAAACTTTTTGCCCGTAGGCAATTAAAGAAATTTCAAATATTTCAGGGGCTGCATTCAAACTTGCATCCAGACTGACTTGTATTTTTAACCCTTTCCAACATAGTCAAAAAGTGTTAATGACTTTAGTCATCTGTCTGTCCGATAACTGCCGTAAAACCGACTTAATCACAATAAAATGTTAGTATGATGTTGAGACGGTCTGTGGGATATTTGGGAATGTAAATGTATTATAATATCACCCTGGTTTTGAATTTAATCCGGGATGAAAGAATAAAATACGTTGAACCCTATGGGACATAATTTTTCAAATATTTTTAAGGGGGTGTTAAAATTCACAAATTGCTTCGAAAATTTTAGGAAATATTCAAATTATCACATAAAATGTCTAAAAAAAAAATTCAGAAAAATATGTTGAGTATTTGTTTGAATATAGGTGTAATTAAAAATTGAAATAATAATTACACCCATATTATATGAAGGGATCACGTGACTCATTTCAAAATAAAATATGACATTTTTTTTTCCGCTGTATAAAAATCGTGATGTTTGAAGATCTTTTAAATTTATATTTAGCGTTGCATCCGTCATAAAACCGTGCGTATTATCATGTGTATCTACATTCTGTGTCAACGTAATTACAATATTTTTTTATTTTAAATAATCGTTAAACTTTCTTTATTTCTGTAATGAAGCCTAATTTCATCCCTAATCTACAGCATACATAATGTAAACAAATCAAGCGATTGAAAGATGAGTTGTATAAGAATTGCTGAATTTTTTTCACGCAAAATTTAGCTCTGAAGTCTGGAATATAAATGATATCAATGAAATAGTCATTGATTTTACATAGAGAGACAGACGGTTTATATTTCGGTAACATCATTCGAATAAAATTTATTTTGTGTAATTAGAATTGTCTTTAGATGAAATTTAAAGTTTTTAAGCAGTAGTACTGTGATAATTTAAAAAATGTAAACGCTGAATGCATCACATTTTAGAGCTGTTTAAATAAAACTGCATTTCAGTTGGAACGTGTTTCATAATCAATGCTTTATGATTGATCGTTCCTGTTCTTTTTATATTTTTTTCCAGATTCAATATTGGATGTTAACAATCCAAGCTAATGTTTGCCAGGTTTCAAACTTTTATCCAAATTCTAAATTGTTATTTTTCGCATAGCGAGTTCGAACCAAAGAATTGTTTGTGAAAATTTTCATACATAAGGAAATAAAAAAACAATCCGTTATGAGCAGCACATGACTTTCCCAACATAATGCAAAGACTTCGCTTCCGTCACAGCAAAATAATGTGCACAAGATCTGCAGCGCAATGTTTTTGGTACTGAAAAATAAATGCCCCTTAAATTGAAATTGAGCGCTTTCGGAAACTTAGTCCAAAGAGAACGACAGTGCAAAATCTTCATTAAAATGCAATTGACATTTAATTAATATCTCGTGAAAAGAGTGATTTTTGACGAAAGAATTCTTTAACATCAAAATATAAAACTATTGCACAAACTTATCTCGTAAATAAAACGAATTAGACCCACAAGAATAATGCTTACATATCTGTCACTTAATACTGTGAATGGAATTTAAACATATTGATAATACTTAGCTTATATTTTTTTATTTAATGCAATCATTGTTAAAAACTTATTTGAAAATCGTGCAATATCTCGAGAACGTCTCAGAGTTTGTCTCGTTCATTTTCAAATGATAAATCAAGTCTGAAAGGTTTATATATTTAACATTCTTAGAGATTTCAAGTTTAATTTTTTTTTAACTTATTCGAAAATTGAGTGAGTCTTCTGAACATTCGATCGCGTTTAAAATCACCAAGGTTCCAGCATTCATTGATTGTCATAACCGCACCTAAGTACTCTCCATTCGTTCATGAAATATCTCACCCATAGTCTCACGGACACAGAGAGAGAGGGAGATGGACATCTTTCCAAAAATATTCGAAATTTGTTCAGCAGATCTTCAAACGTGGTTATTCGTCAATATATCGATTTCGAAAATTTTCTGGGAAACAATACTTTCTTTATATAGAACAGTCTGAGAGGAAGTCTGAAGAAACACATTCCCTACAAAGATGTTAAATGATGATGAACGGTCCGTTAGTGCTTTCTATTATTCAATGATCCCGCTATTCTTTTAACCCGTGCGAATTCTGATTACAGAGGAGGTGATTTGAAGTCTTCCCCAGAAGTTAGATGCCCACGGACTGTGAAGAATGAGATTCATTAACTGCTCAATGATTTGCAACCGAGCTTTAAACTAAGTTCGGTCATTTCGAACGATTTTGTTTCACACAACTGTGAAAATTTGGCCCGCATTCAAAGTTTAGAGGATGATAAACATTTCGATTGAAAATTCCATTTAAAGAATTTCGCTTTATTACTTTCCAAGCGTATAAAGGCAAAAATATTTTTCAAAATATTTTTTTTGTTATTGTCGTCAAGGGCAATCAAATTTGCTATCTCAAGGACGGGGAATATACGAAGTGCCCAAGAGGGGAAGAGTTCCCCCCTTTAAACTTCTAGCGAAAAGAAAAAAAGATACGAAAGAGATTACCATAAATAAAAGAGTTTACATCTAGAGTTCGCTTGGAAGGGGGGGGGGGGGCGACGACCGAAGTCGGGCCCTTCTCTAAGTCTTACAGAAAGAGAAAAAACTAGGGCCCAAGCAGGCAGCACCTAGTGAGAAAAAAAAGATAAGGGGGGTAGAGGAGCGCCCCTAGGGACGCAGACGCAGGGCCTTGAGCTTGAGAACAGAGGGAGGGGGTAAGTTACACTATTTAAAATAATTTAAAAGGTTCGTCGTAGAATCGCGAATTCCCAAATGTCAGGGAGGGGCACGGAGTTAGCTAGAGTTCATTGATAAAAAGGGGGGGGGGGTGTAGAGCAGATATAAAACAATGCTAGATATGATGACTCCGTTTAAGACGTCACCGTTGACGACTCCGTTGACGACTCCGAAGAACGCATCCTTTGTGCGGCGCCCCGTCAACGCCCTGGAGCGCTTGCGCACCTTCGGGGGTATCGGGTTGTACCACGGAATACTATCTAACATGGGATTATTTACTCCACTGAGATCTCTGAAAAAATTTTGAGCAAGTTTTTGAATATGTTCTAAAAAGGGTTTAATAGTGAGGTAGGTCTCTGCGCAGTATCTATGATTTTACAAAAAAAAAAAAATCATCCATTTTTCAGGATCTATTATAGATAGAGTTTAGATGGTGACTGATATGGATTCAGCATTAAATTTCAAGGGAGATTGGATGATTCACTAAGGATAATTTTAATTCAGGTGTTTTTTCATTTTCGATCAAAGATATTTTATTTTCCTTCTTCATCGACCCAGATCGTCCGACCTACCCGAAAGTGTTGGAACACCCAGACCGTCCGACTCATCCGAAGACAGAGCAGCAGTTTGGACGGTCGGTTACCCGAAGGTGTCGAAAGCCCAGACCGTCCGGCTCATCCAAGGACATAGAGCAGCAAGATGGGCGGCCGGGCTACACGAAAGTGTAAGGTATCTGTTTGGATGGCCTGGAAGTGCCATCCAATTTATTCCGGAACCCAGTGGGAGAGTCATCCACAGGGACCTCATCTTCCTTCTCCTACCATCAACCTCTCGGAAGCACTTGCGGACCCACATATTTAACGTGCCCATACTCTGCGTGAACACGGAGACAGTTTGGGCAGAGGTGGGAATTGAACTCGGGTCGGTTTTTATTTTCCTTGAAACATCCATTAAGATTGGATATAAGTAGAGCCTTACATGATAACTGATATATATTCAACATCAAACTCTGAGTAAGGTGAGCTCACTAAAATATTGCATTTCATGTTCAAGCTGGATTTTCAATCTCTCCTAGGACGGAGAAAATATGGGTACTCAAAAAATGTTTTAAACCATCTATAAGCCCCCATCGGTAATTTAGGAAACTTGCACTTTGCACGTTTGTAGTATCAAACACGGGACAGAACTTAACGGAGACGTATGCTCAATTTCACCTTAAGGCAGACCAAATGGGAGAGGTGAGTCAAAAAGTTTTTCTAAAATCCCTCCCCTTGATAACCTGAAAAGCTAAAACTTTGCACGTTTATATTATCAACCATGCGACAGAACTTAACTGAGTCAATTTTCATTAAGACGAGTGTGGCGACTCAAATACATTTAACTTTTACACATTTTTAAACTTTCAAATTTTATTTTCCTTGCATAATAATTTGTTTTCAGATTTGCATAATGTACGAGTCGTGCCTGTTATTATTGGCAAATCACTTGCTTGGTGACGTCAGGCACGTGAAGGTATTTAACCCCGGGATTTGCTCTCCTCGACCTCTGCATTTTTTTTTCTGTTAAAAATGTAGCCTAGCTAGTTGGCCAATACGCCTTGCAGTGCACCATGTTAATCGTGGTCAGAGGCTCAATTTATTTTGGATGAGTATGTGTATGGTTTTAATCGTTCTGTGTTTTGTGCATGAAAAGTTGAGTTTCCTACAATGTAAATAAAATGGAAACACGTCAACTTTAATTAAACTTTAAAATCAAAGACAACCAAAAATAGGTTTTGATGAAGGGCGTAGTGATACCCGAAAGCGCTTTGGCCGTGTAATTTTTGTACGTCGAGGAAAGGCGATTTTATTAAAGGACTTTTAAACCTATTTTTGGTTGTCTTTGATTTTAGAGTTTTTCTTACAATGTGTCTGGTTTTTTGTGAAAGCGCACTTCTGATAGTTATGGAGTTTCTTCATAATTGTCTAAGCCAATTGTCTAAGCCAATAGAATTGTCTAAGCCAACATTGTGGCGAGGCAACTCATTAATCGTGCACTAATTTACCATGCATTGGTAAAATACGTAAGTAAATAAATAAAAAAAAATAAAACTTATTAAAAAGTGTTGCTTACCCTATCTTTAACAGCCCAAAATGCAAGTTCTGATAATAAGTATGCAAATATATTATTTTTCTGGTAAAACAGCGCTATAAGAGTTTCAGATGGAAGCGCTTCTATTTCAAGAGTCTTACCAAATCCAATTTCTCAAAGTTTCCGAAATACGCGCTATTAATTGTCCGGCTGCCGCTGCCTAATGAATTTCATCCAATCGACGGAAATTCGCTGATTTCCAGTAATTGCTACAAATTAACCACGGTGATTGATTTCCTTTCGATATTTAGTAGATACTCTAAGTTCTTTGAAGTCTAAATTGATGTTTCAGCTTTTTGGCAGATACTTGAAACTGTGATAAATTTACTTCGTACCGAAGAATTATTCTCTCTTAGTATAAGTGCAAGGTTCCTAGGGAAAATTTTAAGGCACCTCCAATAACTTTATAAGGACGGGTCCACATTAGATCTATCTAGAGAAAAGACTCTGTCGAATAAAAATAATCCCAGTGCCCCTGTTGGAGAATTTAAAAGATTAATCTCAGCAGCATAGCGAGATAGACGTAAAATACAACTGCACGTTTGTATGAGCATTACCTAATGTGTAAGAATCGACATCAAGAACGCACAGGGCGCGGTAGCCCAGTGGTTAGCGCGCGGAAATTGCACTCGGTAGGCCCGGGTTCAATTCCCTCCCTTGCCAAAATTGCCGCCTCACTCGGAGTACGATCACGTTAAACATGTGGGTCCGTAAGTCCTTCCAAGAGTTTGGTGGTAGGGGAAGGAGGGCACGGTCTAAATTGGGTGGTTCTTCTCGGCCGTCCAAACAGTTGCCTTACACCTTTGTGGTAGGTCAGAAGGTCTGGATTTTAACAACAACAACCAAGAACGCACAAAACGCGAATATGGAAGGCAAAAATACCTGCAAAATAATCGCATCATCAATGTATATATAAATATACATGCAATGCTTGTCAATTATAGATACTGATACTTAGGGGGCTCAGCCCCCTGTGGCCAGGCAGGGGCCAGATGGGGCTGAAACCCCTAAAAAATATACTCAGCCCCCCCCCCTCCTTGATAAAAATAGTGATATGAAATTTCATACAACATGTCATTCAAAGTTTACACGAAAAACTGCTTTATCAGATTTTTTTTTCTGTAAATTACTTCGTTTTGAATAGTACAGAAATAAGGATCTTTAGTAGCTGAATTTCTGGTTATATTGATGATCAAATATTTATTTACATATTTAATTTTAAAATATTCGATAAAGTTTCAAAAATTAAAGTTTCGCAGTTAGACATTTTAGAGTTATTATCAACTGATAATGTGTTACTCTATTGGATGTATAACTCTGGAACTTAGTTTTATAGAGTTATATATATTATCATGTTATACATGATAAATAGTTAGTTAATACGATGTGAGTGAGTATTTAGTTATAATTAAAATATTTTTTTAATACAACGTACATTTATTTAAAGTTTAGAATTTATTTTTTTTAGTGCATTTCCAACCACCATGTCCCCCCCCCCCCACACACACACACACACGTACTTGTAATTCACTCCATTCATTTTTGGATTTTGTTTCTGGCTACGGCCCTGGCTTATCATATTCTTTCTCAAATTCAAATGTGCACTGTTACTGACTGGGAATATTTTCAACAGGTTGCGCATTAGATTCCTGTGTATCTAAGTGTGCATTCTTAAATAGGACAGCCATTCGTCAAGAACCATATTGGGTCAAATAAATACTTTCTTCCTTTCTTTAGACTCACCCAGACCAGTCGACCTACGCGAAAGTGTAAGGTATCTGTTTGGACGGCCGGGACAATGTCACCCAATTTAAACCGGAACACAGTGGGGGCGACATCCACAGGGACGGTACCCCTTTCCCCCTGCCACCAACCTGTCGGAAGGATTTTTTGATCCGCAGATTTAACGTATCTGTACTCCAAGAGAACACTGGGATAGTTAGGTCAGAGCCGGGAATCGAACTCGGGTCCTCAGAATGCAATTTCCGTGCTTTAACTACTGTGATATCCCCCCACCCCCACCCAAATAAATGCTTTCTGTAACATTTTTATGGCTGATTCCTACTAAATAGATAATACTCTACAATTTTATAACTAGTATTTTCCCTCTGTCTCGCTTTCTTAGAGTCCGCTAACCTAACTTTTTCAATTATTATATTTTTTAATTAACTATTTTTATTTTTTAATTATATTTTTTAATTAACAGGCGCGCTGCAATCTCTTTGATTCGATCGGGCATGGTTACTTCGCTATAGATGGACCTAACGTGTATACTCGTGGACATTTGCATACAAAACTTTTGTATTTAATGACTTTACAGGAAACCCTGTAGGGGCACGGTAGCCCAGTGGTTAGTGCGCGGAAATTGCACTCAGTAGGTCCCGGTTGAATTCCCTCCGCTGCCAAAACTGCCACCGTGTTCACGCGGAGTATGTTCACGTTAAACATGTGGATCCGTAAGTCTTTCCGAGAGGTTGGTGGTAGGGGAAGGAGGGTGCGGTCCCTGTGGATGCCTCCCCCCATTGGGTTCCGGTCTAAATTAGGTGGCTTTTCCCGGCCGTTCAAACTGTTACCATACACCTTTCTAGTAGGTTGGACGGTCTGGGTCTCAACATCAACAAGAAACCCTGTATACAGTGTCATTCGAAACTCTTTGCACAAACACCAAAGCAAACATTTTCTTATATGGATATATGCCCGCATACTCACCCTTTGATGCTAAGGGGTTAACACATAAATGAAAGGCAGCGAGTGTGATCAACAGTTCCATTTACAGCAGTAGTACAGAGCTACAGCAGTTTTACAGCGTAGTTGCTCATAGGAGCGACCGTCGGCAGTAACGCATGCCTGACAGCGTTGACGCATTGATTGCCGTACATTCTCAAAGATTACCAGCATTTCACGAACACTTCTGTGGACGAGCATTTTTTCTTTCTTCCTACCTGGACCACCCGATCCACCCGAAGGTGCTGTCTGCCCGAAAAGTGTCACCCAGTTTAAACCGGAACCCAATGGGAGTGGAAATCTCATAAATATCTCGAAAACGATTCATCCTATAGTAATGCAGTTGCTCTTGTTCGTTTCATAGTTAAACATTAAGTATAAAACAAGCATTTAATGAACATATAAGTATATTTGGTATTTTATTTTATATTTATATATATATATATATATATATATATATATATATATATATATATATATATATATATATATATATATATATATATATATATATTAGGGTCATTTTGCAAAAAACAGCAGATTCAATTCTTTTAATCGCATCAAAATCTAATCCTTTTCAGGGTAATACACAAGTGGTTTTTTTTTTGTCAAATTTTGTAAAATTTCATGGAATAGTTTTTGAGCTAGAGTGAATATATGCATTTCACAGACACACAGGCAGGCACACAGATACACAGACAGACTTTACGCTAATACACTCAAACCTGTTTTTGTGCGGTCTTTTTTTTTGTGCAATTTTTTTTTTTGTGCGGTATATGAAAATTTCAATCAAATTGGAACATGACAGCAGATAAAATCTATGCAGGACTCCAACTTTGCCATAAATTAGAATGTCATTTTCTTGCAATCGATGCCAATTCTGAAAGAACTTCAAAATTCCAAAAGGAGCTTCAATCTTGTATATCTGGCTACCGAGACATATACAAGCGTCTAGTGAAACAACAGTCGTCGCAAAAACTGATCACTGACTACATGGTAACTGAAAAAAAGTCAACTCTAAACGAGTGCGAGGTAGTATCTTCAAGTGACGAAAGCGATTTTGAGCCAGTTTACCACAAGAAAGTTCGCGTATTGTCAGACTACAAAGGATGATGGTTATACGTTTTGAAAAGTTTTGTATGTGTAAAATAAGTACATATGTAAATAAAATATTTAAAAATGTTCGCGTGTGTATTTTCTAAATCAGATTCCAAAAGGTTTGGCGAGATTCCAAGTAGCTGCCAATCCTCGTGTCTTGATTTCGTTTAAAAAAGCAATTCCTAGTTATTTCGTAAGATTTTGTGTTATTTTCTACGTGAGACTTTTTTTTATGCGGCCCCTATCCACCGCATAAAAATAGGTTTGAGTGCATTCGTAGATCGGTCGAAAACTCGAGTTTCGATTTTCGACACGATTGCAATACTTTCCTTAAACATTACCCTATATTATTGAGAGAATAATACATCAGTTTAGTATTCAGATACTGGTTGTGATATAAATGGGAAGGAACATGAATATGTGAGAAAATCAAGCGGCACACACTGCCAATATTCCTTCCTTTATTTCAACATTCTCTTGGACGTTTCTCATAGAGCCTTAAAGGGTTAAACAAGTGCTAGAAGCTCGAGACATCAAAGGGCTGCGCCAAGTAAATAAAGCCAAACCTGGAATTTTCTTGTAATTAACACCGTTTCTTCTTTATTCTCTCAGTTGTTTTAGGATAATCGAGTACCTTCTTAATTTGCAAACGGAATAAGTGTGCCGCGACCTTATCTTGGTTTTGTTTCAGGAGCGTTCATGACCCGTTTTCTAGTCCTGCCTAGTTTGAACGGAATCGTTTTGATAAGAAGGGACTCGATTACGCACACATTTTTAGTAAAAGTGGAAGGTTTTTGCAATGCACCCATTTTATGGATAGCGGAAAATTCAATATTTTTGCTTTTTCGTACTATGTAATATAATATGCGGAAAGTAAGTATTGTTTTCACGAAAATTTACGAACTCGAGATTTTGATGCCAATATATGTTTTAGGACCTCCTGAACACGTTTTGACTATTTTTGGAGCGATGCCAGTCTGTCTGTCTGTATGTCTGTGGTCAATTTCTTGTGTACACAATAGCGGCCATAAATATTAACGGATTTAGACGAAACTTTGTATCCGGCTTTGTTATCGAAAAATCTAGACCTAGATAATATTTTTTTTTTTAAATGCAAGCGAAAACTTCGAAATGTATTCGAAATTTTATATTTTTTTAACATGGCAGCGTAGGATAAAATTTGTCATAATTATGTATAGAAGGGGTTATTTATGGCTCAATAATCACGAGACTTAATAGTTTCAATCATTGTTATGAAAAATAGCTGCGATTCACTTTTTGTATTTGTGACGTCATTGGCCCCCTCGGGGGTAAAGTTACCCCCCCCCCTCGAAGGTGCACATTATCAAGTATGGTATCAATGGAAAGATTCCGATTTTTTGAATTTTTTCTTATAAATATTTTGGAAAAAAAAGCTGCTTAAAAATAGATTCTGGTATGGGAAATTCGAGTTGCGCCACGCTTCAGTTAATTTTATGGGATTTCATTTAGTTACTTTTTTTTGTAGAAATATACTCATTTAAATAAATATATCTGTGCTACATAAAATACATAAAAATATTGGGAAGTATGCCCGTAAATCTGTGCTTCTACTTTAAGAATCCCTAATTAAGAATGGCGTTTCAAATGTGTTCGACTGATTATTTTTCAATAAACAAAACAATAAAAAACAAGAACTCTTCAACCTCATGAATGACTGCAAAAACGAAAAATTTGGCATTTTTCTGTAGTTTATGACATTTGTTACTCCCTCCCATTTCCTATACTTTTTCTAATAAACCTGAAGCGTTATTCTCATTTTCTCCTATTTTTATGTTTCAATGATGCACCTTTAGAAGTATTTTCAAATTTTTCTTTCAACACACTTCCCAAAACTAAGAAAAAACAAAACTTTGCATATTTTTTTTTTACCTTCTTCTTCTCCCACTAACTGCAGAAATAAAGAAACGTAATTTTCTGTTAATTTAGATTCTTAGTTCACGATTCTTCTCCTAGTCTTTGAAACCTCACTCAAATATTTTGTTGCTGTTTTTAATCTCCCCCATTTTTTAATCCCCTCTCAATCAAACCGGGCGTTTGTGTTACTTTTATTTATTTAGATTGGGATGATACATATAAAATTTATTTTTAAAATTTATTTCTATATTTTTTCTAAAAAAAATCGAAAAAAAAATTCCCCCTTCCCCGATATTTTTTTTCTGATAATTCCCCCCCCCCCCCCTGATTTGTTTTCTCTCCTGATAATTCCCCCTCTGATATTTTTTGTCTGACAATTCCCCCCTGAATTTTATTTTCCTCCTGATAATCCCCCCCCCCCACCCCTGATATTTTTTTTCTGATAATTCCCTGCTCCCCTGATTTTTTTTCCTCCTGATAATTCTTCCCCCCTGATATTTTTTTCTAATAATTCCTCCCCCCACCCCTCTGAATTTTTTTTTCTCACACTCACATCCCTTTAAATATTATTTTTTTTAAATTTTTATGTTTGTTATTCGGCCAGTAATTTGCATCTGTATTTTAGAATCCAAGGTTGTCGGATTAACAAGGTTAGATTTTAGAGGAATGTATATACAGGCATGACCAGCTCTATAATAGTGTTCTTTTTTTTAAATCTTCTTAATTACTGGACTCTATTAATTAAAATCTTTTAAAAAAATTTCGAATTTTAAAATTATCCACATTTATAATTTGATATAACTTTAAATTCCTGAACTTAACATTCAAAATATAGACGTTTATAAGCAAAAATCATATTCATCAACATTCAGTATATGTTATTATCATAACAAATAAAAACTTCGTAAACATAGCATAAATGCAAACATAAACTGGTCTACCGGTTTCAAAGGCAAATAACAGACTTCATTTTCAGGACTGAGAAAATGACCTCCCGACCTCTCTTACTCAACTCAGGTCGGCAACTGAGGACAGCACATTTGGCTGAAGGTAGGAGAAAAGAAGATGTCAATGCTGAGGGAAGAAATGAAAGAGGGAAAAAATACAAAACGACAGATAGAAAACAACGAACGGATAAAATTACAGAGGAAGGAAGAAAAAAAGGCCTTAAGAAAAAATAAGAGAAAAATAGCAGAACGAATAGAAATAATTGAATAGAGAGAAAACCTACAGAAAATAGTAACAAAAACCTTCTGAATTGTAAATCAGCTGCAAAAAATAAATAGAAGTTATTGGAACAATAAGAAATCAATTAGAACAAACAGGGGGAAATGAAATTCAAATACAAAGGAACCAACTGGTTTTGCTTTATTCTAATTGGTTTCTTGTCGTTTCCAATAATTTATACTAACGTTTCACAGCTAGTTTAAAGTTCTGCGTATTTTACGTTTCTGTTTTTTGTAGGTATATTTTTTATTCGGTTGTTTCTATTAATTTTTCTATCCGTTCTCTTTCCACCTCATTTTCTTTTTTTTTCCTCAGTGGTTTTAGTCATTTGTTGTTTCCTGCCTGTTGTTTTAGAATCTTTTCCTCTTTCATTTCTACCCACGCTTTTCTTCTATTTCCAGCCTCGTGTGCCGTCCACAGTTCCCGACCTGACTGTGGATAGGACACGTGAGATTACGCAAACGAGATCGCCATTTGTTTCGGTACAGATGAAGAAAGACGTTCTTTAGTACTTTGAAACTGGCAGACCAGTTTATTTTTGTATTTTTGTTGTATTTACGAAGTTTTTATTTATTGTATTAGCACTGCAGCAGTTTTTAAGCGATTATTTAATATTTTATTATAACAAAAAGATGGTTTAGCGATACTTTGTTATTCCCGCGCCTTTTGAACATCTTGAGATGCTCCGGAATCATTTCTGTATTCTTATAAATCTATGTAAGTTACCAGTTTACAAAAATAATACAAATAAATTCACAAATACTATAATTTCTCATTTAATTACTCTGCATAGAAAGCACTAGGAAACTTCATAATTAATACAAAAAATCCAATTGCAACGGTCAAAATATTTCCAGTGTCAAAAATAATCACCTATCCTCTCAGATTTTATTGGATTGGATAATTTTAGTACTCTAACCGTTCGTTTAATGAACACCAGCACAACTTTAATCGGGACGTAAGTTTAAAATAGATTCCAAACCATTTCGGACATGCAGAATTCCCCATCTGTACACGGAAATCAAACTCGAATCCAATAGATCTGAAGACCAAAGAGTGAATCGTTGTGGCACAATAATGTAATACCACAGTTAGAAACTGCTCACAGAAAGTTCCTTACAAGAAGAATGTCTGTGTTTACGACTTTGGGAAATCTGTTGTTAAGAAAGCTGTCGGAAATTAATGTATTTCCCAAAAGAAAACTACTGATATCTCCGAACTTTCCTTTGCCAGTATAGAAATCTCAAAGAATGGTTTTACAGTGCAGAATGGTGGTTCGTCCACAATCACTCTTTTTAAATCGCATAACATAAACGTTAATTGATCCATTGTTAAGATGATGAATCAAAATCTTGCAAATATCGGCATCGGGATTATTTTTTAATAACTCTTTTTTTCAGCTCACATCGAGATAATGGGCAACGAGCCACTGCTCAAAGTCGTTCAAGAGCTAGGAGGCTGGCCGGCAGTGGAGGGCGACAAGTGGAACGCAGCTGGATTCGACTGGATGGACGCTCTCTTCTCCCTGAGGAAGGTCGGCTTTGGGCATAACATCTTCCTCTCTCTTTCCATAGGACCGGACATCAGGAACAACACGAGACACATAGTAGATGTGAGTTCATAGTTCCTTGCCATAAATGCCCCAGTCATTCATGAATATTGATTTCGAAGTGTTGACTCTATATACTTCACTAGAAGCTAATACCATCGTATCATTCACTATTACCATCGACTAAGTACATCCCATCATGGACTAGTACTTGTACTTCGATGGACTAGTACTTGTACTTCAATGGACCAGTACTTCATAGACTAATACTTTATTTGACTTCGATTTCGTACGCCCCCTAAAGAATACATTGATTACAGTGTAAAAACTATGCACCCAGCTGTTCTGTAAGAAGTAGAATTCCAGATGCCTTATAGAAATCAAAATGTATTAGTGTTAAAGTTTTTAAAAGAAAATGTTCGAAAATGAGCTATTATACACAGCCAGATTTCGGGCTGTGGAAACCCCAGGCCGTCCGACTCATCCAGAGGACTTAGTGTAACAAAATGGACGACCGGAGATTTCGGGCTGTGTATAATAGCTCATGTCTGTCATTTCATTAACACTGCCACTGATGATGGACGTTATGAAATGACAGACATGAGCTTTTATACACAGACCGAAATTGTAATTTTGTATACCCGATTTCGGGCTTTGTATAGAAGCTCATGTCATGTCATTAACATTGCCACTGATGATGGACGCCATGACGTCTGAAAGCGCTCTGGCGCTCTAAATTGTAAATTTAGAGCGCCGATGGTAGTATTTGCTGGAAAATATTTTAAAATATTTGTAGACGTGTTTTCCATACTTGTAAAACATATTTTCATCGTTTGAATCATCATTTAAAAAAAAAGTATTAAAAATAATTTTCTTCATTTCTCTTTCAGCTAGATCAGGCGAGTCTCGGAATGCCTGACCGCAACTACCTCCTGAAAGGCATCGAAGATCCCCTGGTATCAGCGTATTACCAGCTCATGGTGGACAGCGCGGTGCTGTTGGGGGCCAACAAGACGAAAGCGGAGGAAGAGATGAAAGCGGCCCTCCATTTTGAAATTTCCATCGCCAACGTAAGTCCCGCCAGTTACGTGATTCTCTATATATCTTGCACATCATGGCAGAGTCCTTCATCGGGAAGGACTCGTTACATTTCTGATTGTCCATTAATCAAAAAAATTCACTTCAATAAGCTATCTATTAATGATGTGAATAAATGGATTAAAAATATATGAAAAAAAAAACAATTTAATATTAATAAAATAAAAATTTTTACTACTTTGTTAAGGAAAATGAAATTCGTTTTTGCTTCCCAATATAAGTTTTAATAGTAATTTTATTTATTGACATATAAATATAGAATATTGTTAGTAATTTTAATAGATATAATTTTAAGTTTATATTCTCTTTATTGTTAGGTATTTAGAGTATTGTTCTGGAGAACTTTATATATAGGACTTTTATGCTATAAATTATTATATGTTATTTATTCCCATTATTATTATTGTTGTATAATTTTGTTATATAATGTATATTTTGAAATTCTTCATTATTATGTATTGTATATGTTTGGCAATGCAAAATTTCTTGAAGTAGATGTAATTCCACACCTATGACCAGTAATTAGTAAATCTCATATCGAGGTCTAATGGTCATGTGAATTGTGTGTGAATTGCATCGCGTCGGATACCCATGGGTTTACTTTGCTTTTAAAGTTGCGGATTTTTCTTTGCTTTTAAAGTTGCCGGTTTTCCCTGCTTTTAAATTTGCTGGTTTTCTTTGCTTTTAAAGTTGCGAGTTTCTTTTATTTTTTAAGCTTCGGGTCGTGTTGAGGTAAACCTGCAAAAATTATTTTTAGAGACTATACCTTATCACATTTTCTTTTATGAGAGTAATTGTGTAAATGCGTGAACGAAGGTTACAAAGTGTTAATAGCAGACAAATTATGTATATGCGTTAGAGATTTAAAAACTACTGAAAATAATTTTAAAATGCAATTCCGTTGCGTGTCGAAAATTCTTGTCACACGCTGTGGGTTGCGGATCAACATCTTTCTCGTGGGTGCGGGTCTAACTGCGGACCGACATTCTCCTTCATTGCGGGAGCATGTCATGTCTAATCCGACCCGCACAAATCTCTAGATCAGGAGTTCTCAACCCAAAAGCATAGTGGATAGGATGTCCCTATTTTGACGAGAAATATGCGAAACATGCCCCTTTCTATCCATTCTGAACTCGATAATTTTAAATTAAGAATACTAAATAAATAATTCCTACAAAACAACAAGGATTATCAAAGAAATAAAATTTAGTGTTTTTATATGTTAAATTATCGTTAACTTAGCCATATTTCCCCCCAAAATACGACACGTTGACGATATTGTGTCAGATTTATATATCCACGGTCGCCAAATTGGTCACCAAGCGTGACAGATAGACTAAGGAGCAAATTCCATGTAATTATTTTTATTTTTTTATAGATAAAATGAATATATCGAATTTTCATTAATGTAAATAACGAAGAAGCGAGAAAGCCAAATTGCGTCTTCTAACTTTTTAAAGATGAAAATATTTGAGTCTAAAGAAAATCTTACTCCTTCATGTGATTTCTTGACTTTTAGTCTGACATTTTTAACACAGACGAAGAGGATCCAGAATATCTTCGAAACAGCTTTATGTTTCTTTTTATTCAAATCTGCGTATAAATACGTTATTTTATTAGTTACTGTTTTTGGATTGAAGTCCACATTTCGCAAAAACTCATTATTTGCAAAAAATTACTGAAATTGACATCTACATTTCTTTTTCTCTGGGGAGGGGGGGGGTGCTTGCTGATATTAGAAAGGTCCTATGAACCATCTTTTTTATTTATATTCTGAAACTAACTACTCATTTTCGAATTATTTTCAGTTTTCAGTGCCTCGGGAAGAGAGAAGGAATATCAGCCGGCTCTATAATAAAATGACGGTTGGCGACCTTTACAAGCTCGCTCCAGATGTAAGTACAGTATGCTTTGAAATGCACTTATGCTTTGTTCTCTGTTGGTTTTCTTTAGTCTTAATACTCTATTACTTTTTTAATCTTAAATGCTGCAAGTGAAATAAAATTAGGTATACGTTCTGCCATGCATTGCATAGTGGACAAGCATGCATGTGACCTTATTATATATCCTATCACTTCTTGGCTTCTTAATAGTTTTCTTAACAGAGCAGAAATTTAACATAATTTGATTAAATACAAAATTTATTTATTCGTCATTCAAACTGTAAAGTGTAATGTATGCGATTGAAATGTACGTTCGAAAGTTCAATGTACAAAGAAACCAAGCAGTGGATCTGACTGACAATACTACTTGCAAAAGTAAAAAAAAAATTGATGTGGACAGCACATGACTTTCCCTTTCATATTCGCTTCTCTTTATTTCTTCAATAATTCATTACATTGAGTTTAATTGCACAAATAACAACCATAATTATTTAAAATTAGACTGAATTTGAACTTTTAATTCAATTTTCGTTCTCATTTGGTAGCTGAGCTTATTTTCTAAAGTGGTGTAGCGAAAATCCGAAAAAAAAAGCTAAAATATCTCAAGAACAGCTAGTCCTAGTGTAATGAGGTTGATCTTGTTCTTTTGATATTTAAAAATTACGTATAAAACAAAAGCCTTTAATTAATATAATTGAGCATACGTAGCTTTTATTTTAGATTTTGACGATTTTTGACAATTTTTGCAGACCGTTTCGCAAAGAAAGGCAGTTTCTTTTTTTCGAATCGTACCAAAATCTAATCAGCACCAGGGTAACCCACAAGTGACTTATCTACCAAATTTTGTAAAATTTGATTCGTACCGAAAACTAATCTGCACCAGGGTCACACACAAGTGATTTACCTACCAAATTTTATGGAATTGGATCCATTAGTTCTCGAGTTAGAGTAGATACATACATTGCACAGACAGACACACAAACAGACACACAGACATATACACAGACGTTACGCTAAAAATAATTTTTCAGTATTCTAGAAGTCCCAAAATGTGTAGATCCGTCGAAAACTCGAGTTGCGATTTTCTGCATGATTCCAATACTTTCCCTATACATTACCATATAGTGCAGGGCAAGTATAAAACAAGAAAGAGAGAGAGATCAATCATGCATAAAGCATTGATTATGAAACACTTTCCAACTGCAATGCAATTTTATTTAAACATCTCTGAAATGCGATACATTAAGCGATAATATTTTTAAAATTATCACAATACTGCAATAATTTATTATATTTGAAAACTTAAAACTTCATCGTAAAAAATGAACTTTATTCAAATGACGTCATTGAAATATAAATCGTCTGGTTCTCTATGTAAAAGCAGTAAATATTTCATTCATACACTTTTATTCCATTCCTTTCATTCATCACAATACCACAATAATTTATTTTACTTAAAAACTTAAAACTATGAGGTAAAAGTAATTTAACTCTATGCTTAAAACTTCATCGAAAAAGTCTGCTATAAAATCGTCTGCTTCTCTATGTAAAATTAATGATTGTTTCATTCATATCAATTATATTGCAGACTCCAGAGTTAAATAATTTTGCGTTAAAGAAATTCAGCAATTCTTATACAACTCATCTAACAGCTTTATGTGTTTACATTCTTCATACGTGAAAATTAGGCGTCGTTGTAGAAGTAATCAATGTTTGATGATCATTTAAACTCAAATATATTGTAATTGAGTTATTTCAGAATATAAATGCAGAGAAATTAAACAAAAATAAAGCAGTTTTAGGACGGATACAACACTAAATATAAATTAAAAAGAACTTTAAAAATGACGATTTTGACACAAGATGGACGACATTGATCATTCGTGTTATTTCAGAATATAGATGCACAGAAATTAAGCAAAAATAAAGTGGTTTTAGGACGGATACAACACTAAATATAAATTAAAAAAGACTTTAAAAATCACTATTTTGACACAAGATGGATGCCATATTTTATTTTGGAGTGAGATACGTAATCTCTTCATATGATATGGGTTTAATTATTATTTTAATTTTTATTTAAAGAACTACCGAATATATTTTGCTGAAATTTTTTTCATATATTTTATGGAATAATTTGTATATATTTCCTAAAACTTTCGAAGCAATTTGTGAATTTTAAATTCACTTAAAAATGTTTGAAAAATTAGGTCCCATAGTGTTCAATGTATTTCATTATTTCAACCCGGGTTCAATCCAAAACTAATTGGGTGATATTATTCATTTACATTCCCATAGGTCCCACAGACTTTCTCAACAGCATACTAAACTTTCGTTTTGATAAAGTCATTTTTACGGTCAACCCAAAATGAAAGTCATAATGATGAAAGTCATAAACACTTTTCATCTACGATGGAAAGTGTTAAAAATGTTTTTGTACTATTGGAATTTGGTGAATTTTGATCAATCAGTCACATTCAAATTTATGTATATAGAGATATTAGTTAATTTTTTAAACTAAAAATTTGATAAATACGGAGTACTTAAATATCTGTTATACTGAAATACTGGTATTTTTAACAATTTCCAACATAGTTGAAAAGTGATTATGACTTTGTTCATTCTGTCCGTCCGTTCGCATGATAACTGCCGTTAAAATGATTTTATCAAAATGAAATTTTAATATATTGTTGAGACGGTCTGTTGGACATATGGGAATGCAAATGAATAGTATCACCCAATTAGTTTTGGATTTAACCCGGGTTGAAAATAATGAAATATATTAAACCCTATAGGACTTAATTTTTCAAATATTTTTTTTTGGTTTAGGAAATATTCACATTATCACGTAAAATGTATAAAAAAAATTTCAGCAAAATATGTTGGGTAGTATTTTAAATAAAATTTGAAATATTAATTACACCCATATTATATGAAGAGATCACACGACTCATTGCAAAATTAAAAAATCTGATGTGGGCAGCACATGACTGTCCTTATAATGCAGTGAAATTACTACTTTTAGAGTTAAAAAAAATGTTATTCTTATAGTAGATACTTATATCCTTTCCAAGATATTAAATATTTTTCAATTAGTCTTGATTCAATTTCATTGATTTAGCGTCATTTTCATCCATTTGGCGAGATTTTCGTTAATTTGGCAACATTTAAAAATGTCGCCAAGTTGGCGACATTCCGCTAAATTCGTCGCCAATATCTCGCCAAGCGTTATGAACGGAGAAATAAGTTATTCTTACAGTGGATAAATGACTATTGGCGTTCAAATACAAAAGTAGTATTACTCAAAGTGTCTGTTCTCGTGAATAGAACGAATTAGATCCACGAAAATGATGTCACCAAATTTATCGCATGATATTACATATGAAAAGTGAACATGTTTCTTAACAGTTAATATTTTTTTAATTTATGGGAATTTTTGATAAATGTATTTGAAAAATGTGCAATATCTCGAGAACGGTTCATGCTAACGTTCCAAAGTTTATGTCAATCGCTTTCTAAGGAAAAATTACATAAGAAATGTCTATTTGTGTAACTTTATTAAAGGTTTTGATTTTTTGATGATTTTTTCAAAATTTCACTCGAAAATTTAAGGGAGTTCTGAACATTCGATTGTGTTGTAAAACAACAGGCTTCCAGTATTCACGGATTGTGATTTTTGTACCAAATTTCATTCAAATCGCTCCATTCATTCGTGAGATATCGTCTCCACAGACTTACACACACACACACACACACACACACACACACACACACACACAAACAAACAAACAAACACACACACACGCACACACTCACACAAACACACACACACACACAAACACACAAACACACATCACTTCAAAAATGTTCGATTCGTGATCAGGGATGCTTGAAACGTGCTCCCCCGCGAAAACTCGAATTCGAATTTTCGACCTCGTCACAATACTTTCCTTATACATTATGTATATAAGGAAAATAATATGGCATCTATTTTTTTCCGCTGTGTAAAAATGATGTTTAAAAATCGTTTAAATTTAGTTAGTATTGGATCCGTCATAAAACTGCTTTATTTTTGCGTACTATCTGTGTATCTAAAAACTGTGTCAACGCAATTACAATATTTGATTTTAAATGATCACTAAACTTTGATTATTCTTACAACGAAACCTAATTTTAACGCATGCAGAATGTAAACAAATCAAGCGATTGTAAGGTGAGTTGTACTATAAGAATTACTGAATTTTTTTTCATGCAAAACTATTTATCTCTGGAGTCTGGAATATAAATCATATGAATGAAATATTCATTAATTTTACATAGAGAGACTGACAATTTATATTTCGATGACGCTATTTGAATATTTATTTTGTGTAACTAGAATTGTCTTTTTCGATGAAGTTTTAAATGTTTAAGTATATTTAAATAAATTTGCATTTCATTTGGAAAGTGTTTTATAATCAATGCTTTATGCATGATTGGTCTTTTTTGTTTAATTGATTAACATAAAATGACGACAATATTTAATCATAATCCCGGTAGTGGATATCCTCGTCCCTAGAGAATACAGAAGGAGACCTCCTGTCTTATAGTAGGGTAGACAGATTTTGGCGTTTGTTCTAATACATTTCCAAATAATTTTGACTGGGTGGGGGATGGGGGGGGTGGAAGGCGACAAACCTGAAATAATGGCTTATGGACGTCCCATCTGAAAGTGCTCACCAAGTGTATAATTATATTTTGTACTAACCCTATTGTGTGGGACTTTTTCTTTAGTCTTAATAATACAATTTTTGCAACTTGAAACACTTCATCCATGAGGAGGGGCTGCAGTCCGGTAGTCCTCCAGTCTCACCCCTGGGTGTACACTTACTACATGGTTTAAATATGAAATAAGCTCGGAATAATTTTTAAAAAAATTGTAAAACCTAATTAACAAAAAACAATACAAATTATATATAATTAGTAAATATATATTTTTAATTATAACAAAGAATTACATTTCATTGACATTAAAATAATAAACATTAAAAATGTATATTATTAATATTTATCACATGAATGGATATTTTTAAGAGAATGTGATCAGATTTCAGAAAATCATAAAATTGCAGCCAACGTCATTTCATTGTTGTTGCATCTTGTATAAATGCTACCTTTCAGAGTTTCAACTTTAAATTGTGCCTTTTCACTTTTCCAAAAATTATTTATGGTCGAAAATATTCTCTCAGTTGGAGTATTTGAGCCGGCAAGACAAAACTAAAATTCTACAATTTTTGATATCGTTTTAACAGAAATTTGTCTTCCAGTAAAATGTTCAAATAACTCAATGCATTTTTCATGACAAGCCATCACTAGATTTCTTCGCCATTGCTTCGAGTTTTACTTTAGTGATGTGGATTTGTACGCAGCAAACCTACGTAAACAACTAAATAAACCTAAGTAACAAACTTAAGTAATAAGCATCTTCAGAATAATCAACTTTACAGCAGAAAGGCAGAATATCTTCAATGATTCCTGAACATAAAAGACAAATATAAGTTTTGAAAAAATAAATGAATTTAAAGGAGAGCTACTTGAGAAAAAGGACAGTCCTTTAAAATGAAGGACGTATAGTCACAATACTCATAGCAAAAATTTAAACTAAAAGTAAAAATTGTGTTTCTCTTCATATATCAGAAATATTTTAAAAGTAAGTAATTGATAAAATATGGTTTCAAAGCATAAATACGGTCCGTGATAAGATTTGTTCAGTACTATCAAGAAAGCTACTCGGCATATAGCCCGGTAGCAAGTAAAAGCAAATATATCTTGGATACTGTTTGTTATATGCAATAAAAACGTGAACTAGTGTTTCCAGACAGTTTCAGCTGCCTACGGTAAAACGTGTTGTGCGCCTTGGTGTGGAAATCAAACTGTATAAAATTGCTTAAAATTTCGTTAGAACTGACTACGATCTAAAGCCACGATTTCTAGGACTGCTTAAAATATTGCCAATATTATTGTTAAATGTTACTTTAAACCAATAAATCTTGCTTTAAACTGTAGATCTGTCTAGCTGCAATTCGCACGTCAATAATTAGCACGTCTTAAAATTAAATTATTTAACTTAAACTATTTAAAAATTTTACAGTTTCTGGATGAATTTAAAGCACAGTTTAATAATGTTTAAGTGAGACTTTCGTAAAAGCCCCAACAAGTTCTCCAGGCGCTATAAATAGAATCAGTACACTTGTTTCAAATTTCATGAGTGATCATCGGTACCAGATAGCCCGGATCTGCACTGGAAGTATTACGTCTTGAAACAATATACCGGGTGGTCAGAATTAAAACACCCCTACTCTGAGCTCTCTATACATCGAACTACTCGGTGTAAAGGCTCCAAAATTGTTGAACCTACTATTCAAGACATGGGGAAAGGAATAACGCGAAAAAAAATAGTTCCAGAAAAGCCGATAGGTGGCGCTGTACAACAGAAAACATGCTGAAAAGACACAAAATAATCACAAAAAAACAAACACATGCGACATGAAATTTTTCCTTTTTAATTTCTTTTGCTGATATGAAAAAAAAAGAAGATAAAAAAGTGAAGAAACTTAAACTGTCATTGTAACTGCAATTTCGCACTGTAAGCACAAAAATTTGCATAAACCTTTGGTTTGCAGCTACTATGTTCTGGGCATAAAGGGGGATAAAACTGGGAAATTTTCATTCTTATCAGCGATGGCTGTCACACTGCCAAAACGCGCTTTGCTTGTGAAGCTGTTTTATGAAAACAAAAGACATGCTGCAGCTGCACTTCCAGAGTTTCGTCGACTTCAGAATTTGCGCAAAGGACCATTACTTCCACAAGCTCTCAGGAGAATGATCACTCGATTCGAGAAAACTGGACATCTTGTAGTTCAGCCAGGTCGAAGACACAAATCGACTCGCCCAGATGTCGTTGACGATGTAGCCACCGCTATTGTTGAACAATCAATGGATAACGTTATATGCAGCATTCCCTTTATTTATATGCATCGATAAGGTCCTTGTGATATGAATGTTTGGTACGTTCGAATAAAATGTGTTACAAATGTGTATTTTGTGTCTCTTCAGCATATTTTCTGTTGTACAGCGCCACCTATCGGTGTTTATGGAACTAATTTTTTTTTTCACGTAATCCCTTTCCCCATGTCTTGAATAGTATGTTCAACAATTTTGGAGCCTTTACACTGAGTAGTTCGATCTATAGAGAGCTCAGAGTAGGGGTGTTTTAATTCTGACCACCCGGTATAATTCACCAGAATTTGAGATTATGTATAGTATCTGTATAGAGCCGAATAGCTTTTTGTACGTATGAACCTTTCAAGTAATGCAGTAATGTAATGTACATCTGTATAGCAGCAATGTAACTTTTTTCCATAATAAAGGACGATGTCTGTATACAGTTTGTAACGATAAATCTAAGCTTCGTACGGCCATAAAATTTGGTGCACAGGTACTTGAGGACCCGCAAAAGTACATTTCGGTTTTGTTATTTTTTTTTTAATTTCGAATTAGTTCTTCAGTTATTTTATAGGCTCGAATTTCCTTTGCGATCGCTAAAAACACCATAAAATGCATGGAGGTTCGAATTTCATTCAGCGGCAAGATCACAGATTAGCGTCTCGCTGTCAAAGCTGGGAATTCAGGACAGATGGCGTTTCGGTAATAGGATTTAAAAGTCAGCAATTTAAAATGCTGAGTTTCACAAATAGAGATTTTAATATTCAATTATAAGACCGTAAGAGTATTATAAGTATTCCCTGAAAAAAACCCCGTTTCTACGATAATGGTTTTCTAATGTTTGCATTTAAGATTTTAAACGACCAAAAAGCAAAGACTTACAAAAAGATTTTAATTTTTCCTGCTTTGCGGATAGCGTGTTTGGGGACATGAGTGGTAATGGAAGTTCATTTCCGACCCAGGCAACTTAACCGGTCAATTCGTTCTAGTCTATAATAATAAAAGAAGATGTCTGTTTGTGTGTTAGTTGGTTCCGTAGCATAAAATTTTGAGCTACCATAGCCACGAAATTTGATACAGTGATACTTCATTTCAGGTCCAAAAATACCTCAGAGCGATTTTCTTAAAATTACAATTAGTATTTTTGTTATTTTCCGTTGAAGCACAATTCTGCACGATTTTCATACTAAAACTGGTTCCTTAGTGAAAGAAAATATTATCACAGAGTTTCCATCCGCTCACTATCAGACAGACAGAAAAATGATCTTTCCAACCAGCTTTAAACCGAATCATTAGCACAATCCTTTCATATTATAGAAAATTGAAATACCGTCGAAATAGGCGTATTTTCGCAATTTTATTCTCATATTGTTACATCGGAAAATGGGAGGTTTTCACGACTCTAATTTTAGACATGAATATCGAGTGATACCTTCGCATTGTACTATTTTTAATTGCTCTACTTCTGAATGAGTTATGCATTTTTAAGTGGGTCTATAAAAGTTGACGGAGAAAACGAGGAAATTCAATCACTCAAAGCGAACGGGAAACAAGTTCCGATTTCCTGATCTCACAACTGGAGGTGTGTCCCTTCGACCAGAGATATAGGTCCTGTATTTCACCTCGATGGTGTGTCCCACCACCACCACAACTGGGATTGAAGTTCTGGAGCGCCTGGCTTAATTTGGCCGAATCTCCGAGCTGTAATTGTATATCTTGTGCTCTGAAATTACATAAAATGCTCCATAAAAGGGGGATGTAAATGATTGAAGTTATTTGAAAAGAGGAAAAGGCAGTAAAGTGAGATGTTACTCAACAAAAAAAAGGGGGCCCACACATTTTATATATATATATATATATATATATATATATATATATAGTGCGTAGACAAGAGATGTAGGTAACCAGCGCGGAACGCCGACCGTAGCGCTGCGGCGGCGGAATCGCAAAACGGTACTTACATAAAAAACATGCCTCGTATATATATATATATATTATAAATAATATATATTTAAATTTGAAGAGATGTGCCACTGAGTGAATTTATATGTCAGTTAAACATAAAAATGGAAGATTATTAAGTTAGACAAGAGATTACTTTACTGCTATTGGTGATGCAATAGGTTAATTTTGATTGGCTTAGAAGTTATGTTATTATTGTAGAGGCTCTGGGCCTTTTCCTGAACTTCCATTGGTGGGGATCGTATTCTGGGAGATTGCATATCTCTTCATTTGGAATTTTATTAAGATTTTGGAAGAATTTGATTGCGTTTTTTGCAATTTGTTTGTTTATTTTGGTAATCCCGAAGTCTTGGCGGATGACGTCATTCCTAAGGAATCTGGGGGCTTTTCTAATAAATCTTAGAGTTTTGTTTTGAGTTCTTTGAATTTTTTTTAAGTTGCTATTATCAGTGAATCCCCATATCGTGGAATCGTAGAGCAGGATTGGCCGAAGAATAGTTTTATAGAGGAGTGTCTTATTTTGGTAGCTAGCATGGGGGGAGTGCAGAATGGAAGACAGTAAGTTTCTGACTGCGTGAAATTTCTTGATTGTAATATTAATGTGTGGTTTCCAAGTCATTTTAGAATCGAAGGTTAACCCGAGATATTTGGCAGTATTTATGTAGGGAATAGGATTGTCGTTGATTTTAATTTCGTTGGAATGGAGGTGTGTCCGTTGTTACTAGTTTATGTATGTAATACGTTCTCTGAATTCGTGACGTCACAACATGTGAGTTTATGCTTATTTATTTTTGTTCTAAACGAACGTATTTTTATTCAACTCGCTGTGAATTCCGATGTAATTTTAATTAGAGATTTCCATCTTAAATTCCAGGTATTCGTTCTAGTCTTCTATACATTTGAAGTCGGCTGCGTGGCATGACTGGCATCCCAAAGTTTGCAAGATTGTGACACGTACTAAGTTTTCTTGATACCAGTGCAGTTAACGGCTACTCGGTTTTCCCCAGAATTCTGGAATTCAAAATTTTGACGGAAATACCCGTTTTAAGAACATCTGAATACATTTCAAGCACTTTCGAGAAAATGTCCTTGTGTGTTTGCGTTTATGAAGTAGAGACACACTAATTGCAGAACGAATGCTCGTATTGCTATGAAATTTTGTGCAGATAACTCGCATAAAAATATAAAAATAAAAAAATTATAATCCAAGTTATTCGTACATTACACTATTTTCTATGGAGAAACAATGAAAAAGTTCCGGAACAACTGTGTATTGTCTATGCAGAAAAATGATAGTTTGAACCAGTAGCGTAACATGATATTCTTGACTGGAGAGGCTGAACGATTGTCATTTTAACTTAGGAAAGGTTTTTGTATGATAAGTGAATTTATATTGGAATTCGCACTTTCAATAAGTTTTATTTCCTTGGTGAGTAAAATAAAATAATTTAACATAAAAATGCTAAGAATGAATGAAATGCTCAATATTTTAAAATATATTACCTATGTAAGATACATACATACAAAGTATAACGTTTTAAATGTTTGCTTATTTCTAAATTAGTTGAACAACCATTTTATTAAATATGAAGTCATGGCCGCTCATAGAGGAGGACGCTCCTCCCCGTGGATATTCAAGATAACAAAAGCGAGCATCAATCTAGACGATGTTATACATTTTTTTTCTGGAGTTCAAACCCCATCCCCTTTCTGGAAAGCGTTCTACATGCAAAAACAAAATGCTACAAAAACAAAATCCGAACACGGCGCATTATTCCGGCTCCTCGGATCGTATACTAAAACCAAATGCATCATTAGACTCGTAATAGTATCTGCTTTAAATTAAATGAGCAACTAATTTTCATACGGAGCCGTCTTCATATTAAACTTCTTGCCAGTTCGACTTCTTCAAAGGGCAACACCTACTTTTGATAACAGATTCTGATTTTCCAGGTCAAAGCACCCCGAAATTATATGAAATTTATATATTTTTTCCAAGTCGTTGGGGTGTTATAACTACCTGAAATTCTGAGCTCCTAATGTTGAATGGATGCTGCAATTGTTATTTTATTGGGCATTTAAGTCCAACTACAAAAGTTTTCGCCTTTGACTATCCATCCACACCGTTCGTCGGTCTCCACTGAGGTTCGTAAAATGATGGCACATAATAAATTTTCTTGCTGCTATGCCAACTATCGGCAATTTCATTCTGATGAGGAGCATAATAAGCACCAAACCAGTCGATAGATGCTGTTATCTGCAATAATCCTATGAATTAGTTTGTTAAACTTATTATTTAGGAAGCTATAGGATAAAAACCTGTAGGATCAATTTAATAATAGATCATTTTTCAAATTAAAGATATACTGCATATACAAATTTTGTAATTTATAATTTATAATCTTGTTCCGTAATATTCAGATATTCCATATTGTATATTTCACTGCAGTTGGACTGGGATAAATACTTTAACAAACTTCTGATGAATAAAATTTCTCGTGAGGAAGAAGTGATCGTTATCGTCCCAGACTATGTGCAAAACCTGGAAAAGTTGATGTTATCAACTGATAAAAGGTAAGCTGTTTCCACTTCCTATTTTGAAGTAATCAGCTGAGATAATTATAATAAAAATCTATATGTAAAAAGAAAGTTTAAATTAATTTATTCAAAATGTCAACCTATAATGAAAATGTCTGTGTATAAAATATCAGTTATAGTAGATTTAGAAGTCTATATAAATAAAATTGAAAATTTGTCTGTCTGTCTGTCTGCTTGTCCCGTCATCACGAGAGAACGGCTGAACAGAATTTGATGAAATTTTTTGTGGGTAGCCTGGAAATAGTCCCACTTAAAATTTAGTCCATGTTTGGAGTTTCTACGATCAGTGGTTCTCGAAATATTAATAAAAAACGACATTTTCGTTTGTCTCATCATCACGGAAGAACGGCTGAACCGAATTTGATGAAATTTTGTAGATAGCCTTAAAATAGTCCCCCATAAATTTAGCCCAAGTTTCGAGTATCTAAGACCAGGGGTTGTCGAAATATTAATAAAAAACGAAACTTTTTCCTAGGAGTTCTACTCTCTAACTCGGTGGTTTATTCAAACGAAAAGCTTGAAAATCGTTTAAAGTGAATTCAAACTTTATCACTGCGTTTGATGGGAGAGTTTTTGCGCTAATTAGTCACTTTCTGAAAACATGAATTGTTTGAAACATGATTTAAATGGGAAATCTCTCTCTCCATGGATAATTTTCACAAGCTTTTACTGAACAATGAAAAGTATAAAGAAATCAAAATGGCTATTTAATTTTACAGTTTATGAGGAAGATTCTATCTTATGCCATGTAGCTCAGAAACGCAATTAAATTAAATTCGTCTGTTAATTTTAATTATTATTTTTTCGATTTGAATAATAAATAAATGGATATCAAAATATATTTTAGAAAAGAACGATTAATTTTTTCTTATAGCATTTTTGACTGGATAATATCAATTACGGTCTTCAGGTTTAAACGTTATTATTATTGACATTTTCGGGGATTATTGATTCAGGGATTATTGATATTTTCAAGTTATTATGCAATTGTTTTATTATGACAAAAATTGTTTAAACTCATATATGGTACGTTGTACGAGTAATCTTCTACAAATACACTGTCATATATTCTAATCTACGAGAATATAAGTGGTACAGGTATACTGACATATGTTTTGATATATATTGGCATATATTGGAATCAATTTCGACCTTCTGGTATAAAGAGTACGGGGATTATTGATATTTTCAATTCATTACGTCATTTCTTTTATTTTGGCAAAGATTTTTGAGACTCATATTGTAATGTGGGTAATCTTCTACTAACACACTGGCATATTTTCTAATCTGCGACAATATAAGTAGTACGGGATTGCACATATTGATTCAATTCCCTTTTTTTTTTTTTTGTAAATTTGCTTACAAAAGGTGCCAGGATGTTTTATTCTTCAGATCTGCCCTTGAAGATAATTTTGCATAGTGAGAACAGATATTCTTAAACTTCTCTTTAGGAGCAATAAATTTAATATTTTAACAGAATTTGCACATGATTGCGAATTATAAGTTTCTTTATATTATATACTCCGTACGAAGAACGGGTATGCTGCTAGTAATATAATATGTTTATTCAGAAAATTTAAAACTCTCATCTTAAACATGGCTAAAAAATATGTTATTTTCATATAACATACATAGTGTAATGACACAAAACACAAATTCAAATAGTATAAAATAATATTTTAAAATAACCAATCATTATCTGAACACTGTAAGTTTCAAAGCAACAGATAGAAAATAGCTGAGACCACTCATAGAGTGCTATAAAAGTGGCATATTGATGTTTGAAAAATATAATTTAGTCGATTTGAACAATTGCTCAGACTCGGCATTTCCAAGAACACACGCTCTTATCAGGTGGAAATTACGTCAGTGAAATCCAATTCAGTGCCAGATAGTCTAGAGCAGGGGTCGGCAACGCGGTGCCCAAGAAGCAATTTTAAAGTGCCCGCCATTCAAATATCTAAATTCTAAATTTTAGATATTTGAACAACAAACACTCGTAGCTATAATGAATAATTTTAATAAGTATTCTTATTTTATCTTCGCCATTTTAATAATTGTACGAATTGTGCAATTAAACTTTTGACAAAAACTCGATCTTAGCGACATCTAGATTACACTAGATGACTAGATGTATCAATTTTCGACTGCTAGAGACATCTGATTCCGCGTATAGTGAACTACTTTCTGTTCCCACTATCCTCGTATACTCTGTCCAGCCACGGCGTGCTACGCTTTACATGCGTAACCTCTGTTTGTACATATACTTGTCATTTCATGAATTTGTATTTCGAGTTGTAAGTAGAGACATTTCATCATTACTCATAGAAATTTTAATACAAATTTTCCAATAAACTCGGAAATTGGAAAGAAAAAAATTTCTGAACTAAAACTCAACTCGACAGCAGAGTTTATTTACGAGAACAATTTCGCCATCAAGAAAAGCTACTTCTGCCTCTTTCAAAATTGCACACTTATTGACAAGGAAAATGAAACCGTTCGTAGAAGGAGAGATTATTAAAGAAGTCATGTTGTTAACTACAGAAACACTTTTTGATGACAATAAAAAATATTTAAATTACTTCTACAAGAAAATGGTGCAGAATTTTAAGATCTTATCACACAAAGAAGTGAGGTGGCTCAGGAGAAGTGAGGTGGTAGAGGAAAGGGTTTTGAGAGGTTTTTCAATTTATTACCACAAGTGAAAGAATTTCTATTATCTAGGAATGAAATTTGTGTAGAATTAGAGCAAAACCTTGGTTAATTGATCTTGGCTTTCTGACTGATTTAACGGTACAATTGAAGGAATTAAATTTGAACTACAGGGTAGAAATCATCATATTGCTTCTACGATAAGTACGGTAAATGCATTTAAAGCTAAATTGGAGCTCTGGAAATCTCATACGGAGAAAAATAATTTATCGCACTTCCCAAATTTAAAAATGGTAATAGAAAATTATTGCGATGGAAATACTACCACCCATCAGTTTGCCAAACATTTTGATTCCTTATTGGATAAATTTAATACCAGATTTGAAGAATTCTACGAATTGGAGACATTCTTAACGTTTCTTATTAATCATTTCTCTCATACAGAGGGCGATGTGACTAATAAAATCGCAACATATTTCGATATTTCCAATAAGGAGGATTTAGAATTGGAAATTATAAATATAACAAATGACATTGAATTAAAATCACATCATAAAGAATGAAAAATTCTGGAATTTAGTGAATGGAAATAGCTTCCCATTGTTGAGAAAATGTGCTCTAAAACTGAACTCTCTCTGTACGTCGACATATGTTTGTGAATGTTCGTTTTCCAATATGAAGTACTTAAAATCAAAGTACCGAACGAGCCTCACTGACGCTCATTTGGACCAATGCCTAAGACCTGGGAATTCAACTTGTGTGCCACATTACAACGAGTTGGCAGCAGATTTGCAATGTCAAATATCGCATTAATTATCAATTTTAAGATTATGTTTTGTTTTTCCAATTGAAATTTGAATTTATGTATTAAAAATTTATGTAATAAATTTATGTTGCATTAATATTTTCATGTTTATTATCCCACGGTGACCGCTTAACTCTCGCATTTCTGAAATATGCCCTCCTAGCAAAATAGGTTGCCGATCCCTCGTCTAGAGAAAAGCAACAAGGTGGTCACAGAAGACATTTACGAAGTTGTCATAAAAGTAAAGAACATCATCCCAAAGTCTTGTTAGGTCAATCCATCAGTGTGAAGTGATGAACTGCAGTTTGCCTTCAAGGAAAGAGGAGTGAACCTGCAAGCCAGACTGATGGATTTCAATCACGATGAAATGGGGCGGGACAGCACAGCAGTTAGAGCACGGAGATTGTACTCGGGCGACCCGGGTTCGATTCCCCGCTCAGCCTAAACTGTCCTCGTGTTAACGCAGAGTACGGACACATTAAATATGTGGGTCTGAAAGTTCTTCAGAGAGGATAGTGGTACGGGAAAGGAAAGTACGAGTGTCAGTCACCTCCACTGGGTTCCAGTCTAAATTGGGTGGCACTATCCCGGCCGTCCAAACTGGTGTCTTCGAGTAGGTCAGACGGTCTAGGTCGAAAGAAAGAAAGAATTACTATGAAATTAATTTTTCAACGAGTAAGACATGAATTTTCAGTAGTAAATTGTTTGAAATCCGTTTATATACAGATACACATTGAGAACAATTCAAAATGAGTGCATTTTTGAAATAATTTTCAGTACAAAATCTAAATGAAATCTATGCTGACTTTTCTATATATTTGTATTAGCTAAGTGCTAATTAATGATATTTTTAATAGAGGAATATACTATCTGACAATAAAATAATTGCAACATAATTTTGTGCTATAAAGTTAGGAAATATGTCATTTATTATCTCCAAACAGTTCGTTGTCGAATCCCTTGGCGAAAGTTCGCCATCTTGGAAAATGGCGGCCACGAAACAGTTTTTTACCAAATATCTCATGAACAAGCAGTCGTATCAAAAAGGACCAATATACAATACAGTAAAACTTTTATTTTTTATTATTTCCTGTTATCACACACGACTACTACAAATTTTAATTTTATATAAATTTTGGCCTGGCGACTTCACGCCACAAAAACAATTAACGAAAACCGGACTGCAAACACGCAAACTAAATAGAATATCACAGGTTCCAAAATGTGATATTTATTATATAGAAGGCTAGCTCACCTTTATGTGGTGTTAAATTATTTAAATTCTTTAAAAAGAATAATATGTGTTTCGTTTAGTGGTATTTGTATAATGCTTGTTTTAGTAAAACCCACCAGTCTGTATAATCCGGCTTTAACCTATAAATGAAATACATCTGATGCATAAATTAAAATTCATCTCTCTGAAATGATGAGACGCTTCTTTTAAACTTAGTTTTATTAAAAAATATCATTATCATTAAAATAATTATTATTTAAATTTTCATTAATATTTGATATTTTTAAGCACTCATCAATTCTTACGTTGCCCCTTAGCGAACTTTTTAAGCTGACGTTTTAAGTGCGATATACAGGATGAAATCTGGATTGACTTTAGCGTCAACTTAATCATTAAGAGAAACTATCCTCATTTATAATGAAATAGGTATCTTGAGTCCTTGTTATATTCGGCTGCAGGCGCAGTTGTTTGACGTTGATCGTCAGTTTTATCTGGGTCCTCTGCACCGCTACGGTTGTCTTTTTTTATATATATGAGCATTTAGATCCTTTTTGGACTTCTCTCACTTTTACTTTTCAAATCTTGTCTGCTCCTCTAAATCTCATCTTAATTTTTCAACTACTAAACTCTGTTTGCTCTTTTTTGCATCGCAACTTTCGCTGCACAAGGTTTGTCTGCGAAACTCCGCCATGACTGCCCATTGACTAGCAGGCTTGTGTAAGAGGCTTGGTCATTTCACAAGTCGTCTCTCGTCCACGGTCTAGTCGACACTTCATTGGCCGCTTAATTGCACGACCTCCGGTCCAAAACATAACGTGACTTTTCTTCGTGTGCAGGGCATCACTGTAGAATCATAAATTTCTATGCGTTTTTTATTATCTGATCATAAAATATATGGTCTTTACTGTCAAGTCTGGCGCCAGCAATTGTTCGAATCAACTATCTTTTTATGGCTCAGGCCTCGATTTGATGTTTATTTATTTTTGCACATAGCACTTACATACCACCTTAAAAACCTATGATCTGTATATCATAGTTTCTTTTGTTTAAAAATAAAATCATAGAAATAAAATCATAGAAATAAATCATAGAATAAAAAAAATAAAATCATCCTCCTAGTAGATTCCGGAAACACACTCGGAACAAAGGAATTCAATAAATATTCGTAATTCAAATTTAAATGTGCTTTCGATCTAGGTAAATATTTTTGACAATTCTTTTAGTGGGTACATTTAAGAAATAAATCCTGAAAACTGGCCACTCAAATTTCGAAAATACACTGGGTACAAATACAAATATAAATACATTCTCCAATTGCATTCGAATATTTTAAGCAAATCTGTAGGTTGAAATTCGTTTCCAATTAAAATCGTGAAAATAGGCATAGTAGAATCCGAGAACACGCTGGAAATACCTATAAAATCAATAAATGATCTGGATTCAAATTTAAATGCGCTCTCGATATAGTCAAATAGATTGAACAAATCCAAAGTTCAATAACTTTCGTTTAAAAAAAACAAGCATGTGAAAATCGACAGAGTAGATTTCGAGAACTCGCTGGGGACAGAAACTTTCTCAGAACTGAAATATACATGTAGATTGTGTCATACTGATATTAATATTAATGCAGAAAATTTGCAATCTTCATCATAGTTTATTAGGTTGCTGATATTGGCAAACAAGTTGTTTCATTCATTTAATAGCGTTGTTTAACTACTTAACAAGGAATAATGAATGACACAGACTATAGCTATCTATCAAAACGTAATGGTGCGTCGATGTATTAAACTTGACGTGAATTACCTAGATATTTCGAAAGTCTCACGACAGACGCTTCCTTTGATTGACTCCCGGATCTTTCAACATTCCGACAAGGTGTTCCAATTTATTTTTCGCAGTTTTGCATGAACGATTTATTTCTCTTCGGCATACCTGTAGCGAACATTTCGCCAAAAAAAAAAATTTCAATCTCTGATCTTTCACAAGGTTCTTCCACTTTACTTTATTTTTACCCTTATCAGTTCTATGCCTCGACTTTCGTTAACGGTGATAAATTTATACGGCCAAAAACTAAAATGCATTGAGGTTGCCTGATTAAATGGGAAATAAATGCAAAGTGTGGGCAGCAAGAGCCATGACTATACAAGCTCAAATTCGTTTCATTTCCTTTTCCTTCAAAGAGATACTTATTGAAATGATTACTATAATATTGATATTTATTAGAAATTGCATCGAATTTGCATTTTATTTATTTTATCTATTTATTTAATTATTTTATTTAATTTAAAGTAACCCTAAGTTGTCAAATATCCAAAAAACTACAATATCTCAAAAACGGTTTATCCTAGAATAATAGGGTTGGTTTTTTAGTTATTTTATTAATATAAATTCTACATAAAAATCATTTAATTAATTCAATTAAAGGGCTATTATTCTTTAATTTTATTTTTTCGCTTTATATAATATTCTTTAGTTAAATGTTACCGTTTAATATTGTCTCAAATCCCTGTGTGGAACTGATTCCTACAGAGTGATTGCCAATTACCTGATGTGGCGAGTTGTGGGACAGGCCTTCCCGACCCTGCATCGTGCCTGGGGTGAGATTTCGCAGCACTACAGTTCAATCCTGACAGGAAAGGTTCGACAAGAGGCGAGGTGGGAGCACTGTCTGGGTACCTTGTCCGGCAGTCTGAGCACCGCCCTTGCATCTTTATATGTGCGGCACCACTTTCAAGATGGCAGCAAGGATTTGGTAGGTTTATCAGTTTGTTCACTATTATTCATTTTTATGTGGTATTATATCTATAGAGTAAAATTACGTTCTGAACGATGAAATAGTAAAGATGCAGAGTCCATTTCGAAGATAAGAGCTTGCAGTTTCGTCCCAGTAGCTCAACGGTAGAGCGTCGGCTGGACAGTTCAAAGATCCAGGGTTCGATTCCCGGTTAGGGCAGCAAGATTCTTGACAAAAACTGCTTCACATCTCCTACGCATGGTCGAATATAACTAAAATGCCACTGGAAGCCCATTTACGCTCCAAGATTTAATTTACTTTAAAAATAACTGATACTTTCAAACCTGAATAAGTGTTCATTCACTCTAGATTGTAGATAAACTTATTCGAATGTTCTTAACTTCGAAGTGATAGAAAAAAAATCAAACCCACATTTTAAAATTAATATAAAGCAAGCTGAACTTCGTTGAATTCTGAAAGCTGTTTAATTCAAATAACCCTTTTCAAAGAAAAAATCGGAGGAAATATAGAGCGGAATAATAATCGAAATTTTTGGACGCAAATATGAGGGGAGGTTAAATATTGCTAACTTCGAATTTTCGGATAAGAACTAATTTTTAATATAGTGTTCGAAATTGTTATTAACGGTTGGGTTTATTAATAGTTATAGTTAAATCAACTAATCCTGAATGAATTTTCCACAGTAGCAGAAATATTAGATAAACTACATAAAGATAACAGACAAAAATTTATTGTACATGAAGCAAGTTGCATACATTTATTAAAAACACAAATTACTCTGTGTAATACAAAATTTCAATATTATACAATAAAATTATAAAAGAGCTTTAGCATGGTAGCAAATAATGTGTACACTTCTCTTTTGATAAAACTATTAAGCATTTTTACTCTCTTTTGCATACATATTTCGTACAATCATGCGAATTTTCAGAAAAACCGGAAGTGACATCTCTGAAATCGGAAATGGAAATCGTCAGTGAACCTATTAAACTCTCTGATACCATCTATATAGACAATTCTGATAAATAGATGCTTCAAGACTTTTTTTAATCGAAAGTAGAAAAAGAACTGAATTTGGAAATTCTTATTGTAGCCCTCATTGTCCTCCAAAATTTGATACTGAATCCATGCCAGTCGCCATCTATAGCAGATCTAAAAAACAAACAGATGTTTCAATGAAACTGTAAATTTTTGCATCGTAAGTGACATCTCAAATACCGGAAGTGGAGATTCTTAATGAACTTAACCCAACTTCCCCCCCTCCGGAAATTGATGCTAAATCCATATCAGCCATTTTCTTAGCTCCATCTATAGTCAATTCTGAGCAATAAATGTTTCAAAAAACTTTTTGAATCGGAAGTAGAAAAGAAAGCGAAAATGAAAATTCTTAGTGAACTCTCCTACGTTCTTCAGAATTTGATGTTGAATCCATATCAATTATCATCTAAGCTCTATTTAAAGCTAATCTTTAAATACAAATGCTTCAATTAAAATGAAAAGTTTTGAACTGGAAATGGAAAAGAACTGGAAATGGAAATCCTAACTGAACTTCTCCATTCTGCTCAGGAATTTGCTATTGACTCCATATCAGTTATCATCTGAACTCTCTTTATAGCGTATCCCGAGAAATAGATGTTTTAAGGGAAAATTTTGCGTTGAAATAATTATATAACAAAAATTTTACTATCAATAAATATTAATCAAACTAGAAATCAGAGAACACTTTATATCCAGAACACTTTTTTCCGTATCTGCTAAATAAGTAGCACTGAAATATTTGTGTGGTTTGAATAAGTTGTTGATTTTCTTTAACGAAATTTTGGATCCGAGTTCTTAAATGCTCATAATAAATGAGAACTTTTCATATTTATTCTCATGAACGAAGTCAATGACGCAATGCACAAATTCTTTGGCGTTATTCAGACCCATTTTCGGTGAATCTGAATATTGCCAAAGAAGCTAAAGAAACAGAATAATGCAAGTTGGATGAATTTAAAGCCCAATTTACTTTTTTAATAAGGTTCTTATTACCAAGGTTTAACTGTAATACGAAATTATATGGTTTGAAATGCAGTCAATAATTATATAGTAACTTAATGATAGCCATACATATTGAAATGTATAATTTTCTTGTTAAGTATTGTTAATTTATTAGGCGCTCGAGATGGTAAACTACATTCACCGGGAGTTTCTCCACATCTTGTCCAGGGTGGATTGGATGGACGGGCAAACAAAAGAGAGGGCGAAAGAAAAAGTAAGTAATGTTGAAAATAAACTAAATTAGATGTAAATACTGGTTAGACTTTGTTGTGCGGGGTGTTTCCTCATAGTTGACTCTTCAAGCTTCAATAATTGGGTTTTATACACATATTTCCCAATTTGAAAATTTCTTAAAATTAAATTTGCCATTCTTTCACTTAATATGTTTTTTCAGTGGCTAGTATTTTCGTAAAAATAGCGGTCAAATTTTTAATACGGTCCGTTGGGCAAAAAATGTTGAATTGGAGAAATTTTTACTACAAAGTAATTAGTCTAAAGAAAAGAAATCTCAAAGGGCTGTGCTGGAGGTACGTCCACAACGTAAAATACGTGTTGTTGTTGAGACCCAGACGGTCCGACCTACCAGAAAGGTGTAAGGTAACTGGTAAAATACGTGTTGTCACACGTAATGTTGTTAATGTATAGGGAAAGTATTGGAATCGTGTCGAAAATCACAACTCGAGTTTTCGACGGATCTACACGTTTCGAACACCCTAGAAAAGGAAAAATGTATTTTTAGAATGACGTCTGTATGTGTGTCTGTCTGCTTGTTCAATGTATGTACCCACTCTAACACCGAAGCTAATTGACCAAATTTCATCTAATTTTAGAGGTATATCACTTGTGGGTTAACCTGGGACTGATTAGATTTTGGTACGATTCAGAATAAAAGAACCTGCCTTTTTTTGCGAAATGGCCCGGAAAATTCGTATTTATCCAGTCTAGCTAAAAAACCAATAAACCAAATTCCATAAAATTTGGTAGACAAGTCACTTGTGAGTTACTTTGGTGTGATGATTAGATTTTGATACGATTTGGGAAAAAAGAACCTACCTTTTTGAGCAAAAAGGCGCGCAAAAATCGTATGTATCTGCTCTAGCTGAAAAACTAATTGACCAAACTTCACAACATTTGGTGGATAGTTACTTGGGGTTGTTACCGTGATGCTGGTTAGATTTTGGCACGATTCGATAAAAGGGAATCTGCCTTTTTTTTGTGAAATGGCCTGCAAAAATCGTCAAAATCTAAAATAAAATACCACAAATGTATCCATTAAATGCATGTTCTATACGCAATTTTTGACGACGAAAATAATAAGACCAACTGCATTACTCTAAGAAGGACCATTAAGATATTGAAGGATTTTTTTTTAATTTTGGGAACTGAAGACGCTTTTCATTGTGAAGAAAAAATATTTAATGAAATTTCTTAAAATTCAGTAATTACGTCCCTTGAAGGTTGATTCTGATACTGATTAGATTTTGGTATGTTCCGGAAAAGTATAAGCGACCTTTTTTGAGAAATGGCCCGCAAAGGTCGTGAAAATATGAAATAACTGACTAAAGTTACAGAAATATATTAATTAAGTACTTGTTATTCGTGTAATTTTTGACAGCACATCGAATAAGGCTGACTCCATGACTGTAGGATGAACCGTTCTCGAGAGATTTTAGTTTTATGGAATTTTGAAGAGCTGAAGACTTTAAAGTGCATTAGGTTGCCAAATGAAACAAGCATGCATTAAAACTGCAAATTGGATGTGATATCAGAAAAGTTTCCATTTTATTTTCTGCAATTAAACTCAATTTAATGCACCATGAAATAATAAATAAGAAAATGAATTTGCAGGGAAAGTCATGTGCTACCCACATCAGATTTTTTATATTGATTTAACTTGAGGAAATTTAGATTTGAAAGTCCTGTGTAAGCCATGCAACCGATCGCACGGACCCAAAGCAGTATCTGTATCAAATTCCGAGACTAGACCTTTAGTGATGGTGTAATGTAAGTGGAGTACAGGTATCCCTCGCTTTACGAGATCTCACTTTACACGATTTCGTGGAACCAATTATCGCATAATGCGAGATATACCTGTCTCACGACCATCACTAGACAGGTAGGCATTGTAAGAGCTAATGAATTCTTCAGGTCAAGGCATTTTAAACACTACCTTCTTACATTCTTTACACATAATACTCACCATACTTCCCTTTCTGGATAACTAGTTACAAGAAAAAGAAGCACTTATTTTATTAACTCTTTCTTATTAATTAGTTGCAAGTTATAAAGTATTGAGCAAAAGTTAAGTTTGCTGATAATATGACAGTTGAAGTGAATGAAGCGTTTTTTCGGCAGAATTTATCTTTCAGTCTATGAATCCGTTTGTGCTTCTGCCATCTGTTGGGGAAAGTATGACAGCAATTATAAAAAGTTTCATTTGGGCTATCATATCATATCCGGGTCACAATATATTGAGTAAGTGGATAGGTCAGAATTTGATCAAAGGCTGTCGCATAAAAAATGTGTCGTGGTAGTGTGCTAAATAATTGTCCAGCTCAAGACATTTAGTACTGCATTGTAATATTTATATTCCTTGGAAGTGCTATGCACATTCCTCCAATGACTATGAAAAGTCTGTGGTATTCTTGACTCAAATCGAGATAAAACTGTAAGGAAAAACTTTTTAGTATATTTCATTAAGTTACTGTTTATCGAATTATTAAATTGTGAATCCCCTTATTAAAAGCAATTTGAGAATTCATTAATTTTTATATTTTACGTCCTGTAAACTCATGTTATCAATTGTTAATTTACATAACTTATAGTCTGGTGTATAAAATAAAGCATTATTCCTAGGCAGAAAACATGGCTACCTACATTGGATATCCGAATGAGCTTCTGGAAGAATGGAAAGTTTCAGACATTTACAATGGTGTAAGTGCATATTCATTAAATATCTTTAAAACTGTTATAATACAGTATGTTATTCAATGTATAAAGTCCCTAATTCGTGTCTTGGACATTTGCAATATAAAGTAACACAACTAAGAACTTTTTGAGTTACTCAAAGTAGCCATAATGGTCAAGTCCAGCACACAGAGGCTTAAAATGTAACATCCAACTTCTTTACTAGCAAAACATACAGCGACTGGTTGCAGCAACAAGGAGGTATGTATACAGAAAACGAGCATAAGATTACACAGACCCGTTAAGTTAAATGCGCTTAAAAACTTAGAAATTACCGGGCTTAGAGATATAAATTCGTAGCTAAACAACTACGGACGGAAGATTCTTACCAATTTCCATCAGACGGCGTAGGTAGACCTCCAACGGAGCTCCAGTTGTCTTTTTCGAGGTACTATCAGTGCACATACCTCGGACACTCGCTACTCATCGCGAGACTGTCGATCCCACTTCCAGACAGCAGATTTTATGCCTAACTCTTTCAGGAACGATGGCGAATCATTTGAATGCCAATACGACTATGAATACGACCCAAACCGAAACTTTATACTATCCTACCACCAGGATAGCAGAAACTTGTTAGTCGGCTCTGGGTTGGTCTACATAACCGAACAAATAAAAAGTTGTTAGCACAAAGTAAATCATAACTTAAAGTGTAAACTGGGGAAATCATAACCAAATGTTATACAGACCTCAAAAATGTAAGAGAAATGTAGTGTAATTCCGTGATAAAGGTGAAACTTGAGTAATTATGTGACAATTTAAATAAAACTCTCGAAGACAATTTTTATACGCATGCACATTCTATTATTCCGACCATCACTGAAGGACTCGATTTTCCTCTGTAACTAAACTAGTGTACATATGTAATGAAACTTATGCAAGTTATCTGCAAAGGGATATAGGAAAATTTAATGGAAAATATTATGGCGAACTTATGCCTTTTATTTGATTATGTCTACTATTGCTCATTTAATAGGTCGGCTTACTGCGTGTTATAGTACTTATACAGTGCATATGTTTCTATGTCGGTTAATGTAAATGTATAACATCTAATTTATTTAAGCACTTTCATATTTAACTCAAAACAATTTTCACAATTTAGCACGCATTTCAGTCTATACTACTTAATCAAAAGGCCGCATTTCTAGTAGTGTCAGGAGAAAACGTTGGATTATTGAAACACAAGAAACCCCTTTAATTCGACATCCAATAGTTCGGCACGTCCGATATTCCGGCACGCCTCTCTAACGGCACTCGGAAGTCCTTTGGCTAAACTAGTGTGCATTTACTGTAATAGAATAAATTATTTTGCATGCAGATTTCTGTTCATTGAATTTTACCTTATAATTTAAAAATAAATTTAAACTTTTTTCGCATACTGTGCCGTATAATCCTATCTGTATAACATTTTAGGAAAATAAATATCACATTTATATTATCCTGTTTTAAATCGAATTTTCCAATTTTTGACCCCATTATAGTTTGGCATTCAGTCCGGCAAATTTGGTAATCTGGCACCGTTGAAGTCCCGAACGTGCCCGATTATCGAAAATTTACTGAATTTAGAAATGGTCGCTGAGTTGTCCGCTTGGTCCGAAAGCAAATGATGCGCAGAAATTGACCCAAATCGATTTTTAATCACGAGTTACGTCTTTTTCTCCCCACTAACTATTTATTTATATTTGCCTTTTTGAAACTGAAAATTTCAATTCCTAAATTCCTAAATATATCTAACATTTATATCCAAAATAAATTCTGCACCCTTTAAAATACTCTTAATACAAATCATCATCTATGCGAAACATAATATTCAGATTTATTGTACTCGAAGAAAAGTACAATAATTATGATTTTGTTTTTATTTTCTATAAAATTATTTTTAAACATGTGTATATAGAGTTTTATACAACGAAACTGAAACATATTGTATTGTGTGCATCTATGGTGAGATGAAAATGGTGACATTAAGAACACTTTGCAGTACCTTCTGTTAATTTTTGTTTTTGTTATTTGTAATTAGTATTTGAGTTTATTTATTTTACATATTTTGTTTAAAACATAAATAATTAGTTATTTATTATATAATTAGCAGTTTGCAGTTAAATTGAAGTAAAAGGGCTAAATAACCAATTCTTATCCATTTCAATTATTTTTCAATCATTTCAGTTGAACCTCAATTCATCCAGCTACTTCGAAAACGTCCGCATTCTAAGGAAATGGGCTACAGATTACGTTCTATCGAAACTTAGGAAGCCCAATGTTAAAGGAGAGTAAGTAATCTTTTTCAGTAAGTGCAGATAGTTTCTAAATAATTCATTGTTAAAGAAAATCATTTAAAATGAATAAAATATCTTTTGAAATAGACAAAATATCCGCTCAGTCTACTTCACTAAGATAAATGGTATATAAAATTTAATTAACAATCAGCATATAAAACCATTAAAAGCTGACAGACTGGTTTTGGAGAGAAAAATGAGTTTCAAAATGCGGAAAAAAGAAAAAATTATCTCCCATTGAATGAATAAATAAATTCATTTACTCACGTCTTACGTCAATCACTGACGTAACCACTAGCTTGTACGACTTTTTTAATTAGATGAAATTAGAATATTGTCACGATTGTTTAATAAGCGAAGTTGTCATTCTTGGTCCTAAAATTTAATTTCGAAAGTGGTGTCAGCAAACTTTTGACGCTAATATCACCATAAGCGCCACATTATACTGAACAACTTCTCCATGCGCTTTCTGACTCAAGCTTTCTCGTGAAGAAGCAGCGCGTGAAAAGCCACATTACACGTAGCAACTTCCCCATGTGGTCTTTCTTTTGTGGGTTTGCCCATAATGCACGTGCTACTTTCCCATGGGGGAGACCACATTGGAACATATATGAGGAAGTGTAATGTGACGCCAAAAGCATGAAATGGAAAAGACAGTGACGTCGTTTCAACTTCTGTAGCGAAACACCTTGAATGAATCTTTTGACTTTCAGAGAACAACAATTAAATTACTCCTAGGATATGTGTATAAAATACACAATCTCTCGAACAAATTAAGGGAAATCTTGTACTACTTTTTCTTTTCCTTTCCGTGCATACAAGAACTTTATTAAATTTGAGACAGGTACATATGTAAAAACCTGCATATTTAAGCATTATATAACAATTTTTGAAGTGAAAAAAATATAAAAATATTTTTTCTTATAAAATTAAATTACGATCACAATCAATCACTAAAACAACAATCACTAAAAAGATGACAATCAATCACTAAAATTTCTAGTAAAAGATCACCAAAGTTTCAAGGCAGAAGTTTTGGAGGAAAGGCGGATTTGCTTTCAACATATTTAAAAATCAATATAAATCATTATAAATTAGAAATCTGGTTACCTCATGCAATTCAAACTAAGCCATACTGAATTAATGAAGATCATGAAACATTCGCACAACTCATAACTCTTTCTTGGCTAAAATCCTTTACTAATGCTTTAACTATCCAACTTTAGGTACAGTTTAAGCGAATGGGGAATCTTTAACTGGTGTATCCCATCTAATATTCTAGGTGTAAGAGTTGCTCTTATACAACAGCGACAGAGATGCTTCAGACTTCGTGGTTTCACGAGCCCTTTGGCCATCGCAGGAAAATTCATCTCATAACTTCGTAGCAGTTCAGGAATTAGGCTCCGAAATAACCATCCGCTGTACACAATTGGCAATGTTGACAGTTCGTGATGTATTTCACTTAACTTAATGTAGGGAGTTGGAATACTTCTCCATAGAATAACGAAACAAGATATCATCTGATGTATCACGTGAACATACTCGGGAATGTCTTCAAACTCATTAACGCTATATAAAAACATTAAAACTTTGTCAATTTCTTGAATTCTTAAAGGCGCCTTCTGGATTACTCTAATTGAGTAGTCTGCACGTTCTTTTGCATATACAAAATCATAATCGTCCTCTAAACCATCTGAAGACGCAAATTTCCTGAAACTGAACAAAGAAATATATAAACATTTAAAATCGACAAGTATGATAAAAGTTATATGAGTGTACATTACCATGATTGATTAAATGAAAGCGTTTGCAGTTTGCTCAACAGAAAAATTGATAATCTAACATTATGAATGAGCAAGATACTGAACTGATGTCGGTTTTAAAGTTCTACAGCACCAGTTTCCAATTCTTTTTTTTATTTTGTCCATGGAACACTGTTTACTTTACTACTATTCTATGGAACAATTACATAATGCGTTCGCTTTCTTTTCAAAATTTTTTGTATTAAAAAATAACACCTGATGTTTCCTCGATTTAGTTCAATAAAATATCAAACTTTCTCCATTCTTTCAAAATATTGTCATTTTCCACGCTGCATATATTTATTTCATTTGCATTTACAAAATCTTTAACCAGAATCATTTTAAAATATCCTCCAATCCCCGGTCTTTAAGTAATATAGTTCCAAAATTTTCCACAAAATAAATACAAGTTCATTTTATGAAGACGACAATAGTTGGCATTGCCTGGCATTAATTAATTATATTGTAATTCCACTATAAAGCCACTCATTGCTGCACACTCTGTGCCCAAGTTTGCTTTGAACAAAATAGTATACATTATTTAGAACAGCATTGTATATTCATTCCATTTGCAAATGTATCTACATCCAATATGTCACTGCACATAGTTTTAATTTGCAACAAGTGAAATCTCTTCGCAAAAACTTTATAATCTCTTATTTGTATTAAGCAATGGTCTACAATAGGTTTTCAACCGTTTTGAGTCCACAGCGCCCTTCACGAACTACATTTTTCCTATGGCTCACCTGTAGCTACAGTGATCATCGCAAAACTATCAGTATTGGAAACCATTCAGACATTTAATATTTTTTGGTACAAAAGTAATCACCCATGGCGTATACCACGGACTACCATTCGTGAAACCACTGGTCTACAGTGATAAAATTAAAGTGGTTTTCAATGTTTTCATTTTTAACACTTTACAACATAGTTGAAAAGTGTTTATGACTTTGTTCATTCTGTCTGTCTGTCTGTCTGTCCGTTAGCACGATAACTGCCATAAAAATGACTTTATCGAAATGAAATTTTAGTACGCTATTGAGACAGTTTGTGGGACATATGGGAATGTAAATGAATAATATCACCCAATTAGTTATGGCTTGAACCCGGGTTGAAAATATGAAATATATTGAACCGGGACCTAAATTTTCAAACATTTTTTAAGCAAAATTAAAATTCACAAATTGCTTCGAAAATTTTAGGAAATATTCAAATAATCCCATAAAATATATACAAAAATTTTAGCAAAATATATTTGGTAGTTTTTTAAATAAAAATTAAAATAATAAATGCACCCACATTATATGAAGAGATCAATCACGTGATCCACTTCAAAATAAAATATGGCATCCATCTTTTTTCCCAGTGTCAAAATCGTGATTTTTAAAGTTATTTTTAATTTATATTTAGAGTTACATCCGTCCTAAAACCTCTTTATTTTTGCATAATTTCTGTGCATGTATATACATTACAATATTTTTAAGTTTAAATTACAATTTAAGTTTAAATTACAAATTTTAAGTTTAAATTACAATATTTTTAAGTTTAAATGATCATCAAACTTTGATTATTTCTACAATGAAGCCTAATTTTAACGAATGCAAAATGTAAACATATCAAGCTTCTAAGATGAGTTGTATAAGAATTGCTGAATTTTTTTAACGCAAAATTATTTAGCTCTGGTATCTGAAATATAGCTGATATGAATGAAATATTCATTGATTTTACATAGAAAAGCAGACGATTTTATAGCATTGCTTTTTTCGATGAAGTTTGTAGTTAAAAAGTACTTTTACCTCCATGGTTTTAAGTAAAATAAATTATTGTAGTATTGTGATAATTTTAAAAATACCACCGCTTAATGAAAGGAATGGAATAAAAGTGTATAAATGAAATATTCACTGTTTTACATAGAGAGATAGGCGATTTATATTTCGATGATGTCATTTGAATAAAGTTCATTTTTTTCAATGAAGTTTTAAGTTTTCAAATATAATAAATTATTGTAGCATTATGATAATTTTAAAAATATCACCGCTGAATGTATTGCATTTTAGGGGTGCTTAAAAAATTGCATTGCAGTTGGAAAGTGTTTCATAATCAATGCTTTATGCATGATTGATTTTTCTTATTTTAATCTATATAAATAAAATTGAAAATCTGTCTGTCTGTCTGTCTGTCTGTCCCGTCATCACGGGAGAACGGTTGAACCGGATTTGATGAAATTTTGTGGGTAGCCTGGAAATAGTCCCACTTAAAATTTAGTCCATGTTTAGAGTTTCTACGAGCAGTGGTTCTCGAGATATTAGTAAAAAACGGGATTTTCGTTTGTCTCATCATCACGGGAGAACGGCTGAACCAAATTTGATGAAATTTTGTGGATGGCCTTAAAATAGCCCCCTACAAATATAGCCCAAGTTTCAAGTATCTAAGACCAGGGGTTGTCGAGATATTAATGAAAAACGAAACTTTTTCCTAGGAGTTCTACTCTGTAACTCCGTTGTTTATCCAAACGAAAAGCTTGAAAATCATTTGAAAGTGAATTAAAACTTTATCTCTGAGTTTGATGGGAGATTTTTTGCGCTAATTAGTCACTTTCTGAAAACATGAATTGTTTGAAACATGATTTAAATGGGAAATCTATCTCCATAGTTTATTTTTAACAATGAAAAGTATAAAGAAATCAAAATGGATATTTAATTTCGCAGTTTATGAGGAAGAATCTATCTTATATCATGTAGCTCAGAAATGCAATTAAATCTGTCTGTTAATTTTAATTATTATTTTTTCGATTTGAATAATAAATAAATGGATATAAAAATATATTTTAGAAAAGAAAGATTTGAATTTTCTTACGGCATTTTTGACTGGATAATATCAATTACGGTCTTCAGGTTGAAATGTTATTATTATTGATATTTTCGGGGATTATTGATTCAGGGATTATTGATATTTTCAAGTTATTATGCAATTGTTTTATTATGACAAAAATTGTTTAAACTCATATATTGTACGTTGTACGAGTAATCTTCTACAAATACACTGTCATATCTTCTAATCTACGAGAATATAAGTTGTACAGGTATACTGGCATATGTTTTGATATATATTGGCATATATTGGAATCAATTACGACCTTCTGGTATAAAGAGTACGGGGATTATTGATATTTTCAATTTATTACGTCATCTCTTTTATTTTGGCAAAGATTTTTGAAACTCATATTGTAATACGGGTAATCTTCTACTAACACACTGGCATATTTTCTAATCTGCGACAATATAAGTAGTACGAGGTTGCATATATTGATTCAATTCCTTTTTTTTTTTTGTAAATTTGCTTACAAAAGGTGCCAGGATGTTTTATTCTTCAGATCTGCCTGTGAAGATAATTTTGCATAGTGAGAACAGATATTCTTAAATTCTCTTTAGGAGCAATAAATTTAATATTTTAACAGAATTTGCACACAATTGCGAGTTATAAGTTTCTTTATATTATATACTCCGTACGAAGAACGGGTATGCTGCTAGTAATATAATATATCCAAAACATTAAAATTAGTACAATTAAATGAGAAAAATGTAAATAATTCTATTAATATTATTTTCGCATTAGGACCTGAATTCTCACCAAGGATAGACAATTGAAAACTCAGCTTTCGTTTCGTTTGCCAACCAAACACCCTATCGAAAATAGGACTCTTTGTCATTTCGGAACGATTTCGTATTGTTGAAGTTTCCCCGAATTCGGTTTTGGGGAATATATCTGTCGAATCACTCAAAAGGTTCAACTTTAACTTTAGAAGGAAATTTAATATTTCAGATTAAGCCTAAATGATTCAAAATGAACTATTCTAATTGTAGCAAAGATCCCATTGCAGCGACTCTAATTGTGAAATATCTGAACACGTGGTACTCTTAAACGCTTCGACTGATTTCTGTGATTTTTTTTTTTAACATAATTGTATCTTATTGAAATCGAAGTTGTGACGAAGCCCGAATTTTGATCTCATAAAAAGTTGTGATTGATTTAAAGGGATGCAATGTTAACTACCTATCGGAATTTTTTGTTTCCATAGAAATACAGGTGAAACCAATTGAAAGCAACGTGCTTGTTTATTTACTTTCACATCATTCTTTACAACTGCTATTTTCAAGTCCATTTCCTGACACCAGTTGCACGCTGCGCTCCGCTGCAGTATGTACAAGCATGTTACAAGATTGTTAGTCATACATTGCGACCTACTTGTTTAATTTTCTTTTAATTTTTTACATTAGTATTTTTTTTTTATGGAAGAGCAATTATAAAATAAACTTTCAAGAATCCATTATTATGAAAAATCGTATATATATATATATATATATATATATATATATATATATATATATATATATATATATATATATATATATATATATATATATATAATGCATATATATATATATATATATATATATATATATATATATATATATATATATATATATATATATATATATATATAATGCATATCCCCCAAGTTTGTTATTAAAATTATCAACTCAGTGTATCAAATTTCACTCGATAACATCCTAGAAAACATTCCCAATTATAGTGACTAACATACAGTAAAAAAAAAAAAAAAAAAAAAATTATATATAATTATTTATTAATTATATAAATAAATAAAAATGAAAAATAATAAACTAAGTCAAAAACATTAGAAAAATCAAAAAATCGGAAAATAAGATGCATTAACATTAATGTTTTGAATTTTATTTTCGCAAAAAAATGTAACTTTTGTCAGTATTGAAACTACGATTTGAGAGCCCTTATAATGGTGTATAGTGGCATTCTCGTTTATCCAGTTTTCCTATGAATTACTTGTTTAGTAAGAATTTTCATCTTTGATTCATATTCATATTCAGGATTGCATATTTGGGAAGTTGTATTCTGAATTGCTTGTCCAGTCTCCAGCTTAGACTCACTGGACGGGTCTGGGAGTATTACCGTGAACGTTCGTACTGCTTCCCTGGTAGAATTTCGACTTGTTCATTCCGGTGCTTCTAGATTAAGCTGTTGAGGTTGATCGTGTATACACGTGGTGGAAGAAGAAGGGTTCATGTCGCATGGTAATACAAATTTTCTTAGTGTATCCTATTTTCATTTTTTCATTTTTTGTTGCCTGTAGTCTGAGTTTAAGCATTTATAGTAATGTACTATTGCTTAATCTGAAACAGGCATTTGTTTGGGTTAATTAGAATTAAATACTCAGACCTGAAGATGAATTTAATTCTGATTAATCATCGAATTTGGGACGGTGCTGTTCTTTTCTCTTATCGGCATTATGGCCGTGAATTTGCTTCTATGGTGATGTTAATATTACTTGAATTGTATTTTTATTTTTTTTTATTTTTACATAATTCTTATTATTACATATTTCAAATATATATATATATATATATATATATATATATATATATATATATATATATATAATAAAAAAGATAAAATTAAAAATAAAAATAAAATAAAAATAGTTAGACTAATTTAAAACATGACCAGTGTCATACTCTGGTTCAAAAACAATACGGAGGAAAATTAAGTAATGAGGATATTATTAACTTTATATATATATATATATATATATATGATAAAATTGCAAAGAAAAAAGAGGCAATAGCCAATTCATATTGCCAAAAAAGTTGGCGAAAGAGCGATTGTGAATTCTTCTTAGTCCCGATTAATAGCTAACTACTAGGCCATGGCACACTCTCGGACTCCAGCATATGAATTGGCAAATGCCTCGAAATGTCGTCATAAAATCGGACATAAGACAAGCCACAGGAAATCAATAGAAAAAATGGACAAAACAGGAAATTAACCTATAATAACTCTATTTACCACACACTACCAACACACACAACCATCATCAAGACATCAGCAACTTTGTTTCCTCTTAATATACCCCCACATGTCCACTTTCCGAAATTCAATCTCATTTGCCAAATGGTTTCCTCTTCTTTTACTCACGTTGCCATTTACAAAATTTCAATTTTTACCTTGGCAAAAATCCTAACATACCATAATCATACAATATGTATACAATGTCCTTTTATTTTCTTCTTGCTCATTAATTAGTTTTATACCTTCCTTTATTTTATTTTCTTTAGTAATTCTGCGTAATATTCCGATTGCTTCGAGTAAAATTCCTTTACGTGGCGTAATACGAATTTTCTTGGGTACTGTTGCATCATTACCTGCCTTATTAGGCAATAATCTTTTTTTATTTTGTCACTTTCAAAAGTAATTAGATTATTATTTCTGTATAATTGATTTAAAATTATATTTCTGTATATACTGATATATATATTCGAATTCCATTGAATAAGAAAGTTGTATTCAAAATTAAAATCGTTTCTTTTATCATATATTGTGAAATGTCTAGCAGTATTTCATTTTCTATTATATTGAGGTTAAGGAATTGTAAAGTATCCGGATTTTTTATTTTTTATTTTTAATTAAATAAAGATCCTGTGAATAAAAATCAAATTCTATTTCTTGATTGGAGTTATTTGAACCCATCACCACATCGTCAACGTATCTTAAATACACTATATCGTTATTAATGTGGGCATTGTTTTCATAGTGGCATAGATATATGTCCGCCAATAATGATGAACATGCACCTCCCATAGGTATGCCTCTAATCTGTTGAAAATAATTCATTCAGTCATATAATATATTTTCAAATATCTCTATTTGAATTAATGTCTTATAAACATTGATCTCTACGTTTCTTTTTAATTCGTATTCTTCGTATAAATTCATTACGATTTTCTTCAAATTTTTTATACCTACGTTATTAAATAACTCTTTGGAATCATATGATTGCAAGTATAGACGATCCGGCATGCTCGAAAAAAAATTTTAAACTGTAAGAAGTTTGTTTACTTAATTATTTTGGGCCAAGCTATTTTTTTAAAACAAAATTTTTAAGCGAGTGACACTTTGAAATCGTGTTACCTCCAAGCTACTTAATATCGGAGCACACTTTTTACATTACTAAACAAAATGAAAGCTTACGTCTGATAGTGGAGGGTTGTCAATTTTCTTGTCACAGCATGCTCAATCTCAATGCCATTCAATAATTTTTTGAAACGTTTGCCGTCATATACTTCTACATAAGACACAGGGCAATAGGTTAAAAGCGAAATATGTGTCATTTCCAGAGTTTAACTTTTGAAACACTGCATCTATTATTTTGGAAGTTGCCCTTGTTTTTGTTTTCAGCTGTTGCCAACTCCATGGTAACAATCACACACCCAGGTGAACGGAAAGCCAGCCATAGAGCCATGTTAATTTGTACAAGACTAGCCTTTAGAACCAGTATACGTAGGGCAAAGCTAACTTGTGTGCACTATAGAAGCTATGGTCAGCTACATAAAGGCATAGGAAAGACTGTGTCTCTGCCAAGTTATATAGAATATCTGAGAAATTCTATTTATAACCTACAATATTTTAATAAAACCGATAGTTGAGTTCAAATCAATCGATTTCTAAATTAAATATTCGAAATTCTACTCATATTTTTCCATATTTCAATATAAGAAATAAATTGATGTTTAAAAGAAATCCTGGTGTTATTGTAACCAGGTAGTCAGTGTTCAGTGTACGCAAAATGGGAGTATGAAGACAATACTGGGCAATTAACCGGTTATAGTGTCTACAATGAATTCAAACTAGCCTTGCCGGGAGTATACGTATTTATTCAATTGTTTTGTCTCCATACTCCCATTATGCCTAAAATGATAAAGAGGAGGAGTTAAAACTTCATTTTTTAACTCCTCCTTCGGAAATTGCCAAAATCGTTTCAGACAAATAATTCAGGTTTTTGAGGATGAATCAAATTTTCGACGCATCTTCACACTACTCAAGATTGGTTCGACGAAATTTTACAAAATTTGGTACGCAAGTCACTTTTAATTGATCCTGGTGCAGATAACATTATGGTAGACTTTTGAAGAATATAACTGATTATTTTTGCAGAGGGACCCTCAAAAATCACCAAAGTCTGAAGTAAAAGACTAAATAAGCTTAAATGTATAAATTTAATGCTACTATTTTTTTACGCAAAATCTGATAACAAACGACTAAAATCAGGCCCGTCACTCTAGACAAATTGTTCTCGAGATATTTCATTTTTTTTTCTTCTATTTTGACGAATTGGCGACGTTTTGAAATGCACAAATTTACCGAATGTCGCCGAAGGTACGGTGATTTGCCCACATCCGATTTTTTAATTCATAGAATATGTGTGTATTGTGTTCTTTCAACCTACTTTTTACCTTCTGTTGTTTTCATTTAGTTGGAAGAAGAGATCAGCCGCAGCAGTTGTGAACGCCTTTTACAATTCCATAGAAAACAGTATAGGTCAGTAAAACGTTTTCTGCTTTCTGTGTAAATTTTATTCATGATCAAGTTCCACAGAGGAATTGTTTATAAATTTTACTACTCGGTGTCATAATTGCAACTAGTTGCGAATATTGTCCCGATTCCCTATTTTAAAACTTTCACGTTTATGCGCGCTTTTTACACTTTTACGATAGGAGATTTATTTTTGCAAGTTCATGATTTCATCCATAAATTCCATGTTTCAAAGAATCTTCTAAAGATAGCTAATATATAATTACCTATGGCAAAGCTCCTCCAGCGATTTGCATAAAGACGATGATCAAGCGATTAGCATAAAACTTTCTTGTTCTCCACGGAGACTCTAGATTTGCATATGCCGCATGCAACGCTTCTACCCTGGCTCTTATAAGCGGCCTCAGAACTTTAGCAGCACATTCGAACATTCTTATTTCGGATGCTGCCTGCACGCGCGTTATGATGAAGCTCTATTTTAACAATGTTCCTGTATATAATCTACGTAATGTTTCTGTAAATATAGTTAGTATGTTCTTGTAAATAAATCTATATTTTATTCTTTGCCGCTGTAATGAATACTCTACAACATCGCACCTTCGCCTTATGTATGGCCCTTCGCCTTATGTATGGCCCTTCGCCTTATGTATGGCCCTTCGCCATAACCCTGTTACACTTAACCAATTTTAGGCAGATCAGCTTCTAATCATCTTCTTTACTTTCCCTACAACACTTAGTACAGTAAACTTCCGTTAATCCGGCATCCATTGGTTCAGTACATCCGATAGTCCGTCACCCTGTCGAATGATATTTGGGTCTGAGATGGCGTCGTTATGCAGATTTCTGTTCATTAGAGTTTACCTTTTAATTTTAAAATTAATTTAAAAATTGTTTTTTTCACACACTGTACAGTGCAATCAAGTCTGTGTAACCTTTTAGGCAAATAAATATCACATTTATTGACCATTATTTTGTTTTGAAATATTTTGTTTCATTTGTAACCCCCATTTTAGTTTGATATCCGATAATGTAGCAAATTTAGTAATCGGAACATGCCGGATTATCTAAAGTTTATTGTACATGCAAAGGGAAAATATTATGATGGTATCAAAGGTCCGAATCTCAGATTTTGATCAACCTCTGCACGTTTTGAGCATTCCTGAATACGAATAAACCATTTTTAATTATGTCTATCTGTGAATCTACACGTTTCGAGCATTCCTGGATACAAATAAACCTTATTTTAATTATGTCTGTCTGTGAATCTGTGCACAATATCCATCGAACAAATTGAGCAAATCGAATGAAATTCGGCCTAATCATTGAAATCGATAACCATCAGAGTCTAGGGATGTTCAAGGAGCACGGACTAGGAGTATGCCCTCCATTTTCAATTTTTTTTTTTCAAAAAATCTAAAAAAATTCTAAGAAAAATAATTACATTAAAATGTGTTACAAAAATTGTCATTTTATATGCCAGTTTTCATTTTAAATCGAATGGCATTACTCACATAATATTAGCATCCTCCGTTCTTGAGATATTGTGTATTTTTATCTAAAGTGATATAATCATAAAATATTTCCATTATTGCAAAATGATTAAATATTTTGCAAGTCCTTCAAACTACAAAAAGTAAACATTTGTTTAGAAGCCATCCCAAGCCCTTCTCGAAATGATGTTTGCTCTTCCACGAAGACCGTAGTATCTCTCGACCGAATTGAGTTTCCCGCGTTATTCGGAGCTCCTGTGTCCGCGACTGGTGTATTATTTCTGGATATAGCAAACCACCGGTTGTTGCTACTCGGCAAATTTTCTAAAATGTTTGCAGAAAATAGGGATAAAACGACGAGCATAAGTGCTTTTGAGTTCTTTAAGAGCAAACACCAAAAGATAGACACATAGGTCAAAGAATCAATTGTTAATCATGCATAAAAATCGAAATTGTGTAAACATTGTACAGAAGTAAGTGTTAATTCTTGTTTATAAATTATTTTTCACTGATTATTTGTCACTCTATTTTCTCCTGTAGAGTTTCCAGCTGGAATTTTACAAGGTGTCTTTTTCAACAAGGATAGACCAAAGTATGTTCAATAGAAAATATATACATTTTACTCACTGTTTTATATATAACTGCAAGTATCTTGTATTGTCCGGGATTTAAAGCAGGGATTAATTGATTTCATTCATTCAATTTTTCAAAAGGCGCTTCGCCCTGCCATGTTATCTTTATCAGTGTCCGGAATGTCCGAAAATCCAGCGAAGCTTTTACGATAAATACGTCACTGATTCTCATACCATCGGACAGGTTGCAGCTCCTGCTGTATAGCAATCGACAAACCGGCCCTTCGACGGCGGAATCGAAAATCTAAATTTTTATCCTTTTGTTTGAGATTCACAGAAAATGGTTCAATTAAAAAAAGTACTAGAATGCGAAGATATACACCCATATACGTTACTAAATAATAGAATTGTGCTATTTTTTATTTTTGGGGTGCCACGAAATAAGAAACAGATAGCCTAAAACATGCATATTTCGATATATTTTAAAATAAATAAATAATTTTGAAGAAACTGGCCTACGAATTCGGGTCAAACATCGTTAGAAAGAACCTTTTTTTTATCTTTCCGATGATATCAAGATAAAAACTCTGTGATAGTATTTTTGATCGCTAAGAAACCAATTTGTTGAAGAACCAGACCGTCCGACTCATCCTGAGAAGAAACCAATTTGTGTAAAAATCGTTCAATATTGTACTTCAACATAAAATAACTACAAAACTAATTAGAATTTTTAAAATATCTCGCTGAGGTGCATTATCCGAGGACTTGGGATGCCTCTGCAGCAAATACCACCGTTACCATATGCTTCGATTTTCGGCTACAGGCGACAGACAGATATGCACAAACATCTTTTTTATATCCGATGTCGAATTTTTTATTTAAAGGTTTCTTTTATACGCTTAAATTATTAGCTATAAATATGCATAAATCCCATTTTCCTAAATAGTTTATTATAATATCCATACTATTTTTATTCATTTTACATTCTTTATAATAACTTAAATTTTATTTCCAACTAGCTATCTGAATTTTGGTGCTATTGGGTTTGTCATTGGCCACGAAATCACACACGGATTCGACGACAGGGGTAAGTACATTATATTTATGGGTGTATATATATGATTTTAGCCATACTTAAACTGCAGTAATCAGGATCAGTGGACCGGTTTCGCTCTTGGTTGATCCGCTTGTAGGCAGCAGCATGGAAACGTATTATTTGCCACATTTCTGGTTGTCAAGAAAATTTATTAATGGCTAACAATTATTTTAAGCTGCGAGATGATTAAAAGTCAATCATACTACCCAACTATTATCAAATTCTGAGGCTCTGTCCCCAAACACGTCCTTTTTTAAGAGACTCCAAGTTAACAGAAGCGTTTACCAGAACTTGTACAATCAGTTGACCTCAATATTCTCAAATATTACACGTTTGCTTAATTAATTTGTCTAAAATTTCTTGTAAAATACAAAACTCACTATATTTAAAAAAAAATAATTTTAAATTAATAATTCCCACAAACCGACATGGATTACCAAAGAATTGAAATTTAATTTTCAGAGATTTGAATTATTGCCAAAAAAATCCGTCACTTTCGCCAAAGGTGTTCTTAAGTTCACTAATTTATCACCAAGCGTGGCAGATAGAAAGATAGATAGACCAGACAGGCAAATATTAGTCTGTACATATAATTGCATCATATGAATATAAACTAGTTGATTTCTTAAAGCCAGAGAGCGAAATGACTAACATTTTTACTTTTAAGTTGGACTCTGTTTGTTTTTATCTACCTGTCTCCTATGTCCGACGCAGGGTTCCCATTTCAGCGCGAACCCGCGAGATTCTCGCGCAATCCATGAAAAATCTCGCGTAAAAATTTAGACTGCGCGAGAATTTCTCTCTCTCCAGTTCCGGCCTAAAATTATTTTTTCCTTTAAATTGGATACCGAGAAATCCGATGCCCGATCCCTATCGGAGATCGGGCCGATTGCTTCGCGACCGCAAATCGCGATCAGTTGCCTCGTTATTGCGAATCGCGGGCCGATTGCCTAGCGGTCGCGGACCGCGATTTCGTAGCTACGTCTGAATCGCAGTCAATCGCGATTTGGGTACACTAAAGTACTACGTGTTTCTAATTAGAGAGATATTTTATAGAAAACTATAAGTGTCCCCTCAGCTTGCGCGGGTGGCAAATTCGATCAAATAAAATTTTGCTTTTTTTTTATAGGATTCTTTCACGGATTTGAATTATGCTCTTTCCGCGTACTTCCCGCATTTTTTGTGTTTTGCTCGAGAAATTTTCTTCTTTCCGCGGACGAAAATCCTTTCCACCGTACACAGTATGTCTACAGGTTACAAAAATCCTGAAAATGTCGTGAAATTGGCCATATATGCCCAAAAAATGTTACAAAATTTGAACAAAGCAACGAATTTTTTATCAGAGACATTCCTTTCTTATATGATCTGAAAATCTGTTTCTCCGCGATTGCGAAAACGGCGTTCGCATACGGCGATTCCCACATTTTCTGAGGAGAGATGACCAATGAATATCTTTTTGCCATTTTCACAATATATTTGCATCGACTGAATTTTTTTATAATTATGTCGTTTAATATACAAATAATAAAAACCAAACCATTTTTCTACCGTATTATTAATAAAATGAAAGGTTATTTTGCAGCAGCATCACGAAAATCTGCATTTGTACGCTATCCTCGGCATACCTCGTTTAATTTGAAAAATATTTCCCACTTTTCCAATCTGTTTGCATCGACTACAGTGTTTGTAATTGTTTCGCGTTTTATACAGAAAAATTATTTTACAAACGTATTATTTATGAAATAAAGGGCTATTTTGAAAACAAAAAGAAAAAGTCGAGTCAAACAAAATGGCTAAAATCACATGACTGGCTTGAGATTCAACAAAAGGATGATACAATCCTTATGTACTGCAAGTTTTGTAAAAAATACAAAAAAAAAAATCCATTTTCAAACATAAAGTCAAATTTATTACCTAATTCTATTTGCCTAGTGAAATAGTTTTCGTCGATATTCGCCTTCGGCGATCAAAAATCGTTAAAGTTTTTAATTGCTATTGCTGCATGAAAATTGATCATAATATGATTTTAAAAATCAAAATAAAGTAAATACAGTCGGCCCTCGACTTTATCAGTTTACAGACAAAAAAATCGTAAATTCGCATGTGAGTCATTTTACATAAAATAACCCATGTAGACGTTTTTATGTCAGCAAATAAAATCATAACGTAAGCATGGGGGAAGTTAGGAATTTGAGTATTTTTGCTAACAAGTGGGGAGGGGAGCTATAAAATTACCAAAAATGTGCTTACTTAATACTTAAACGACTCCTAATTAATTTTTAAAAAGAATGTTAGTAAGAATGTTAAAAGAATGTTAGTTTTAAGAATTAAAAAATTTAAATGCCGAAGAATATGAGTTATAGTTAATGCTTTCTTTTTTATTACTTTCTAAATTAGCATGGTAAAAAAAAATGAAATTTTAAGTGTCTCTCCTTATAACAGAAAATCTCTCCCAAAATTTTTTGGAAGGAGAGAAATTCTCCCCCTCTTTTCCTGACTTAGTGGGAACCCTGCTTTGGCCCCACATTAAAAAGTCATCAAGTTGGTGATATTTTGTCTATGTAGTCGCCAATGTCTCCAACCGATTTGTCAAGTGTTACATATTTGATGATAATTATTTATGTTCCTTTTTATGTATTTTTTGGATACATTTATTTGAAAAACGTACAATATCTCTAGAATGGTTCGAGCTAGTGTTCCAGAGTTTGCGTCATTCGTTTCGGAATAAAACAATACGTACAAAATGATTATTTATTTAATATTATTGAATGTTTTGATTTTTTTTTACGATTTTTTTTTTCAAAATTTCATTCGAAAACTTAAGCGTCTTTGGGACGTTCTATCTCGTTTAAAATCAGTAGGGTTCCAGCAGGGTTCCCATTTCAGCGCGAACCCGCGAGATTCTCGCGCAATCCATGAAAAATCTCGCGTAAAAATTTAGACTGCGCGAGAATTTCTCTCTCTCCAGTTCCGGCCTAAAATTATTTTTTCCTTTAAATTGGATACCGAGAAATCCGATGCCCGATCCCTATCGGAGATCGGGCCGATTGCTTCGCGACCGCAAATCGCGATCAGTTGCCTCGTTATTGCGAATCGCGGGCCGATTGCCTAGCGGTCGCGGACCGCGATTTCGTAGCTACGTCTGAATCGCAGTCAATCGCGATTTGGGTACACTAAAGTACTACGTGTTTCTAATTAGAGAGATATTTTATAGAAAACTATAAGTGTCCCCTCAGCTTGCGCGGGTGGCAAATTCGATCAAATAAAATTTTGCTTTTTTTTTATAGGATTCTTTCACGGATTTGAATTATGCTCTTTCCGCGTACTTCCCGCATTTTTTGTGTTTTGCTCGAGAAATTTTCTTCTTTCCGCGGACGAAAATCCTTTCCACCGTACACAGTATGTCTACAGGTTACAAAAATCCTGAAAATGTCGTGAAATTGGCCATATATGCCCAAAAAATGTTACAAAATTTGAACAAAGCAACGAATTTTTTATCAGAGACATTCCTTTCTTATATGATCTGAAAATCTGTTTCTCCGCGATTGCGAAAACGGCGTTCGCATACGGCGATTCCCACATTTTCTGAGGAGAGATGACCAATGAATATCTTTTTGCCATTTTCACAATATATTTGCATCGACTGAATTTTTTTATAATTATGTCGTTTAATATACAAATAATAAAAACCAAACCATTTTTCTACCGTATTATTAATAAAATGAAAGGTTATTTTGCAGCAGCATCACGAAAATCTGCATTTGTACGCTATCCTCGGCATACCTCGTTTAATTTGAAAAATATTTCCCACTTTTCCAATCTGTTTGCATCGACTACAGTGTTTGTAATTGTTTCGCGTTTTATACAGAAAAATTATTTTACAAACGTATTATTTATGAAATAAAGGGCTATTTTGAAAACAAAAAGAAAAAGTCGAGTCAAACAAAATGGCTAAAATCACATGACTGGCTTGAGATTCAACAAAAGGATGATACAATCCTTATGTACTGCAAGTTTTGTAAAAAATACAAAAAAAAAAATCCATTTTCAAACATAAAGTCAAATTTATTACCTAATTCTATTTGCCTAGTGAAATAGTTTTCGTCGATATTCGCCTTCGGCGATCAAAAATCGTTAAAGTTTTTAATTGCTATTGCTGCATGAAAATTGATCATAATATGATTTTAAAAATCAAAATAAAGTAAATACAGTCGGCCCTCGACTTTATCAGTTTACAGACAAAAAAATCGTAAATTCGCATGTGAGTCATTTTACATAAAATAACCCATGTAGACGTTTTTATGTCAGCAAATAAAATCATAACGTAAGCATGGGGGAAGTCAGGAATTTGAGTATTTTTGCTAACAAGTGGGGAGGGGAGCTATAAAATTACCAAAAATGTGCTTACTTAATACTTAAACGACTCCTAATCAATTTTTAAAAAGAATGTTAGTAAGAATGTTAAAAGAATGTTAGTTTTAAGAATTAAAAAATTTAAATGCCGAAGAATATGAGTTATAGTTAATGCTTTCTTTTTTATTACTTTCTAAATTAGCATGGTAAAAAAAAATGAAATTTTAAGTGTCTCTCCTTATAACAGAAAATCTCTCCCAAAATTTTTTGGAAGGAGAGAAATTCTCCCCCTCTTTTCCTGACTTAGTGGGAACCCTGGTCCGACGATAACTTCTTTAAAACTTGTGTTTTGTCTTATGTCATATCCGATAGTAACTCCTTTAAAACTTATACACTGACTTCCAAAAGTTAAGCACGCAATGAAAATTTTCATTTTTCGAAAGCGTATTTGAATTTGAGTGGCTGAAAATCGCTGCGGATGTAGATGGCAGTATGCAAATATCGTTTGTTACAGCCAATCATGGTTGACTGTCCGGATATATGTTAATTAGGTAGTCGTTGAAGATGCCAGCATTCTTAAGGCTTTGAGGAGGTGCATTTAAATGCTGATACGAAGTTTTTAAAACTTTTATAGGATTATTTTTTATGATATTCGTGTTTCTATGGCTGAAAGAAGACTAATGACAGATGGTGAGCGCTGGCGTGCTGTCGAACGCATTGAAGCAGGACAGTCAATCAAAGATGTCGCTATTTTCTATGCCGTGGATCATTCGGTAATTTCTCGATTATAAAAACAATTCCAAACAAGTCAAACAGTTGCCCGGAGATTTGTGCCCGGTCGTCCAAGGGTTACCACCACCTCCTCTGATGATCGGTATATTGCTATAGTAGCCAAGCGGAATCGACGAGCGACCTCCAAAACTGTTACATCCATGGTTGCAGCGGCACTTGGTAAGACAATATCTGCCAGTACTGTGCCCCGAAGACTCCACGTGAAGGGACTGTACGCCCGAGTACCACGTTTTTGTGTTTCACTAACCGTCCAAGCCAGAGGGACAAGATTAAAGTGGTGTCATAATAAATAGTAAAGTCCTATTCACGGACGAGTCTAGATTCGTCCTGGAATCAGATGATAAGCATGTAGGGCTTTTGAGAGAACAAGGCACATGCAATCAGACCAACAACATCATCGAACAACACGCATTCAGAGGTGGCAACGTCATGGTGTAGGCTGGAATTTCAATGGGATATCGCACAGAGCTGCGCATCTTTAAAGGCGGTTCTGTGACGGCTGAGCAGTATCGGGATGAAGTCCTAGACCCCATTGTGAGACGCTACGCTGCAAAAGTTGGCCCTGATTTTCTCCTTATAGACGATAATGCCCGTCCCCATCGAGCTAACATCGTTGACGAATACCTGGAAAGTGGAGACATTTCTCGCATGGAGTGGCCGGCGTATTCTCCCGACCTTAATCCCATTGAAAACCTTTGGCATGCCCTCGGGCGTGCTGTCTCTGCACGTTTACCTCCTCCAGCCAGTCTCAGAGATTTGGAAAGTGCCTTATTGGAGGAATGGCCATTGCTCGCATCTGTGATGGTCCATCACCTCATTGAAAGCATGGAAAATCGTTGTAAAGCTTGTGTGAAGGTCCGGAGTGGTCACATACCATAGTAATGTAACTTTTGTTTGGTTTGTTTACCTTTAGACAGTTTGTTAATGACCCAAATGTGACGTCATCATATAGCTTACGAAAAGTAAATATTTTTTTCATCTTTGTACATAATTCTTGTTTTATGTAATGCATAAACACATTTGCTACCTTCATGTACAATTTTGAGTTAATCAAAGCTTTACTTTTCCATTTTTGTTGATTTTACCGTCCGTGCTTAACTTTTGGAAGCCAGTGTATTTTGTCTTATGCTATATGTCCAACGATAACTTCTTTAAAATTTATATTTTGTTTTAGGCTATGTTCAGTGATAAAACTTATATTTTGTCTTATGCTATATCCGATGATAACTTCTTTAAAGCTGAATATTTACAAGCCGAGATCCGTCGCTGAATTTGGTCAGATAGAAACTGAACGGGCTGCATTCCCATCACTGCTATACATAGATAGACTGTAGCTGGCATACGTGTAAAAACCAGTGGTGTGTTCGGGTTGAAACACTATTGTGCATTTTGTAAAAACTGTCAAAAGGACTTACAGGCCCACATCGTTAACATGCCAGCACTCCGCGTTAACACAGGGATAGTTTAGGCACCACACCTTGAATTGACGATTGGACTGTTTGAGATAGTTTATCGTGGTTATGTAAGATAATATAATATGCACTTTACTCATTATTCTTGGACATCTTGTGCTCTTGTTGCAGGTCGCCAGTTTGACAGGGACGGCAACAACGTCAACTGGTGGGAGCCCGAGACTGATTCCACGTTTCGCGACCGGGCCCAGTGCATCATAGACCAGTATGGAAACTACTCCGTCAAAGAAGTGGAACTTCAGGTGAGTCAAATAAAACGCATTTATGAACTAAAATTCTTTTGATCCCATTTATAATGAGCTCGATAATATAACAAAGCATCGAATATAAAAAAAACTTCACAGTCTTCATGTGTGCAATTGCACACCCATGTTAAATGAATCGGATACTACGAACAATGAAGTCGGACAACGATTATTACGAAATTTTGGAGGAATAGAAAAAGAATACGTTTCATCGCCTTTTAATCTTTAACCACAAATCAGAATCAACTAAAAACAATCAAATGGGGCTGAGCATCACTGTTACGAGACAAATGGCAACTAAAACAAGAAAGTTATGAAATGAACCTTGATATAGTTGCCTATTAGGCATTTTGACTTTCTCATGCTATAAAATACCCTATAGAGACAGTATGGCTTTCACGAAAATTTTCGATTTCGAGATTGCCAGTATATGTTTCAGGGCCTCCTGAACACGTTGCGACTATTTTAGGGTGCTGCCCGTCTGTCTGTGGTCGATTTCTTGTGTACACGATAGCCGCCACAAAGATTAATGGATTTTCACGAAACTTTTTATCTGGCTTTGTGAACGAAAAATCTAGAACTAGATACAGTTTTATGAAATTCGATCAAAAACTTCGATATTTTATATTTCCTTAACATGGCAGCATGGGACAAAATCTGACATAATTATGCATAAGAGTGGTTATTTATGACTCAATAATCACGAAACGTAACAGTTTCAATCATCGTAGTAAAAAAAAGTCGCAATAAAATTTTTGTGTTCTTGACATCATCAGTCTCGCTCGGGGAAAGTTGCCACCCCACCCCCCACTCCCCACCACCCACCCCACTCCCCGAGGGTATTATCAAACTTGGTATCAATCGAAATATTTTTTCAAGCCCTTTGAAATGAAAGGCAACTTGCTATAACTGTGATCAATTGGACCAGATATACAGATAATTCAAATTTGTTCTTGCAAATTTTACAAAAAAAAAAAACTATTTAAAAATGGATCTGGTAGGAGAAAGTCGAGTTGAGCCACACTCAAATTAAATATACTCTTTTGTACACTAATTTTGTGCAGTCATAAAAGTTTTCAGAAACATCGAAATGATATCACTAAAACCAGAAGTGGAAATCCTTCATGAACATTCCTTGAATTCATATCAGTCATCATCTAAGCTCGATTTATAGCCAATCCTTAAGAATAGATGTTTCAAGGAAAATTTTTAAACCAGAAATGGAAAAAAATCGCAAGTGGAAGTCTTTAATGAACCACATCCCTCAACCTCCTCTAGAATTTGATACTGAAACCGTATCAGTTGCCATTTAAAATAAATGTTTAAAAAAAATTGTAGATTTGTAAACCGTTAGTGGCATCTCCAGAAACCGGAAATGGCGAGTCCTTTTATCCCCTCCAGAATTTGATGTTGAATCAGTCGTCTAAGCTCCATCTATAGAAGATCTTGAGAAATAAATATTATAAAGGCTACATTAAATGCTTATTATTAAAGGCTAATTTTATCTAAGAAACAGCAAAATTTCACGATAAAAATCTAGAATATTTTATCAAATTACCAAAATAATTTATAAATTATTTAATAATTCCCGAAATTTGTAAAATATTTCGGGTGATAATCCCCCCCCCCCCCCTCCCACACGCACACTGCAATTGCTAATAGTGGCCGCTTGTGCAATATGCAATTTTCCTTAGCAAAACGCCTTGTTTAAACCTAGTTGATCATTTGGTTTCTTTTTGTTTGAAATTTAACTGGTAAACCTCAAATATTCTTCAATATCTAACAGTTATTATTTCATTATTAGGAATAATACTTTTAGTTGAAAATTTTTGTAAAAACACTACTTTCTATACAATTGTATAAGAAAATAAAACTGACGAAAATCTCAAAAATAATATTGAAAATTTACGCCGCTAGTAAATCATTGACAAAATGCCAGTCTTATAGTGAAATAGATAATTACAATGTCCATATATGTATGAATATTAAACCTATTGCAATTCTTGAAATGACTTTTTTTTTCCAAAATATTACCCAACACAACACTTACAATACACAATATTCCTCTAAAATCCATACCGGAAGGAAACTCAAACACAGACACCCCATCATTTATAGGGAAACCCTTAACAGCCATCCAATATCTATTCAAAAAGCTTTCACTTCCATACTGAGAACTGATATCATGGCTTCTATTTTCATGTTTTTATTTCTCTACAGGTGAATGGCATCAACACGCAAGGTGAGAATATTGCCGACAACGGTGGCATCAAGGAGGCATTCAGGGTATGTAAACTAATCTTCAGTCTGGATGAAAAAAGGTCGATAGATCGAACGTATGGAAATTTCGGGGAGTGTGCTATGGAAATAGATATTCATAAGGGGGGAAATGTTGAAGTTTCATTAATATGATTAGGACGTAAAACCGTTAATCATTTTTTTTTGTTTCCCATTGGATGTAAATTTTATATGATATGAAAAGCATATATATATATATATATATATATATATATATAAATATAAATTAGTAAATCCAAAGTTAGAATGTATGTAGTAACTCATAATACACTATTCCAAAATTTTCTACAAAATACAAAGAAATATAAGAAATTAAGACATATAGAGGAAATAATAAAGCGTAATGCAGGTCATAAAGACAAAGACAATCAACAATTTTCAAAAATGAGGAATGCAAATAAGAAAACAAAAAAATCAAGCAAAAAATCATGCACATGGAAGAGATTTAGGCTTACGATACGTTCATTTCGAAAAAATTCTCTACGGGTCCATATATCCTCTCGAAATGAACACAAAAATGCTTGTTTCTGAAACACAAGATAGATTTTATCTATAAACTTGTGTTATATGGACGACAAGCATATAGAATGGAACAATAAGGGAAACATAAATACCTCAAAACACATCTCATCATCGCAACCATAACGAGCAAAATATGACTAGAGCAATGTTGCCATATGCCAAAAAGAAAAGATGTGATTTGCTGTTGCCAAAGAGAGTAATAAAAACAGCACTGCGCAAAAGCAATAAAATGAGTTATTCAACAGTTAAAGCTTCAAGATAAAAAGATGAAAATATAATTTCAAGAGAATGAAGAAGTACGGCTAAAATAAGATAATAAGGGGAGAATAAGAGAATTTTAGGCTAATCGAAACTTATTAACTATACTATTTACTAAATAAGCAGGATATTGATACACTTTACTGGTAATTTTGAGGTTATTAATGTGCAAAGCATGAAATTTTTTATCTGATAATCTATAAATTCTAAAAAGTTGATTAAGTATAATATTTCTAAACAATTGAATCGAGTTGCAGGAATTAAAAGGTAATAATTTATTAATATTAAATTTAAAAAAATCTTTTTTATCATATAAATTAGTAACTATCCCAAGAGCAGGTTCTATAATTAGATTTAAATCCAAATAATAAATATTATTACTAATAGAAGTTTCATTAGGTATTAATTCCAAATTATCCGGATAGAAATCTATATCTATGACATAGTTATCAGTAAATACAAGACAAATCAGATCATCTACATATCTATAAATTTTATAATCTGTTGAAGTAAAGAATTTTTCATATTGATATAGGTATAAATTAGCTAACATACTGCTACTACAGCCACCTTGTGGAACACCTGAGACTTGTAAGTATAATTTATTACCTTGAAAGATATAATTATTGAAAAGGACAATCAAAGTATCTAATACAAAATAAAACGAGTAAAGGCGCAATATGCATCACTTAATTCTCATTAATAATATATACCAAAAAGGAACACTTAAATTTATGATTCAAATGTGAAAGATATCAAGAGAAAAAAAGAAGTGCAAACGAGGGATCATTAATGTCTAGGGGAATTGTGACCCCTATTCCTGATTCAAAGCGTGCTTTTTATTCCTAGGAAACACTCTCAGAATCGGTGATGAAATTAAAATCATCTGGATCTATAATTATTAATAACAGTTTCGAAGTAATACAACGTCTGAAAAACACCCGTGAGGTGCTATTTTTTAAAAGTTACGATTTTAAAGATCTTTTTAATTGTATTAACTTAAAAGATCTCTTCGATATTTTAATGCATTTTTATAGCGATCATGTATGTCTTTTGAAATATGATTATAACAAGTTTAAATTTTTGGTTAATTTGGTATTGTTTGAGAACATCTTATACAACGAACGTGGATTCTATAAACAAATCAAGGGAATTCCAATGGGAAGAGGATGTTTGTCACTTTTGGCAGATTTATATTTATTCTATTACGAAAACGGTACACATATACTTAATGAAATAATGTACTTCCGTTACGTTGATGATATCCTCCTCGCACATACTGAAAGCTCATATCACTTTGATTTTGGTTTTTACCCAAGAAACCTTAAATTGATTGAAACAGTGGAAAGTAATAAAGGTGAAGTGATGTTTCTGGATATAACTTTATATCGTAATCATCAGGATCAACTGTTCTATAGACTCTATGATAAACGAAAAAGTTTCACTTGTGATATAAAATATATAACACCTTGGCATAGCAATATAAGTATTAAGGTATTGAGAAATATGATATGTAATCACTTTAATCGATATCGTAAATTAAATTCTTCTTGTGAAAATCGCATTAAATATGGTATATATATATATATATATATATATATATATAGTGTTTGGTACCCTCATGCTGCCTTGCGCAAAAGTTACTAAAACATTTTTATTTCCGATTTTTCAATTTCTATATATTTATATATTATATATATATATATATATTACTGTGGAAATATATATATAAATATATATATAAATATATATATATATATATATATATATATATATATATATATATATATATATATATATATATATATATATATATATATATTACTGTGGATGATGCTTATTTAGTGTACCAGGTAAATGAAATAAACGTTTTCTTGACTAAAAAAGCGTCTCAATCCAACGTTAAAAATATTATCAGATAATCAATTTTTCAGATTACCAATTTTCAAATTAGTTACGTTTTGTTGCATTTATTGTTCAAATGAGCCTTTTAAAAAAATCTAGCTTGAGGCCTCGAATAACCTCAAGACGCTACTGGAGCAGATGTGTAGCTACTGTGAATGGCACCCGAAGCCAGGGTTAAAATTGGCACCCTTTCCCCATACACATTGCATGTAGAAAATCAAATCCAGAAAAAAAAATAAAATTGTATAATTTATGTGATATATATATATATATGTGTGTGTGTGTGTGTGTGTAAATCACATGATTGATAAGTATGTATCAGCGTTCTATAGTCAACAACAGCACCCCTTTTGTCAGTCTGTAACTCCAAAAGTCACCTGTAGGAAGGAGGAACAAACGGATGCATTGCATAGGGGTCCGAGCTACATAAACAGTTTATAAAAATATTCAATATGCTATAAATTAGAAATCAAATGGAGGACTCCCGAAAAATTTTGTTGGTGGTACTGGTAACCCCTGTATAAATCTGAACCGCCCCCGTATAAATATGAATCTTGATAAATCTGAATCGTCTATAAGACAACATTTAAATTTGGCATGCCGATATAGTTGTCTAACAAATCAAGCTAAAAAGAAGCTAAGAAGTAAAATGTTGGTTAAAAAGATACATAAAAGAAAATTAATAATGGTATCACTTATTGTTTTATTCTATGATTTTAACAAAGATTCTACTTTTCAGCTATTTGCACAGAAATAAAACTTATTGAAATTTCAAACTGTTCTATGTTATTTAACATTTTATGAAGTTCTAAATCTTTCAGAAAACACAGCACTAATTTTATATCAAGAATTCAGTAGAAATGATCGGTCACACACTTTAAGCTATTTTTCCTCAGATCATTTCATAAGCAACTTCTACAAAAATTCCTTACAAGATACATGCAAAGTCTATAATCTATTAAAACAAGCAATGACATTTTAGGTAAAACTGGCGAAATATCACCAACTGAAAGCGACTTACAATTAATTTTATTAATTCCAAAATATACTACAAATGTGTGGAAATCTGCACAAATAACCAAAATTTTCAGATGTTATGTAATAACCTATGTAAACAAAGATATATTGAGCATTCAGCCTCTGACTACCTCTCAACCCAAAATATTAGGACAAATCTTCCAATGATTGATAACATTGTAAATCTGCATTTATAGTTAATTTTGACGAATGCTAACCTATATTACTTTTACTTGTTGTACATGAATACAGCCAAAGCTGTCAGACATTTGAATTAGATTGTTTGGGCACTACAAAGTGCAGCCCAGGAAGCTACGAGGGGCACAGTATATTATTTTGAGAACGAAATGTTTTGTTTTCGAGAAAATGAATAAAAAAGCGGGTATTTAAAGTTCTACTTTCGTTAGCCATGACTATCAAAAGGTTTCTGTTAAAATAAGTAGCCACTGGCTGCGGTGTCCGCAGCTAGTTAATGAATAAATAAATGGCTGGTTGTAGAGAAAGTCATGTACTTCTCACATCAGATTATTTTTCTTCTTTCAGGCATACCTTCAATGGATCCGTGACCATGGTGCAGAAGACTATCTTCCGGGTATTAAATATTCACCGACGCAGCTCTTCTGGATCAGTGCTGCCAATGTACGTAGACCAATCTATGTATTTTTTAACAGGACAAACATTTTTTAAGAAAGTAGTTAAGGGTAAATATAAACTAAAAATTCCATAAATATTTCATAGAATATGGAAACAAATATAAAATTACTTACTGTTAGGCCAGTCAAATAACGAAGTGGTATAAATTTTACAGATGAAAGCTAATATTGTTTTAGATTCTATTTTAGCTTCAGTCATCGCCACCGCATGCACCGAACTGTTTTTACCTATAGTTTACATTCATTTTATTAATTTGTGAAACTTATGAAAATTATCAGTTTGAGAATTCAAGTTCACACGCTGAAATATACAAAAGGTAGCGTTATGCAAATATGTACATATTTTTATTTAGATGATAGACTTTATATTAACTATAAAAAGTGTATTTTTATTGAATGCTCAATAAAATTTTCAAATTTCGTAGCCATTAATTTGCTTTCAAGTTTAACAAAATCGAGAAAAAAGTATGTAAATCGATTGAGTTCTTTTCGACTAAACTGCTATAAGGAACATATAGGAAGAAATAAATTTTTTAATTCACGTTATTCCGTAATTAGGTGTAGAATAATAAAATTATATGGAAATATTCCCTGAACTCAGCCTCATTGCTTAAAAAGGTATTTTCGAAATCGGTCATGTAGTACAAGATATAGCTCATTTAATGTCGAATTTTCCCTTTTATATATTAGATAAGTACAAAAGGATTATACATCGCTGACTATAGCTTACTTATTCCACTGCGGTACATCACTACTTTTGGAACAAAAAATAAAATATGCTCTAATTAAACATGTCGTTTATTCTAATGATCAGGCCATGATCAGTCGAATTATTTGTCAATAATTTACAACAACAGTTTGGATCTCATAACATAAATTTCCTGCAAGAGATTTCAGCTGTATCTTTTTGAAAACTCATAACTAAAACAGATTTTATTTTCTTTAAATTGTGTTGTTTTTGATAACTAAAATAAATGGTGTGTTAATAATTTTTGCAACATTTTTATATTTGAAAACAAAATATTAAAAATTGAGTTGTTATAAATAATGCATTTTTGCATACCAAAATTCTTGCAAAATCATAATTGGCATATTTTAAAATCTTGAAGTGTAAAATTTTGTCGAATTCGACTGTTAAGTTTTTAAAATATTTAAGACTGAAATTTTTAAAGAAAATTATTTTTTATTATCCAAACTAGCTGACCAAATTCAACAAAATCTCATAAACATGTAAAGAATACGTAAATTATAAATCTGTAAAAGTTTACTGATATCTATTTTTCTTCCCAGCTCACTGTTTTAATCATATACCTTACAGGTCAGAGTGGCTGGGTAAAAAGACAAAAGTTAGATGCAGAATGAACATTTGGAGGAAAAGAGAAAAGTTTTATTAATATATATTATTTATTTATTTAAATTAAAGTGCAGAGATCAGGTTATATAAAACAATTCCAATTATATTGCCATACAGATGAACATAAAATATACAGTAACTCAATAAAAAGACACAAAATATACACAAAAAAAAATTACAAAATATAAAGTCACCAAAACAGGAAAACAGAAACAGACTAACGAATCAACTGGTGTAGAATTGAAAAAAATCAATCTAAGTACACACATTAGCTAAAAATTACAGATGGACATGAAACAAATATCCAGATCATTACAGAAAATATTAAGCAATTTACAAAATATATTAATTGCTAATCGCATTTAAACGATTAAAATTCTCTTTAAAAAATCGATCTACGTTTCATACCCATTTTCGGAGCATGAAGCGAAATAATATTCAAAATTTGTAAACAACATTGTTAAAGCTTATAAAAGCCATAACATTGTTAAAAACATATAAAAGAATATACTTATTAAATAGGCTTTTCTTCTAATATTTAATTCTAAAGTACCAAACGTTTTACTCAATGTTGCACTAAAGAGAATGTGAATTATATGTAAATTATTATTTGTAAATTATAACTCAATAAATATTTATTACTCATTTTTTCCCCGTATTTACCTTTTGTACTTTATCCTATCTTTTAATTTTTTTTTATTCCAGGTGTGGTGCGGCAAATACAGACCAGAAGTTTTGAAACTAAGAATTATGACTGGTTCTCATAGTCCTGCTCCATACAGGTACGTTTCACAGTTCATGTTATAACAGTTATTAAATACAATAATGTTATCAAAATCATAAAGTTCAAACACACTTTACTTCTCACTCTCCCCTCAAAGTAAATTAGTCCGCACCATGCAAGAGTACTTTAAAAAATCTGCAGTGACTCCAGTCCAATGGAGCCGAAATGGTTTTGCGTGAATAACATCTTTCTTTGGGAAAAAATTAAGAACCTGATTCGAAATCCAATTATATATCTTAGGATGACTTTCAAAGGGCTACAAATTACTGGCGATATGTTTATAGCCAAAACGTTTAGTTTACTCTCCGATTTCAATCGGAAACCCCAACCATAGCCTACACGTGAAAATATTAAAGGATTTTACTAACTTGTTTGGTGACATACAAACTAAACTTTTATAATATCTCTAACGATATTCAAGATTTGGGGGAATCTATGAACTGATCTGACGGGACATAAATACGCACTAGAATTTCATATTTCAATTTCTGTCTTCAAACTTAAGCAAACAAACTTAAACAAACTTAAACATTAAACATATTTAGACACCCGAAGTTCACTTCGCATCCTAACTTCTTTAAAACAAATTAACTGAAATGTGACTTTAAAAGGCTTGAAAAAACAGTTCGATTGATACCATACTTGACATGGTACTCCCCCCCCCCCCACCGCAGGGTGTAAATTGCCCACCCAAAGGGGCCCAATGACGTCACAAACCCAAAAATTGTATCGAGTCTATTTTTCACAACAATGTATGAAACTCTTACATCTCGTGATCATTGAGCCATAAATGAAACCTTTTATACATGTTTTCGTCAAATTTGTCCTATGCTTCCATGTTAAAAAGATAGAAAATTTCAAATAAATATCGAATTTTTTGCTCGAATTAAAAAAAAATTCCATCTGGTTCTAGATTTTATAATAGCAAAGCCCGATGTAAAGTTTTGTGAAAATCCACTAATATTTGTGGCTGGTATAGTGTACAAAAGAAATCGACCACAGACATTAGACAGACAGACGGACATCACTCAAACAATAGTGAAAACGTGCTCAGAAGGTCTTAAAACATATATCGGCATCAAAACCTCGAAGTCAAAAATTTTCGGGTAAACAATGCTTTCTCTATACTACGTATGAGAAAATAAATATCTCGTGTTTGTACACTAATATTTCACCAAGGAGGAAACATATTGAGTTGCAACACTCGTGACATTTTAAATGTTACAGCTTTCCCTCCCATTGGAAAACTGTAACAGGTCAAAATATTAAAATATCAAAATTAAAATCACTATAGTTCAACTGAAATATAATTATACTAGAAGATATGCCCGGCATATGACGGAATTAAAAATTTACAAAATATTACCTCCCATTTGGCGTCATTTTTATCAATTTGGCGTCATTTTTATCAATTTGACAACATTTGGGACATCCCGCCAAATTCTTTGCAAAATTTTTTGCCAAACGTCACGAACGGACGAACAAAGAAATGACTTTTTTTTATAGTAGAGTCTTATATTCTTTCCAAGATATTGAATTTTCATCTATTTGGTGGCATTTTCATTAATTCTTGCGATATTTTGTTCAATTTGGAAACATTTTAAAAAGCTCACCAAAATTGCCGTCAAGTGGGATAGTTGGACTGGCAAACAAACTCTACCAAAATATCATTACAATACTATCCACTTTCAAAACACAATTAATTTATTGATTTGGCGTCATCTTTATCAATTTGGCGACATTTTTATGAATTTGCCAATATTGTCGTTAATTTGGCGATATTTTAATCAATTTGGCGACATTTTAAAATTTCGCCTAATTTGTCGCCAAGTTGGACTGACAGGAAAACGCTACCGAAATATCATTACAAAATTACCCCATTTCAAAACACAATTAATTTCATTAATTTTGCGTCATATTTATCAAAATTGTCATTGATTTGGCGACACTTTCATCGATTTGGCGACGTTTTTGTCAATTTGGCGATATTTTGATAAATTTAGCGACATTTAAAAACTCGCTAAATTTGTCTTCCAGTGGGATGGTTGGGCTAACAGATAAATGCTTCCGAAATATCATTACAATACTATCCCCTCTCAAAACAGAATTAATTTCATTGATTTGGCGTTATATTTATTAGTTTGGTGATATTTTTATTAATTTGGCGATATATTTATCGATTCGCTGGCATTTTTTTCGATTTCGCGACATTTGATAAATTCGGTGATATTTTAAAAAGTCGCCAAATTTGTCGCCAAGTGAGGTGGTTGAACTTGATAGATAAACGATATCGAAACATCATTACAATACTATTCCCTTGCAAAGAGGAAATAATTTCATTGATTTGGCGTCATTTTTATTGATTTGGTGACATTTTCGTCATTTTCGCAACATTTAAAAAAATCGCCAAAATGTTCACCAGGCTTTACCCAGAAATAAATAGACAAACAAATCAAGGTGTTTATATTATTAATATGTTTTTAGGCCTTGGGCTATCTATAATATACTGTTTACTGTTCATCATATAGCTAGCACTTTTAGTTTTCAAGAAACATTACAAACTTGAAAAACGAAAAATTTTCAATTTTCTTCAACTTAACAAGACGATTCCTCAAAAACTATAAAGCTTTGTAAAAACAATAATAAATTTAGAAAGTGCATTTCGTACTGAACATTTTTGTTGCTTAATATCTGTATCTATATTTTATAATTTAGAAGATATGTCGAGTCAAAGTGAGTAAAGTAAAGCAAAAACTCTCTTGGACTTTAATATTTTAGTTTTTTTTTAAAAGAAAAGTTCAGACTATTAATATATTGAAATTATTTTTATATATTTATAAATAGTACCCTATTTCCAACAAAACAAGTAAAAATTATATGTAATTTTATCCATTGGGTTTGGATATATAAGCGTTCAAAGTGTTTACATTTTTCGTAACACTCCGATTTCAGCCAGACATACCCCAAGCATAGATGTTATTCACATTAAAATTAGTTACATATAAAGTTAATACAGAAAATAACACAACTTTACAAACCGTACGTCAGCTAAAATAACGTCACAACTCAAACAGCCTCATGTTCTAGTGTGAACAAAAAACGGAAAATAAAATCCTTTAGAGAACAAATACCACGGTGATCTTTGACCACTCCGTCGTAAAAAGGTTGCCTTATCTTTTAGAATGATGCGAAAAATGTTCGAATTCGTTTTGCTTCCCTGGGCATCCCTAGTGGCTGAAACGAAACAGTACTTTGAATTATGACACCCCTGTTAATTACAGTTACCTTACACCTTTCTGGTAGGTCGGACGGTCTGTGTCTCAACAACAAGAACTCCTGTTAATTAAAAAGTTATATTTATTTTTAGTTGCGATATTTTGCCTTCGAAATGCGTCACATTAATTTCTGAGTTGTGTCACGTTTGTCGCCCGAATAATTGACAAATTTTGATTTGTGAATATTTTATTTGAGTTGTGTCGCTGTTTTCGACTAACTCCTGACCAAATTCGTTTTTGAAATTTTTTAAAATAATGTTAATAAAATAAGCCTTCCCGTACGAACTCTAAAGTGACACTTTTCATAACTGATTCGGTTCAAAACTAGCTCTTTGCACTAACGACACCTTCTACTCTTTGACGACAAGTTCTGCAACTGAGGAAATATCACTCTGCATTGTTATAGCTCCGATCCTCACTAATTCAAATATGGCATTAACTCAAAATCGTCATTTTTTTTTCAGTTGTAACGTTATTATAGTCTACATGCGAAATTATTGGAAGGCTAGAGCTTTCGAATGGTTTACGTGCCTAAGACCTGATTCAAATTGAATCAAGAGTTAAGTACCGTTATACATATCTCTCTCTATTAAAAAAGAACACTGCGAATTTTGGCCCTGTGTTGAAAACAGGCTGGAAAATGTATAGTTTTGAAATCTTGCATAAAAGCATATGAACCCGTAGATTTGCAACACGGGCATAGAATTTTGATTTAAAGCTTATATTAATTATTGTTTAATTAACTAAAATTTAGCATCGCCAATATCAGCAAGGGTAGAGCCGACTTCCAACTTCTCTGTGATTCATTCCTGCAGAAACGTCACAGAGAGGGCCAAGGACTGAGCAATTATATGTTTTATTTTTTAATTTCTTCGGAGAGTTACGCAACTGTGATTTTCATGAACAATTACGATTAAAATGCAATTGCAGTTAAAAATTAAATACATTATTTTTGATCTTTATAAATATTAAATAAAGAAATTGCCAATTTTTCATGATCATGAATTAAATATTTATCTGGTTATCGATACAGCTCAGATTCGGTTTCTTATTATTATAAAACGTCACGAAAGAGAAAACAAATCTTACCGCACTAGTACAGTAGCTATAAAGGGTCGCTCATAGCCACTATAGCACTAGGAAGGAAAATCGAAAACGCTCTAGAGCTACTTGTAGGTCACGGAAAATATATGCAGCAGACAACTTCTGAAGCTTACATGAATGTTGTCGGCCAAGAGCCGACAACGATTTTACTTACCCCCAGTAGCACATGGAGAAAATCTGGAGAGACCCTGTCTACAAAAAGAACTCGCTACCAAGTTACTTTCTTTCTATTCGTCCACCAAACTTTGTGCATAAATAAAGTGTGAGTTGCTTTGTAACGGGTTGTTGTCACTCTCCCCACAAATTCCCTTCACGCTTCACCACTGCTTATTCCTTCGAGTACAAAATATTTTAGCATTGCATGTGATAGAACTTGGTAGCATCAACGGAGATCCGTGCGTCTGATAGTACCCTCAAGAAGTCTTCACCCTATGCGTATTTTTCAAATAGGCTAAAATTGACATCTACTTACCTTCCGTCGAATACATGTATGAAATTGATGTAAAATGATATAGTTTTTCGTCCCATTTACGGATTTATAAATCTGACAGTCATTCCGGGTAGCAAGTTGCATGCCAGACACAGCGCTTATAGCGTCTAAATCGAAAATTGGATGTGTTACGTTGTGTTCCGTAGTCGAAAAAATAAATGTGCAAAGTTTCAGCATTCTTTTCCTTGATGGGGCTCTTAGAGGATATGGACCCAATCCCCTCCCATCCCTCCTCCATTTTGTCCGCCCCCGTCTGAAAAACGGAAATTCCGGTTCCGTTAGCTTCTGTCCTGCGGTTAATACCATAAGTATGCAAAAAAAAATTGCTTTCTGAATCTTCTGGAGGGGCTGGAAATATTTTCCAAACACTCCCCCACCTCCATTTTCTGGAATCGTTACGGAAAATCGAACAGTTACGATCTGGTTAACCGTGGTCTATACTATGTGAAAAATTCAACTTTCTATGTGAATAGTGCGCAACCCTTGGGTCGCGACCTCACTTGGGGTAGCGAGAATATTTTCCAGAGAGAATATCCTACACACTATTTCTAATTATTTAAAACATTTTGACATTTTTAATTGCTAAATGTTACTAATATTGGCGACTAAAAAATAAATGCTATTTTAAAAATATATATATGATTATCATTTTTAACCCCTTATTTTATTTACATGGTGGCACGGGGTATCCTCTGTAAAATAGTACAGTAGTGTTGCACGATCAAAAAAAGTTGCGTCCCACTGTTCTAGGTCACCGGGGTCTGACTGCTGCAGAATTTGAAAGACTTTTCGGAAAGTCCCCATTTTTTCAACATCCATGAGGAGAATCGAAATTCATGCTCAGTTGGGATCTGTCCCATAGTTAACTACAAATATGCGATGTGGTCATAGGATAAGGTCATACGCATAAAAAGGATATCTTTAGTTTTAATCAGCAGCCTGTGCGTGTGTGGGGGGGGGGGGGGGATCTGTAGAGTCTGAAAAGTCTTTTCGAGAGATTCATTTTCTTCGCCCCCCCCCCCCCGTTTAAGGACTCGAATATCCGGGCTCTGACAGGTTCTGTTCCGTTGTCGATATTGGAAAAGCGCAAAATTTCAGTTATCTGGGTCACCGAGGGGCTTCTAGACTGTTTGGAAAGACCAAAAAAAATTATTATAATGTAGATATCTCCTCCCTATATATTCTTAAATTTTTTATAGGGTTATTGGACCTTTGGCAAACACTCCTGAGTTTGCGGCAGAATTTGGTTGTCCACTTGGTTCACCCATGAATCCAGAAAAAAAGTGTACAGTGTGGTAAATTATGGACCGTCCATAAATTTCACACATCATGAACTTAAACTTCCATCTCCCATTTTGTTACTGCAAACTTCTGTGATCTGCGCCATCTACTGGCACCCGTATTAATCGAAGAACTCTTTGATACTGTGCTGCTGACATCTGATGATTAAAATATGAACTGAAAGAAGATTGTGTGTTTTGGTGAATTTCATTTCGGAGATCAAGATATTGAGATTAGAGAACTGGAGGTATTTTTCAGTTTCTTACCTGTTAAGAAACACAAACTCTTTAGGAGTAACAATGTATTTTCATGTATAAAAGATATGTTTTTATAAAAATTTATGTAAAATTTGTAAATGTAATTTGACATGTAAATGTGACTTTCAGCGAAACAATCGTAAATTTTGTGTTAAATGCTTAAAAATGTGAGGTGTTATTTAATTTTTTTGATGTACAGTAGTGAAAGTTATAATTGTAAGGAGTTGAATTGCAAGTTTAATCCCATCGAATATCATACATTTTGATACTGAGCAACTGGTACAATCTGATTAATTTTTAATTTTACCATTTCAGCCTTTCATTTGCTTCCATTGTCATGCATTTCTGACATAATCTTCATATTTGCACGTGTATCACATTTCATATACAATACAATATTGTGAAGAATTTCTCATAAATAAAGCGCATAAAATTGCTAACAAAATAGAACTCTTAGAATAGAACTCTGGTTTCTTAGAGTTGCTTTAGATTCAATTATACTACTGTTTTTCAAGCATCAAAATGGTCAATTGTCCATCATTCAAAAGACTTTAAATTTAGACTGGTTTCTTGGTTATCACAGCAAGGTACAATAAACAAAAATGCTAAATTAACTCAAAATTACCCGTTTGAAAAAAACAACTCAATAAGTATTTTTTTTTCTGAATATATGAAGATGAGGTTGCTGAAAAAAGGCACTTAACAAGCTTACAATGTTCCCTGATATGAATAAGTCTAATCTAATATAATGCTTAAGATCAGTGGCAAGTCATAGCCCACTACTGTTGATTCGTAAGATGATGACTGGTGATATGCATATTCTTTGCTGGTAGTACGTAGATAATTTGTAGCATTAACCGAATACCTTCCACTGAAGAAAAAAGCAACTCATTGATATTTTATGTGACAGAATTTCCATGAATGATTTCCATTAAAAACAGCTCTTTATAGGCAGGCCACTGCTGCGATAAAAAAAAGAAAATTTTTAAATGCATTTCAAACAGAGCAATTTTGCTTTTAATGCCATTTTATTCAACGTACTTATGTGAAGTATGATTTTCTTCAATACTGAATGCTATATTTAAAAAAACAAATATAAAATCAAACTTGGAGACAAGTTAACGTTGAAATTTAAGTAAATAGAACCAGATATAAACTAATTTATGTCAAACAAACACAAGTATCACATTAAATCATTTTGTTAATCATGTTGTTAATCAATAATCATATTGTTTGTTCATCATATTGTTAATCGTAATTGCTAATATTTATTTTTGTTCTATTTTTTTTATTAGAAACGAAATAAAAATACATGACAATAATTTATGTGTATAGTCTTAACTTCCCATTTGTATATAAGACATATTTTTACTGGTGAACGACATTTATGAAAGGATTGAAAACTCCTGCTTTAGATATAATGTTCTACAAGCTGATTCTCTATTCTATAAACAAAATATCATACAAGAAGAAAACAGTCTTTGGCATTTATTACGTTATCATAAAAACATTTATTTAATGTATTCTTGCGGTGCCTCTTTGGTTTTCAAGATAAAGACTTTGAATATACGGACAAAAGTACAGCTTAAATCTTTCCGCATAAAATACAGTTGCTGCACTTCGACCATCACAACATCTCCGATCACTGAAGCAGCATCCTTGTAAACAGTTACGGAACGTTTGGAAAATCCTAGATACTCGTATTTGTGAAATTCTAGACTACGCGCTTAGATTCTCAAACTTCCTAGGCGGCGCCAAATTGAGGACATTTCGTCAAATTTGTCAAAATCGTTTGCTGTCAAAGTCAATCGACCGGAACCTCGTCGAAAGAAAATTGTTCACTATAACTGTAGTTTTCCAGCTAGGAGACAGTGGCTTTCCAGTTAAGAAGAGGTATGAAGTAATTACTACTATATATATATATAGTATAATGAATTAATTTGAAGATTTGGTAATTTTGGAACTAATTTTAGCATTTTTGATAATATTGTGCAATAAGCAGAAGGCAGCATGGATCAAGCGATACGAACTCCATGAAGCATGAAGTGGTGCAAATGTTTCTTTCATCTTGTTTATGTGAATGCTTATTATATTACTTACGTATAAATTTTCATTTAATGTTTATTATTTGAAACCCTGTAAAAGGTTAGTTTCAAATTCTGTAGCTATTTAATAATAATTTTGAATAGAAACATGGTAGAAAGATGTATATAGATTTTCTGGAAATTATGTGAAATATGTTTTTTAAATCGTGTATCACATTATTTATCACAGTCACTCCCAATTTGCATACTGTAGAATTCCATCGATCTGTTTTCCCCGGAAAAGCACCCCCCCCCCCTTCCACACACACACACACAAAGTTTTTGTCTCAATTTGAAATTCTGAAAATTTTCATGAAATAGCACCCCCCCCCCCCCTAAAAACTGAAAACACATAAAATTTCACCAAATGATATATTTTACTTATAAAATATCACCATTTTCCTTTTATCTTGTAATCATGCATATATGGTAATCAGAAATTGGCTTAAGATTTAAATCCTCCCTACGTACTTCAAGATTTTCCGTCGCATTTGACGTAGCGGATCGACAGAATGCTACTTGTTTCTTTATCAAAAATTTCCCAGAAATGCCCCCCTGTTTTCCATGATTTTTGTCGCAATCGAGATGGCGAATCGACGAAATTCTATTTGTTTCTTTTAACAAAAATTTCTCGGTAATCGCTTCCCCCTCCTTCACATTTCCATGGAAGTGGCGGAACGACGAAATTCTACAGTATATCTTTCGATAATTTATAGATATTATCTTGTGTTTTTGTAAATAAAAACGCAAGTATTTTACTATATTTTCCTTAAGAGGGCCGAGATGTGATAAACATTTAAAATGTAGAGTTTTCGTATAATATCTCTAAAAAATAAAATAAGATCTGCTGATTACAAAAAGATATAATTTATGTAGCTTTTATCTTATGAAAAGTAAACATTTTATATTTAAAGATATAAAGAACAATGTAAACATCCATTCCAATGTGAACATCCAACCATCAAAAAATCGATTTTTACAACCTTTTATTCTCAAACTTTTCTACTCTTCATGAAGTACCCGTGTATATATATATATATATATATATATATATATAAATAAAAATTGAAGGATTTTAATCGAAAATTATGCATAACTACATAAACTACAGTATGTACAAAAAACCCCATCTCTAGCATATCTGTTACAAATGAGTAACAATAGGCCAAGACTAAGGATAAGGATAGAAGGTAACTTATCACTACAATGGAAAGGGGGATGAGAAGAATAATAGGATTCAAAAATCACATTTAAAGTATATAAAGGTAAATAAAAATAAAACTCGGCAATATGAGAATAGGCAATAATAAACAGCTCAGGAGATAAGAGATTAAGAATAGAGAACAAGCAATTGAAACTACACAAAAAATGGCGGTTAGTTCGAAATTGCATTCTCATCAGGACAGTCATACAATTCGAATTAAAACCGATATAATAGCCAGTTTCTGACAATGGCGATAGTATTTAACTATAAACACCATTGGAACTGTCTACTGGCTAGTGGAAAAAGAAAATAAATCAATTGAATTATATAATTCTGAAAAACAATACCTCCTCGAACAGAAATGGGATAACACTAGCATAGCACACCCACACGTGTAAGATAAACTAGTGACTGAGCATTTCACCTCACTTCGTCAATTCAAGTGGGCACTGGAATGAATACAATTGAACGATTCATAATATGTATGGAGACTTTCAAAAATAGTAATCAGTATAGGACTCAGGACAAGAGGAAAATAGTCATTCGAAAATAGTAAACAGTATTAGACTCAGGCCAAGTGGTAAGTGAGGTAATAAGAAAGGGTGAATTTTCAAAAAAGAGTTAACCAGTCAAAGTGAAATAATGCATGTGTAAAATTATTACGTGGTATATTTGAAATTATTAATAATATTATTTACAAATACTTCCGGATATAGGTAATTTTGACAAATGCGTTTAAGTTTATTGATGTGTAGAAAGTGAAACTGAGGATCAGAAAGTCGATGTATTCGAAATAGCTGGTTTAAAATGATGTTTCTAAACAATTGAATAGAATTACAAGATTGATATGATAGCAGCTTTATGATAGAGAAGTTGTAAGAATCTTTTTTATCATATATATTGGTGATAACATGATTGTTGAGGGTATCTAATTTTATGTCTAAAAAATTAACAGATTGACTAACGCAAGGCTCATTAGGAATTAATTCTAGGTTAGACGGGTAAAAATCAATATTAATGGTATAGGAATCATCAATGATAATACAAATTAAGTCGTCAACATATCTATATATAATATATGAATTAGAGTTAAAATGGCATTCATGATAATAAAGATATAAGTTAGCGAGTATACTACTACTACAGCCACCTTGAGGTACACCAGATGTTTGTAAATAAATGTTATTACCTTGGATAATATAATTGTTGTATAACACAAAGTGCAAGAGCATAGGAAAATTTTTGACATTAAAAGCAACATGATTGGATGATATATAATCATGATAAAGAGAGATAATAACTTTATGTAAATCTTTAATGACAATATTATTAAATAAGTCTTTAAAATCATAGGTTTGGAAACCAAGAATTTGTGGATACTTGCTAAGGTGATTAACTAAATCAAAACTATTGTTCAAAATGAAATATCCTGAATTCCTGAATTTAAGAGATTCATTAATTCGATTTAAACAGTTAAGCAAGTACTTACTAGCTGTAGTGGTAAAGGTATTATGTCCACAAGTGACTGTTCTAAAACTGAGAGGTGATTTGTGGAATTTAGGAACCAAAGTAACGTAAGGAAATTTAAAATACTTACATTTAATATTTAATTGTGTATATAATTTTAGCATTTTAGTTTTGATGTGGATAGACTGATTATTAATGGGTTTAAAAATTTGATTATTTTTTAAATAATTCTGTAACAGAGATACATAATATTTTTTACAAATGATGGCATAATTATTAGAAGCTTTATCTACATAAGTTATGACAAAATGTTGTTGTAGTTCTTTGATAGCAGAAAGGAGTTGTTTATAAGGATACCTAGGCTTCGTTAATTTAATGTTTATAATAAAATTTTTAAGTAGATATAAGGTAGTGTACTTCCATAGATTGAATGCTTCAATAGGAATAGAATGTGAACAAGCAAGTTGATATATGAATTTATCAAAATCAAATGATAGAGACTGAAGAAGTTGTTTAGGGTGATGGCAGAATGGAATGCGAAATTTAGACCCTTTATTCATAATATCCCTAAGTATATCATCCTGAACTATACTGAGATCCCCAGTAATAATGTGACCATGAGTGGAGTTGACAAAAGGGGCAAGATTTTGATTGCTGCATACACATGATGTAAGATCATCGGAGTTTATTGTCCTGGAAACTTCATTGTAATTATAAATAGTTCTACCAATTGGTAAATTATATTTAAATGATTTTTGTATTTTGATATCATTTACTGGTAACAAGTGCTGATGTTTTGCAAATAAATTATTGAAGTTAAGAGAATTAAGAATAGGGTGTTTAAAAGAAATAACACAGTAAACTATTTTAGTATGTGGATTTGGTGTATGGAGTAGGTGGTAATTTAAGAAATTTGTACGAGAAAGAAGCAAATCAAAAAATAAATGTTTAAAATGCTCATGAGTTAATTTTAATTTTAAAAAATTAGTATAAACAATACTTAATTTGTTTTTTCTGACTTTATATAACCATGTTCTAACAGGTAGAAAATTGAAAGTTTGAGAATAATTGTATTGTAATTTCAAAATGTCTGCTTTGTAATCAAGAGTTTTACTTAAGTTACTTTTTCCTTTGCCACGCTTATATCGCTTTATACTAGGAGTTGATGACTTTGAATAATGAAAAAGATGTTTATATACTGAAGATTTATGAGAATTGTATTCAAAACTATTGTTAACAACATTATTATTATTATAAATTTGATTTAAGCCAAAGGGGAAGAGAGTTTTATATTTTTTAATGTAATAGTTTTCAAATACTAATCTATCCGTGAGTGAAATTTTAATATCTAAAATATGAAGGGATACATTTTTAAATCCGTGTGTAGCAAAGTGCTGATATTCAAATTGATTTTTAGTAGGGAGATCATTAAAGACTTTATGGTCAAATTTTTTAATATGATCCCTGTGGACATTCATTCTCAGATGTAAAGGGTTGCTGGTTTGGCCAATATAAGATAAGTTACAAATAGTACATTTAATTTTGTATATGCAATTAAAAACTTTGCAGAATTGTTGTGAAGTGGAATTATTATTAATTTGTAATGGGTCAGCAAATGGACAAGTTTTGCACCTAAGATTGTTGCATCTATTGAAGGAATATGTTTTGGATTGAGAGAAGGTATGGTATTCTTCCAAATCGTCTATAACGTTTAATTGGTCAATGTTTGTCGATCTATAATTATCCCAATTCATAATAATTATAGACCGGACACAAGGTAATGAAGAAAATTTACATCACGAATTCTAATTAAAATTCCCAAAATAAACCCCTTCAAAAACTATTTTGTCAGGTACGAATTTCATATTTTAACTAATACCATAAGATATATATATAGACAATTTTTTTTTATATATATATATATATAGACAATATATATATATATATATATATATATATCTATATATATATATATATCTATATATATATATATATATCTATATATATATATATATATATAGACAATTTTTTTTTCTTGAGCTATTTCTTTCGCAGTTCACAAGATATTTCATTGTACTGTAAAGTTCACTGTTGTGGAATTCGTTATAAAGAGATTTGATTTGCACAACCGGTTTTATACTGTAACCAAAATATTTCTAAAAAATTGTAAGATTTCTTTTCATGTAGAATATAATTGTTGAGCGATTGTTTAAATTTGTTCCTGCAACTTAATTTTTTGTTGTTATGTTAAATGTGTAGTCTCATATAATACCAAGTGTATTTAAAGAGTTTTGTTGAAATAGTTGTTTTCCATGTTTTAGCTGTCTATTTGTATATGTGTGTTGTGTTTGTTAATAAACATGATTTTGTATTTAAGTTTCTTCAAAGACAAACCTAAATCTCTTTTTTGCTTTCCATACAATTCATGCTATAAATTAGAGGTCTGCACAGACGCAGATATACTCTTGGAAATATTTGAACTTGCTCAGGCTCATATTTTAAGAAAATCGGGTCGAACAAGACAGTAAACGTTTGGAAAAGCTGTAAATGAAATGTAATGAAATTTATTATTTTTTTGTAAACTTTAAAGATAAATGTTAAAAAAAAGCTACTTTCAATTTAATTATGATCGTAACACACGTTCATGGTTTTAGCACATTTATATGAAGTTCGTTTTGGGCCGTGTTGAAATTCAATGTCTTCGAACTTGTCAGTACAGGGTAGGGGGAGGGGCTAGACTTTAAAATGCTTCCTAACCAGGTTCAGGCTCTGGTGTTGCTGAACCGGAATGGGTAAAAGTCTGCACTTGCAAAAGACGAGTAACATTTGGAACCGTGTAGCCCTCTACTATATTAAGTCAAAGAGAAAGAATTCCGATGGTATTAAAAATCAAATTGATATAATTCTTTCAATCAGTAAACGTAAAAGCATTATTGATTTTATGCATAATTGAACTAGATAAAGGTGCTCCAAGATGTGCAACATAATTGTGAAATAATATAGATTCAAACCATTTATGTTATTCAAACTATTGCCACATCAATCATTACAGAATCAAAAATTTAAAGTGAGGTATCGTCATCTATTTCATTTCTCAATGCAGTACTGGCATCATAAAGTCATCATGAAATGTCACGTATTGCTAAATGTAAGGAAATTTGGTAATAAAATCGCATACTGATCCCTGGTACTGATTAGATTTTGGTAAGAATTGACAAAAATATCTGTATTTATTAAACTAGGCTTTAATTATTATTAAATAACTAGCAAAAATTTTCGACATCTACATTAGAATTAACTGGTGTGTGGCTCAACTCGACTTTCTAATTCAAGAATCCATTTTCAATAACATTTTTTTTACAAGAAAATTTATGAAAACTCGGTATTTTGGATCCAAATAATTACATTTATAACGTGTTACACTTCACTTTAAAAGACTTGAAAAAAATCTTTCAATTTATACCATACTTGACAATGTAATCTCAGGGAGTGTAATTTGCCCCAGAGGGGGGGGGGGGCAATGACGTCACGAACAAAAAAATTGTATCACGACTATTTTTCACAACAATGTTTGTTCACAACAAACTATTAAGTCTCGTGATCATTGAGCCATAAATAAACCTCTTTATGCATGATTATGTAAAATTTTGTCCTATGCTGCCATGTTAAAAAAATATATAATTTCGAAATTTTCGTTCGAATTAAAAAAAAAATTCTATCTAGTTCTAGATTTTCTTATAACAAAGCCAAATACAAAGTTTCGTGAAATCCATTAATATTTGTGGCCGGTATCGTGTACAAAAAAAATATCGAGCACAGACGTACAGACTAACAGACGGACATCACTACAAAAATAGTCTAAAAATGTTCAGGAGGCCTTCAAATATACATATTAGCATCAAAATATCGAATTCGAGAATTTTCGTGAAAACAATATTTTTTTTTTATATTATATTACGTAGTATGTGAAAGTATAAATGTGCTTATATATATTAATGAAATGCATTTTTATATGTAAATTTTTATGGCAAAACTAATAAAATCAGCTTCATTACTCTAGGATAAACCGTTCTCAAGATATTTTAGTTTTAAAATATTGGCGAGCTGACGGCGTACAAAAATTTGCAAAGTCGCCAAATAAAAAAGTGCTACAAAATCTGCAAGTTCAGTATTTTAAAAAAAGTATCCATATTGTATGCTATTTTGAGCGAAAAACGTGTAAATAAAGAAATTAAAAAAAAAATCAATTTGAACCAGTAGGAAAATTCATCAGATTCTTTTCTATTTCTATCATCGGAAACTTTCAATTATCGTCTACTTCACTTATCGGAAGAAGAAGATTTTATAACACGTACTTGAATTTCTTCCATTCAATCTTCAACCGTATCAAAGTTTTCTCCACATGAGGTAAATGACAGATGGTGTGTTTAACAGATATGTAACGCTCCCATTTAAAAATATCAAAATTTTATCTGTTTTTATTATGTTGGGAGCCAGTTCGAAGTAAAGAGATTCTCTGAATTCGGCTATACCTGGGAAGTCATGGATTTAGGTGAAAAAAGCAGACTCTATCCCGAAAGGTAATGGTGAGCTGTTAATATGTGTTTAGTACTGATACCTAAATGTTTCATTAAGTTCTGACGTATTTTGTTTCTTGATTTTCTGTTAAAAGTTAAACAGTTAAAGAGATTACGTAATATTATTGATGTGAAACATCTTGGGGAGTGGGGGTATGGAGTAGTAAATCATGAAAGCAATGTGACGGGAATAAAAAGAAAGTTTGCGATGGAAGTGGCATCCTATTGTTATGAATACGTAACAAATTTGGTGACCTTAGTGACGGATTTGGCGAAATATGATCAACTTGGCGACGCGGGACGTATTCTAGAAACTTCTCGAATTTTGTAGATTGGTTAAGAACTTCAGGAGTTATGTGCCTTTTTCAGGACCTTCCACAGAGTCTATATAAGCTTGTCCTCTTTCAATTGGGATGTTGACGTAATACGAGTAAAAGTATCTGCCGAACTCGTTACAGAAACTAATATGTAATTTTTCTTCTGATTACATATTCCCTTTAAGCTATATTATAAAACAATTCTGATAGAACAGTATAGAAAATTTATGTTTCAGTTCTGCGCATCAGTATCTGCGTTATACACCAGCATGCGCTTCAGAATCTAATCTTCTATTTTGTCATTTAATTGATGTTTAATCAACCTGACAGTTATTTGTAAAACTTAGCTATTGTTAGTTGTATATTGTTTATGTTTACGCTTCTTGGAGCTTTTAGTAAAGCGTTAGTTAAGCTTTATAGATATATAGTATAAACCTTGGCGTTAGTTATCCGGAAATTCGGAGTCATCCTTATATCTTGCGCATACCCCCATGGTTCCAGAAATAACTTTGCAACAATAGTATATGGGGAGACTAATCATTTGAACTATACTGTGGATGTTAATAATATCAAAATAATGTATACTAACACAGATAAGCCAATACTTCAACTTCACTAATCTGTTGTCAATTTGAAACATAAACTTTTAATGATTTCTAAGAAATTTTCTTAAAGAATAACTTGTGCAGGAAACTTGAAAATAAATCTTATTTTTTTTTCACTTTAATAGTGATCGTGATGGAAGTGGAACTAAACCCCATAGAATATAAATGTATGAGAAAGTCGAGTAGAAAATCACACTCCAGATTTTTTTTATTATATGCAAATCGCCTATGCCTTTTCCGAAACAAGAAAGGTGTGATGTAGGCAGCACATGACTTTCCTTATATAATGCAATGAATTTACTTCTTTTACAGCAAAATTACGCAAAACATCCAAGTTCAAGTTTAAAAGCGTTTTATTTTTCATATGCCGACTTAACTCATCACAAGATGTTGCCAGCTAGTCAAAATTCCATAAAACATACTAGACGAAAAACGTATCAACTACATAAAGAAAATCAATTTTAAAACTGGTCCGAGGCATATTTAAAACATCCATGCCGGTATAGTATTGATAAGTATTGAATAGATCAATAAAATTATATAGTGAAAAACTTTTAGCATAATTGTGTTTAACAATAAATAGTATTATAGAATAATTTCTTCTGTCTAGCATTGATGCTAGGAATTAGGAAAATATATTAAAATATAAAGTTAGACCATTAAACGCCTTATTTAGTAATTTATAATAGAAGAGGCAAGATAATTTTCTTTTTTTTTTTGAGCAACACCAAATTAAATTTTTGTCTATGTTGAACAATTAGTATTTCATAAGAATATTGTCTTGAAATTCTGTAATTATTAATACGTAAAAATTTATTTTGTACTATTTCAATGTACTGAGAATATAAATGATACACAAAAGATCACAAATCATCGAACATATTCCGAAAGAGGTTTAACAGCTGTATTTGATCATTGAACAATGTTTTAAAATAGGTTTAACAAGGGCATTAGATCATTGAAGAATATTTTAAAATAGGTTTAACAAGGGTTTTAGAACATTGAACAATGTTATAAAATAGGTTTAATAAGGTTATTATACAGACAAATACTGTATCAGTATTCACAAAACTATGTGAGCTTATAAAAGGGACTCGGTTGTCAGTGCTATTGATATACATATGGAAGTTAAACGTATTATCAAAAGTCACACCCAGATGAACAATATACGTGCAACGAGATAAGAGAAAGCTGTTTAAATAAAGTGAAACCAAGTCGTTGATAAGCTCTTTTGACAATGTTATCCATATGCACATGAAAGTTAGACGTATTATCAAAAGTGACATCTGGACAACAACAAAACGTATACAACGAAATAAAGGAAAGCTATTTAAATAGTAATTATAATCCTAAATATAAGGACTTAATACCCATTACATAACACTTCAAGTGGCGAAATGTGATAAAATAATGTGGAGAGACAAAAAGCTGGGAACAAAAAAGATTTCCAAACAAAGTTTTATACTATATATTTTAGCTAGCTAGGTTGCAAAGAAAAAATTTTGATGTAGGCACCACATGACTTTCTTTATATAATGCAATGAATTTACTACTTTTACAGTTAAAGAAAATGTTATTCTTATAGTAGATACTTATATTCTTTCAAAGATATTGAATTTCTTCAGTTCTTCAGTTAGTCGTCATTTTCATTGATTTAGCGTCATTTTTAACCATTTGGAGAGATTTTCGTTAATTTAGCAACATTTAAAAATGTCGCCAAGTTGGCGACATACCGCTAAATTCGTCGCCAAAATCTCGCCAAGCTTTATGGATGGAGAAATAAGTTATTCGTACAGAAGATAAATGACTATTGGCGTTCAAATACAAAAGTATTACTCAAAGTATCTTTTCTCGTGAATGGAAAGAATTAGATCCGCGAGAATGACGTCACCCAATTTATCGCATGATATTACATATGGAAAGTAAACATGTTTCTTAACAGTTAATATTTTTTAATTTATGGGATTTTTTTATACATTTATTTGAAAAATGTACAATATCTCGAGAATGGTTCATTCTAGCGTTCTAAAATTTATGTCAATCGTTTTCTAAGGAAAAATGACACAAAAAATGTCTATTTGCGTAACTTTATTAAAGGTTTTGATTTTTTTGATGATTTTTTCAAAATTTCATTCGAAAATTTAGAGGGTTCTGAACATTCGATTGTATTTTAAAACAATAGGCTTCCAGTATTCACGGATTTTGATTTTCGTACCAAATTTCATTCGAATCGCTCCATTTGTTCATGATATATCGTCTCCACAGACTCACTGACACACACACACACATACACATACTTTCACACACACACACACACATACTTTCACACACACAGACATCACCTTAAAAATGATCGATTCGTGATCAGGGATGCTTGAAACGTGCTCTCCCGTCGAAAACTCGAAAATCGAATTTTCGACCCCGTCACAATACTTTCCTTATACATTATGTATATAAGGAAAGCAATAAAATATACAGTAACCTTCCAACAAACCGGCACGTTCCAGACTTCACCGGTGCCGGATTACTAAATTTGCAGGTATTATCAGATACCGAACGAAAATGAGGTATAATACGAGAAAAAATTAATATGAAACAAAGTAATGGTCAATAAATGTGTAAATGTGATATTTTTTGCCAAAAGCGTTGCACACACTGAATTGAACTGTACAGTACGCGAAAACACATTTACATTAATTTAAAAATTAAAAGGCAAACTTCTATGAACATAATAAATCTGCATATAAAAGTATCTATCTATATATACTAATTGCCCAGTGTCCGTCTGTCTGTCTATCTGCCTGTCCGTCTGTCCATTTGACACGTTTTTATTCGGCACTTCCCGAATAGATAGAGTCTTGCAATTTGGTACACGGGTAGATCGTTCAATAAAACACCCTGAAAAAATCGTATTTTCCGAAAATATTCTGAAGAGAGGGTGCTTGCTCCACAACAAAACGTTCGAAAAGTGAAAGGATAGAAAAGCATGCTTTGCGATAAGATAGAGACTTCAAATTTGGTGCATAGGTACATCGTTCGAAAAGAAGAAAATATGCAATTTCATTCCAATATTTTCTACTTAAGGGGGTGCCACACACCAAAATGTTCGATTTGCCGAATAAATGAGAAACGGCCACTTTAAAATTTGATGAAAAATGATGGCCGGAATGATGATGGAAATTTGATGGCCGCTTTAAAATTTGCCGCTTTAAAAATTGAGGCTTGAAATTTGGTATATGGACTAATTATTTGTTGAAAACATCCAAAACGAATATAGTTTTCCAAAAATGTTCGTTTAAGGGGGTGCTCCAGAGGAAAACGTTCGAAAGGTGAATTGATAGAAAAACATGCTTCGGGATGAGATAGAAATTTCAAATTTGGTGTAGATTGTTTGGAAGGAAGAAAGTTGTTGAAACCCAGATCGTCCGACCTACCAGAAAGGTGTAAGGTAACTGTTTGAACGGATGGGAAAAGGGAAGGGAGAATGTGTACAATTTCATTTTTCCAATATTTTTTACTTTAAGGGGTGTCTCACACAAAAATTTTCGATTTTCGGAATAAAGGAGAAACGTCCCTTTTAAAACGTGATTGAGTCTTTATGTTAGGTATATGGGCGAATCATCTGATAGAAAACCCAAGAGGAATGGAGTTTTTTTAAAATGTATATTTAAGGGAGGTGGGTACTTCACACAAAAACATTCACACAATTCGACATTGTCTGTTCAGCGTCAGTTCAACATTCACACATCGTCGGTTTCGATGTATAGATTTTCCGATATAGACTGTCCCCTTCCTTCACACACATATCGACACACAAACATTGTCCTTTTCTATGTCAAAATGAAATGACCGTGGTAGAAGGAGGCTCTGGTGGGACGCCCTCATTTTCATATCTGCGTCTTTATCTATCTTAGTGACTCTTGCTCCGATTTTGCTGCAATTTTCGCACTGTATTTTCTACTCTATAAGGGACCCACTACTCTATAAGGGACCCACTACTCTATAAGGGACACACTAAACTTTGGCACAGTTTTGTTGCTTTACAACTTATGCACCCACTGCGAGGGAGCAGAACTTATTAAAATATATTTTGCTTTAAAAACTGATTGCTATATTTAGTGACCGCTAGCAGGAAGAACTCCCTAGTATCTCTTTAAACACGAATAGAGATAAGCATGAAACATGAGAATTTTCTGTAAATTCAAAATTCATTCTTAAACTAGCTTTTAAAATAGTTCTTTCACATCTACTTATAAATAGCTGCAGATTTAATTGGTTTTCGGTATTTTTTATTTTTTTTTACTATCTGGGCTACAGGGACAAGTTAGATCTAAAACCGTTGATCATAGAATGTATATATGAGAAGAATCGTGCGTATTTTGGGTGTAACGCTAATCATACTTTTGTGCTAATCATAAAAAGCATGCAGCACATGCATACGACTGAGGGCACATGCATACTTTTTATAAATTTAAAACAAATTTATTAATTTATAAGTTTTATCGTTGTAATGAACCCTTATGCAATATAAGGAAAACTGCACAGTGTATTTAAAGAAAAGCAAAATAATAATTCAGCACACAGCTGTTGCGAGGATACGCGTTAAATCGTATTCGGTAGTGCTGGACAACGAATCCGAAGTCAAAAAGATGAAACAGGCACAAATACAAAAAATCTAATGTGTTCAGCACATGACTTTCCCTACAGAATCAAATAAATTTTCTCTTTATTTTTTTAATAATTCACAATAAAGTGGGTTTAATAGCACAAAATAACACTGAATTTGCACATATAATTCAATTTTTGTTTTTATTTGGTAACTGAAAAATTTTTCAAAGAAGACGAAACAAAAATCCGATAAAACTAAAATATCTCGAGAACGGGTACTCCTAGAGTAATGGTGTTGATTTTATTTGCTTCCTCGTCCAAAATTACGTATAAAACAAGCATTTAATGGATATATTTGAGTATACGAAGTCTTTTATTTTAGATTTTGACGATTTTGGCGGACCATTTCATAAAATCAGGCAGGTTCTTTTTTCCTGAATCGTACCTAAATCTAATCATCACCGGGTTTCCCACAAATGACTTATCTATCAGATTTCATGAAATTTAGTCAATTAATTTTTTAGCTAGACTAAATGCATGAGATTTTTGCGGGCTATTTCGCAAAAAAAGGCGGGTTCTTTTATTCCGAATAATACCAAAATCTAATCAGCACCATGGTCATATATAAGTAACTTACCTATAACATTTTATGAAATTTGGACCATTAGTTTTAGAATTAGAGTGGATACATATGCATTGCACAGACACACACATATAGACGTCACGCTAAAAATACTTTTTTCGTGTTCTAGAGGTCCCAAAACGTATAGATCTATCGAAAACTCGAGTTGCGATTTTCGACACGATTCCAATACTTTCCCTATACATTATTCTGTATTTCAGAGAAAGTGAAAACTGTATATATACCCAAGTAGTGGATAGATAGTGTTGTATTGGAATATTTTAATTCATGTGGATTGGTGATATAAAGATTATATATAATTAAAGTATTTGGTAGTTTAAAAGTGATGTTAGTCAATAATGGTAAATATTTAACTTTAATTAGTTCTGAGTTCTTTAATGCAAATTAGGTCTATGTAATGTTTTCATCTGGAATTGGTGCGTTCACATGTGCTCAGAAATTTTTGAACAAACGAGCAGGTGGGAGGTATGTATTTTTACTTATCTTAATACACAATATATATATATATATATATACATATATATATACATATATATATATATATATATATATATATATATATATATATATATATATATATATATAATATATGATATATATATATATCAGACATCATATATATATATATCATATATCATATATATATATATATATGTCACTTACGACCTCCCACTGTTATATGGTTATTTGTAACTCGATATTACTGCAGTGAAAAATAGCAGCACAATTTTTGTGTTTGTGACGTCATTTGCCCCTCCCCTCTTTGCGGGGGAGATAAGTTATACCTATGAGGGTAAATTATCACACTTGATATCAATCGAAAGATGTTGCAAACTCTTTAAAATGAAGGATAACGTTTTATATTTGCGATCATTTGGACCAATCATACAATTTTTCAATTTTCTTTTTGGAAAATTTGGAGAAAAAAAATCACATGTCACTTAAAAATGGATTTGGGTGTGAGAAAGTCGAGTTATCCCACTCCAGTTAATTTAATATTAATTAATTACATATTATGAAAATCATATATGAAAAAATATGAATAGAGAAGTGGGTAAATTTTGACATTTGTCACTGGCAGCACTATCGGAAACCATGATGTGCAAAATTTTAGTTCATTCCTTTCAGTACTTCTTGAAATTTAGGACTATATTCACAACGATATCCTTTTGAAGTATTTTGGAAAGCGTCCAATCAGTTACCGAGAGAAAATACTCAGAAGAAAAATTTCAAAATTACAGTGCAATGTAAAGTTTGGAATCTTGCCATTTGTGCATTGAGTGATCAGATATTGTTTATTTCCTTTCTGTTAGGAAAATATCCATAATTTAAAATGCAATGACAAATTTAAAATTTGATTCAGCTTAATTTCAAACGTACTATGTCGGTTTCTCGTTATATAAATTTACTTTTAATATTTTATACAAGCATTTTATATAAATCAATTCTAATTTCGAATTTCATTCGTAAGTCGAAATCATCAACAAAAATCTGATGTGGGCAACACATGACTTTCCTTATATAATGTAATTAATTTACTACTTTTACAGTAAAAAAAAGTAGGTTTTTCTTATAGTAGATACTAATATTCTTTCCAAGATATTAAATTTTCGACAATTAGTCGTCATTTTTATCCATTTGGCAAAATTTTCGTTAATTTGGCAACATTTCAAAAAGTCGCCAAGTTGGCGACATTCCACCAAATTCGTCGCCAAAATCTCGCCAAGCGTTATGCACTAAGAAGTAAGTTATTCTTACAGCAGATAAATGACTATTGGCGTTCAAACGCAAAAGTATTACTAATAGTATATTTTTTCATGAATGGAATGAGCTAGTTCCACGAGAATTATGCAACCCAATTTATCGCATGGTATTACATATGAAAAGTGAACATGTTTCTCAATAAGAATATTTTTTTAATATGACTTTTTGATAATTTTTTTTAAAAAATGAACAATATCTCGAGAACGGTTCATGTTAGCGTTCTAAAATTTATGTCAGTCGTTTTCTAATGAAAAATTACATAAGAAATGTCTATTTGCGTAACATTATTAGTGGTTTTGATTTTTTGACGATTTTTTCAAAATTTCATTCGAAAATTTAGGAGGGTTCTTAACATTCGATTGCATATAAAAGCAATAGGCTTCCAGTATTTACGGATTGTGATTTTTGTACCAAATTTGGTTCGAATTGGTCCATTCGTTCGTTAGTTATCGTCTCCACAGACTCACTGACACACACACACACACACACACATACTTTCACACACACACACACACACACACACACACACACACATACACACACACAGACATCACCTCAAAAATGTTTGATTCGTGATCAGGGATGCTTGAAACGTGCTCTCCCGTCGAAAACTCGAATTCGAATTTTCGACCCCGTCACAATACTTTCCTTATACATTATGTATATAAGGAAAGTAATAACGGGTGAAATTGTAATTTAACCAAATGCGTAACCAAATGCGTATAATTTCTCCAACGCGGGGAATATTCTTGAAGAATATGTGGGTAAAGTCTATATATACATACTTGGGACTTTGTGTGGCTAATTGCATAACAGATTTGGGTTATCTCATTGAAAAATGTATTACTTTCCTTATATACATAATGTATAAGGAAAGTATTGTGACGGGGTCGAAAATTCGAATTCGAGTTTCCGACGGGAGAGCACGTTTCAAGCATCCCTGATCACGAATCGAACATTTTTGAAGTGATGTCTGTGTGTGTGTGTGTGTGTGTGTGTGTGTGTGTGTGTGTGTGTGTGTGTGTGTGTGTGTGTGTGTGTGTGTGTGTGTGTGTGTGTGTGTGTGTGTGTGTGTGTGTGTCAGTGAGTCTGTGGAGAAGATAACTGACGAACGAATAGACCGATTCGAACCAAATTTGGTACAAAAATCACAATCCGTAAACACTGGAAGCCTATTGTTTTTATACGCAATCGAATGTTCAGAACCCCCCTAAATTTTCGAATGAAATTTTGAAAAAATCGTCAAAAAATTAAAACCACTAATAAAGTTACGCAAATAGACATTTCTTATGTAATTTTTCATTAGAAAACGATTGACATGAATTTTAGAACGCTAACGTGAACCGTTCTCGAGATATTGCACATTTTTTAAAAAAATTATCAAAAAGTCATATAAAATAAAAAGAAAAATATTTCCTATTGAGAAACATGTTTACTTTTCATATGTAATACCATGCGATAAATTGAGTGACATCCTTCTCGTGGATCTAGCTCGTTCCATTCTTGAAAAAAGATACTTTGAATAATACTTTTGTATTTGAACGCCAATAGTCATTTATCTGCTTTAAGAAAAACTTATTTCTTAGTGCATAACGCTTGGCGAGATTTTGGCGACGAATTTGGCGGACTGTCGCCAACTTGGCGACTTTTTTGAAATGTTGCCAAATTAACGAAAATCTCGCCAAATGGATAAAAATGACGCTAAATCAATGAAAATGAAGACTAATTGTCGAAAATTCAATATCTTAGAAAGAATATTAGTATCTACTACAAGAAAATCCTATTTTTTTACTTTCAAAGTAGTAAATTCATTACATTATATAAGGAAAGTCATGTGTTGCCCACATCAGATTTTTTTTTAATTACTTTCGACTTGTGAATTATATTTCGAAGACATAAAGATGTGCGACAAGTTAATTTTAAAAGCTGCAAATTTTATGTCCTCTAGCTATGTTGAAATGTAAGCTGATCTATAAAATATTATTAAGAGTTAGCTTTGGAGATACGTTTATGTAAGGTAGTAATTATTTTGTCAGTATACCAACCTTGTCCTCAGCTTGATAAATTCTATGCCGCAACGCATCAAAGAAGTTATCGATAAGAACGACCACCTTACGCTTTACTGAGATGTAATTTTTTGTGTATACGTTTGCAATTATAGTAGGTTGCATCAAATTAAATTCATTGGGCTTCTCCATATATTAATAAGTATTTTGAATTTTGTCATTTAGTTAATAAGTTTAAAACAAATTGTGCCAAGCACGAAAAATATGTGTTGTGAATGAACTTTGAATGTTTTAATGCTTGTGTGCTAGAAAAATAAAAGTCAATCGTTAAAGACAGATTATAGAATTGAAAATAAAATCAGTCTAAGTAGAAATTGAAAATAAATTCTTGAATAATTCTAATAAAAAATGACAATGATTCCCTCCCCCGCACAAACTTCGAGAGGATAATTAATTGGCTGTCCCGAGGGCATCAAATTTTGTGACTTCAATAAACTTCATTTAGTATCAGCATATTGATGGTCAAAAATATCATTCATGCTGCCCCTAAAATTCACGGACTCTGAGCCCTACAAGTCTTTGATAAGTTGTTTTCGTAAAGAATGTGCCATATCATAGAAAAGGTATATAACTACTAAATATATGTAACCATCATTTTGCTACCTCAAATATGGAGAGGGACCCTGAAGATTTTTTTCTTTTTCGTGTATCCCCGGTATTTATGTTCGGAATCTCACATAAGTTTATATTGAGCATAATCCTGACATGAGAAATTTTATGATGACTTATACAATAGGTGTTGTCAATTGAATTTTAAATTTTCAGAATTAATTAGCAACTAAATATGAAGAAGACCCCTTATACCAATTAGATGCACATTTATTTATAGTAAACAAACATTATTCTTGGTCTATTGATACTTTCGGTTCGACTATATAACCCAAGAAGCCGAAATAAAGAGCAGTATTCAGATTCTTTTATTTTTTTTACCGTGGACATGGTATTACTTTAATTCTCGTTAATATTAATAACTATCAAAGTTTTAAGATGAGCAATATTAAGAAGCGGACAGAGAGAAGTAGAAAATTAATTGAAACTGAAGCTAATGTTAAGAAATGGTAAGCTCAAAATTTTTGCATTAAAGTTGATTTATCCCATTATCTCAAATGACTGTCTCAATCAACACATTTAAAAGCTTTTCTGCAATTTTAAAAATGTGCACTTTTTCAGTAGTCCAGGAAAAGCATGTCCAGTGACAACTCCCTTGGAGAAAACCTTACTTGTCATAATAGCAATCGTAGTTGCCATTGGAATTGGTCTCACGATTGCTATTGCCAGCGTCAATAGAGGTAAATTGACACTATAAAAATGCATTGGAACTTTCAAATGTAATTTATGTTATTATGTATGTATATCGATTTGAAAGGCTAATTCTTGGTATAAGCAGTCGCGGATATTTTTTCAATGGGAGTTACTTGGGGTCCAAAATATTCAAACATTTAAAAAAAAATAGCACATTTTGAATTTTATACAAATAACCGCCCTTAAAGTACTGAATTCAAGAAAATTGATTTTTTCGTTATTTCAAACATAAATTCTCTTAGTATAAAGTCATGGTTTTTTATAGGAGGTATAGATCTTTTCTTAGGACCAAAACATTCGGAAGTTAAAAAAAATTAATAGATTTAAAATTATTAAAAGAAACGGGATCATTATCGTCCGAAATTTCAATTTATGCATCATTTTTTTTAATTCAAATTTTGCGGATCAGATAGATTTTGTATTCGATACGAGAACCAAGGAAAGTGCACTAAGAAAAGTGTAGAACATGACCTTTTAGATAAGCATCTTTCTTCTTTAGAGGATGCGATATATTTTCATCTAATTGTTCTGATGAAAGTAAATTTAAAATGCTTCTATTAAAATGAACTACTACAGCACTATCTTATATAATAAAAAAAATGTTTGTCTGTTTGTGTACATGTGTGTCGTCTGAAAAATCTATGTCTTAACATCTACGCGTCGGATAGCGACAAAGTTTGGTTCAGAGGTACTTTCAGGACAGGGGACGATGCGCCTTGGCGAAATTTCTTTTAAAAGCGAATAAGATTTTTATCTATTTTATGTTTTAGCATGATATTGAGCGATGTTTATACAAATCGATACCTTCGCGACCTAAAATATTATCCCAGAGACAGGTCTTAGCATTCTAATCTTAACACCATCAAAAGCATTTTTTCCAACGATGTTTGAACTGAATTCATAAGATAATTCCTTCATATTAATTTTTTTAAATATACAGAAATTTGCATTTTTTAGGTTATATGATACTTCTTTCGCAGCATCCTAAAAATAAATATTAGCACAATTCTATAGTTTGGTGAAAAGTTGTATTCATATTTGCATTTTAACAAAAAACAATTAATTACTGCATTATTTTATTTATTTAATTATTTTTTGTGATTTATGAAGCAAACGCATGAAAATTTAAATTGTACATACCATAAATAAAGTCCAGTGGATTCTTCCCCCCAGTCGACTGCACATGCGCAACTCACAGTCAGATTTAAGCCGCATCTTCTCTCCTACAGAAAGGATTGTTTCTTTTTAACACTTTACAACATAGTTGAAAAGTGTTTAAGACTTTGTTCATTCTGTCTGTCTGTCCGTTAGCACGATAACTGCCGTAAAAATGACTTTATCAAAATGGAATTTTAGTATGTTTTTCAGACGGTCTGTGGGACCTCTGGGAATATAAATAAATAATATCACCCAATTAGTTTTTATTGGTTACTCGGGTTGAAAAAATTAAATACATTGAACCCTATGGAACCTAATTTTTCAAACATTTTTTAAGAAAATTTAAAATTCAAAATTTGCTTCGAAATTTTTAGGAAATATTCACATTATCCCATAAAATATATAAAAAAATTTTCAGTAAAATATATTAGGTAGTTTTTTAATTAAAAATTATTTAATATAGGGAGAAAAACAAATTCAATTAAATTCTGACTTTTGGGATATCCACCAGAAAGAAAAAAGAGATATATTATATAATAAATATCTTTCCAAGAGTTTACTGTCTTGTACGACACTACGACTTTAATTATTTTGTATATGAGAAAAGCTTCACATTTTAAAATAAATTTGGTAAATAACAATTTTTCAAAATTTTTTTTAATTTTATATAACTCTTCATTATATACTTATTTGATAGCATTTTTAATGCACTTTCCTAGGTCCTAGAGAGTTAAAATTTGGTACACAGCTTAAATTTGTTGAACATTTTATTCTACAAAAATTTGGTGGATCTTTAAATATAGATCCTGTATTTTTTTCGAAATGGCCTGCAAATAATCCCCGTTCACTTCTATAAATCATTGTTGTAATATTGTTGAAAATTCTGATGTGGGCAGCACATGTCTTTCTCTGCGAACTCATATTCACGTTCTCTTTATTTCTTCAATAATAATTTGAGTTTATCTGCACAAAATAACAGCCATAATTATTTTAAATGACATTGAATTTGCTCGTTAAACTTGAATTTGGTTCTCATTTGATAGCTGGACTTATTGTCAAAGGTGACGTAGCGAAAACGCGAAAAAACTAGAATATCTCAAGAACGGCTAGTCCTAGAGTAATGGAGTTAGGAATAGAGAATGGATTCTTTTTGTTGTCAAAAATCACGTATAAAATAGGAATTTAATTGATATAATTGAGCACACGTAGTCTTTTATTTTTATATTTAACGATTTTTGCGGGTCATTTCGCAAAAATAGCCCGTTCCTTTTTCCCAAATCGTACTAGAATAACCTACAAATGATTTATATACCAAATTTTGTTAAATTTGGTATATAAATCACTTGTAGGTTATTGAAATATTATACACCAAATTTTGTTAAATTTGTTACATTAGTTTTTAGCTAGAGTGGATAAAGGCAATTTCTGCCGGCCATATCGCAAAGAAAGCAGATTCTTTTATTACGAATCGTACTATAATCTAATGAACATCAGGGTTTCCCACAAAAAACATACCTACCAAATTTTATGAAATTCGGTCCATCAGTTTTTCAGTTGGAGTGGATGCAATATCCTCACAGACACACAGAAACACACACAGATACACCCTTACACATACAGACGTCTTCCTAAAAATAGTTTTTTCGTATTCTAAAAGTCCCAAAAAGTGTAGATCCTTCGAAAATTCGAGTTCCGATCTTCGGCACGATTCCAATACTTTGAATACATACACACACACATATATTATCTCTGTATCTGTGTATCTAAATTCCGTGCCTACGCAATTACAATAGTTGTGATTTTAAATGATCCCTAAACTTTTATTATTTCTTCAACGAAGCCTAATTTTAACTTATGCAGAATGCAAATATCTCAAGCGATTGTAAGGTGAGTTACATAAGAATTGCTGAATTTTTTTCACACAAAATTATTTAGTTCTGGAGTCTGGAATATAAGTTATATGAATGAAATATCCATTGATTCTGCATAGAGAATCAGATGATTTGTATTTCGATACAGTTTTAAATATTTAAGTATAATAAATTACTGTAGTACTGTGATAATGTAAAAGATATCACCACTGAATGTATCCCATTTTAGAAATTTTTAAATAAAATTGCATTTCAGTTGGAAAGTGTTTCATAATCAATGCTTATGCATGATTGATCTTTCTTGTTATTTTCTTTCAACGGTTGCGAAGCATATAGGTAATAATAATTTGTGGGATTATATTTTAAAACATTAAATAAATATTTATACGTAAAGAGTTTCATATCTGTACTCTCTCTCTCACTCTCTCACTCTCTCCCTTTTTTTTTCCTTTTTTTTTAGAAAACAGAAAACATAAACTTATTTTTGCCCCACTTCCATCAGAAACAGACGAGACACGTCACAGTAATTTCTCTAAAAATAATTATTTAGGTAAAGTAATACATTAATTTAGGGAAAGTAATACATTATACTATGTATGTAGGGAATGTAAAAGTTTAGTTATAGCCGCATACAAAATATTATAGAAATTTTTTGTAAAGGCTAGAGCCAGTTCTATAGCATTAAGTGATTAAAAAATTTAATTTTGCATGATAGACGAAAACTATAACATGTGTCCTCTCCTATTTAGATTACAACTTTTATTTCATTCCATTTTTTTTATGAAATTTTGCAAAGAAAATGTTAATCTTTTGTAACGAATCAGCAAATTATAGTGCCTAGAGGATTTTCACTTGGAATCGTACCTCTTGAGAAACTCGAACCAATTGTACGTTGCTTTACTGGGGAAGTTAAATTTTGTATAAACTTGCTCCGAATATAATATTTTAACCATATGCATTTATTCGTTTTGAAATATCGATGCATACACACCCAAATCAAGGGTTGGTGAGTGTAGCAAACAGGGGTCGGAGTCCCGTAGTTATATAAACAAAATTAACAAAACGAATTTTCGAATATTTGCGTTTTAAAGCTTACTGTAGAATAAAAGGTTTATAGTAATGCATTTATAAAAAGAATTCTCCCAAACACGGTAAAATTATATCTAGATTCAGATAATAGAAAAAAATATCTGCATTTAGAATGCAATAATGCGTTAAATAAATTGAATTTCGTTTTTAATCCCGGGCAGCGCTGGGAAATTTTCTAGTTTGATACATAGAATATGAATATATTATCGAGTTTTCTTATGTGTACTTTACATTTCAGCTAATGGTCGTAACTTAAGAAATTTGAAAAATGCCATGGAAAATGAAACAAACATATGCTATTCCTTGTCTTGTGTATCTGAAGGTAAGAGAGGCCAGTCTATTAAATTTATCTTTTAAGATGAATAGTCTACGTGTTTGTATTCTCATGAAAACTTGTTTGTTTCTCATCAAGTTTTTAGTCAATATTGCTTTATTTCATTAGTATAAAAGGGAAAGGAATACATTTATTTATTACGCATAACTCCACATGAAATAGTTATTTCTTGAATGCAGTTAAGCATGTTTGTTTTTGATGTGAAATAATACCTATTGTTGAGATTTCTGTGGCGAAAATCGGAGCATTACGAAAAATGTAAACGCTTTAGACGATTATACCCCCAAATCTAATAAATAAAAACGTAAATATGTTTTTTTATTTTGTTGGAAATGTATTTCCAGATTATGAATACATAAAAAAATTTTAATATGTTAAGATTTTGAACTTTTTTTTTTCGAAAAATTTTATACGTATACTATAATATCGTCTGTCCGAGCGAGTATTTCTTTCATTTTTCTTTTTTTCGCTCGAAATATCTTCTAAGTCATAAAAGATAGATATAAATGATAAACAACAAAATATGCATTAAGAAATGTAGTTCTAAATCTATACTTATTTTTTTTTAAATGTTCTTACAGTTTTCGAGTAATCGTCCTATCAATTTGAAGAAGATTGAAAATTTTCCGTTTATCACGTTTTAATAATTATATCTCAAAAGTTAAGAGTGGTAGCTATGAACAATAAGTAAGAATTTGTAGCTCTTTAAAAACTGTATAAGCGCATATAATCAGATTTTGGATAGAGCATTTACTTTTCAAAGTATAGTAGTTACAATTTTGATATTTTAATATCTTGACTTATGAATTTTCCAATAGGTGTAGGAAAGCTATAATATGTAAAATGTCACGATAATCTATTTACTTACTCTTCAGGGAAATATGGGCGCATAAGCACATGATATTTTGTTTTGTTTAAAAAAATTAGGAGGTTAAATGAACTTAGAGATTCTAAAGATGTTTATTGACTGATGAGGTTTGAATAGAAAATATGGAAATATACATATTCAAGTACGTATATAATGAATTGCCAGGCAAATGTATAAGTTAACGCCTCATATATATAAGTTTAATTTTTATACCGCCAAGCAGGTTAGTAAAATAGATACTTTAACGTGAAGTCTATGGTCGGAGTATCTAAATGAAATCGTAGCGAAAACTAAAATTTTTAACAAACTATAAACAGTTAATTAGTAATTTCTTAACGCTTTGAAAGCCTGTAAATAAATCGAATAAGTCTAAAAAAACCTAATAAATTTATTGAACTTAACTCTGGAGTTTCATTTTACAAAATGTTATTTACTCAGAACCATTTTGGCTCCATCGAACTGGTGTCGCCTCATATTTTTCTAATTAATATTTTTAATATTTCGTGTATAACCAGTTGATATCTAATTATGCTTTTTTGATCTGAACTCAAATATAATGACCATGCCCGATCGAATAAAAGTGATTGCAGCTAGCAGGAAATTTAAAAAATCAGGATAGTGGACTCGACATCAAAGCGAGATAGACGAAAAAAGCAAATGACAAAATGATAAAGCATTGTCTAATATGTATGAATCGACAATAAAACTGCTACAAGAGGCATTTATTTGACACAGTAGGATTATTGACGTATTTTATTCCAATTCAGGAATGCTAAAATAAGCAAAACTTATATGAACAGAAATCTAATGTACTATCTGTTCAACATGCCCTCCACCAGCAGCAGTGCATATTTGAATTTGAAAACAATATGATCGTGTACTTAGACAAGCATTGTAGGTGTCTCCGTTGTACTGTCCCTAATGATATGGTATTTATTGCCTTCCATATACGCGTTTCATTTATTTCTGGTATCAATTCTTACTCATTAGAAAATGCTTTACAACATTGTAACCCTACAACTTTGGTTTTTGCCAACTATCTCGCTTTGTTGCCAAGTTCGTATCCCAACTCTTAACATTTCACGCTTGGGTCGCTGAAATCACTTATATTCGATGGGGAATAGTCGATTTATTATAGATAGACCAAACGTGTATTCCCATGTAACTTATTAGATTACTTAAGAACTTACCTAGGAGCTCTAATGAAGAAACCTAAAAAGAGACCATTAGAGATTTAAATATCTAATTTCATGAACATCCTATCGGAAATTGTTGTTTAATAAAATACATACATTACATAAATGTATGTTCAAAAATGCGCAATACGACTATATTTATCGAAAACTAAAATTTTGGATTTTCTGTCCTGTTCTCCGGTTCAGAAGTCTGATACTTAGTTTGCGCTTCAACTTTTTAAGCATTTGGTCACAATTATATAGGAATAAAAAATAAAAATATATATTTATAATCACTACGTAGAATACATTAAATTTTATAATTTGCAATTAAGTAATTTAATTTATAATTCTTAACCAGAAAAATAGCACTGACCTGTGAATTGCGTTCTCCCATCATTAGAAATATTTTATTCTATTTTAAAATCAACTACGAGTAAATACAGTTCTTCTATTATTTTTAAAATTAAACTTTCTAATATTAACTGCTGCATAACTTAATCGTCTGAAACAAAATGCGTTTCAAAGGAAAATTTTGAGACATTTTTTCATGTTCTTTCTAAAAAATAATTACTTTATGGAAATTAAAAATGACATTAAATGTGAGTTTTTAAAGTTTCCTAATAGTATTTTATCTAAAATAACCATTTGCATATTTTATATTTTGATTTTGGTTGACCTTGATATTTTGTTCTTTAAAATATAGTTATGTTTTCAAATCGTCTGTTCTTTTAATTAATAATAATTTTGCTTTCTAACGATATAATTATTTTTCTTACGCCACTAATTTATATGGCAACACAATATTTAAAATAAGATTTCTATTTCAAAATCTGGAAGCTAAGAATTTTGTAATAGAATAAATAAACTCCTAGAACATTGTAGTGAAAACTATCATATATCATTCAAACCGTTGATTTATTTCTATAAAACTGCAAAATTTCACTTGTAACATATGTACTCCATATAATAAGTAATTATCCATAGCTTCAAATCTCATGAAATCTATGGACTTGGCCGTGGATCCATGTACGGACTTCTACTCCTTCGTCTGCGGAAATTGGATCAAAAATGCTTTCCTTGTTTCCAGTCTAGAATCTCAGTTCACAAAATTGACTAGGATCATCATTTTGAGAGCGAAAGGTAAAAAAAGTTGCAACTATTGTAAGATAAATTGAAAATGTAATTAGTAAAGCCAGGAAGTCAAAATACCTCTCATATTTGAAGAAAGTGCTATTTTATATTTTAATGTTTTTTCTGTTTTGCTTATATTGGCTTCAATTTATGTTTTATATTGAAATATTATTCAGCTAAATGGTGCATGTGCAACACAAACATTAGTAAAAACAATGGAATTTCTTTACCAATGAAATGTTCTCTTGCATTGTTAGGTTAGATGAAGCTAGATGATTATATAGCTACCTACTATAAATGAAACTGCTGCCTGTAAAAATAAAACTTCATCCTTGAATAAAGCAGGTATAAGTAAAATCAGATGACTATAATTATTTCGAAGGTATTAGGTGCCCTCTTCCTTATGTGAGGAGCAATTTAAACGCGTATTAAGAACACACTGTTCCTGACCTGAAGAGGAGGGCTTATAACGCCTTCAAAAACTAATTGTAGTCACCCGATTTTCTTAAGTTTTCTTTTTTCAAAGTACAGTGAACCCCGGTTATAACGCCTTCTGTTATACCGGAGATATAACACAGGCGTAAGAATGTCTCTATTGTTTCCGTTGCTCCTCCTTTGATTAGCCTCCACAAAATGTAAAATTGCGAACAAATAACTTCATATACATATATAACTTAATGACATACACATGACTTTATGTCTTCCACAGTACCACAATGACTGAAACGCATGAAAGTACACTACTTTTGTACCTAAAATAATGAATGTGCTATATAGTTGCAGTCTTTCTACTAAAAAAAATAATTAAAATCTGTAGAATACTGACTTTCACATTCTGTGAGTATCTTTGTTTAACAGACAACTGAATATATAAGATAAGAGCAAACGTTTAGAATATAATAAAATAAACCACTATCTTTTAACACTAAAAATTGAGCATTAAAATAGCACTCCTCCTTTATACCATGGCGTCTCCCTTGTAACGCGGGTGGTTTAATGTCGCCAAAAACTGGCGTTATAACAGAGTTTCACTGTACTAAGAAGTTTTATGACTACCTACCCATTATTCATTCATACTGTTACAAACACTTAATAAGCCTTTCACTGTGTTGAATGTGTCAGTGCTGAAAAGCAACTTTTACAGTTAGTTAGCAATTGCTATTACGGAAAAATCTTGGATATATTTTGGTGACATATTTGTTGCTAACTTTGTGTTCTGTACCAACTCTATGACCAAAATGTTGCCAACTTTGCGACTTTCGGCTAGTTTGGGAAACTTTGAGAAATGAAATAAATGATTGAACTAGAATTTCATGAGTTAATTTGGCTTTTTAGCTCTTTCCGATGCTCATTGTTTAGATAGAGAAGTTACATGATGCGAGTGATAGTGAACACGTTAGTATTTTGAGAATGCTATCTTCTTATTTGTAGACTAGCAGCATACGCGTTCTTCGTACGGAAAATAAAATATAAAGAAACTTAAAATCCACAGATCATGTGCAAATTCCTATAGTATTCTAAATGACGTTGTAGCATAATTTAAATAGCATTCTAATAAGCTATTTAAATTATGCTCCCAAAAAGAAGTTTAATAATCTATGTTCTCGTTATACAAAATTATATTCACAGGCAGATCTGAAGAATAGAACAACTTGGTCCATTTTGTAAACTATTTTACAAAAAATATGAAATTGATATACCCGTGTATTAGTAGAAGATTACCGTACTACAATATATGAGTTTCAAAAATCTTTGCCAAAGTAAAAACAGATGATGAAATACATTGAAAATATCAATAATCCCTTTAATTTTTAAACATGAAGGCCGTAATTGATATAATCCAGTCAAAAATGTAATTTCGATAAAATTTATTTTATGTACATTTCTTTATTGTTTAAATCGGAAAAGATTTAATAACAATTGTCTGTTGCATAAAATCATTTTATTTAAATCTGTTGCTAAGCAACATGATATAATTTTATTCAAATAAATTGGCGGAAAAAAATATATATAAAAAAATATACTGCATAATTCCTATCTCTATGGAAGGTTTAACTGTGAGATATTTTTTACTAATAGCTCGACAACCCCTAGTTCTAGAAACTCAAAACATGGACTGAATTTTAAGTGGGGCTAATAGCAAAATAGTATGGATAATATCTCTGAAAAAAGTGTTTCAAAGGTTTTTCACATAAAAAAATGTTTTGATACTGTAGTGCTCTGGCCGTAGGGGCACAACCGCTGCGTTTCCCGCAAGTCGAGGGAATCACAACTGACGATGATCGAAATACATATGGTCGCTGGGTGGTAGTGGAATATGGTCGAACTTCTTTTGCGTTGTGTATTTTGTACTTGAATCTATAGCTGCGAGGAGAAACCGATTGCTTAGTGATGGATGATCATTTTGGAGGTATGAGTAGACGATGAGAAAGCTCACACTCGATGAATACCTCGGGATGTAGGTGACGAAAGCATTTGAAGAATGAGACGAAACAATCTTGACTTTTAAATTCCAATATATTTATTTAATTCGAACATAACATACTTTATGACAGGAACAAGCGACTTGACTTTGAAAACGAAAGTCATTAACAAAACTTCCTAGAATCAAATTTCAATTTAAATATCTTTCCACATCATCTCACCGTTGAAATGAATCTGCTCGCAACAATCTTTTAATCACTTTTAATTTAATTTAGAACATCTTAGAACTTTAGAATTCTCTTACTGTTGCCTCCGTAGGCAAAGCGCAACCTACCCCGTCCGCGTCACATCGCCAATTAAATTATTTACCGAAAAAAGACTTAAGCATCATTTGTATAACTGCGCACATTCATGACGAGATGAAAAATAACACCGGTATATTTCCATATAAAAATATTTCGCGGGAAGAGCGAAAGTACGTCATATGTATAAATGCGCGAGGGGTTGTCGTTACAGACCGAACGGCTCCAGAACGGAGGAGTGAAATATTTGGCTTTTTATCAAAATGTATTAATTTATTCTTAAGAACAAAGTTCGAAATCGAAAGTAGAATTTAGAATTACCGAAGCGATGGAACAAACTAGATTTTTGAAACAGCGTTTCCGAAACATGAATTTTGAAGAATTTAATTTAATAAACGAGGGGGGGGAGTATTTCACTACAATACCGCTCATGAAAATCAGTAAAATAAAGTGATAAAATAAAGTCAATAAAGTGAGGAATGAGAATTTTATTTAAACATTATTAAACACTGTAACACTAGTCAATCCTTTTTACCTGTATGTGAAAATAATTTCATTGCATCATATAATACATTTTCAGAAATCCTTGAAAATAATTTTATTGCATCATATTATACATTTTCAGAAATTCTTAAAAATAATTTCATTGCATCATATTATACATTTTCAGAAATCCTTGAAAATAATTTCATTGCATCATATTATACATTTTCAGAAATCCTTGAAAATAATTTCATTGCATCATATTATACATTTTCAGAAATCCTTGAAAACTTGAGCAAAGAAATGGATCTTCCAGAACACAAAGAAAAAGTGGACGATTTCTATAAAGCTTGTATGGATAAAGGTTTGTAAATGCTATGATTATCGGCAACATACACGAGTCTAAAATGTAAATCTGTGCAGGGTGATTCGAAACTCTCTCTACAAAGTGTCATGGGAGATAGAGCTCTTTTTCGCTCTCTCCTCATTTTATTGATTGGAATTTAAAGATGTAAAGCTATTAAGTTGCCCTGTGCCGTTTGGCACGCGTTCTGAGGAACGAATGTTTTATTTCCCGGTCTTTTAATTTTGTTATGTTTATTTTTCCTGCCTCGGAGGCGCGGTTTAGTCTGTACACTCAAGAGCCTTTGAATGTGTTGTAACCCGATGGCAGAGAGTTGTTTACTCGAAATGACGTTGGGAGAGAAGTAGTTGATGTCTACCAAAGCAACGTCGGCGCCAATGGAATAATTGTTTAGTTCCGGAAGTCGGATTTATTCTTTCATAATGAACTGAGTCGTTTAATTTTTCCGAATCACAGGATCGGACTTCCAAATGTTTACTTCTTGGTTTTTGATGACGGAACTGTCTGTGCTTTTGTTCCGGCCGATGTCCACTGGCACTCTGCTACTTTCGACTGAATTTTTCTGTGTGAAGGAGCTGCCCGTTTTTGTGCTGATCAAGTTTCGGGGGTGTTCTTTTCGTAAAGTGTTGGAGCACCATATTCCACTTGAATGGTTGGACTCACTTAATGTACCGATGCTTTACGGGAAATACGTCTCCATTAGCTTTTTCTGGAGCAAAGGAGGACTGCACCCAAGCTGATGATGACTGCCATCAATTTCCTCCTCGAGACTTTATTTCGGCAGTTCGGCATTTTCCCGTTTACGAGTGATATCTTTCCTTTAATTCTATTATTTTGCAGTATTTAAAGTTTAATTGAGTTGGTATGGAATAAGACACCCCCCTTTACTTATATATTTTAAGTTCCGAATCCTGGTTTATTGTTAGGTAATTTTTCTTTGGGTTTTAACCTTTTAGTTGGAGTTTTTATTATGTTCTAAATTTTATTTTTAGCTAACTTATGTTCTTTCTATTCTAAATTCTAGTTTGGCAAATAATTATATAATTTTAGCATAACTTAATTTAAGCATTAAAAGCTGTTTTCTTTAACTTTTAATATTCTAACGTTTTTACTACCACTATACGACCGGTCACTTTATAAATTCAATGTATTTATTTAATTTATTTATGATGTTTAATTTGATTTGTTTAGTTAATGAGATGTAAATTTTAATGATTACTTAAAAGTGAAGTTTAAAATTTTAATAAACGTTAGATTTTTGAAAACAAATTCTGTGTCTCTCTCTTTCTCTTTCTCTTAAAGTGTTCTTATTTTATGTAGTTACATATTTGTACATTTAGAGAGAGACTGGTCTTACGGCACACTTTCAGTTTATTTTAGTATTTCAGATGATTTTCAGATTTCAGAAACTTTTTTAGATTTTAGGTATATTCCAGAAGTATATAGAATGTTTTTTTTTTGTATATCATAATGCTCTTTTTTCAACCGAACACAGAACACCCGATGTGATGATCACAAGCTATTTGAATTAAAATCTGTAAGCTGTTAGCTGTGATCTTTCGGTATTCATTCTTCTAAATGACTTATTACAGGAAGGATTTAGAGAGTGAAATTCCACAACAAAATGTAATACTGTGAAGTCCTAAAAATTGTTTCTGACCTTACTCCTCGGCAAAGTAAAATAATTTATCTTCTTGAGTATAGGTATATTATATTCAGGGAAATAACAGCACAGCACACCTGATTTTAATCTCAGGTAAGTAGCATTAGAATTAAAATCAAGTGTATGTAGCTGGAATCTCTTGGTGTTCAGCGCTATTTAAACATTCAAATTATTTTAATTGCAAAAGTAAACAAACGATCTTATTTCTAGTAAATCTTTCAAATGGAAGTCCAGTCAGCGGAAATCAATAGTATGCCATACGGTGAAACTCTTAAAATTGTTTTTGCCCATACTCATTGACGAATTATATGTTATTAACCTCTAACTCATCCAAAACATATCAGCTGTTACACAAAATAAAACTTTAAATCGGATCCAAAGATCCTCAAAAACTGGGTGATAAAATTTGTTATTAATTATTTTGTTTTAAAAATAGATAGAAGCTGAGCCAAAATGTCAATTTTCTTTAAGCCATTTCCAAACCGGAGACCTTCTATTACAAAGTTCGCTCCTAGAGAACCCATGAAATTCTGTTACTAAGCTGATGATTTTCCGATTGTGCCATCCATTCCATAACAATAAAATAGCTTAAAAAATGTACTTATCACCCCATTTAAAAATCGGAGGTTTTGAAGGTGATTCTATATCTCCTCCTCATCCGGAAGGTATCAGCTATCAAACAAAAAATTAACTTTGAAAATTAGTTAGATAGATTCTCAGAAATTGAATAACAAAAAAGGCTTAAAATATATAGATTTTAGCTATTGTTCAAATCAGATGATAATTGAATATTTCTCGTAAGGAGATATTGTTCATAATTAAAAAAGGAAAAAAAGGATTCGGGAATTCCTTTAATGGTGCATTTCAATTTAGAATTTAATATGTAAGAGGTAAAAATCTGATGTAATCTTTGGAATTTTCTATTATAAAATGTAATGAAAATTAGATGCAATATCTTATTTTATCCTCTTTATATAATTCTAAACTAAAATATAACATTAAAAGCTTCCTGGCTCTTTTTTTTTCATAATGAAAACTTAAATAGTTCTTAATTTCCGTTTTTTCTCGTGGTACGAACGGTCTAGTGGTTAACAAGTCGGGCAGGAAACATACAGGTCTGTTGATAGCTGGTTCTGGCCTCACCTCAAACGCAATGCTTCTTCAATTGCAGCTTCGAAATAAACAATGTTGTCAGAGAACTATATTTTGTGGGATTTGCCGCAGATTTATTCTAATTGTCAATTCATTGAAAGCTTTATATAGTTAAAATAAAATTAAGTTGCAACGCCGTTCGTAGCGCAGCGGCGAAGTGCTGCTGTAACAGCATGAAGCGAATGTTTTTGTCAAGGGTTCTGTGCCCGGCAATTTAAGACACTTTATTTTAGATTATTTAAACGGACATGTTAAAATGTTCAACTAAAATATACCAAAATCGAAACTTTGGTCATCGCCCTCTTGGCCGAATGGTCTGGGTCGTCAAGTTGCGGAACTTTGGGCTCGGAGTTCAATCCCCGCCTGCAAAAATTTTAGACACGAGTTTTCAGATTATTTAAACGGATATGTTAAAATATTAAACTCAAATACACTAAAATTGGTGCTTATGTTCTCGCTCTCCTGGCCGAGAGGCCTAGGGCGTGAAGTTGCGGGCCTTTAGGCTTGGAGTTCGATTCCTGCCTGTGAAATTTTTGACTGCGTTTTGTCAGATTATTTAAATGAACATCTTAAAATGTTCAAATCAAATATATATCGAAATATAAGCTTCGGTGCGGGGCTTTGAGCTTGGAGTTCAGTCCCCGCCCGGGAAAATTTTAGCAGCGCGTTTTCAGATTATTTAAACGGACATGTTAAAATGTTAAACTCAAATACACCAAAATCAGCGCTTATGTTGTCGCCTTCTTGGCCGAGAGGCTTGGGGCGTCAAGTTGCGGGGCTTTAGGCTGGGAGTTCGATTCTCGCTGGGTAAAAAAGCTGCGGTTGGAGAGTAGCGGAGGAGGATTTGGGAGATCGGGTGCTCTTGATTAGATCGGCCATCTTGTATATTTCCTTTCTTAACTTTCTTATATATTTCTTACTAAATTATCTGCACGAGATGGAGGACGAGCGGTGTGCGAGCTCCACCGTTGCTGGTGGGGTTTCTCTTCGGGCCTGCTGGCTTCGGTGTCGAGCCCGCCACCCTTCCTCGTCCAAAGTTCGTGCAGGGCCTATTTTGCACCATATGACACCTGTTAACGAAGTCCCGAATTTTTGTGCGTTTTTAAAAATAGAACATCTCTTTTTTTCGCCTCTGCTTACAGCAGTTGACGTCATTTCCGGTACGTCATTTCCTGTGACGTCACTTCCGGTCAGATAACGACATTCTGAAAAAAAAAATGTTGCTGTGAGAAAATCACAAATATCAGAACATCTAAATGCAGAAGGATGGACTCGAACCCACTGCCTCTGAAATTGGAATCAGACAACATGACCACCGAGCCAGCCAGCTCACGCACTGATGACCCTAATCAATCTATTTAAACTTAACGAAGAAAGCGACTGATCAGAAAAAGTGAAGAAACCAAAACGAGTCAACTTGCTGTACTCAATGCAGTGGATGGACCCGAACCCACAGCCTATGGCATTGGAACCAGACAACATCGCCACTGAGCCACCCAGCTCACATAACGACTATCCTAATTAATCTATTTGAAATTAGTGGCGAGACTGATGTGAAAAAGAACAGATACCAAAACGACTCAACTCGCTATACTTAATGCAAATAATAGACGGGCTCGAACCCACAGTCTCTGGAATCAAACAACACGACCACTGAGCCATCCAGCTCACGTACTAATGGTCCTAATTAATCTATTTAAAGAAAAGCACAAAAACCAAAATGATTCAACTCGTTGTACTCAATGTGACCGGATGAACCGGTAGCCACAGCCGCTGGAATCATACAGCATGACCACTGAGCCATTCAGCTCACATATCGATGATCTTAATTAATCTATTTAAACTTAACGGAGAGACTGATAAAAAAAAAGAACAGATACCAAAACGACTTAACTCGCTATACTCTATGTGAGAGGATGGACCCGAACCCATAGCCTCTAAAGCTGGTATCAGACAACATGACCACTGAGCCAGACAGCTCACTTACCACCGACTCTAATTAATGTATTTAAACTTAACAGAGAGACTGATCGGAAAAAGCACAGATATCAAAATAATTCATCTCGCGATACTCAATCGCGAATGGATGGACCCGAACCCACAGTCATTGGAATCAGACAACATGATCCCTAAGCCATCCAGCTCACATACCGAGATCCTAATTAATCTATTTAAACTTAACGGAGATGCTGACCAGCCAACACACACATACATCATTGAAAAATAAATTTGCATTCCAGGAATACTAAAAATATGCAGAACTATCAAAATCCGAGAGTCACTTTTTTTTTTCCAAATTAATAGGCCTCTGGCTTTCCCTTTACATATACTACGCGTAGAACACAAATAAGGGTTTTGTAAATCAATAAGTAATATTTGTGTTTCAAACTAAAACACTTGTTATCAACTCCGTTACATAAGATCAAGATTTTGAATTAAGTAGACAGCGTTTCGATACATTATATTGTACATGCATCGATTTTCTTTTGTAATATAGTATCTGTTATCCTGTAACACGTTTTTAAATTTAGGAAAAGGTTAATTTGGCATTGGCACTGTTTATGAGTATTAACAAGCAACAGATTTATGTAGATATAATAACGATTTTTTTTCCCCCGTTTTCCAGAAATCAATCAAATCTTTGCTGACACGAAATTTCTTTACAGTCGCTTTATATGAACGAAAAGCAAACGAATTTTCTTTGTCATCTAAATAGCTCAAGGTTTTAATATAATTGATATTCGCGAATTTTCTGAAAAATATCTTAAAATTCGTGAAAAATATCGTAGAAATTCGCACCGTCAAGCAAAAATCTAAGGATTATAATGGTATTAGACATTACCGGAAAAATCTGAAAATCGTGAATATATTTGATATTCGTGAAATTTTAGAGCCCCCATCCCCCTAAAATTCGCGAAAATTCGTTTCCAAATTCTGAACAATTTCCAAAATAAATAACTCAGGAATTCTCCCAATGATCAGTGACCAAACCAAAACACTTGATGACCTCAGGTCTTTGGGGAAGACATTCTCATTAAAAGGAGGAGCCAAATACCTGGGACTACCCATTACTGTAAAACCACTATCTGGCTGGAATTGAAAAATTTCACTTTTTCACTATTCAATGTTTGACCTATTATAAAATTTTCAATCAACATGGCTATGATTTTATTTTTGAATAAAAAAATTAACATCTTCGATCTTGTCAAGGGCGTTTTTGAAATTTTTTTAACTTGATTCAAACATTTTTTATTGTTGAGCAAAGTTAGAAAAACGAATTTTTTCACGTCCATGTTAATTTTTAAAGTATTTCTAATTGATTTAAAAAGAATTTAAGAACGTACAAGTATGCTTATGCAGTTCTACGTTTCGCAAAAGACTCCAAGAAAAAATCGCAAAATCCAATTTAGCCATTCATGTTGTCTTTCAACAATGAACCGCTTTTATTGCATGTTATGTAGCATATAGTATTTATTGCGAAAAGTTTATTGTAATTAGATATTGTTTATTGAATTAGGTATTCTATTTCATTTCTTCATGTCGTATTTTCTACATTTACTTTCTCGTACTATAGTACTAGCAGTATACCCATTCTTCATACGAAATATATAATATAAAGAAACTTAAAATTCTCATTTATGTGAAAATTCCTATGGTGTTCTAAATGCCATTGTTATTCAAAACATTCTATTAAAATATTTAATTTAATTATTCTAAAAATGGTATAAGAATATCTGTTCTCACTATACAAAATTATCTCTATGATAAAACGTCCTGGTCCCGTTTGTAAGCAAATTCACACAAAATATGAACCGGCCATCCACCTTGCTGCTCTAAGTCCTAGGACGAGTCGGATGGTCAGGGCTTTCGACACAAAATATGAAATTGGATCAATATATGCCAAAATGAAAGTGCTAAAATGGTATTAGAAGATATATCAGTACCATTTTTATTCTGTTTCAACAATTGGCTAAACTCGATATATGAGTTTGAAAAAATTTTGCCAAAATAAAATAGATGACTTAAGAAAATATCAATATTCCCCGTAACCTTTCAACTCGAAAGACGTAATTGGTATAATCCAGTCAAAAATTTAATTCCGATAAAAATTTATTGTTATATACATTTTTATCCTCTTTTATATAATTTAATTTTTATTACAGAAATGCTTAGATCCAAGCATTTCCCAAACATACTTCTGCTTGTTATATTTCATTGCAGCAGCATTTTACATTGCAATCTAGTTATTTAATAATGACGTCCAAAAAATTTATTGTAAGGAGATTTCACTGTAATACATGAAAAAGTTATTTTTAATTCCCTATTTCAGCGCACAGAAACGAAATGGGGGCTGAAGATCTTCTCTCTGATTTGAAGGACTTTGGTGGATGGCCCCTAATAGAAGACAATTGGAATCCCTCAGAGTTCAAATGGGAGGATTTGATGATAAATTTGTTCAAGAAGGGTTATATAAACAGTATGCTCTTCACCGTAAGAGTCGACATCGATACAAAGAACACCTCACGATCTTTAATATCAGTAAGGGGAAAAAATTACCTCAAAATCCTTTAGAACAATGTTTCCCAAACTTTCAACATTCGCATACCACTTTAAAGACGTTGAACGAACTTATCGACGTGCCCCTTTTTAGCCATCGACCTGAAAGTTTTACCCCTTCTTCTAAGGAAGGAAATTCTTCAAGAGGTCGTCATTTATTTAGAAACATCCTCATACTTTGATTTTAATGCGAAATGCTTCTCATAAATAAAGTCTAAAGTAGGCTCAAAATTCATCGAAATGTATGGATAAGAAAAATTATTATCAAATTAATTAAAATTATTAATTTCATTTATACTTTCCTCGCGCTGAGCAAGAAGAAAATATGGTGACGGTGATTGTGACTTGTGCCTCTTTTCTGCATATATGCGTTTAGCAGATTAAGTAAATGTTTTGCTTTAACCGAAATAGCCTAAAAAAAATGGTGATCGTAATTTAATCACAAGTCGAGTTTTCACCAAAAATATATCGGTGGGAACCCTAGATGCCAGATAAGAATTTTGTCGACCTGTGGGTGTATGGGTGGGTAGGTAGATGTCAAATCACTGGCCCTTTGTAATCTCAGAAACCACTGAAAAATTTTGACCCAATTTTGGTGGCAACTTTCACATATTATATAGATGTAAACGCAGAAAAAAATCCGAAAAATATATATAGTTTAGTTATAAAACAAGATTTTGTCAAAATCGTTTGCCCTTCGTAATCTCGAAAACCGCTGAAGTGATTTTAGCAGAGTTTGGGTGGTATACTGCGTATATTGTCTAAATGCAAACGCAGAAAAAAAAAATCTGAAAATGTTTATAGTTTAGCTATAAAACTATTTTTTTGTCAAAATCAGTTACCTTTAGTAATCTCAAAAACCGCACAAACGATTTGGATCAAATTTGGGTGGCATACTGCGTATATTTTGTAGATGTGAATGCCAAAACGAAATTTAAAATAAATACAATTTGTCTCAGAAGTCGAATGCCCTCTTATTTAGCGTGCAAAGTCTGGAGAGTGTCCCGATTCTTTAGTTTTATAGAAGAAATCAACAAACACATTTAGAATTAGCAATACAGGACAAAGCATATATGCTTTATATTCGTGACAATCTGAGATTAAAAAATCTGATTCCATAAAATAACTGGTAAAGACTGGAACAGAGAAGTCCAGAGCGAAAATAGCTCGATATATGCAATCATCTGCAATCAAATATATACTAAATAGAAACCGCTAATCGTCTTCATTCGATGTCTAATTTACCGTTGACAATATCAACTGTGTTTTCATTTTCAATTTTAAGTTTCGTGGTCATCATTTTTATTTACTTTTCAAGTGGAATGTACTGTATTAAAAGATTTGTAACAAATATTGAATAGGTGGATATTTTGTTTTCACTATTAATGTCTGTTTTCAGTAGCAATTAAATTAATAGCTAATCGGGACAGAAAGAACCAGATAAAAAGTTTCCTATAAAAACACCCCATGTAAGTCCAGGGTATTCTACCACTCAAGATCTCCAAACTCCCAAACTATCAGTTCTAGGTTGCTATCAATAAAATATCAATGTCCTGTTCAAAAAGTTAAAAATTCCAAAAATATCCAGTTTCTAAAAGAAAAACATTGTGAGGAAAAGAATTGGAAAGTTCTCTATTTAGACTCGTCAAATTTGAAGGTGAAAACACATAATGAAAAAAGGTCTCAAACGAAAGTGGATAAAATAGAGAGCCTCCTGAATAGCTTTTGTGCTATTAGCTACAACACCCCACCCATGTAAGAAATTCCATTGAATTACGTTACAATTATTTATTATTGCTATCATCATTATCATTATTATTGTTTTTACTGTTATCATCCTTGTTTAATTTTTCAATTGCTTATTTTGGAATTTATTTCAATGCATGAGTACCTGGTTTTATAGATCAGTCAACCATCTCTTGGGTTGACAAACAGAGCGAACTATATACTCCCCAGTGAAGAAATGATAGCTTCTTACAAAGAGGTGATCTTCAAACTGGCAAAGCACTTTAAAAGAGATTTAAATAAGGAAAAGAGCTTATCGGAGATAGAAGATGCTTTTGATATGGAGAATAGACTGGTAAAAGTATGTTTCATCAGCATTTTTTTTTAATCTAGTAAATCGCCTTTCTACTGCTAGTTATGATATAATAATAATACAGCTGAAATTTTCCCTGTTTCATTGTTATCCTATGCTTCTTTTTGATGTGAAACATCTTAGAGCGCGAGGTGGGGTAAATCTAGGAAGAAATGTGACTTAGATTAAACACAAGTAAATAACGGAAGTGACATCATATCGTTACGTATACGTAACAAAAAACCATTTTTATAACTTAGAGGTGTTGTCGCTTCACATTAGTGTTAAATGTGGTTACCTTGGCGACAAATTTGGTAAGATATCGTCAACCTAGCGACTTTTGGCAAGTTTTAGATACTTCTCGAATTCTTTAGATTGATTAAGAACTTCGCGCATTAGGGGCTTTCCAAAATTTCCTACAGACTTTAGGGTATATAAACTCGCTACCGTTCAATTAGGTTATTGACTTAATACGAGTAAAAGTATCTGCCGAACTACAGAATCCAATGTATAATTTCTTTTCTGATTAAACGTATATACCCTGTAAACTGTATTAAAAACAATACGAGTAAAAAGTATAAAAATTTAAATTTGAGATCTGTGCATCTATGCATCAACCTCTACATCATACGTCAATATGCCCATATTGTCTGCACCGACCGCACGCTCCTTGGAACTGCCGCACTTAAAATTAAGTCCCTGTTTCGAAATTCTAGGGCCAGGGTTGTCGAGAAATTAATAAAAAACGAACCCCCATAGAGGTAGCCTTATCCAAATGATATTTCTTTCCTTCAAATTTATTTGGGATAAAATGATACATATCATATTACTAAGCAACAGAATTAAACCCAATGAGTTAGTTTATACAGCAGATGATTTTTATTGAAACTTTTCTGATTTAATTAATTAAGAAAGGTATATAAAAATAAATTTCAATTACATTTTAAACTCGATTATATTCATTACGGCTTTTGGGTTTAAAGGTTACAGGATTATTAATATTTTTAATTTCTTAAGTCATCTGTTTTGTTTTACTAAAGATTTTAGAGACCCATGTATTTTATTTAGTTAATTGTTGAAATAGAATTAAAAGCTAAAAATAAAAGGGTATATTTTCTAATTCCATTTTAACGTTTTCATTTTGACATATGTTGATCTATATAATCAAATTTCATATCTTTTGTAAATTTGCTTACGAACGGGGCCAGAATATTTTATTCTTCAGATCTGCCTGTGAAGATAATTTTGTATAGCGAGAATAGAGATTATTATTCTTCTTTTTAGCAGAATTAAATAAAATATTTTAATCGCATGTTTTCAATAACAATGTCATTTAGAATACTATAGGAATTCGCAGATATTTTTAAATAAGTTTCTTTCTATTATATATTCCGTACGAAGAACGGATATACTGCTATTCTTCCCAAAATTCGTAAATTTGTTTCCAATTAAAGAAATTTTTGCAAATCCATTTAACTGATCACATGATTTTATTCCAGCTTGGAAAATTTTCCATAAATCTACAGTTTTTCTCTGGCTACTGACGCTTGAAAAAGCTGGAATAGTAAATTCATACCCGATTTTTGCTTAATATACAATTCTTACCAGTTACTCTCCCTTTTTCTTATAAATTTTTACTTTTAAAAATTGAATACTGTTTTTACTCTATAATGTTCATATAACGTTTAATATTTTGTATTCAAATTCATGGCACTGGCTAGAAAAAAAACCAAAACAGTCTTTAAACAGTCCAGTAATGTCTTTCCCAATAACATACCAGTAATATTTAGCAGTCCATTAATGCATTTTTCAACAATGTACTTTCTAGTTGAAAAGACATAATTTTATTAAGGAGTATATATATATATATATATATATATATATATATATATAAAAATTTATATATATATATATAAACAAGAAAGATCAATCATGCATACAGCATTGCTTGCTTATGAAACACTTTCCAACTGAAATGCAATTTTATATTTAAACATCTCTAAAATGTGATACAGTCAGCGATAATATTTTTAAATTATCACAGTACTACAGTAATTTACTATGCTTGAAAAGGTTAAATTTCGTCGAAAAAAACAATGCTAGTTACACAAAATGGAGAATACATCAAATGATTTCATCTGTAAATAAAGCGTCTACCTCTCTATGTAAAAGCAATGAATATTTCATTCATATCACTAATATTCCAGACTCCAGTACAACTATTCATTTTGATAAAATCATTTTTACGGCAGTTATCGTGCGAACGGAGAGACAGACAGACAAACAGAATGACCAAAGTCATAAACATTTTTCAACTATATATTTAAGTGTTAAAAATAAGTCTTTTTTTTAAGCCTTTTAATGTTGCCAGATGAACACTTTCTTGCCTTATAGGGAATATGTTGTTTCACTATTAATGTTAAATACGATCAACTCTGGATTGGTACCGTGCGTGGTGGTCAGTCCATGCTTGTCATTCAGAGCATGACAGGAATTAGCTGCATACGTATCACGTTGACTCTGAGTCGCTTAACGCTGATGAGACTCAACAAGTTGATTGATTGCCATTGCAGATATCGGCTATTCTATGATAACAAGAGTGAAACCTTTTCATGGATGCCGTTATATGCAATTGCAACGTGGTCCTAATTTTGGGCATAGCCTCATCAGAAGAGCCATATGACTATGAACTTTCCGTCACCGTGTCATGTATTTTAAGAAATTTAGCAAAAAATTGAAGATTACATTCGTTCTTGTTGGCTCCTATAAAGATGCGCAAAATGATGTCATATTGCAGGATTTCTTGCTGCCATTGTATATATCGGCTACTCCTTGCTGACGCACTTTATAAGCGCAGAATTAGTTCATGGATGGTGTTATCTATAATGGAATCGAAATGCTATTATAATTAGCATAATGATATCATTCAAAAAATGGGTTCGAAATAACATAATAAGCATGTGCCCGCAAAATCAGGAACTCCAACACAGTTAGTTTAGGCGTGATATCTCTTCGGTAAGTCAAGCAGGTTGGATTCGTAAATCCTGCGCTCCTTTAGTTTTGGAATGAGCAGTTGGATTCACACCTCCGGCATCATATCGGTGATGATCGTATGTGGGCATATTTATTAATTATTTTAATTAAACATTTATTTAGCTGTGCTACGTGGAATCAATGTGTATGATATTTATTTTCAGTTGATGCAGGAAGTTAATATGAGAGTCCCAGAACAGTTCTACAACATATATACTCTGAAAGAACTACAAATGTTTGCTCCAGAGGTATGAAATACTTATTCTGTTGTAAAATATATATTACTCAGCAGATACATTGCATCAAATACATTTTACAAATCTGTGATAAAAAATGCTTCATTAATAAGAGCATTAAATTTAATTAAATGTATCATCCTGTTTCAATAGGAAGACAGAGCAACCACACCATTAAAAGAAAAATTACTTCTGTCTGACGTTTTTCAAAATAAAATATTTACAACTTTAGGGATACTGCGCACCAAAGTGTTAGGTTTGTCGAATAAATGAGAAACGTCTCCTTTAAATTGTGATAGAGGCTTAAAATTTAGTAGCCAGGCCAATCATTTGATAAAAAGGCCAAGAAGAATATAGTTTTTCAAAAATGTCATTTAAAGGGGTGGGTGCATCACACAAAGTCCGAAAGGTGAAATGATAGAAAAACATACTTCGCGATGAAATAGAGACTTTAAATTTGACGTAATCGTAATGGTAGATAGTTGAAAAGGAAGAAAGTGTGCAATTTCAGTTTTCCATAATGTCACACTTTAGAGGTGCTGCACGCTAAGATGTTCGATTTGCCGAATAAATGAAGAACACCTCTTTTAAGTGAGATAGAGTCTTGCAATTTGGCAGAGTCAATCGTTCAATAAAACCCTCTGGAAAAATCGAATTTTTCAAAAATGTTCTGTAAAAGGGGTGCTCTGTTATGTGAGTCATCACACGTCAGGTATTGACGCTATATAGACCGATCTCGTAAAGTGGAGTAAATTAAAATACATCTAATAAGAAACTAAAAATGAAGAGACAAATTTTAAACAGAAGTAAATAAACATTTATTTATGCGATAACCATTACTAATATTTGATAAATTCAACAATTCCACAATGCATGTTTAATACTCCAGACCTCGTATCAACTCATTTAATTTTACAATCATGCCGCGGAACCAATATTTCAAATCATATACTGATAGATCTCCTTTATCAACATCTGCCTTACGTGAGGCATACATTACACAATGGCATAATTAAATTTAATAAAACCTTTATTGCTCCTAACACTTTTCATAATTAATAGAGAGAGAGGGTGAGAGCATACTGAGCCATTGACCTTCGTGCAAAATACATGTAAAGAAATTGCCTACCTCGGAAACATCACCGTCGGCTGGAACTTCATCGGCAGGAGGAAACGGACTTCCCAGTGTGCTCTGTCTTATCGTCGCCCTAGTGCGACCACCTTTCAGCACTCACCAAAAATTCACTCCTCTTCTCGATTTTCAAATTTTAAAAGTTTAAGTCTCTCTTCATCTCTCCCCTCTCTCTTAGGCCCCCAGACTCTCATTGGTTCCGTAAATATGTAACTCCGCCTTCCGGCTATCTAACTGACCGAAGCCCCCCTTGAAATATTAGATATTTGAGCATTGTCTTTTTCGAGCAGAAAGTTCTCACGAACATTTTCCCATGTCCATCAGGAAGTTAATTGACTTCTCGGGTCAAGAGGTTCAACCCCTTCCGTCTGATATAGTACCTAGTGATGACGTGAATACGAGAAGCACCCTTTTTCACCCTCGAACTACGTCCGGTCCAGCTGTGTTCAAGGGAACGTTATATGTATTGTCTCGCTGTATGAGGGACCATCTTCTTAGATCCCCTTCCACTTTCAAAATAGCAATGTTATATTGGGAATTGAAAATTACAATATAACATGCTCCACATAAAACCGTTCAACATGTGAAACGATAAAAAAGCATATTTTGATGAGATAGAGAATTCAAATCTAATGTATGGGTAGATAGTTCGACAGAAAAAAGGTGCGCAATGTTAGTTTTTCAATATTTGCTACTTTAGGGTTTGCCACACACCAAAATGTTCAATTTGTCGAATAAATGATAAACGCTTTTTTTTAAATAAGCTGAAGACTTAAAATTTTGTACACAGATCAATTATTCAATAAAATCCTGGGAAAAATTTGAATTTTTTTTTTTAAACGTTTAGTAAAGGGGTGTGCTTTCTCTACACCAAAACGTTTGAAAGATGAAATAATAGAAATATATGCTTCACGATCAGATATAGATTACAAATTGGGTATGAGGGTAGATAGTTCAAAAAGAAGGAAGTGCACAATTTCAGTTTTCTAATATTTACTTCTTTAGGGGTGCCGCACACCCAAAATGTTCTATTTGCGGTATAAATAAGAAACGCTTTATTTTAAATGAAACGAAAACATAAAATAAAAAAATAAATAAATAAAATATAAAGACTTGAAATTTGATGCAAGGGTTCAATCAATTGACAAAATCTCAGGAAAAAACCGTATTTTTTAAAAATGTTCTTTTAATGGGTGCTTCACACCAAAATGTTCGAAATGTGTGATAATAAAACGGACTTTGCAATGAAATAGAGACTTTAAAATTGGTTCAATGATAGATCGTAGATCGTTAGATAGGAATAAAGTGCATAATTTAAGCTTCTTAATATTTGATAATTTAGGGATGCCACACACTTAAATGTTTATTTAGCTGAATAAATGAGAAAGACCCAGTCTAATAGGAAACAGATATTTGAAATTTGGTGCAGGGGTGAACATTTTGAACAGGAACAGGTTGAAGAAAGTGTGATCCCCACCAAAACGTTCGAAAAGTGAAATGATAAAAAAATATGCTTTGCGATGAGAAAGAGACTTCTAATTTGGTGCATGTATAAACCGTTCAAAAAGAAGAAAGTGTGCAATTTGAAATTTCAAATATTTGTTACTTTAGAGAGTGCAGTACACCAAAATGTTCGATTTGCCGAATAAATGATAATTGCCTTTCTTTAAGTGACATTGAGACTTGAAACTTTTTACACAGATCAATTATTCAATTCCTTGGAAAAAATCGAATTTTTCACAGAGACAAATATTTTAAATTTGGTGCACGGGTGAACAGTTTGAAAAGAATCACTAGAAAAATCGAATTATTCAAAAATTCACGTCATTCGGGTGTAGCTTATTATGAGACCATTGATTTTTTAACGAGTATTCAGCTAGTATATATCTAATGCTATTATTAACTATTGTTCATTTATTTCACCCTTTCAAATGTCAAATTTACTTTGCAGAATTCAGACTCACAGCATAATTCCCTGCTCTATATTTCAGATACCATGGGAAATTCTACTTCGAGAATTATTACCATCCGACACTGTGCTTTCAGAAGGGGAGAGAATAATGGTAACCGACCCATACATGATAAAAGGTCTAAACAACATTCTGGAAGAATTGGACGAGAAAGGGTATATTTTATAATTTGTTTCAAATCGTATACTTTTCATTATTTTAATTCGTGTTTTAAAAGTAGTTTAGATTCAAACTTCACTGTGGCGAAAAAGGAACCTTCCCGAGGCTGATAGTGACAGGTTCGATTTTCCGCTACAGACCGCACGCAAAGACATCGTCTTTTGTTATTATATAGATGAGGATTATATATTATTATATATAGATTATACAAGGTAGGAATAAAAAGTGCGGAGACTGTGCTAATATCTCCAACCCTGATTGGAGGAGAGGGGAACTATTTTACCGTGGCGCAGAGGCACATGTGTCGCGAGATGTGAAAAGGAAGAAGCAGATCCACAGTGCCGGGTTTTTCCAGACAATGCGTGTCAGTGAACTGTAGTCGTTCGCGTCCGTCGAAAACGGAAATGGCGTTTGAAGAATAACGTACGAATATCAAATTCTGCCAGCGTTTGGGTAAATCGCCGTCAGAAACATTGCACCTGTTGCAGCAGTTGTTCTTTAAACGCCATTTCCGTTATCGATGAACACTAACGACTACAGTTCACTAACCCGCATTGTCTAGAAAAACACCTTCTTCTTCCTTTTCACATCTCGCGTCACATGTACCTCTACGCCAAGGTAAAATAGCTCCCCCTCTCCTCTAATCAGGGCTGGAGATATCAGCACAGTCTCCGAACTTTTTGATCCTATCTTGTATATAAATGAAGATTATATATTATTATATAGAGATTATATATAGATGAAGGTTATATGTTATTATATATTATTATATAGAGTTTATATATAGATGAAGGTTATATGTTATTATATATTATTATATATAGATTGTATATAGAGGAAAATTATTATTATATTATATAAAAGAAAATACAATGGAAAATGTGTGAATGAAAAAAAGTAACTTTTTGTAATCTAGTAAATGCTTTAGATTTTGGAGGAGGAAAATGCGTGGGTTTTCAAGCTCAGTCACTATACAGTATAAAAGTCACCGAATACTGAACTACACTGACTCAAAACCTTTTACTGGCAATTCTGCATTTATTGAATGATTAATTCGTTCTGTTAACTAAACTCGGGACCCTTTCATAAACTTTAAACCTTGGCCCCCTAAGCAGAAGATGCGACCCTCTTTACTTCTACCCTACCTGTGGAATTACCAGACATTTGTCATGCCATGTCGTGTAAAGTCTTCAGTAATTAGCCTAAAATTTATTCAATCAGCTTCATTTGACAAATTTAGGAGTTAGAAAACAGGTTAAGCCATCGTCGGTTTCGAATTGAAACCATTAAAGGCATTCTTTCTTTAGCCGCAGCAGTTAGGAATATCGAATGGACACATGTTTTAATCAAAAATACAGGAATATTGTCGGACACTTTTCAATCTTTCTTTGGGATAACTAGCTTTCGTCGTTCATCTGAAACTTTTGTCAGTATCAAGACGATAGCACGGATATCAACATGTATTTGCATAGACTCTGATTAGATAATAAACCCCACAGAATCCTATTGGTCTTTTGAAGAAACTCAAAGGGTTCCCGATTTTGCCATAACCTCAATTTTTTGTACCAACCTTATAAAAGTTATATACATGAAACGTGTGTAAGGGCAATCGTGAGATAAACTACAGAACATTTTGCAATGTTTCTTCAACTTCTGAGGGGTTTTTTTTTCTGAATGATTGTCTACAGCGGTGTTCTCTTCCTAGCTTTCATCCTTTTCACAATCATATATTAATTTAAACTAAGCTGCTTGTATACCGAGAGTGACTACATACGATTTAAAAATGTGAACTAGACATGCACGGTGGCACATTAATAATCCTAATTTGGAATGCGAAATGATCCTTGTTGCATGTGCACACTCTAATCGCGGCACTTTAATGTGTGTATTGACGATGGGCTACATTTTTGTATTACCTGGAGCTTTTCATACTACATTCACATACGATTCATCGGCTGCGATAATTATGTTTTTAAAAAACGCAGTGTCCTCAGCCAATTTATTCATACGCGTGAAAAACTCCGTTACGTTGATGTCATATTGAATTCGACTTGAATCGCAAGTGAATACATAGACTAAAATCGTATAGTGTGAGTGACAAACAGACATTAAAAGGGAGAATTGCCGATACCGACATATGGCATTCATTAATTAGGAGTAGAATGAGAAGATAATCTCGTTTGTTGCCACTTTGATTTACCTATAGGCACTCTAGCAGTAGCGTTGCCAGAAAAAAAATTGGAGGGGATGGGGGTAACCAGATATATTGTTTCTCATTTCTCCAATGGATTTTAATGAAGAGAGTTATGACACCACCCTTGGCGACGTTATTGCATTTCCAGTCTAAACATATTTACTTCTGCATGAGAATTTTCAAAAATGGGTAATATTTTTCGCAGTCTATATGCTTCATTTTACTTTACTAAACTGCTGTTATTATTTAATAATATAAATTAATAATTAACTTAAGTTAATGGCTACTCTGAATTACTTTTTTTATTATTATTATTATTAGCCAGAAGATGCTTGCAAATTACATGTTCTACCGGGCTGTTTTTTACGCAGCCCCCCACCTGAGCAGAGAATACTACCTTTTAGTGAACGACGTCTTCGACACGGATAGGGCAGGTCCGACACGACTATGGGAAGTATGCGTGAGGACTACTATGGAACTGTTTTCCCATTCCCTGACAGCCAGCTATATAAACAAGTACATCAACGGTACAACAAAAGAACTCGTAAGTTTTTTCATAATAGATGTTTATATTTTGAATTACGGAAAAATTCTTGGCTAAATTTGTTTTCATAAAACCATAAAATATTTGTTTATACAGGGTGTTAAGGAAAGTCAGGGACTAGGCCAATAACTAGAGAAGTATTTGGGGTATAATATATTTCTTTACGCAGGCGTATAGGAAACCCCGATGACGCTACACAATGAAAAATCTTTTGGGGAGCTAACTCTCTTTTAAGGAGGGTACAGGAGGCTGTCTCGCTTACTGTTAAAGATAAGATAAAAAGTCAATCACAAAGTTGTAAAGAGTTGTAAAATTAGTACTAAGCATTTTTGCCTCACAGCGAAAGCGGAAAAAGAAGTCGCTAAATAACGATTTTAAAAGCGATAATTTTATTAATCTGCATGCAACATTCTAAACGTAGAGACATTGATAACAGTCGGAGACATCCTATTACACGTGTTCAAGCATGCATCGTTGCTGAAGGTTAACATTTTGTATTTTGTGTATTAAAAAGTCAATTTTCCAAGCATCTCGTTAGTGTCTCTACCTTTCCGTGGTGGTGGGGCTTGCGTGTTCCAATGATCCTGAGAGCTAAGCCAACAGTAGTTTTGCTACTGCAGGGTCTTCCAAGCAAGCACCACCAAGACAGGTCAAAGGTGAAATGACAAAGTGAGACACCCTGGTCCCCCAGTTTGGAGCGTGAGGTTAACAACCATAACCCTGTAAATAATCTTTCTAACAAAATCCAAAGAAGAAATTTTTGAACTCCTTTTGGAAAACAGACTGGTCAATGATTTAAAGACTTGAGGAGATAAGATCTTCTGGGAATGCCCAGGGTTACAGTGGACTGTCGAGCCGTTGATGGGGATGTTGAAAGTCAATTTTATTATGCTGCATTATCTAAATGTTCAATTTTTCGCAAATGTGTGTGTGGGGGGGGGGAGTTAAATTGTATACGCTTGTTTTGTATGATTCCTTTCCGCAACTTTTGCCAGGGGACCAAAAATGCTTAACACTGATTTTGCAATGCTATGCAACTTTGTAAGTGACCTTTCCCCTATCTCTAATGGGAAGCGAGATACCCCCGTACTCCCCAAAAAACGGGGGTCAGCCTCCCTAAAGCTGTCTAATCGTATAGCCTTACTGGCGTTTCCTATACACCTGCATCAAAAAGTGTGTGATAACCCTAATACTTCTCGAGTTTTGGGACTCACCCACGAACTTCCTTGTCACTCTGTATAATTATCTGCTTCAAGTGTGTACAAAACTCTGAAACATAACTTCTAAAAACAAACCAACTAACAGTTACAGAAAACTAACATGTTTTGATTTTAAGAGAAGAGAAGCAAAAATTTCTATTTTATGATTCGATTTCGCTGAAAATCAGTGTAACATTGAAATAATAAGATTATTTCAATGTATTATACATTTTTATTTTCAAAAAATATAGAATTTATTATAGGGTATAGTAAAATATCTAATGCCTCGTGCTAACTCTAAGCAATCAAGTTCGGAGAAATAATTTACCGATAAGTGAACTAAGCGGTAGCTTAGGGTCCCCACTTCAGATGGAGCCACTAAATATCTAAATGCCAATTATGTGTCCGATTATTTGCCTACTTTTTCGGAAATAATAAAATGCAAAAATTCTGAGACATAAAAAAAAAAATCTTTTTTTTTTTACGTTTATTGGACCCCAGAAATAGTGAGCAGGAATCCCACCATGAAATTAAAAAAAAGGTATTAAAAATGGAAGCCTCTCTTCTACCGTGTCAGAGTGCTGCTGTCGAAAACAATGCTGAATTTAGGATGATGGAGGGCCATGCACTAAAAGAGAAGTGGAGGTTCAACATGGAGAATATCTGAAAACAGCATCAGTCTGGAGACCCTTAGATTTGTCGTATCTAACCCATGTGGTCTGTCTCCTGTGATGAAGGTAAAAGTTTAAAAACCATAAATATATTACATTATACGAATTTGTGTTGGTTTGTATTTCTAATTTTCTTTAAATTAGCTTCTTATTCTACTCTTATTCTATTTCAAATTAATGGTTTTGATTTAATAAATTTGCATAAATTAAATTAATGAAGTAAAAGTTTAGAAACCATAAATATATTACATAAGATATATGAATTTGTGTTTTTCTTTTTAATTTTCTTTAAATTAGCATATCTATTTCAAATTAATATTGTTGATTTATTGGATTTGTATAAATTAAATTAACTATCATAATTGTTATATCATACATTAACTATCATAATATTAAAACTATCGTAATTGCAAAACATATGAAATTGTGCTTCACCAATTTGACGTCGCTTTGACACAATAAAATGTATATATATGGGCGCGGTAGCCCATTGGTTAGCGCGCTGGAGTTGCACTCGGTAGGCCCGGGTTCGATTCCAGCCGCTGCCAAAACTGCCGCCGTGTTCACGCGGAGTACGATCACGTTAAACATGTGGGTCCGTAAGTCCTTCCGAGAGGTTGGTGGTAGGGGAAGGAGGGTACGGTCCCTGTGGATGCCTCCCCCACTGGGTTCCGGTCTAAATTGGGTGGCACATCCCGGCCGTCCAAACAGTTACCTTACACCTTTCTGGTAGGTCGGACGGTCAGGGTCTCAACAACAACAACAATGAAATGTATAAATCATGAGAACAGAGTATGATGAAGTCATAACCCCTCCCCGCACACCACTACCACCACCAAGAAGAGTTTCGCTTAGAGCCCCCGAGTATGTAAATCCCCCTCTGCTTAAAATAACTTTTTTTTTTTAATATTGACGCATCTGATAGTGGTAAGAATACAATAAGTAAAAACACTTTAAAGTATAAAGAAAAACTTAAACAACGTAATTAAGCATAATTTAATAAACAATGCAGCATACAGCTGTTTCTAGCTCAAATTGGATATCCTTCCTCAGTGCAAGACAGACCAATAAATTTGAAGTCAAAACGACGAAAAGACGAGTCCATTTCGTCTTTTTGACTTCTGTTTTATTGGTCTGTCTTACACGGAAGAAGGAAATATCCTCGAAGCAGTTGTATACTGCATTGTTTGTTAATTTGTGCTTAATTACGCCATTTAAGTTCCCTTAATAGTAAGAATGTTTAAGGTTTTATAATTTGTATCGTTTTAGATCTCTTTCTATAAATATTCTCAAACTTCTCTAATTATCTTAAATTCTCGAATTCTCCTGCTTACATTTTTATACGTTTTAGCTAGAAATGATGGTCGAAGACTTGAGAAATTCTCTGTTACATGACATAAAAAGTTCAGAATGGCTGGATGAAGAAACTAAACAATATGCTATTTTAAAGGTAAGAATGCTATTTTAACAACGTTATCACATAAGCATCTAGAACTAATCACACAGGACTGCTGTAGAGAAAGTGTTTGAAAAAAATACTCGCATTTTTTCAAACATTTTTGGGTACAAAAATTAACAAAATTTTATTTTATTAATTATATGAACGTTGAAAACATTAACATTTTTTTCAAACTTTTTATAGGCATTTTAAATGTAGAAAATCAAATTTATAACAATTAGAATACTTATTAAATTGTAAAGATTGAGAGTACAATTGAATGTTATTTTCAGATAAAAAGTAAAATAATAAATAGTAAACAAGAAATTGATGAAAAAGATTTCATATGGTGCAAAATGGTGTACAAGTTTTATTTTTAATAAAAATTTTAAACATTTTTATTCTCTTTCGCATACTTATTTCATAGTCATATGACTTTTCAGAAAAAACGAAGTAGCATCCTCAAAACCGAAAATGGAAATCCTTAGTAACCTTAACCCCACCCCCATGAAAGTCCTTAGTAAGCCCCTACATCTCTCGCGGAATTTAATGTTGAATCCATATCAGTCAAATATCTAAGCTCTATCTGTAGCCAATCATGGGAAATATTCAATAAAAAATAGTGAGGTGAAAGTAGAAAAAAAACGGAAGTGGAAATCCTTGGTAAACTCTCCTACATCCTCCACTATTTGATATCACTTATACTATAAATTTAGAGAAATAGGTGTTTTGAATAAAATGAAAATTTTCAACCAAAAATGAAAAAAAAACTGGAAGTGGGAATTCTTAGCAACCCTCCTACCTTCTCCGTAATTCGATACTGAATCTATATCAGTCATCATCTCTAAATTCACAAATTTAAGAAATAGCAAATAAAATAGCACACGTCTAGGCAAAAGTCTAAGATATCTTTCGCCGAACAACTGCTAGTGATGTGACTACCTTTTATCGTCTGCCTAGAATAAAACTGATTTTGAAGTCGAAATTTCGATGGAATTTCGACTTGAAATATTCGTATGCCGCAACCGGCGCAAACCTGGCACAGAAACTATTTTGGTGCACGCATCGTGAATACCCGCGTTGGCTTTTCACCATTTGCCATCCAGCTATAGCCTGTCTGTAGTTCTACACCTGGTGGATCTGCGGCATTTTGTTACTTTTAAACTAGTTCGAATTTTAAAAGAATCTAGACGAATCGTATTGTCCGGGGACCTGAGGTACCTCTGTACCGAATTTCGCAGCTGTCCGAATCTTTGATTTTCCATTACAGACGACACGAACCGAAAGATAGACAGACACACAAACATCTTATTTCATCATGCAAGATAAAGATATTTTCAATCTTTTGTAATAAAGAAAATGTAGGCCAGAATACATGTGAATAGGCTACTTTGCCATATCTTTATCCATTTTGTTTAAAATACTTACACAATCATTTTGAAATCAGCACATCAAATACCTGGAGAATCAATCGTTCAAAAACTTGCAGATAATTTTTAGTGACTAAAATTTTTCAGGCCTATATTATCAGCAACAAAATTTTTTGTTGATTTTTGCGTTTTCCTGATTCCACAGCAAAGTTTATTATATATATATATATATATATATATATATATATATATATATATATATATATATATATATATATATGCTACCTTTCTTTGACGAATATTGGTTTCTGCAAACTTGGTAAGCCATATCCGTCAAGTCTATTTCAGTTCCATAAAATCCGAACTAGACGGCTAAGGGAATTCGATGGCATCCGCCGATAATTAGTGTATGTGTCAGTCATCGAGCTGAAAATATCAAATAGTTAACTTCAGGGAATATCAAATTTGCAGTCTTCAAGAATGCATCTGATTCCCACGCTGATTTCTAATGACAGTGAAGCTTGCTGTCGATGCTCATGATGATATAAGAAGGAAACTTTCGTTGGCTAGTACTTGTAACGCAATCCAAGCGATCAGGGATCAAATTCCTGTTCCAGCAGACTTACTTTTCATGTAAAAAATAAGTAAAAACAAAAAGCATAGTTTATTAAAATACCCTGTTTTTATTTTTTGTATGTAAGTTAAATGTGTGAAAAATGTATGCATTAAACGCATGCAACTTAAATGTATAAAAGGCAACGACATACCAAATTTGGATTTTCTAACAGCGTGGTAAACAGGTATCTCAATTAAAAATTGGCCCATTTAGGTTCTTCCCCGTGGTCGAGTTTTAGCCTTCTATGTCCTCGGTAAGGGCTTTGGAAGGATTCTGAGATACTTTACCCCCCGCCCCCCGCATTTTGTCCACTCCGAAAGAAAAATCGAAATCTTGGCTCCATTAGGTTCGATCAAGTGCGTGAGATTATAAGTGTGAAAACATTCAGTGTTCTAAATTACCAGGAGGGTTTCGGAAGGGTCTGAAAATTTTTCAAAAAACCCATTTTCTACGGGAGGTAAACAAAGAATCCGACTAAAGTAACCTTTTGCTTACAGGTGGAACAGCGTCAATTCCAAACGAAGAACCTCTCAAAAAGACAGGTATTTGACATACCTTATCCCAAACAGTTCGATCCATGGCCGCCAATGTCTGCAAAGGGGGATAGAACTGTTTAGGATAGGGTATGTCAAATACCTGTCTTTTTGAGAGGTTCGTCGTTTGGAATGGCCGCTCTGTCCCACCCGTAAGCAAAAGGTTAAGTTCTGTCCTATGGTCGATACTATAATTGTGAAAAGATTCAGTCTTTTGGGTCATCAGGGGGCTTGTGGAGGGCCTGAAAAAGTTTTAAAGACACCTATTTCCTCCGCCTTCGAAAAGTAATTCAAAAATCTGGCTCCGTTATGTCCTCTTCCCGTAATCGATACTGTAAGTGGGCAAAAATTTCGTCTCCTAATCAAACCGAAGAGCTTCTGGGGAGTTTGGAAAGACTTTTCGAAGTCCCTATTTTCTCTCCCCTCGTAGGGGTAAATCGGAGATCCGGCTCCGTTAGATTCTGTAACGTAGTCAATACTATAAGCGTTCAAAGTTTCAACCTTCTAGATAAATGGGGGCATAGTCTGGAAAGACAAAAACGCGTTAAACACATTAGACAATTATGTACCAGAGGGTTTCAAAAAGATTGCACAACTAAATATCCATTGAACGTAGGCCCATATTTTCAATTTAAGAAATGCTTTAATGTAGACTATCGTCGTAAGAAATTCTGATCATGTCACACCTTTTAGTAAAAAAATACAAAATGTGAGTTTCTATGCGAACCCCGTAAAAAAAGGTTTGTTGTTTATAAAAATATTTTTCCTAGCCCAATGAGTCAAACAAAAAAATGTCAACTCTCGTGCAATTGAAATTGCCCGAGATATTATGAATTAAAATATTCGACGGGAAATGGGGAACTGTATAAAACTTTTTATTAAGATAGCTATGCATGTAAGTTTTCCAGATGCTAATTTTATTTAACGGAATTTATTTTTTGTAATTTTTCGCCGTTTCTTATGATTGTGTGAAAGTAGTAAAGTCCTATAACTTTAACATTTGTTTTCACTGCTAATTGTGCATATTATAGAACATGTTCTTTTATTTTCCAAAAGATCTTAAAATGAATAAGGAATACTTTTCGTAACTGGAACTGTCTTTGTAGAGGACATGTTGAAGACCCAGACCGTCCGACTCGTCCAGAGGACTAAGAGCAGCTATTTGGACGGCCGGACAATTGTAGAGGACATGTGTACAAATTTAAATTTAATAAATTTTACTAAAACGTGTCACGTGACCAGAACTATATATGTATATATATATAATAATTGTCAAGTGTCCGTCTGTTTGTCTGTCTGCCCATCTGTCACGCTTTTTTAGGCACATCCCGAATAGATAGAGACTTGTAATTTGGTACACAGGTCAATCATTCGATAAAACCCTCTGGAAAAATCGTATTTTCCGAAAATGTTCTGTAGAGAGGGTGCTCCACACCAAAACGTTCGAAACACTTAACAGTATTCCCTCCAATTTTTTACAGATGGCAGTAAAAATGGTTGCAACAATTGTGGTAGTGGAGTCTTGGTGAAAACACCTTCGAATAGCTTCACTATAAAAATTCGAAATCCAGACCATTGCTCTGTTTTTCGATCAGAGCTAATAGCAATTGAGGAGGGTCTAAAGCTGCAGCTTCCTGCTCCACCTATAAATATATCTGGATTTTGACAGACAGCCGCAGCTCTATCCAACACCTTCAGAACTAGTCTCGTGCTGGTGATAGAACCTCAATCTCTATTCTTACTTTACTACGGGAACTCTCATACCGCCATAATATCCATTTGCAGTGGATCCCATGGATGAGATGGCTGATACTCTGGCTAAGGAGGAAACTTCAATGAATTTGACCTCTAACATCTTGACTTTTATGGAGATCTGCTCAAGAGTTAAATCTACCACCGCCACTTGGCGTTCTTCTCCAGCACATGACTGGTATTGTGGCCAGCGGCCGGGTGGAGCTTTTGCTTTTGCAGGCAATCGTGTCCAGCAGACTGCTCTGTCCAGACTCTTAAGTAGTCACTTGAAATGCCTTAAATTTGATCAGGGCAATAAAATTTTCCCCATTTGTGGGAAATGTAACAACAATCAATCCACTCCTGATCATCTTCTGTCCTGCCTGGGACCTGTCAGGGAGGATTTGACACAGAGCCCCCTTCTCGTCTTGGACTTTTTGAGTGCTTTTGGTCTCATGGACCTGGTCTAGCCTATTGGCTAGACCAGTTAAGAATATAAACAATAACACGCTCGAAAAGTGAAATGATAGAAAAGCATGTTTTGCGATAAGATAGAGACTTCAAATTTGGTGTGTGGGTAAATCGTTCGAAAGGAAGAAAGTGTGCAATTTCAGATTTCCAATATTTTTTACTTAAGGGGGTGCGGCACACCAAAATGTTCAATTTGCCGAATAAATGAGAAATGGCTCCTTTAAAATTTGATAGAGGCTTGAAATTTAGTATATGGGCTAATCATTTGATAAAAATACCGAAGACGAATATAATTTTTCAAAAATTTTCGTTTTAGGAGGTGCTTCAGAGAAAAACTTTCGAAAGGTGAATTGATAAAAAAAACATTCTTCGGGATGAGATAGAGATTTCAAATTTGGTATACGGGTAGATAGTTTGGAAAGAAGAAAGTGTGCAATTTAAGTTTTCCATTATTTTCTACTTTAGGGGGTGCCGCATAACAAAATGTTCGATTTTCGGAATAAAGGAGAAACGCCCCTTTTAAAACGTGATAGAGGCTTGATATTTGGTATATGGGCGAATCATCTGACAGAAAAATCAAGAAAAATGTATATTTAAGGGGGTAGGTACACCACACAAATTCATTCAAAAGATGAAATTATTAAAAAAAAAGCATGCTTTGCGATGAGATAGAGACTTCAAATTTTGATAAATAGTTGAAAAGGAGGAAAGTATGCAATTTCAGTTTTCCAGCATTTGCTATTGTAGGGTGCGCTGCTCTCTAAAATATTCGATTTGACGAACAAATGAAAAACGCCTCCTTTACAATGTGAAATCCTGAAATTTAGTATATAGACTAATCATTTGATAAAAAAAACCAAGATGAATACGGTTTTTCAAAAATGTTCATTTAAGGGACTGCTACACAGAAAAAAGTTCGAAAGGTGAAATGATAGAAAAAACATGCTTCGCGATAGGATATAAACTTCACATTTGGTGTATGGGTGGATAGTTTGAAAGGAAGAAAGTGTGTCATTTTAGATTTCCAATATTTGCTTATTTAGGGGGTGCCTCACACCAATATGTTCGATTTTCCGAATAAATGAGACACGCTTCCTTTTAAATGTGATAAAGGCTTGATATTTGGTATATGGGCTAATCATCGGATAATAAACCCAAAGCGAACATAATTTTTCAAAAATGTTCATTTATAGGTGTGCTCCACAGAAAAACGTTCTAAAAGAGAAATGATAAATTAGTATACTTCAGATAAGATAGAGACTTGGTGTACGTGTATATAGTTCGAAAAGAAGAAGTGCGCAATTTAAGTTTTCCAATATTTTCTTCTTTTGGGATTTCTGCACACCAAAATATTCGATTTGCCTAATATATGTGAAACGCGAATTATTCAAAAATTTACATTATTCAGGGGGTGCTTATTGTGAGACTGTTGATTTTCAACGGGTATTCGGCTAGTTGTAATCTAAAAGTCTATATATAAAACATGTCTGAAATGTAAACCATGTGTCTACGACCAAACGTTCAAGAGATATGTTGTATAGTAATCTTTTTGAAACACGCTGTCTAGCAATGTACCTAGAAAAAATAAAAATCCCTTATATCTTTCTCTATATCCCTTACTTTATCTTTTAAGAAAAACTTGGACAACTTATATAAGCACAAATAAAATAGTAATGCAGCATACAGCTGCTTCAAAAGTAAGCTGAAAGAAATGGGCCCGTTTCATCTTTCTGACTTTGTTTGTTGGTTCTCTTGCAGTGACAAAGCGGATCCAGCGGATCCTCCAAACAGCTGTGTTGTCTTATTTGTGCTTATATACGTTGCTCAACTTTTCCTTATCCCTTGCACAAAGTGTATTTTACTTATTGATATCTTTCTTTAGGTGGAAAAAATGAGAAAAGCAGTGGCATATCAAGATGAATTAATGGATGATGAAATGTTGAATAATTTCTACAAGGATGTAAGTCCTTCACTGAAATACATCATGTTAAAATATACAAGGTAGGATCAAAAAGTTTGGAGACTGCTAATATATCCAACCCTGATTGGAGGGGAGGAAAACTATTTTACCGTGCGTAAAGGCACATGTGACGCGAAACGTGAAAAAGAAGAAGCAGGTGGTTTTCCAAACAATGCGTGTCAGTGAACTGTTGTCCTCCGCGTTCGTCTATTGCACCTGCTGCAGCAGGTGCAATGTTTCTGTGGCAATTTCCCCAAACGCTGGCAGAATTTGATATTCAGCAAGTTGTTTTTCAAACTCCATTTCCATTTTCGACGAACGCGAAGGACTACAGTTCATTAACACGCATTGTCCGGAAAACCACCTGCTTCTTCCTTTTCACATCTCGCGTCCCGTGTGCCTCTACGCACGGTAAAATAGTTTCCCGCTCCTCTAATCAGGGTTGGAGATATCAGCACAGTCTCCGAACTTTTTGATCCTACCTTGCATATGAATGTGCACCATTACCATTATAGATGCATTTTAAAATAAGTAATTGAATGTCCTTGTATTGCACAGATAAATATAACAAACAATCACTTTAGGAATGTCAAAGAGGTCTTCGCGTTCAATTCGAGAGAAAACAAGGAAGGATTGCATAAAGTACGAGCTAGATTAAGGTAAGCTTTGATTTTATGCATGATGTTTAAATTTAAAAATTGATCAAAGTAATATATGATATAAAAGCTATTTATAGCAAAAGAAATTCGGTGTTCAATATAGAAATTTTACTTGAATAAATATATAAATTAGTTTTATATTTACCATTGCGTCGCGTGACATCGTCCACAGATAGACAAATATATATTTATATATACATTTAAAAGGAAACGATATTATTTCAATTTTTTTTATATTAAGCATTATGTTAAAATTTTAATTGCATCATACACTCACGGACAATGAAAGTTGTGCACCAAGAAGAAAACATGGTACAACCGCGAAATGATGTAAATAGCTAGAGGGCAGGCTGGTATGCAAATGATACCAGTCTGGTGTGATTGCGCATGACACCCGTGAGTGGCGCTGCAAACATGAACCAGCGGCCTTATAAACCGGCGTGTAGTCGACGCCCAATCAATGCAAGAAGCTTCGACTGACGCAAGCACGAGTACGGAGGGAAAAGAATGGTGGATACATGCCAGAAACGTCGATATACGCAACTGACGGACTTCGAGTGAGGTCTGATCATCGGGCTGAAAACCGCAGGGTGGTCAACGTGCCGGATAGTCCCTCACGTGGATCGTTCGGACTATACCTTCCGACGGTGTTGGGAACACTGATCACGTTACGCCACCCAGACACAGAGGATCGGCTCTGGATGGACCAGACATATCACGAATAGAAAGGATCGGATGATCGTGCCGCAGACACGTATAGAACCCACGGCGACCCGATCCGCGATATAGGCACACGTAACGGCTCCTGTGCGCCCACAAACCATATCTAGACGCCTGAAGGAAGCGAATCTACGACGCCAGCGTCTCTTAAGGTGCCTTCCCACTCACCGCAACGCAACAGCAGACGGTTCACGGCAACGCTCGAGTATGTATATTCTTTGGCTCGAGGTACACGCAAGTCTTCGCGGCAAAATAAACCCCTTCACACTGTCGGTCGACGGCGAAGAAATGTAGCCAATCAGATGCAAGCGCAGAAATTTCTCCTCGTTCAGCGGCCATGTTTACAAACCATCTCTTCCAAAGCGATTTTATATACATGAAATGTTATATAATAAAAATTAAGATATTATTACTAATAAAATCTCTTTGGTCTCTTCTGATTCAAATTTATATTTACCAGCGGCTTGCTAGTTTACAGTATTGACGCGTTTCAGAAAATCCGCCTTTCTGTGAATTTAAGCAAGAGCTACGCGAGTTTGCTTTGGCGATATATACATATTTCATCAGTTTTCTAAAATAAGCTAACTAAAATGATTCCATCACAAAACACAAAGGATCCTAATTTAAATTGTTTTAGAATATTTACTACACTAAGGCAATTTTCTCGTTTTAACGAATGCAATTCGAATCGTTAAAAAAAAACATCCGACAGAATTCAGAAAATAAATTTTGACGTATGTTCTTCATAGACTTTTTTTTATCTCTCTATTGCAATCCTAAAACAACTTGAAAACATATTCTGTTTACTCTTTAAAATAATATTCTAAAATAGCATTAAATGCTTTGCATGATAAAATTTGTTAGTACGTTTCAGGTGTGACGTTTTGGCTTGGGTGGTAGAGAAACAGCCCTGCAAACGAGTGGGTTCTGGTTCGAATCCCAGCGAATATTTATTTTTACAAGTGCTGCCATCTGTTGCTGAAATATTCAAATACAGTTTTTCTTTAACAATCTGCAGAATTTTTTTGTTTTAAATTATTTTAAGTTCTATATACAAAATAACCTTATATCAGTAAATTATTTTTAAGTTTGAATGCTTATAAAAATTTATTTCGAAGTTACTTTGAAAAATATCTTGAAGTACTTTGAACCAGCTATAGATGGAATGTACTCTTCATAATTAAGAAAGTGTTTGTAGAAATAGCAAATATAAAATGTGCATATAAAATTAGACAGAAATCATCGAACATCATTATACAAGTAGTAGTTATCTTTCGACATGTAATTTTGAACATTTTAGATTGGAATAGAAACAAAAATCAAACTACTTTGGAATTTTAAAGAGGTTGTATTTTAATAATTTGGCGCTAACATTTGAAGAATTTTTTTATTATTTTAAATGCACATAGACAATTAGAAATTTACAATACATTTGAAAATTCATTTATTTTTAATAAAATAAATAAGTTTACATGTAAATATGAAAAGTTTACTCTTTTAAGTTTGAATGCTTATAAAAATTTATGTTGAAGTTACTTTGAAAAACATCTTGAAGTATACTTTATACCAGCTATAGATGGAATATACATTTAAATCTATTTTAAAACATAATTACTCAATAAATATAAATGTAGATAAAATAATTTTTAAATTTAAAAGTTTACTTTAAGGAGAAATATTTTAAACGTTACAAATGAGCAAAGAACATATTCGGATATTTAAAACAGATACGTATTTGAAAACCATTGAAATCAAGTATTAAATGGTAATGAACTTAAATTTGTTTAAGACATAATATTTTAATAACGGTATTCTTGTATTTAAATACTTTTTACGTTTTTTTTTCTTTGTTTGTTTCATTTCAGGCAATATCGCTTTTTAAACTAATTTTGTATCTTGAGTGAATATTTTTCAACAAATATTTATTTGCTTTTTTATATGGATGTGTGACAAATCCATATATTTTTTAATGTTCATTCATCTGTTTAAGCTTCTGATATCTAAAGTAATCCATATAAAAAAGATCAAATCAAAAATTTACTATACGAAATATTGATTTAGCAGTAAAAACATGTTCTACGATGCTATTGGCTGTGGCGTTGCCGTCAACCGTGCGGTACGCGTTGAATTCGGTTCCATTTCGAATTTAGCGTTGCGGCCTGCGTTCACCGCGGAAGACGACTTTCCCCCACTTTTTCATCGTACAGCGCATGCGTGAACTCAACCGTCCTCTGCGGTGCGTTGCCTTGCGGTGAGTGGGAAGGTACCTTTACGCACAGAATACTATATTCAGAAGGCTCACTCCCATAGGATCCTATGGCAACATTTCTAACATGGGATGTCGCATAGACACTAGCGCTAGTCAGATGGACCAACTGAAGTGCGATGCGTCTGCCAGATTTGGCGCGTTATCGCTCACTTGGCGATTTTTTTTTAAACGGGAGGGGAACAAAATGTTGAGGACTGTACTTTTATAATTTTTGAAACTATAGAAAGGATGAGGATTTAAAAATACATTAATCTGCAACATAAATATATTCATTAGTTTAAGAATATTTAAATAAACATAGTTATATATTTAATTCAAATAATCATAAAATAGATTAAAAAATACACACATTGCATTGTCTCACTATAAAACATAATGCACAAAAAATTACAAGCTAACATACTCAAAAGACTGAAATATTATATAATATTTTCAGTCTAAAAAGTATACTAGCGTGTTGATCGTTAATTACTTGATCCTTAATTTATTCTGGGATACTGATAATAGACTTTTTTTTTAAATATAAAAATATTCATATAGTAAATATCAAATTTACATAAATGCACTATCGAAGTTGTGGAACTCAATAATTAATTACCCGAGGGGGGGGGGGAATTTTCCACCATAAGGCACTTAATAAAAATTTTACATAAATATATACACATACTATATCACACCCGGCCGTCCAAATAGTTGCTCCTAGTCCTTTGGACGAGTCGGACGGTCTGGGTCTTCAACATACTATATCACATTCAACTAAGAAAAAGCTATCCAAATATCAATTATTTCACATTTTATAAAAATACGGAAAATATTTTTTAACTAATTATACCACTACCTCTTAAAATTTAGTCTAATCCGGCAGTAATAACACAGCACTAATATACTTATATGAACACGTGTATACTTATGAACACGTGTATACTTATAATGAACACGTATGTAGGATGGTGATAACTAAAATTATTTCAATTTTAATAAACATAAATTACATACCCTGTAACGCAACCAGTTTTCTTTTATCGATCCATTTCTATGAAATGATCTAAACACTTAACAAATAATCCTTTTTCACGTTACTCAAACACCACGCTAGTCTGTTCTAAGTTTTCGCCGAGCGAAATAGGGTTATAACATTGAAAATCGTCTTGGAACCAAACCAGACTATCGCCAAGCGCTCGGAACAAACCAGACCATCGCCAAGAGCGCGCCAACCCAATGTTTGGTCTATCTCTAATGGCCGCCGCGAAAACGAAACTATGGAGAGTGACAGGTCTGTATAGTAGTCTGTGCCTTTACGTGTGCTGCCGTTAACACGGGAACATCGGCGGCTCCGGTTGCGATGATGACGGGCCAGAGCAACGTTGAACGCCACAAATTAGCGATGAGTGCCGCTTCGTTTTGGGGACCGATGATCAACGTGTCCGGGTGTGGAGGTCCTCTGCACAACGCCACAATTCCAACCTCGTTATCGAGCGCCACACCAGTGCCACTTCAGGCATCATGGGCTGGGGAGCCATAGCCTACGACAGCTGATCCGCTCTAGTAGTGGTACTTGGAACATTGACGGGCCAGCTGTACGTGGATGAGATTCTACGGCCCCATGTGCTCCCGTTGCTGGGATTCCAGGTGCGCAATTCCAGCAGGATAATGCCCGGCCGCACACGGCTGGGGTCGCTCAGGCCTGTCTGAGTCACGTCCAGACACTTCCATGGCCTGCCCGCTCCCCAGACCTGTCCCCTATCAAGCATGTGTGGAACCAGTTGAAACGCCAGCTGCCTCGTTGTCGTAAACTTCGGGATTTGAAACGTAACGTCCAACAGGTATGGACTCATCTGCCGCAAGACAACATCAAGCATCTGTTCGACACCATACCGGACCGTATTGTTGCTTGTATCGCACCACGAGGCGGTGCGACGCGCTATTGAGAATGACCGGACTATGTACCACAGCTCCTTCTATACGTGTTCTGCTGCTCTATTTTTGTGATCATGTATATCATTCATTTGTATCCTTCCATAAATAAAATTTCAGGTCCATCCTATGCTTCCTTCTTGGTGCACAACTTTCATTGTCCGTGAGAGTATATTACTATAAAATCTATATAATATGCACTGAACTGACTGACTGACTAAGTGAGTGAAGGAATGAGGTATCAAAATTATCCAGCACTTCTACCATAGTTAGAAACTTGGTTTTGGTCTCATTCGATTCGTTTCAGCTTCGAAACTAAGAAAAAAATATAAAATTTAAAAAATTCAACTTAGGGAGAACGGTGCGAAGGGATTATCAAAAACTCGAAACAACTTTGCTTAATTATCGAGCACTGCAACTCTAGCTAGAATCTTTGTTTTGGTTTCATTCGATCCGTCTCAGCTTTCGAGTCAACAAAAAAAATCTGATATTTTAGAAAATTCGAATAAGGGCTGGCGATGCAAAGGAATAATTAAAAATTTAAAAATCACTTTTCAAAATTATCGGAACACTTCCACTCGAATCAGAATCTCGGTTGGTTTTGATCCATTTGATCCGCCTCAGCTTCCAGATCAATAAAATAATTAAAAATTTCGAAAATTCGAATTAAGGGTGACGATATAAAGATATTTTCAAAAAACTTAAACCACTTTGCCTGTCAAAAATGCACGCCATTTCATTTTTAATATATTTTAAATTAATATATTTAAATAATTAATATATTTAATATATCTATATAATTTATAATACCTAATATATCTATATAATATATAAATTAATATATTTTAAAATATTTGCATTTAAATTTCGAAAATTCTCTACTGCTTTCTCAAATGCGAATTTGTTTCTAATCAAATTTTTAAATATATATGAATTTGAATACGTATGTGCTACTCACATTAAATTTTTTTTCTGGATATTTTATAATGATTTTAATCTTTGAATATTGGATTTCCCGAAATGTTATTTCACACCGCAAAGCTAGCATAGCACATTCAATGCAGTTCCTACGAATATTTACTCCAAATAAATGTATGGAGATTCTTTGAATTATGTTCAAAACATCTTTTGTTCCAAAAATTATATTTAAAATAAGTCTACTAAATTTATAATTATTTTTGTGAATTGAGCCTTTTTGATAAGCACGAAGTACACTAAACTCGTCTAAATTTCTGTCATTTTCCATAAAAAAAAATATTAACTTGCTAAAATACAATGTTACAGCCTTGAAACATTACATGTATATTTAGAACGATTGTAATTATAATTTAAGTTGTTGATGTTTTGCCCAAATTTAGTGTATCGTATATCGCCTTGAAGCAAATTATTTTTTTTTAAGTTTAAATATCTTTAAAATATATTTTATTTATATATAATATGCACTAAACTAACTGACTGAATAAGGTGGGTGATGAATCAAAACTATTAAGCACTTCCACTCTAGCTAGAATCCTGGTTTTGGTCTCATTCGATGCGTCTCAGTTTCGAAATCAATGAAAAATTCTGATATGTTTTGAAATTTGAATTAGAAGTGACGATGCAGAGGAATAATTAAACAGTTTAAAACCACTTTTCAAAATGATCGAGCAGTTTCACGCAAGAACTGCACTTTCACTCGATCAAGAATCTCGGTTTGGATCTCATTCGATGCATCTCAGAAGCAGATCAACGAAAAAATCGAAAATTTTGAATTAGGAGTAGCGATGCAAAGCAGCAGCTTTTTCAGCAGTCTTTTTTGGAACTTTACTTTTCTTTAGTAACCATGGCTAACGATAGACACCTTGGCCGCTTCACTTTAATACAAATTTAATTTACAGCTCATTAATTCAAATTGCTTGCTAAAAAATCTTACGAGGTCGTAAATAGAAAAATATGTTCCAAAAATATACTTTCTTTCAATTACTTTCATATGGAAAATTATTTGCTAACTTACTCATTTTTTAATAAGAATCACATGACTTTTTTATGATTGTTACATTTTTCTATCCATTATCATTAATAAGGAAATATACTTGCCTATTCAATTCCAAACATATAAGGGAAGAAGGACATATGTAGAATTTCGATTTTATTTTGCCACTTGCACTGATTTTATAATTAAAAATCTATTATTATTGTTTTATTATCATACACATCCCAAGATCGGTAACTGCCATTTAAGACAAGCCTCTACTTTCTACACCGATAATTCGGTTAAAAGAGAGCATCGAGGATTTATTTTTTTAAATCACCGGCACATACATGATCGGACATGTTTTAATGATATAGAAAAAGTATTATTTAGGGAATATAATTATAATTCTTCATATCAAGAAATCTTATCGTGTATTTCAGATGGTCTGACATAACAAACCTACTCACAGCAAATGCCTTCTATTATCCAAGCCAAAATGCCATAGGTAATAATGAAATTTCATTTTGTTATACTTAACTTCCCATCTTTTTTATAACAATATGGACAGTTTTAACACTAGACCTTTCTTCATGCATTCTGTTCGTTACGCTCACTAATGTCCATTTAACTTGTGTGCATATTAAAGTTTCCAAACCAATAAATGTATTTAGTTCAAGTGCAATTTAAATTGCCACGTTTATAATTGTCTGTAATTCAAATTTTAAATATTTAAGTTTGAAATTTTGTTAAATTTTGAAGTATTGGAAACTTTGGAACACACAATTTTTTTACTTTAAATAACTTTATTACTTCTGTTTTAAAATATTCTATTTACTTTTTAAAAGTTTAAATTTCAAATATCTGTTTATATTTAATTTTGTATAATATCAGCTATTAAGGAATTTATGAAAATGAGCAATATTTGGAAACAAAATAGTGGAGGTATGTTTTGCTTGTCAAAAGATTTTTACTTCTAAATGAACCGCGTCTCCACAACTGCATTTCAACCAACGTTCTTAACACAGCTTTATTTAGATTGATTTCTCCGTTTGGGTCAAATCTTGGATTCAGTTTTTGACCCACTTCTACCAACATTTCATCAAATTTACAACATTTCATCAAATCTGAGTTGGTCCCCTTCCCGGATTCTGACCTTCCCCTCCCTGAACTATGCGCTGAATAACTCGTAAAAATTCCATTCTTATATAATAGTTTAAAAAAATTTCTTTTTTATATATACATATATACGTGTATATATATATATATATATATATATATATATATATATATATATATATATATATATATATATATCAAAAAATAAAAAAACACGTATTCAATATTTTTGGAAAAGCAATCCAATGATACCAAAATTTATCCCCCTACTCCCTCCTGAGGGGAGGGGGATGGGGCAACTTTGAAATTTTCAATGGGAACCCCCATTTTTTATTGCAGATTTGGATTCTCCAGAAAAAATTGCATACATTTGAACTACGATTTTTGATTTTTGCTCCCACAAATGACACTATAATCGAGAAAAACGGAAGTGGGGCACTAACGTTTAAAAGTTACAGAAAAAAGCAACCTGATCATGAGAGGCAAGGGGACTCATGTTAATCAAGCACCCCGAAGGGAACAGAAAACTACTACGTCCACATCGCTGTTCCTGGGTAGTACTAAAAGTAGTTTTGAACCGTTTCCTAAACTGAAGTCAACAGTTGTCACTAAAGTGAACGGTTAGCGGGAGGAGGGGGTCAATTTTAGCATCATTGGATAGTTTTTTGAAAATATTGAACACATAATTTTTTATTTTTCTATCCGAAGTGTATTTCCCGAAACATTCCCATTTTTAAACGTTTGTGCCCCACTTCCGTTTTTTTCGATTATAGCGCCGTTTGTGGGAGCAAAAATCAAAAATCATAGGTCAAATGTATGTAATTTTTTCTGGAGAATCCAAATCTGCAATAAAAAATCTGATGTGGGCAACACATGACTTTCCTTATATAATGTAATAAATTTACTACTTTTACAATAAACAAAATAGGTTTTTCTTATAGTAGATACTTATATTCTTTCCAACATATTGAATTTTCGACAATTAGTCGTCATTTTCATTGATTTAGCGTCATTTTTAACCATTTGGCAAGATTTTCGTTAATTTGGCAACATTTCAAAAAGTCGCCAAGTTGGCGACCTACCGCCAAATTCGTCGCCAAAATTTCGCCAAGCGTTATGGACGAAGAAATAAGTTATTCTTACAGCAGATAAATGACTATTGACGTTCAAATACAAAAAGTATTACTCAAAGTATCTTTTTTCATGAACGGAACGAGCTAGATCCACGAGAATGATGTCACCCAATTTATCGCATAGTATTACATATGAAAAGTGAACATATTTCTCAATAGGAAATATTTTTTTTTTATTTTATATGACTTTTTGATAATTTTTTTTAAAAATGTGCAATATCTCGAGAACGATTCACGTTAGCGTTCTAACATTTATGTCAATCGTTTTTTAATGAAAAATTACATAAGAAATGTCTATTTGCGTAACTTTATTCGCGATTTTGATTTTTTGACGATTTTTTCAAAATTTCACGCGAAAATTTAGGGGGGTTCTGAACATTCGATTACGTATAAAAAGAATAGGCTTCCAGTGTTAACGGATTGTGATTTTTGTACCAAATTTCGTTCGAATCGATCCATTCGTTCGTCAGTTATCGTCTCCACAGACTCACTGACACACACACGCACACACACACACACACATACTTTCACACACACACACACAGACATCACTTCAAAAATGTTTGATTCGTGATCAGGAATGCTTGAAACGTGCTCTCCCGTCGAAAACTCGAATTCGAATTTTCGACCCCGTCACAATACTTTCCTTATACATTATGTATATAAGGAAAGTAAAAATGGGGGTTCCCATTGAAATTTCGAAGTTTCCGCACCCTCCTCCCCCCAGGAGGGGGGAGGGGGATCAATTTTGGTATCATTGGATAGCTTTTCTAAAAATATTGAATACGTGTTTTTTTATTTTTTTGATCCGAAGTGTATTTCTCGAGATATTGCGCCGTTCCGGAACTTTCAGGAAAACTTTATATATATATATATATATATATATATATATATATATATATATATATATATATATATATATATATATATATATATATAATGTCAAATAAAGCGATAAAAGATACGTATAAAAGATGTAAAATATTTAAAATGCACAAGACATGTAGGCGCAATGCTGCTCTAAATTGTCTAGTATAATAAAAGAGAAAAATTCTATAAAGAAATCTCAAAAAAGGGGGGGGAGAGTGGAGAAAAGCCAACAGGGAAATTTGTAAAGGCCTAGGGGGGTGGTGACCCCTAGTTCCCCGGTTAAAAGTCGACTTTTATTCCAAAGGAAACACTCCCGGAGCCGAAAAATACCTGAGGCCAATCTCCGTATAAACGTCAAAGCAAAAGACGCACAAAAACAGTCCGAACAAGGAACAAATGGAGACCATTACGAAGCTGTAAAAGCATGGATATACATTTAAAGGTGGAATCCAAAGTGACAACACACAAGAAAAGTAAAACGACCAACTGAAAACCATTAAAACCAAATATTGCATATTTGGTTTTAATGTCAGATCTGACATTAAAACCAAATATGCAATATTTCTGGATTTGATTAAATTGAGAGCATCAAGATTTAACATTAATTTGAGTTGTGAAAAGAAAAAACCTGTTAATAAGGAATTCTTTATTACAACCTTTAGTAATAAGGCATTTGATGATATACCTTTTAATCGTATATTAGAGGGTCAAACTCATTGTTTTCCCATTTCTAATACGAAGATCACTATCACTCATAGGTATGTTGTTCCTATAGGACGTAAAGTTTTTAACTACAATAAAATTGGTAAACATCTGAACCTTCATGATAATCCGACCTGTCAATGTGCTTCCAGCCTCTACGTTGATCACGATCATGGTCATATTATAACTGGAAATTTGGACATAATCACCAATAATGACCTTAGGGATGCATTGAAATTGGGAACGAAATTTCGTATGCAGGATTTTAAAAGGATAGACATGAAATTTTATCAAGAATTGAGTGATTTTATATATAAAATGGCAGTGCGATACAGCATGCCTTTATCATCTTTTAATGAATGGCGCGATCATATTATGGAGAATTTTTATTATTATTATCATCATTCTTATGGTCAAGATATATGTCACTCAATAAATAGACGCATCCTGGAAAATGTATGGAAAATATTCGCAATTACGTATACCGATAAGGTAACATCAAATTTTACCTTTACTTGTATGAAATATTACATCGATCAACTCCACATCTGTTATAATAACGAAGACATGTATATTTTGTTGAAATCAAAACGAAGGGAAATCGAAAATAAAATAAGGGCTTTACATAAACGCATAGGTATAAACATCAATCATATTCGATATCCTTACTTGGTCTTGATACCAAAACTACATAAAACACCCGTAAAGTTTCGATCTGTAACGGTAGCCTATAAAGCTTATACTACAACAGCAAATACGAAACTTATTACAATTTTAAAACCTATTATGACTCAAATAATGCAAGGTGGATCAGTAATGATTAAAAATAGTGGTGATATAATAAAGTATTTGCACAAACATCCCACTAACCTGATTTACAAGTCTTATGACTTTAAAGATCTCTTTAATAACATAGACCTGAAAGATCTATATGCTATTATGATAGAAATCCATGGTCAATATCACCTACATAAATACATAGCTTTACACAAATTCAAAGCTATCTTAGATATTGTGCTTTTTGAAAACATCTTATTCAATGGTATGAATTATTATAGGCAAGTAAAAGGTATACCTATGGGGGGAGGCTGCTCCTCGATGTTGGCAGATCTCTACCTCCATCACTATGAAGAAGGCACACATATTTTAAACGAATTGCCGTATTTCCGTTTTGTGGATGATATACTTTTAGCACATCAAAAAACCAATATTAAATTTAACTTCGACTTTTACCCTGAACAATTAGATTTAATCGAAACTCCTGCAGATTCTGCCGATGAAATTAATTACTTGGATATTAACATTCACTTCGCTGAAGATGAACCCTTGTATATGAAGCTTTATGATAAAAGACGACAATTCAAGATTAAAATAAATTATATTATTGATTGGAGATCTAATTTAAGTCAGAAAGTTTTTCGTAATATCGTAATGAATCACTTTATACGGAACGCCCGCTTGCATACTTATAAAGAAGATTGTATAAAAAGTGATGTTGGATTTATCAAAGAGGCTATAAAACAAGACTATCCCCTTGGATTCCTCAGACATATTTATAATACCTATCATAGTAAAACAGTCAACGCATTTGAAAATGATTTTGGCAAAAGTTTAGTTTTGGGTTATAAATGGCAACGCTGGTGTTAGTCCTATACACTCTACTCCCTTCTCTCTTTTGACTGAAGGATTTCAGTTGGTCGTTTTACTTTTCTTGTGTGTTGTCACTTTGGATTCCACCTTTAAATGTATATCCATGCTTTTACAGCTTCGTAATGGTCTCCATTTGTTCCTTGTTCGGACTGTTTTTGTGCGTCTTTTGCTTTGACGTTTATACGGAGATTGGCCTCAGGTATTTTTCGGCTCCGGGAGTGTTTCCTTTGGAATAAAAGTCGACTTTTAACCGGGGAACTAGGGGTCACCACCCCCCTAGGCCTTTACAAATTTCCCTGTTGGCTTTTCTCCACTCTCCCCCCCCTTTTTTGAGATTTCTTTATAGAATTTTTCTCTTTTATATATATATATATATATATATACATATTATATATATAGAGATAATTAAACAAACTTCTTTCCCCTAAAAGTAGACATTTGAGCTTTCAGAATAGGTGTTTAAATAGCATTTAGTTTTTCGTTTAACAAGATTAAAATGAACTTAAATTCAACAAATATGAATTGCAAAATCGCCATTTTCAAGTGACTAAAACTAGGAACTAATATATTTTTCTTCACAAACTAAAAGAAGACTGCTTTTGGTTTATCAAGAAAAAAAGCCATGTTTAAAGCCACTTTATAGTTTTCTATTTAAACTAAAGTTGCAAAAAATTCAAAAATAGCCTATTTCAAGGTCAATTAACTTGAAAGAGGATGCTGACAAAAATTTGAAATTTTTTGTATTAATTACTCTAATAGTACCCTATAAGTGGTATGAATTTCATTTAATGGTTCAGTATAGTTTTAGAATTATGAGGACTCAAATTGTGGTAAAGCACTCTCAAGATAAACAAAAATGTATGAAGCGATGTGAGTTCTGCCTGTGTTTAACACTAAACGTACCGACACTCAATATATACCTATTAGTACCGTAGGCGATCAAATGACCAGTTTTTAGATAAAAACTTTATTTTTTCTGCTTGAATGCAGGTAATATCGATTTCAGTAAGGAAATATTAAACTAACTTTAAGGTAATATATTCCATTCAGTTCCTAAAACTCGATTTGCTTCTTCTATTGTGCATGTTCTTATGCGTTTCATAATACGGTGGTCAATTATCAACGAAAATGCAGTCTTCATTTTACCTTTATAATATTACGTTTTGCATATCCCGTTGGACCCGTTCTTTCCTGAAATTGTTATGAAGTGCTGCTCTCCCAGATGTAGTACCTATTTGCATTTCTTCCCAAACTGTGCCGTCAATCGAAATATACTGCTCATTTTTTTCATTATCATCTTAAAAACTTGAGAGCAATCTCATTCTTTTTCGTCCTCTACGTATTATATTCACAATATTCTCTTCTTCATCGTCGGTATCTGTAGGCTCATACTCAGTGTCTAATAAATCATTATCATTTTCAAATAATATATCTTTACTTTCAGAAAGTTCACCTTCATCCATTTCCGAAAACTCTTCGCCTATGTTATTTATGCCTTCTAAGAACTTAGTGTGTCTTGAATGTTTAGACATTTTTTCAGGGTCAAGATTAGGAAGAGTAATGCTGTAAAAACAAAATATAAACTAAATAGTAATAGTTTTTAGTTTTTGTCACCTTTTCTTGCAACTGGAAATTTTACGCACTTTATTGAAATTTTAATACACAATTATTTTAAATTGAACGTTAATTGAAATTTTAAATTTAATGTGCAGGAAACTGATGAAAATATGTGGAATATGCATGTGCATCACATTTTCTAAACTGATAAATAGCCTTATAATGCAATAACTTTTTTTTCTCCCAGTCAAATGACCAGTCGTGGTAGATAACGGTAGACTGTGTATGTTTATCATATAAACACAAGAAAAAGAAAAAGATATATTGAAAAATTGTTTGTATACATTTAATAGAACAAGTAATGAAGTCAAGCGGGAAAAAACGATAACATTATATGCGAATTTTCTAATTAAAATTTACAACCGGTCAATACTTTTTTCCCCTTCTGATTCAATTAAATATAAAGAATGTGGAATATGAATGCATGAAAAAGTTGGGTGGAGATTCGCAATCAGGATATTTTTTTATGTAAATTGTATTTTACCCCCCAATGAAATTATTGTTTCATCTTTAGTTATTCCTGCTGGAGTTCTACAGGATACAGTGTTTGCTCCAGACAGACCAAAGTAATGTGAAATATTTTGTTTCTTTATAACTTACATAATTCCATTATATGGCATTTTCACTAAAAAAATAAGTAAACGATATGCACAGAGTCCGCTAAAAGACGACGTTCCTAAAACTAGAATCATGCTCCCATCACAAATGAAATCAATTTCGAACTTTTCAGGTTCCTTAAGTACGGATACCTACAATGGAAGGAAAAAGAACTTGCTATCTGCTACAATTTTACAAACCTCTATGAAGAATGATAAGTCCAGTCTTACCACGCAACCGGCGTTCAATTTCATAAAGATTGAGCTCAGGCTGCAACGGTCAATCTTGTACTCACAAAATTCTCCAAACGAGACATTCCTAAAGTTAGAATCATGCTTCCATTGCAGATACCAACATTGATGAATCGGCGGGTTCTGTAAGAATTAACTTGGGCCTTTGCAGTTTTCTACTCGTATTCAATTTTTTTTTTCATGTAGATAATGCAAAAATAAACAGTTTTACATAGTCAGATCTAAAACCAAGAGTTCATTAAGACTAAAGTTAAAAATTGAAAAAAAGGTAAAATTGTAAAAATCTAAAGATTAAAAATACAATTAAAAGCGGTAGAAAGCAAAACAGTCCAAATTCCTATCTAAAAACTCATTTACATCATAGAACGGGCGACTCGTATAAGTCCTTAATATTTTGATGAAATCTTTTGTGTCTATATTTCTCATCGGTATAGTAAATTTGTAAAATCATTTTATATAACTTGTAGAATTACTAATTTTCTACAGGCTATGTTGATGCAAGCTCAGCTCCATTATTTTTATAATGCCATAGTAGTGGTAATACTTATTACAGAATTTTGTCCTTTAATATTCATTTGACAGTTGAAAGTAAAAGCAGGTGGAAATGTCGTAATTTGCAATCTGACAAAATATTCTGCCAGCGAGTTCTATTGCCTGCACCAACTATTTACCAATTTTGCAAATTCCAAACTTAACAGTAAGGATATTAGTGAGTTCAAATAAACCTAAGATTTTATAGATTTAAGGAAATGTGCTTTTCTTACACTTTCCCATATCCTGCAACCGTATACAGGGTGTCCCAAGAAGATTGAAACGCTCTTTAATTCTTTACCTGTTGGAGATAGTGGCAGTGGCGGTTATTCAGGGGCGCCGCGGGGCCGCGCGGACCCCCTTGATCAAGCACTTCAAATTCCTTTAGTTATATAGGTTAATTACAATTTTTAAGGAAATTATCTGAAATTTCTTTCAACTAAAAGTCGAATTATTGGAAATAAATGATAAAATTTGTCACTAGATGGCAGCACTAAAGCTTTGACTTTCAAAAAAATCTCTCATCCCCTCTTCATACTATATTAAATTTATAGGGAAAAATACTGCATTATAGGGAAAGACGAGGGATTTTAATAAGATCCGCGTCCCGTTAGCGACTCTCTGATAATAGAAAGAATGGTATGTGAATACAACGGCAATAGAAATTTCAGCTAAAAAAACAGACATTGCAATATTCCAATCTGATCTGAGCCGCGGCTTATATCGCGGCTCTCTTTTAAAGAAGACTCGAATACCGTGAACGACTGACTCGAATTGGCTGAGTTTCGCTAATTTGGCCTCGAATTTTTCTTGATAAATGAGTGTTCTCGCTCTCGCTTCTTTTTAAAATAATAAATTTGGATGTTTAAATAAATATTTTAAAATAAATTACTGTATTTATCTAATTCTGATTTATTTTATTGATCCTATTGACCCCTAGCTTTTTCAGTTTTGGTTCATGAAGAAATAGTTTAGTAGTATTAGATATAGAAAATAGAAATTCAAAAAAGTTTCGATATATATTTTGTGCTTTTTACTTCATTGAATAAGTGATGATGAATTAATAAGTGATGATCATTGAATAACTATTGATGGTATTTTGGGGGTTCCGTTCTTCGTTTTTGGTAGAAAAATGCATTGTTTGGAGCACTCAGTTTAATTTCGCTGCGTAAGCGCCCGGACGGGGGGGGGGGGGGGGCATTTCTGATGTAGGGTGGTTCTGTCTGTCCTTCGGAAAGGGGATTATTTCTGATTTGGGGTAGTTCCATGCTTTGTTTGTGATGAATTTCAATGCTTTTGACTTCTTAATTGCTTAAAAGTCACGAGAATTGTATTTGTGGCATGCCCGTGGATATTTTTAGTGACACTTTCAGAAATGTGTTGTCTGAGGGGGTGGGTCTCTTGATTTACTCAGCTGTCTTACTTTTTCAGCTATTTAACATTAAAGATTGAAAAAAAATATAAATATTTGTTAAAGAAGTTAAAAATTAATTTTCAACCTGATACTTGATTCTTTGATCTGACGTTGTTTTTCTTAAAATCTCCCCCCCCCCCCCCTCTTCACCGGCGACTATTCAATCCCCCTGGTTTTGCTTCTAATTTCATTGAAGTCCAATATTGATCCGATACTCCCTAGGCGTAAATTTCACTTGAGGTAGTCCTAAAATTTCTCATCTCGTTTCCTAATTAAGCAATTTTGAATCTACTGGCAGCTATAGTCTCTGCACTATCTATACGCGTATCGTCTGGACATGCATATTGTTTTATTCAAACTCCTCTGAGCGTCACTTTTAGTTTAACTAGCCCGCACGGTTTTACTTCTCGGTTCCTAAATTGAGCGAATTTGAATCTTCTGGTAGCTACACTCTTTGTACCATTTGTATATACATATCTTTCATATCAATCCCCTGGGCGCAATTTTTACTTTAAGTAGTCCTCCTCTAATTTCACATCTCGGCTCCTAATTGAGCCATTTTGATTCCGTTGGTGGCTATAGTCCTGGCACCATTTGTACATGTGAACTGGATATACATATTTATTGTGCCAGCTCCCTGGGCGCAACTTTCAGTTCGGTTAGGCCCCCCCCCCCCGCCAAATTTCTTATTTCACCTTCTAATTGAGCGATTTAGATTTTGCTGGTGGCAATCACTTAGATATACAACCTTATTATGTCAACCCTCTGGGCGTAACTTTTACTTTAAGTAGCCTCAATTTCATATTTCGGTTTTATAAAAATGCATCGCCTTGGTTCCTGAAATATCCGTGCACGATATTTCAAGACCGTACGATGTTTACATTTTCCGCTACAGACCTTACACACACACGTCGACACACAAACATCGTCTGTTGTTATGTAATATGAAACAACCGTGGTGGAAGAGGGGAGACCCTCCTCTTTTTTATATTTACATTTTTATCTATCTTAGTGACACTTGCTCCGATTTTGATGCAATTTTCACACTGTATTTTCTACTCTACAATGGACCCACTCGATCTGCTCACTCTAAAATTTGATCCACTTTTGTTGAATCCGTGCAGCGAGCTAACTGCTTATTGCTATAGAAACCGATTGCTATATATAATGATTAATAGCAGGCAGAACTCGCTCATATCATTTTAAAGACGAATAGAGAAAACCATAATGCATAAGAACTTTCTGTAAATTCCAAAATCATTCTTAAACTTGTATGAAAATAGTTATTCCGTTTCTACATATAAACGGCCGTAGATTTAGTTGATTTTCGCTCTCTAATTATGTTACTGTTTGGGTTACAAGGATGATCAGGTACAAAACTATTAGCCATATTGTGTACCTGAGAGAAATTGTGTGCATTTTGGGTGTACAAACAATTGCGCTAATCATAAAAAAATACTGCACATGCATACGACTGAGAGTATTTAATTTTTACAAATTTGATATAAATTTATTTAGAAATACATTCAAATAATTTCCATGGTTACAATAGGCCCTTATTCATTTTAAGGAAACTTGCAAATGCATATCAGCGCAAGTAAAATAATAATTTGGTATACAGTTATTTGGAGGTAACGCCGGAACTAATTTATCAGTGCCGGACAAACGACGAACTCGAAGTCTAAAAGACGTAGTTGGCACAAACTGAGGAGGGATACTATAATATACATAAATACATATTATAGTATGCTTCTATACTTAAATATCCCCATCTATACATAAATACATATATGAGCGCCTCCCTCTACACCTCGCTCACGAGCCGCCACTGGATAGTGGGCAATGTAAATTACAAAAATGTTGAAAGTAAGGTAGGAAATAAGACTACGTTAATGAAATAGTCCTCCCATTCATTTTCAAAGAGTTACACTTTTTAAATTTTTATACGACCCACTTAGACAAATTGGGTCAATCAGAAAATTTTTATTTTTAATGCAACAAGATCATTTAAAAAACCGCATATCTGTATCTTTAAAATCAACTGAATTATGATAAGGGAAAAAATCTGACTTATGACCCTTTTCCGTACCATGTGAAAGACTGTTTCATCAGTGAAAATAGGGATCATAAACAAATTGACGATGGAAATTGTTTAGATAAAAATACATTAATATGTGTTAAAAGAAATTTTTACAAATGCATCTAAATAAAGCATTACACAAACAGAGATCATATAAAACAGTGGTACTCACTACGCGGTTGGGACAAATAATAAAAATATGCATACATTGATAGAAGACCTCTGATATAAAAGGACAAATTTCGTTACAAATACTAGAAATGCAATTCACAAAACTCAATTCACAAAGCATTCTCAAAATGTTTTCCTTCAACTCCAATACATAACTGAGCTCTTCTAATAATGCTTCTGTAAATATTTTGGAGTTCTTCACCACTAATATTGTTGCAAGAATCAATTATCTTAAGGTCAATTGCGTTTAGTGAGCGAGTATTATAAACTAATGTTCGAAGACGACCCCATAAGTAAAAATCGAGATGGGTTAAATCAGTGGATCTGAGGGGGCCATTCTGTGACTCCTTTCAAACCAATCCACTGTCCATCAAAGTTTTCGTTGCGCCAGTTTGTCACAATTATAGCCTGGTGTGCAGGCGCGCCATCTTGTTGATAATACATGTTTTTTAGAAGCGATACTGTTGTCGTCTCCATAAAATCCTTTACAGTACCGTTTAAAATAAGCAGCATGTCTTTTTCAGCTGTAAGAGTCCCTTCATAAAACACAGGACCAAACAGTCTTTCATACCAAATTCCGCACCATACAGACACAGAAAACTTTCTCTGGTGATGTATTTCACGGACAAAAAATGGTTTCGTATTATCCCAATAATGATCGTTGTGAGTATTGGTTGCTCCATCTTCCGTAAACAAACATTCATCAGTCCACAGAATATTCTTAATAAAGTTCGAATTGATGTCTTGTTGGATTAACAACCAGTTGCAGAATGCTAAACGCCCGTCAAAATCGGAGGGATGAAGTGCTTGAAGTCCATGACTATAAAATGGATTCCAATGGTATTTTTCAAGTGTTCTAGCAATTGACATCCTAGGTAGCCCCAAAGTTTCGCTTGCTTTTCGAATGCTTGTACATGGGTTGAAAGAAAAATATGCGATGATGTCAGTTTCTTAGTCCTCCGTGTATAAACGATTTCTTCTTCCAGAGCCAGGTCTTGGATGAAATGAACCGGTAGTTCTTATCTCCTCATCATCCGATAAACAAATGTACGTGAAATTTCAAGCAAGTTTGGATATCACCATCCAAAATCCCGAGCAGTTTCTGCAGTATTTTTATTACACAGAGCATAAATCATTCTTAATTCGAAAAGCTCGTTATTTGTTAAAAATACCATAATGCACAACCAGTTACTTGTTCTTAATTCGTCAATTCAGAACTAAACATGCTGACGATTCACTGAATGCTCTTCTTTATTTTGGTATAATATTAAAAAAAAGTTTAATTGTATTGAATAGAAATAATACTGGGAATAAATACGTAAATTAAAAAATAAATCGTCTGCATTTCATTCTTCCGTTTTTTTAAATTATTTTACTATAAACATTTGAAAAGGCTAAATTAGAGTTAAAGAAAAGAAAAAATCATCTGTGAGTTCCATTCTTCGTTTTGAAAAATTATGTTAAATTTCAAAATCAAATACATACTTGCATTTGTTTACTTATTTATTTTAATTGTTTCAAATAAAAAATGGCATGTCTCAATGCGAAAAGTACTTAAGAATCCGTGATTGCATCGTGAGCCTACGCGGATTTCGCAAAAATGTCTCCTATGTGTTATTATCCAGTTTTATCTTTTTTCTGATATGTCACAAATTCACATTTCTAATTTGATATAGGGTCCAAATTCACAATGTTCAATTTTCAATTAAATATAACTCGCTCAATTTTAAAGATACAGATATGTGGTGTTTTTTTAATGATCTTGTTGCATTAAAAATAAAAATTTTCTGATTGGCCAAATTTGTCTAAAGGGGTAGTATAAAAATTTAAAAAGTGTAACTTTTTGAAAATTAATGGGAGAACTATTTCATTAACGTAGTCTTATTTCCTACCTTACTTTCAACATTTTTGCAATTTACATTGCCCACTTATCTCCAACAGGTAAAGATTAAAGCGGGTTTCAATCTTTTGAGGACACCCTGTATAACACGTGTGCCACTGTATCGATGGCTAGATTACACTTGCACACATTACTTTTTGCCAAAGTACTAATTTTGGTAAACTTTAAAAGCTCCGTCTTTGGTGACGACGTGATAAAGACGGAGCTTTTAAAGTTTGGTGACGACGTGATAAAAGTGCCTAAGCATCGGTATCAGCTATAGGCATAAGTCAATAGAGGGGCGACCTTTTGTAGAGTTATCCCATATGAAATGACAATTTTCCATTATAGCTTGTTTTGCTTAGGTTGGATTTTCGAGAGAATTAACTTTATTTAATTCTGTAGCTTTCTTAGCTAGGTAACTGAATGGTAAAACTGAAATTGTCAGTCTCCTTAAGGCCCTATCACATTCAACAACTTTTGGAACAACCAACTATTTCGGACAACTTTTTCCCCAATTTTTCGGTGAAAAAGTTGGCGATAGGGTTATTGACAGTTTGAAGAAGTTGTGCTAAATGACAAAACTATGGCAGTATGTTTATCGCCTTTTGGCGACAACTATACATTTGTACTTTTCGGCAGGCAGCGCGTTCTCGCTTCGACTCCGGCAATAAAACAAGACTTTTACTTAGTACTTCCTTTTGTAACCTTTATTACTTTGTAATTATGACTAAATTGTTATCAGCTGCGGGGAAAAATCAAATATGCTTTGGCATAATTACGCTAGGATTATTCCTGCTTAAGAAGAAGAAACAAAGTAAACCGAGAAAGATGTGGACAAAATCTATTGTAAATTTTTGATTTGCTCTTTTTTATATGGATTACTTCAGATATCATAAGCTTAAACAGATGAATGAACATTAAAGAATATTTGGATTTGTCACACATCCGTATAAAAAAGCAAATAAATATTTGTTGAAAAATATTCACTCTATTTTAAGATACAAAATTAGTTTAAAAAGCGATATAGCCGATATTGAATGAAATGAAACAAAGAAAAAGAAAAAGTAAAAAGTATTTAAATTCAAGAATGCCGTTATTAAAATATCATGTCTTAAACAAATTTAAGTTCATTACCATTTTATACTTGATTTTAAAGGTTTTCAAATACGTATCTATATTAAATATCCGAAGATGTTCTTTGCTCATTTGTAACGTTTAAAATATTTCTCATTAAAGTAAACTTTTAAAAATTATTTTATCTACATTTATATTTATTGAGTAATTATGTTTTAAAATAGATTTAAATGTGCATTCCATCTATAGCTGGTATAAAGTATACTTCAAGATGTTTTTCAAAGTAACTTCGAAATAAATTTTTATAAGCATTCAAATTTAAAAATAATTTACTGATATAAGGTTATTTTGTATATAAAACGTAAAATAATTTAAAACAAAAAAAAAATTGCAGATTATTAAAGAAAAACTATATTTGAATATTTTAGTAACAGATGGCAGCACTTGTAAAATTTAAAATTCGCATGGATTCGAACCAGAGGCTAGTCGTTTGCTGAGCTGATTCTTTACCACCCAAGCCAAAACTTCACATTTGAAATGTACTAACAAATTATATCATGCAATGCATTTAGTGTTATTTTAGAGTACTATTTTGAAGAGTAAACAGAATAAGTTTTCAAGTTGTTTTAGTATTGCAATAGAAGAAAAAAAAATTGTCTATGAAGAACATACATGAAAATTCATTTTCTAAATTCGGTCTGATGTTTTTTTTAACGATTCGAGAAAGAGAACATAATTGTATTCGTTAAAACGAGGAAATTGCCATAGTGTAGTAAATATTCTAAAACAATTTAAATTAGGATCCTTTGTGTTTTGTGATGGAATCACTTTAGTACGTATATATCGCCAAAGCAAACTCGCGTACGCTCTTGTTTAAATTCACAGAAAGGCGGATTTTCTGAAATGCGGTAATACTGTAAACTAGCAAGCCGCTGGTAAATATAAATTTGAATCAGAAGAGACCAAAGAAATTATATTAGTAATAATATCTTAATTTTTATTATATAATATTTCATGTATATAAAATCGCTTTGGAAGAGATGGTTCGTAAAGATGATATTTTCTCGTACGCATGTTTCTTCAAATTCTTTTTTAAATACAGTGGATCTTTTAGATTCCACAAAAATGATTTTTCACGTATTGATTCAATTAACTCCATTTTTATCTCGCAAGACTACTTTTCTTCGATTTCGAGACGACTTCCATTGACATCCACCTTTATGACACAGAAATATTATAAATACTTAACAAAATTCTAAATCTAAACTAAAATAATACTTCGCGCTGCCTGGTTATTATATCAATATAATCTATCTGTTATTATATTCTATCTGTTCGCGCTCCACAGATTCAAACTTGCGCGAGGATTTCACGCCAAACCAGAATGTAGTAGAATCTGCGCCAACCTTTCTAAACACGTGATTCCTCCGCTACTCATCTGTGATTGGCTGGTTTGTGAAAAATTGTTCCAAACGAACAACTTTTTCTATACTCGTCAGATAAAGTTGTCCCAATTTTTTTACCTCATTTCACACGATTTTTCCCCCAACTCGGCGTAAAAATTGTTCGAAAAGTTGGTTGTCCGAAAAATTGCCGGAAAAGTTGTTGAGTGTGATAGGGGTTTTAGAGGTTAGCAAAATTACCGCACATTGTATGTTTTCTTGTTGACATTGCAAGTATCGGCTTTTCCGTGCTGAAGAAAAATGCAAAAACTCAAAACGGGTCCACGAATGCTAGTATGCAATGTGAGTTCGATCCTGAAACTTTGTCTACTGCTTCATTTTTATTTATAAACTACAATTTATTTATTTTTTCAAATCTATTATTATCAATTAAAGAGTATATTACACAACATTATTCAAATATTTGTGTCAATTTCGTAACGCATATAAATAAAAAATAATGAATCCCGTTTCTCTCTCAGTGCTGATTGCCTCCGCATACGTGCGGGAAGTAGAAATGGTCAGTGTTCCGATTTCGCATTTGTTGTCGAGCAGCGCACGGCCAGCCATCACACGTGGTGTGGCAGTTTAGGGAGTCATCTCGTGGGACAGCCGATCTCCTCCTCTATTTGTGCTGCAAGCCAATCTGACGACTCGCTTGCGCGTCAACGATATTCTGCAGCCGATTGTTCTGCCTATGCTGTCAAGCCGTCCAGGTTCTTTTAACCAACAAGGCAACGCTCGACGACATACTGCACGACTTTCTCAACACTGTTTTCGAGGATTTAATACCCTCCCATAGTCATCTAGGTCCCCAAATCTATCACCCATAGAACACGTCTGGGACATGGTGGGCAGCAATGCACCCTTCTCAGAATACAACTGAATTAGCTGACCCGTTGCAACATTTGTGGCAGAATCTTCCGCATCGGGATACCTAAGCAACTTACCGCACTGACTCTATGCCGCACCGAAAATCGGCTTACATAGCATTTAATGACTACTAACCATTCTGAACGAACGGAAATTGCTAGTTAAAAATATAACTTTTAACCTAGCCTTTTGGGTACCAGTAATGAAGACCTCCAAAACACGTTTAAAACTCTTTTGAACTGATTGGTGTCTGTCTGCGCGTGAGGAAGTAGAGATGATAACTTGAATCAATATACGTATCAAAATAAAATTTCATATTTAAATAGAAAAAGTAAAAATTCGGCAGTGGCTTCAGTCCGATGGAGCCACCACCGTCAGAGACAGAAAGAATAGGATTTTGTTGAAAATCCTTTCCAGACCCTACATAATCCCCTCACCACCACTACCGGTGACATAGAAGGCTGAATTTTTACAAACTTTTAGTATCGTCCACGAAACAGAACCTCAAGGATCCGGATTTTCAACTCCCTCCCCTGAAGAGCGAATTAAAAAAAAGTGTTTTCTCTTCTTAAGTCTTTCCATCTCTAAGGAATCCCTGGTTACTTAGAAGTATAAATACTATTTTAACATTTATGTAGTATTCATCACGGGAAAGAACTTAAAGGAGCCGTATTTTTTAAATCTCACCCGTGGAAGAACAAAATAGAGAGCGAAAAAATCTTTCCATACCTTCAGAAGCCAGAAAGCGAAACTTTCACGCTTCAATTTCAACTACTAGATAGACCCTCTCACCAATTTCCAATGAAGACGATCATTTTCGACGTTATAAGCATATTGAAAAACAAAATAAAAATTAAAAATTGTTGAAATTTAATTTTTGAAAGGCGTTAGTTTCCCTGTCTTTGTCAGTTTTAAATACTAGTATATAAAATAGTCGTTTAAAAAATGAATCAAATGTTGTTTAAAATGCTATATGCGCTACTACTTGAACGACGGTTAATGAACTGCTGAATTATTTCCAGTTACATCAATTATGGAAGCCTGGGAATGGTAGTCGGACATGAACTCACTCATGCTTTCGACAGCATAGGTGAGTATGCTGAACAATCTTGTTCAATTTATCTATATTATGACATTAAACCATGTAAGGACACCTAAAATTCAATACGATATTTTTTCGTTTTATTTCAATATTTTAGTTCCATTTAGTTCCATTTCATTCTTGCTCGATTTATGTAAATCACAAAACCTTTGTAGAAAATACATATGTATTATACATAGATGGTAATCCCGATAACCAAAGATCGTATTATACTGCGATGTTTTCCCTCAGTTTCAATTTAACTATGAACTCCAGGATTCAACACATAGCAATTAGACTGAAATTACATCTTAACTAATTTACATATCTGAAAGCTTCCCCCAAAATAAGAAACTCATAAAGGGGTAAATAATCTTCATTTATTGGATGTACATATTTGCCACAGATTTTTAATTCAAGCACACACTTTGGTTAAACAACAAATTATAAACACAAGAGAAGCCCTTTCTCATTACCATGATCATCATCAATGATCACCAATGGCTCGACAGTCCACAATGGGTCTTGGCCTTCCTCAGAAATTTATTTCTTCCAAGCACTCTCCTTAGAGCAATGCTTCTCCGCATTTTTTTTTTTTTTTAATATCAACACAATCGATCCATTTCAACTTCGGTTTTCCTCTAAATGTTTTCTCGATCGGTGTAAAAAAAAAAATTGTGGTTCTATTGTTATCCATTCTCAGCAAATATCCTGCCCATCTCATTCTATTTAATTTTAATGTGTTTGGTTATGTCAGGAGCTTTAATGTGCATAGTTCGATATTATATCTTATTCTCCAAATATCATTCTCTTGAATTCAACCAAAAATGCTGTGCAAAATATTTCTCTCAAAAATACAAAACGCTTTTCCATCATGTCCTGCGAACGTTCAAGTTTCTAAAGTATAAATTAAGGTGGGTTTTATAAGTACTTTATATGCATAGTTGTAATTTTCTTCTCCCAATCAGGTGTGGTCTGAAAAAAATTCTTAATCCATGAAAATTTCGATTTGTAGCTATAATTTATTTTTGGATTTCTAAACTAATATTAATTTTACAATTTGTTTGAGATCTCGATTAAAAGGCTCGATAGATTCAAATTTATACAAACCAGCTTCAAATATGGGGAGGGGGGGGGAGAGATAACCACTTCTGGTAAAAGTCGTGTATTTAGTTTTGGTTAATTATCAGATGTATTTTTTCAGTAGCACTTTCCAAGTCAAGAAAAACCTCCTTTAGATCTTTAGTAGTTCTGGCTATAATATCGATGTCATCAGCATTTGCAAGAATTTGAACAGATTTGTGTAACTTCTCATGACACATAAGTTTCTCATAACACATGAAATTAATAAGGGGACTTAAAATGACAAAAATCCAAATATACTAAGTCTCCTACAATGACAAGAGATCCTTCCGAAAACCAAGCCTTCCGTACCCGATTGCATACATGGATTACGCAGTAGATGTACTAAAAGAAAGCTATTGCAACTTAAAAGCTCTTCCTTCTTTTAAGAAAAAGGCCGAGCATATATATATATATCATATTTATACTATTACTTTTAAATACAATTTATCCCATTTTGACTTTATGGGAGCATTTTCGAAAAAATTTTCTTATGAGCAGTCACCGTCATATCGGCTAACAATAAAGCATACAAGATTAATCAATCCCTTGCTTAACAAGATCAAATGTGCTTATACGGCAGATGATTTTTATTCAATATATGCAAATTAAATAATTAAAAAAAGATATAAAAATACATTTTATAGAAGAGCTGTATTATATTTTTGATTGCGTTATATCATTATCATGTATTTGGGATATAATATTATAGGAATTATTGATATTTTCGATTTAAGTAATCTGTTTTATTTTGGTAACGATTTTTCAAATTCATATATTTTCTATCGTGTTTAACCAGTTATTACCATTTTAGTGTCGTCGTTTCGGCTTAAGTTGACCAAACTTCACATCTTCTGTAAATGTGTTTACAAACGAGACCAGGATGTTTAATTCTTCAAATTTGCCTCTGCAAATAATTCTGTACAGCAAGAACAAATATTATTTTACTTCTTTTTCACTGGGATTAAATTAAATATTTTAAAAGAATAGTTTGAAGAACAATATCATTAAGAATATTACTAGAATTTGACATATTTTTAAACTACGAGCAAAGACGGGAGAATATCTGCTCATCCATTCCATAAAAGTGGCACAATGTGGGAAAAAAAATTGTTCATATTTTAGTAATGAGCCAAATTCCTGAATGCAAGCATAAAACTCAACGGTCCTAGACTCATGCATCGATCACAAGGCACAAATTCGGTAATATAGTGAGTGTATAACCAAATCTTACAAATGTCGTCACATTCAATGAAACAGTTTGTTTTTTTCTTAAGTCGGGGTGTTCCGATAAAATAGAAGGGATAATTTTATAATAAAACTAGGTAAAGATAATCAGTACCTCGCAATATACATTTTTGTGAAAATAATAAAATGTACAGCACTTTACGTGAAAATAACATCATTATTTTGTTATTGAAAATAGAGGATTTCCAGTTTTTATTAATTTGTTTTCCTTGTTACATTTCAGGGGGTTTATACGATGCTGAAGGTAGTTACAGAATGTGGTGGTCCGAGAAAAGTTGGAAAAAGTTTCTAGAAAGAACTAAATGTTATGAAGAACAGTACGACAAATATTATGTACCAATAGCCGATGCCAATGTAAGAATAAGTTCAAAGTTATTCTACATAGATTAAATAGCAAAATCAAAAAACGTTTCATAAAGTAATAGTTATGTTTAGTACATGACCTTTACTAAATGATATTTAAACCAAATTCCACAACTTTGCAGCAGTCTGTAATGCACTAAGAGTGCATATGCCCCTTTCTATTCTGGCTTTTCGTTTTATAAATTTTGACAATGTTCTTTAGTAAATATGGTAACCATCACACTTTTCCATTTATAAAAATGTGTTCTTCAAAAAGGGAATGCAAAGGGAAAATCCTTGCATTCATATGCAAAGATTTTCTTTTATTTTGACAAGATTTTTAAAAATATATATTGAAATTAATTAAAAGGATTTAAATCTCACAGCAGTTTTTTCCCCCTTTTGTAAATTCAAGCATTTACATTGCAGACAGATACAAGCATACTTCAGAAGAAATTCAGTATACGTAGCCGGGATATTAATAAAATATCGAACATTTTGCCTACCATCCTTATTTTTTGTATTTAACAAATTGGTCTCGTCAATATATTGTTCGAATAAATGGCACTGAGCAAAATAATGAAACTCCTATTTTCAACTACTCGAATGATTTTCGGATGTTCAAAACTCAAGCATAATGTGCAGACTGGACATAAACAACAATGTCAAGTTCTGTCATCACCGTGGTTCAAATTTGCATGTGATGTTTAACTATTTTTGGAGGAGAGAAGACAGCATATCAAGAAAAACAGTTTCAAACTTATATTTTTCAAATTTATAATTGTAACGTATTATAAGTAACTTCATCTCACGATAAGAATCAGTCAGAACTAAAAATCCAACTCGAACCTTCTAGATGACACCCAATTATGCTACCAACTGCGAACATGTAAAGAGTTAATTTACATTATCCTCTTTTGAAGAAATCAGTTAAACAAGTCCGAGGGGATAACCCCCGTCCCCCACCCCACCCCCCAAAAAAACCTCAGGCTACCAAGGTTAATAGAATATTATATAAGATAATATAAGATATTCTACGGACGTTGCAGGCTACCACCAAGTTCAGTCACCGATTATAGAATAATAGGAATAATTTCAGCTTAAAATGAAAATCGAACAAACATGAAATCGAACATGGGCCTCCTAAATTGCGTTTTACACCACTTCGTCCACGGAGGGTACTCTCTTGAATTACTATAGAAAGTATAATTTATTAAATTTTTAATTAAACACACAATACAATCTCAATTTTAAAATACCTACTTATCCTTTCTCATACTGGATAGAGAAAATATTTAATAATTGGCATAGATAGAACTTGAATTTTAACATTTTCATAGCATTATTCCCTATAGAAAACAATAATTCCAGAAACAATGACGGTGAGACAGTGGTGTCACCAGAAGAGCGACCTGGTGGTCATACCCCCCCCCCCACACACACACACACACACACACATACACACTACCACCACCCCACCAGGAATACTTCGAATCCATTAAATTTCGAGGAACTTATATATAGAAAAGTGGAAAACATAATATTTGGATACCAATCCCCAACCCCCTGCCAGTAATTTTTTATGGCGACGTTACTGCAACAGGATATAGTATAATTTGAAATATATTATACAAGGTGTTCTACAATGAGCATCTGAAAGAATTATAAAATCAACAGTTAGTCGTAAAAATGATGTAAAATATAAAAAATAATCAGCAAAATAGAGGAAAATCAACTATGCTAGTTGCATCCTTTGGTACTGATACATTCTTTAAACAAAAAAAAAATTATATGACCCTTATTCAAAAACATGTCAATTAGTCAAATTTGCAAGAGTTTAACTATAGCGAAAAAAAAAAAATTCCTAGTGCCTTTTGATGAAAAATTCGCTAAGATATCAATAATTGAAATTCTTGACTTATTCCATTTTACCTCAACTGCAAGTGTGAATAGTTGATTTCCTCTGAAAGTAAATATGGGAGATCTATTCTACAGGAACACCGCCGACTGAAATTCACTACCATTCAATTTTGAATAATTTATTTGTTGCCGATCTCTTGCGATCGAACGAAATGTACCTAATAACAATAATTGGAATATCTTATTGGAACATTTTTTCGCTCTAATTAAGTGTGCCACGAATTTTACAAATTGACATATTTTAATTAGGTTACCATATAAATAATTAAATTTCTCGTTTTTATGAAATTTTCAGTTTCAAAGGGTGAAACTATCATACATAAATTATCACCTGTTTGCTGATTATTTTTCATATTTCGCTTTCCTTCTACAACCAACCACTGATTTTGTATTCCTTTCGGACGCTCTTCGTGAAACACCCTGTATAGATGATAATGGTATCAAAACAGTTTATATTACCACAGAAAAGCCAAATGTATGTAACACTAAATTGTTGCCAACTGGGAAAAAGAAACTTTTAAAGAAGTTTTAGCAAAAATATTAAAATAATAACTTGGGTACGAAATTTAATTTTTTTTTATTTCGATCATGATTGTGATACAAGTAGAATTAAACCCCCATGGAAATTGAGTAGAAATTCAAACTCCAAATATTAGCTTAGGTTTCTTTTATCACAGATAATAAATTTCTGAGTAAAAAAATGTGTAAAAAATATTTATTTTAAAACTGAAATCTTTCCTAAGCATCTCTCGTCGAGTAACCACAACTTACATCGACCGATAAAAAAATCATTGTCAATCCAACAAGTAAATATTTCCATACACAACTATAATTTTACTTCTTACAGAACCTGTATATTACGACCACATACAGGGCCACCCTTGCCGGAGCACCTAGGCTAAAGTAAATTCTAGCCCCTCCACTATAAATCTTATAGCAAAAAAAAGTACATTGAGCACAAAAGGTGGGCCTCAGCATTTGCCTATGCTTTAAAACGGCCCTTGAAAAAGTGGTCTATTAGACAGGTAGTCGCTGCATACTGGTAGGCCTAGATCCTAGAACAAAAGGTACAATGAAACACATTGCATACAATCAGTAAGACACACTACATATATTTTGTTAATAATATTTATTTTTTTTCTTTCACAGGTAAATGGCACGCTTACTTTGAGTGAAAACATTGCAGACAATGGAGGATTACAAACTGCATATCATGTATGAAATTTTTATTTCCTATCTTTGATTGGGGGGGGGGGGGGGGAGGGTCGGCCAGCAATTAGTCTATAACATTGACTAATGTTTTTAAGTCTTGCGTATTAAATTTGATGCCCCTTTCAAAATCAAAAATACCACATAACAGACACTATTGACATATTAGAATATTCCATTTTGCGAATCACTTACTAATTTCTAGAAAGGAACATACTCAGTGAGGGATGCAAATAGATCATCTCATACCTAATTGCCTAATATCGTTTTTAAGGGTTGTGTATGTAAATTTTGGCACTTAAAACCCAGGAATACATATATATATATATATATATATATATAAATTGAAAGATTTTAATCGAAAATTATGCATAAGCTACTGTATGTACAAAAAAACCCATCTCTAGCATATCTGTTACAAATGAGTAACTATAGACCAAGACTAAGGATAAAAATAGAAGGTAACATATCACTACAATGGAAAGGGGGATGAGAAGAATATTAGGATACAAAATTCACAATTAAAAGTATAAATATATTAAAAAGAAAACACGGCAAAAATGAGAAAAGGCAATAATAATTAGCTCAAGATATATATATATATATATATATATATATATATATATATATATATATATATATATACATACAGGGTGTTTCATAATTCACGTTCAGGGATTTATCTCATCGGTGGTTGCTCGCAAACGTATACTTCCAATTACGTACAAAACTACAAAAAAGTAGTATGCCATGGCATTTTATTAGCATTTTGTTATAAAGGGATGTTATAAGCAAAAAATAAAAATAATTTTTATATGATTCCCCTAGCGAAAAGGAGTCAGAAAAAGTTGATCCTCGAGCTCATTAGTATAATAAAGTCGATCCGACCTTTCTAACATTAAAAATTCGCTTATAATAATTTTCAAATTTTGAACGTTTCAGGCTTGCGGAAAGTTTGATTGACCGCCGGGCAGTTTCTGACAATTAGAGATATTTGCATTGACACATCTTGATTTTCTTCGATTATGAATTCCTTTGAAATACCAAGATTTTTGTATTTGGATTAATTAGTTCTTAGAAAATTATATGGTTAACTGACAGATGATTCGATCAACCGTGTCACGTCTTTAAATCGTCTAGCGTATATCGGAGCAAAGGATACAATTAAGCCTTGATCGGGTACTAAAATGTATACACAATAAAAGGATATAATGTGAAATCTTTAACATTAGTCGTTTAAACAAATATTACAATAGTTTTTGAGCTGTCATTAAAAAAAATCTAAATCTTAATCGAAACTTTCTGAACCTAATTTGTCAGTCGTTTAAAGGAATTCATATTCGTAGAAAATCAAAATGTGTCGATGCAAATATGGTAATTTAATAATTACCAGAATTCCCCCCTAATTGACAGAAACTGCTCAGTAATCAAACAAACTTTCAGCAAGCCTAAAATGTTTAAAATTTCGGAAAGTATCATTCTAATATCTTATATCTTTATAGTAAATTTTTGAAATAGATAAATGGGGTTGGTTTTATTGTACTAATGAACTCGAGGCACAACTGAGCTTGAGCTCGAGGTGTGCATCCTTATGTTTTAATAAACTACCTCAAGACACCATTTGCTTGCTATAAACCATACCCTTTGATCAGAAAGTCTTAAGGCCATATCACATTCAAGAACTTTTGGAATAACCAACTAGTTCAGACAACTTCTCCACCAATTTTCTGGCAAAAAGGTTTGTGATAGGGTTATCGGACAATTGAAGAAGTTGTGCTAAATGAAAAACTGCGAGTGAAAGCACTGTATTTTTATCATCTTTTTGGCGAGAAATATAAAATTGTGTATTTTGCAACATTGCGGTTAGGGCCGCGTGTTTACCGCTTGACGATTCGCCTGCTTTATTTCTATACTCGTCTACTATTACTCGTACATGGATATTATAGATCGATTTTGCATTGAAATCTCTAAAATTTTAATTTGCACTGATTTTTCGCTCATTTATGGGTTTCGGATTATTTTATAGCAGGTATTTAACCACATACATAAAGGTATTTATATAAATATATAATATATATATTACGTTATAATTTGAACTACTTGTTGAATGGCTACAAATTAGTTTTTACTAATATTCGACTATTCTATACAGCAAACACTATATCTACTGGAAACAAATTGCCAATTATCCAATATTTATGAAATACTTTGAAATTGAATGAGTTGTCAAATTTATATCAACCATTAAGCTATGGACTAGTTTGCTTTCAATTATTATCATTCTTCATAGCTCAGGTTATGCAATTAATTACAATAAAATATATTTATTGTGTTTAAAATTTTTTTGATGCTCAACTTAAAATTATTAGAGTCTTGAATATGTTTTTCAAACATTGTTTACAATTTAAAAACCGATATTCAGACCTTAAAAATATTTAATTTATGGTATGAAAATTTAAAAAGCATAAATTTATATTTCTAATGAAATTCGAAACACGTTAATTTTCAAAGTTCAAAGTTTTTGTATCTAAAAAAATAGCACAGGAAGTAAAATTCAAATGCTAAATGCTATCCTTAAAATCATCAAAACTTGTTGAATACATAGATTTAAACCTAATAAACAACTGTTCTTGCTTATTAAACTCATTTGTACCCATACATAAATTATGTTTGTTACATAATGACAGGGCTCATATATATACAGACAATGTTCATATTTTAGCTATTAGTTTTGTAAATAAATGCATAACTTCAAGTAAATTGCAAACATTTTAAAATTACAATTTTGGAGGTCACATACAAACAAAAATGTAAACAGAATGTTATTCAAACACAAGAAAAATTTAGGAACAATATGATAATTTCAAACCAAACTTTTACTATATAGGGCAATTTCTATAACGGGTTCAGCAATAAAATAGCATAGCTGGTATAATAAACAAATAGGCTAAAATATTGCAGTACACGTTAATTTCTCATAAAAGTGCTGCAACTCTGTATGTTTAACACAATCCAAGAAGCATTCAATATTGTGAATATAAATAGCATGAACATGTCATAAGTCAGTTTATGATCATGCAACAAAATATAAACGAAAAATATACAAAACATACCTGTTTAAAAGTGTATTCCAAATACTCATCTTAAAACTTTTAATAAATAAAATATTACTTCGATAAGCGAAGCAAAATCGGCTTAATTCTTCATACCATGTTGACAAACTTGTTGAATACTCTTCTTCCAGAAAAGACATATAAAGAATTCCATCTTAAATAGTATACATTCATCTGAAAGTATTGAAAGATGCAGAAATTTCCACGTCATAAACCAGCTGGGTCAACTGGTTCTCTACACGCCATCTCTCCGCTACTCATCGCTGATTGGCTGGCTGTTGAAAAATTGTCTCAAATGAACAACTTTTTCCTCTCGGTGCAGAAAAAGTTATTCAGAGTTATCCTAACTTTTCGCGCTTATCATACACGCGTTTTCCCCCAACTTCGAGTAAAAATTGTTCAAAAAGTTGGTTGTCCGAAAAATTGCCTGAAAAGTTCTTGAATATGTTACGACCTTAAGTGGTATGTGTCTGACAGCGGTGTTTAGGAGAGACAGTGGTGTTTTACCTTTCTTTACTACTCGGCATCCTTCTGTTTCGTGAATTCTGCAATGGCAATTGATACACCACTACAGGTTTCAATTATTCATCGTTAATTGCCTAATTTTTCAATTATTCAACGAAGTAATGTTTCCTGTTTAAAATAACTTGTATCTTTTAATCTTTTATATCTTTTAATGTCTAATTTGTTATTTTGTGCTTACATATATTACATGCCAATCAAAGACAGAAATATTCACAAAATGGTCTACTGTAATTAGAAAGTACACTTGTAGTTAAAAAACACACTTTCATGAATGATAAATAGGAGCCTTAATAATCAAGAGTTTAAAACGTGATGGAAAAAATTAGACACCGTACAAGAGCCATCTTTATGATTTCCAGGTAATAAAGACCTAATATTGTTTTGGTGGGTTCCCATCAATGCTAATGCAGAACAATATAATGCAATGTATTTTGTGAACTTTATAATTGTAACTTATAAAGTTCATTTTAAAATATCACATTTCTCTTTTAGGCATATAACAAGTTGCTGAAGAGAATAGGATCAGAAAAGAAACTTCCAGGTTTACCCTATAATGAGAAACAAATGTTCTGGATATCATTTGCTTCAGTAAGTTCCCAAAATATTACAAAGTTCAAAATATCAAATGTAAAGAAATTTCTAATTGTATAAAGATCTTATAATAGGAAAGGTTTAACAATTTATAGTATGAGGCTATCTCGCAAACCCAGATAGCTTAGTCGATAAAGCACTTCTCTCGAGATTGAAAATTCAAGTTATTCCCTTCTCCATCTAGCCCACTATTGGCATTTCAGCCATTAAGTCCCGTGTCCTCCAGTTTATGCAAGCCTGTCATAAAAATACTGTAGGGTCCTGTACAATTTTTCTAGCTAGTAAAACACATACCAGCACAGTATGTGCACATATTTAGATGGTCTGCATCCATAGCTCCATTCATGCATTGCATTGAGTCGTGGACACTATCAATTTCATGCATATGTACTTGGATAGAGTTGTTGCCTTAAATCCTTCTGATGGCAGCCAATACAGTACAACCACATGTGATAGATCACTGTTTATAACTATATTAATATTCTCAACAAGTCGCTGTGTAAACTGAGCAGTAAGCCTATTGGCATTGAGAGCTACAGGTGCAAGGTTATAATCTAGGCTACAAGGGGGGAGATCTGATATACATGGATGTACCTGGTGGCTCAGAATCCACTTTAAACTATAGGTCCAGAAGGATGTCATTTGAACTGCCTCCTTTAGTGCACCGGGGCAACATGCTTTGCAACAAAATCGTTCACTTTCCGATATTTAACATGGGCAATGATGCAGGATATCAAGTACATGGATATCAGAAAATAAATGAAAACATATTCTTAGTAGTACAGGATTGGGGATAAAAAAGAGAAGTATCCAGCTTTACAGTATTATCTACCTTTACCAGACATACCAACATGACAAAAAATTCATAATAAATCTAGACACCAGGCTGCTTAAATAAATTTGAATACTTTTTCTGCAGTCAAAATATGTTAACATTTAATTGTAGAATTTGTGAACAGCACAATACAATGTCAGAGCATAAGTTGACCAGAGAACCTATAAAGATTAACAAATTCTATCCACGAATTCTTTCTTTTCAATGTAGTGTCTTCCCCAAAGGAAGAAAGTTTAAAATTTAAATAACAGTCTCGCAGATTGCGAACAGCAGGTGGAGTTGGTAACCATGTTTTTTCAGTTGAGCTTATAAACACAAGATGGAGATGATACATGGGGATGTGCTGCAGCCAATGGGAGAAAGGTAGAATGCTAGAGAAATCATGAGAGTATATATATATATATATATATATATAAGCATTCATATTAGTATACATTTATAATTTATATCAACGTTAATTGTGTTTCATTTATGGTTTGCACAGTTTAAGAACACACTAGGTAAATTTTATCAAAGAGATGTATACATGTTCATTCAAGACCCTCACAAACCTTACAAAATAATTTCTTCTCTGAGAAAATTTCATATTGGCATAGTGAAATTTAGATATTCATCAAGTTCTAAATAACTTCACAAGGGCTATTCTGTTTTTTATAGGATCTCTAAAATAAATATATGCTGTAAAGAAATATGTGTAAAATAAAATAATCTGCTTAAGACAGAATTACTCTTAGGTCCAATGTGATTCTGCCATAAATACTCCTGTCTAAAATATTTCTCACCACATATCGCCATATTGTCCATTTGTTGCAACAATAACGTAACTTAAAATTTTAAGCTATCAGTGCAGAAAGAATTGGTCTTGCTTATACTTTGCGGAATGATAAAATTGAGTTTCTAAACCTATGTGACACCTTGCATAATAATTTAAGTATAATGATTCAAAACTTTCAAGCTCGTTTTCTGAAAAATCATAATTTTTGAGTTATGTCATTGTTGAAGCAAATAAGTGATTCGTTATACATATGTATGACAAATTTTATGCAAAACAATCATGCATATATGGATTCTGTCATATAAATTTGCAGTCACTCCAAAACAATGAACGTGAAAGCGAATTTTAGATATTTCACCAGATATAAAATAAATTTGCAAAATTTCTTTGATATTACTTATATTAAAACTTGAATGAAAAATTTTCTGAAGAAACTGCGATGAAAAAAATTAACAAACATTGTACCAACATAACACCGAATTGCAGTCAATGCATATTTTTCAGGTATGGTGCAGAAGACAGACAGATGATAGTGTTCAATATGCAATGACTCACAATGTGCACACCCCTTCACAGTTCAGGTATGTGTTTGTCAAAATAACTCACTGTTTTCAAAACACTTTTTATAAATGATCAATGTAAAAATTTACAATTACTTGTACTTTACAGGGTGATAGGATCTTTGTCGAATATAAAGGAGTTCTCGGAAGACTTCCACTGCAAATTAAATTCAACGATGCATCCAGAATCAAGGTGCTTTCTATGGAAATAGACTAATAAACTAAAAGAATTTATTTACAAACAATATAGCTCTACATAAATTCAATAAAATCATAAATTTGAAACAAGTCCTTGATCTCTAATGTTAGAATCATTTCCTATAAAACAGATATTTTCTATGTTCGAATCTTTTCCTATAAAACCTAAAAAGTGAAAACATATCATTAATAGTATTGAAACACTCATACAGTTACATTTTCTACTATACAAAACAATTACAAAAATTCACTAACTAAAATAAATAATCAAACATAAAATAATTTTGAAAACTAAACAAACATACACTTAAAGACCAACCTGGAGTAAAACTGAAAATATTACTCTTGCTAAAAGAAGTTTGCATAATATGTACCAACATTTTAGTTTTTACATACTCTAGCCTAACCCAAAATTACCAGTTCCCAAAGACATTTTCAACAATTGAACTTGAACTCAGTCTAAATCAAAGTTTTACAAAATGTGTCAAAACCATGAATCTTCTGATTAAAAAATACATTAAAAGAAGATTTTTAACATTTCTCTCTCTATATATATATCGATAAATATTTACAAAAATCTTTCACACACTTTATGAAAATCTATCTATAATTTAATTATTTATTAGCATAATCATTTTTACTTTCACATACTTTTGTATAAACAAAGTATTTTTTTTTTCCCAAAATTTTTTGAATTTGATTATTTTGAGACAAACATGTTTTAATGCCCCTCAAGCACATTACAAATACTTTTAGAAAGAATACCATCTGTGTGTGTGTCTGTGAGTCACAGACATAACTCAAGAACAAATGCACATACCTCCATGATATTTTATGTGTGGATACATTAAATAAAAATCTAAAACAAAGTAAAAGTTGTAGCACTTAACATGATTATAAATCAATTTTCTTTTTTAATTTAAGATAGAATTATTTCATATGAAAATTGCGATAATGTATTATGGTAGTATAGCTTCAAGCGAACTTGATAATTTAAACTACACAATGAACATACAGGGTATAAAAATAACACAGATAGTGATGCGGATCAGAAAATTTTCCACTATGTTTTCCGACAAAATGACCACTATGCCCGACGAAATCGGGCACAGTATCGGGCGCAGTTAGTACTTGGGTGGGTGACCACCTGGGAACACCGCGTGCTGTTGGCACATTTCGGGCAAGGTAGCCTGGTGGTTTGCATACTGGATTTGCAAGCTGCCACAACTGCCGTTGTGTTCATGCGGAGTACAATCACATTAAACATGTGGGTCCATAAGTCCTTCCGAAAGGTTAGTGGTAGGAGAAGGAGGGTATGGTCCCTGTGGATGCCTTCCCCACTGCGTTCCAGTCTAAATAGGATGGCACTTCCCAGCCGTCCAAACGGTTACCTTACACCTTTCTGGTAGGTCGGACGGTCTGGGTCTCAACAACAACTATGTTTTCCAGAAAATTTTACATTCTTTTTAATTAATTTGAAAATAGAAAAATGGCATTTATATTCAAAGATGCTCAAAATAAGTAAATACGTTAAAATCTATTGTTGAACTTTTGACACCATCACAATACTTTCCATACTCACAGAACCTGCCTAAGAGAAGACATTCCAAAAGCTAGGACTGTGTTTCCATTATAAATAACACCCTCCACAAACCATGCTGATAGTGAGGTAAGACTGAATTTATTTTTCTCTAGAGATACGAAAAATCGTGGCACATAACATGTTGCCAATGCAGGTATTGGATATTTCAGGCTAAACAGAACAAAAAAACTCAAAACTAGTTAACAAATATTGGTAATCTGGAAAGGGAAATGGAATCCTATAACACTTTCATTTCACATATACTATGCATCATAAGGAAAGGAAAAATTAATAAATAATAAAAGTTAAAATTTCAAGTAGAGTTAATAAGTATGTGTAAATTACCTTCTTTGTCATACTGCAAATGTGCAAGGTATAAACCACAAGCAGGTGCCATGGGACTATTAAGAGACATATTAAAGCTAGGATTGTTCAACATGGCTTCTATTTCTTTTATACTTATTCTTCCAAATCCTGCATCTAAGGCACAGCCCACCAACTTCCTAATCTATAAATGCAGTATGAAATGCATACTTCAAATAGATATTCAATAAAGTAAATACAGTCAAATGTGTTTATAATTATTTTCAAGGGACTAAATAATTTATTCACTGTATTGCTACTTCACTCTAAATGATTAAAAATTATATTGAAAATTACTTCATTAAAATGTTAAGGAGTAGCTTAAAACCTCATAACTGGTTATTCACTACAAACAAGCCAATTATAAACAGGCTCAAAGGTACATAAAAATATTCATATATCTATACTAACATGAAACCAAAATCTTTAAAGTGAAATTCCCCTTCAACAATAAATTTGGCATGAGTTGGTACATGAACTAACTTTATGTGTTGGTACATGAACTAACTCTATGTGATTTTGAAAAAGAATCATTGTGAGTAAACAAGCATTATACGCCATTAATTATTACTGTACATATTACACATTAGATGGTATTTTAAGGACACACCATACTTTCGACTCGAAGTGTATTTAAAACCACACAAACATCGTCTTAGAAATTTAACTGAACCTTGGTTAATCAAAATTGATAGATATTATACAAATTGGGTGAGAAAACAAATATGCTAACTAGTTTCAAAATTTTGATATGCATACATTAAAAACAAGTGTTGGTAAACATAACAAAGAAGGGTCACAGAGTCCCCTAATTAAAAAAATTATTATTTGAGCGCAATATAGTTTTAGTTATCTGATAAATAATGCATAATGCATCTTATAAATAATGCATCTTATAAACAATGTTTCAGCATGTTACTTTAACTACCAAATTCCTGCTTAAAAAAAATTAAAACAAAATTAAACATTAAAAGCCTTTTATTATTAGCTAAGTAATTCAGTTATGGCTGAATATCTAATATAATTGTCAATTTTCAGATTCCCCCAAAAAATTAACTTTATAGTTTCTAAAAACTTTAGCTTAGAATAAGGTTTTGAAAATGCTTTTAAGCTTTCTAATGGATCATAGAATTGTTTAATATGATTAGTGGAATTTGAATACATATTCTTTATGTTCCCATGACAAAAATGGCATGTGGGCTTATTTCTGTTCTTCATGAAAATTAAAATTAAAATTGGGAAACAAAACATGCGCTATACATAACGTGACCATTTATTTTTTTCCTCATATTTTTTTCCTCAAACTAATTTTTAGGTAATAGTATGTGTATTCAAGAAAACGCATATTTCTTCATAGTTTCTATTTATTAATGAAAAAATAGGAATTAACGCGTGAAAATAAATAATTTATGTGGTCTTATATTTTTCTGAAGAACAAATTTGCTTCAGTATATTTGGCGTTGATTTTAAATATGAATGAAATTCTTGGCAAGATTTCTGAAAATTTACTTTCGTAAGTAACATGGCTTTGAGAACTGAGTCTTTCAATTGTATTTTTTCACTCGTCTATAACTTATTCATAAGGGAAAAGACCCTTTCTATGGGTGCATTAGTGCTGGGCAGACATAAAATATATTCAATACTTATACAAAAGTTCGTATGTTTCAAATTATTGGTGTGAAAGTGTTTGAACAATTCCATTCAACGATCTTCGGTTGAAACATTCCCAGTATTCCATTCTGTCACTCTTTGTGGTGTAATGTATTTGGAAATAAATGAATACTCATCAAATACTTCTGTGTCATGTTTAGAATTAATAAATCCTTTTACAATCAATTTGTCCATTACACTTTGAATTTCTTCCCACCTAAGTATTTTAGTTAAATTCGCCCATTCAAATATTTTTAATTCTTCAAAGAACACAGTCCACTGCTCCAAATATTCTTTGCTTATTTTATAGAACTCAGCAGCTGTAGTTTTCATATATTCGTCATCAACACCACTGCAGCCACTTACTTGCAATTTCGCCATTAAATTACGAACAGAGTGGGGAAGAAACAGAGTACTTTGTTTCAAGGCCAAATTGTCTTTAAGTTGATTTATTTCCTTCATTGCTTTAATTGCAGAAATACTCTGACCCTCGATCTTTAACACAGCTTGATGGAATGTTGCTGACTGTGCATGCATAAAAAAGAGCCATAATTCAGACTTAGTGTTTTCAAAAAAGGTTCTCAATATGTTTGGGCATTTATCTATACTCAAAAAGTAGTTTTTAATGGCTTGTACAGTTTCAAAACCCTCTCAATAGCAAGCATAAGTGCAAGGCACCTAGTCTTACTATAGCCTAGCAATTTGTGATACTCTGTGTCAACTTCATTACAAAATTCTTTCAGAGCTTCCACGCGAACACAATAGATATAAAAGTGTAAATATATTTTCACAGGCATTCAAAGTCTATAGATAGATAATCTGCAGCAGTTTTAATTGCGTTGTGAATTATGTGTGCTCTACATCCAATTCCTATCAATGTTCTTCCGAGAGATAAATTTAGTTTTGCATAAACATTGCTGACGCCTCGTCTTTTCATTCCGCCAAAATTGCAGTTAGTATTATCTCCACAAAATGCCACGATTTTTGAAGTCAAATTATTTTCTGTCAATACTTTCATGAGATAATTCATAATAGCGGCTGATGTTTCGCCCGGTTGGTCTTGAAATTCTAAAAGCTTCACTTGTGTGCTTTCGTATGGTAAAAAGAAACAAACTAAAACAGGGAATATTTTCTTGGATCCGTGGTTCAAAGCATCAGTTAATATAGCAACACAGTTGCATTCGCTAAGGCGATCTTTTAATTCACTTATTACTATTGGCGCTAACACATTTACAACAATAGCTTCTGTTTTCATACGAGCACATCCAAATTTCGGTTCAAAACATGTTTGAATTAACTTAGAAGCACAATCGTTTGAGCGAAAATTGTGGTTCTCTTGCACAGTGTGATAAGCCCAGATGCCCTCCGCTGCAGCAACTTCCAGATCTTTCGAAGTTGGTGAATCTGTTTTCTTAAAAAAAATTAAGCTTCGAGGAACTTGTAGTGGCAGCAAGATTGGAATTTTTATTATTTTCTGATTTTAAATGCTGGTTAATATCGTTGACACCGCCATGAACTATGTTAAATTCTGTATGACACTTTTCACATCTGACGTCCGATGGAGTACTTCTTTGCTTTATAAATGGGTACTTAGTTTGTAAATTAACATTAAAAGTGCACTTGCGTTTAGGCATTGTTAAAATGAAGGGTTCACATAAAAGAAACTTAAATTGACTACAATACACACGTCGATAAAAAAACAATAATCAATCGTTAAGAATGATGCTTGATCTGTCCTGTACATCAGGCCTGAGCACGTGTACTCACAACTGAGGAGCAAGCGAATTAGCAGGCTTCTGGCCGACTTACAATGTGTGAGACGTATTGGCATGCAGTCATCACTGCGCTACTACTGTCGGATGATTTTTAGATGTTGCGCATCTTTTTTTGAAATTGCTGCTCTCTTTCTAAAAACTGGACATTTCGGCATCACGAAGCTGTTCTTGGGGACAACGGGACAGGCTACATAAAAACGCGACATATAGTCACATTAGCTATATATCTCACTCTTTACACTGTAGGAAACACAGCATTTTAAAATTTTCATTTATATTAAAAACTAAATGCGTGCCAGAAATAACAGGAAATTAATAAACTCACCAAAAAAGAGTATTAAAATTGTACTTGTTCCTTGCCTGTCAATAACAAAGTTCTAAACTTTGAAACAAAAGTAAAAGAAAATTCTAAATGTTGACTCTAAATAGTATTGACTTCAATTGACTTAAAATCACTGCTGTTGCCATCTAGGGAATGAAAAGACTGACTTTTCAAACATCGTAATATAAAAAAAGACAACAATTTATCAATAATTTTGCAAAAATAATATTGTCAAAATTTTTACAAATAAGGGTTTTACAAGTTAAAATTGTAATCTCTTAAGCTTTAGCCATTTATTTCCACATTTTATGTTTATTACTGATATAAGATGAAAATGCAATTCATCACTAGAGAATAGTGACAGAAACAACAAATTTGCATTTTTATGAAGTTAAAACTGCATTTTATATTACTAAAAAATGCATTTTTCTTAAAATATGAAAACAGATTTTATTCTACACAAATACTGTAAAAATTATCTATCTTATTTATTGTTATTTCTTTAAAGCTCAAAGAACACAAAATTGACAATTATGAAATATTCAGCACTATATCTTTACTTTTCATATCCCAAAACTTTTGTATATAATCAAAGCACTAGTATTTTCAGTTCAAAATCAGTGATTTGTGTACTTAGCAGATTTGCTCTATTACTGTTCAATTTATAGCTCTGTATATTTATGTAAATAGAATACATTTATCAAAATTAAAAGTGGAAGCTTGTTTAAGGAAATAGTTTGATTCTTTAGTGAGAAATTGCACTCCTTGTGAAATAAATAAAATTTCTAGTATCTTGAAAATGATTTGTGAAAACTCCTAACCATTGGAATTTGGATTCATTTCTGTTGAAAAATATTTATTAAAAATCATCCACTCATTTGACAACAATGATCAAATTTAATTCGATATGATGTTTTTCACTTTACACGACATGCAATATCACAAGAACAGCACTTGTTAGCATTCTATATAAATGAAATTATTCACAAATTAACAATTACATATAAAATAGATATTTATTTAAAAGATATTTAACATAAGTTTCTTTTTACAGTTTTTGAAAAGTTCCACAACATAAACGGCGGGGCGCGGTAGCCCATTGGTTAGCGCACTGGAGTTGCACTCGGTAGGCCCGGGTTCGATTCCAGCCACTGCCAAAACTGCCGCCGTGTTCACGCGGAGTACGATCACGTAAAACATGTGGGTCCGTAAGTCCTTCCGAGAGGTTGGTGGTAGGGGAAGGAGGGTACAGTCCCTGTGGATGCCTCCCCCACTCGGTTCCGGTCCAAATTGGGTGGCACTTCCCGACCATCCAAACAGTTACCTTACACCTTTCTGGTAGGTCGGACGGTCTGGGTCTCAACAACAACATAAAGGGCATCTCCCTTGTCCAATTTCCTTGTCGGCCTCTTACACTTATCGATTGAAACAATTATGCCAATTGCATTTAAATTGCTCTATTTGTGCGATATCACACATCAATAAAAATAGTTGACTCATATTCATAGGTGATTAAAACCTGTAAATTCATTAAAATCTGAGAAGGTGATCATTTAGACTCATCACAATAATTTACAACACAAAAGATATAAAGGGCACAATATAATATAAAATCAACTTACTTGATGATGTAAAAAAGAATAACTTCTTACATGAAACTCCCACATAGTGATATTTGAAAACTGTGGATCATTCATATAGTTCAAGAGAGGCACTTCATACAATTTAAATTCATTTATAACACGCTTAGTTGTTTTCCATGGATCTCGCCGCACGTTCTTAGTAAAAACTTGAAAATTATAAGATCCTTGATAAAGACGTGTAATATCTTTAACAACATCAATATTCAAATCAGATCTGTAAATATGATAATTCATGTAAATACACTCTGTTGCAAAAAAATATATGCACCCATAAGAAATTGAGCTACAGCTACGAAACTCAGAATGTATGTATTGTTTAAAGAGATATATAAATAATTGGAATTCGAGAGCAAAACAATATTTTATTCAGAAATGGTGGAAACTAGATGACATTAAGTGATAAATCCTCCCCTGGCAGCTATACAAGCTGATATTCAGTACGGCATAGAGCCAATTTAGTTGCTTATGTCCCTTTGTAGAAGATTCTGCCACAAATGTTGCAACTGGTCAGCTAATTCATTGGTATTCTGAGAAGGCTGCAATTGTCATCCCAGCATGTCCCAGGTGCTTTCTATTGGTGATATGTCTAGAAACCTGCATGGCCATGGGAGGATATTAAATCCTCAAAGACATTGTCAAGGCAGTCGTTCAATATGTGGTCGCACATTGTCTTGGTAAATAGAACCTGGGCCGCTTGACAGCATAAGCAGAAAAATCGGCTGCAGAATATTACTGATATACAAGCCATCAGATTGGCTTACAGAACAACTAGAGGAGATCGGCTGTCCTATGAGATGGCTCCCAGACTATCACACCATATGTGTGATGGCTGTGTGCCGCTCGACAACAAATGTGGAATTGGAACACTGGCCAGTCCTTCTCCACACATGTATGAAGCAGTCATCAGCACTGAGAAAGATGCGAGATTAGTCACTATAGACAACATGGCTTCAAACAGACACTATCCTTACTGACCTAGCTCGGCACCAAACAGCTCTGCCTATGTTGAGGGGTCAGTGGTAGGCACCTTAATGGATATCAACACCTACTCCCATGTTCTACCAGTTGTTTACAAATAGTATCTTTTGATACAGGATGCATGGTGGATGGCAAACGTCTTCAAATAGCTGATAGCAATGCCACTGGTGTAGATGTAGCTCTTCTAACTGCACGATCCTTTCAAGCTGTTAGTTATCTGCCTGGGGAACCCTAAGCCTTTGTGATGGTTACATTTGTTTTCTCTGATCCACTCTTGCCTACACCAGGCAACTATCAAATCACTCTGACCAAGATGATGACTGATATGCATATTCTCTGTTGGATCAATCAACTTCCCTTAAGATCTATTTCTAAATCCATTAATTGTTCATAGCGCCGCCGAATATGTCCCAAAGACATCTTTGTACATAACTTGCAGTATCAAAGAAGAAAATCCGATTTCAGTTGCCCATGAGCAAGAACACCAGTCGTTTTAAATGCTGCAAAATATGTCATTCTCATGTGCGTTGCATGAGCCTAATAACATCATTGGTGCTAACAGTTTGGTCATTTGCATGCTAAGTTTCATGGCAGTAGCTCAATTTTTTATGATTGCATTTATTTTGTAACAGAGTCTATGACAAATACATATACTATGTGTATTCTATAGTCAAACATTTTACTGCAATGAATTAATTATTAGTGATCTAATACATAAAATATCTCAAAATAATTGAAAATGCTAGAAATTTTAAATTTCAATTAAACTTTACTGTAATTATTTCATTGATATTAACCCTTCGACAGTCGTGTGATATACTGAGTGCATGTGCCATTTAGTGTTGAAAATCCAGTGACACACATAATAATGACGTACATGCACCAAGAAACCACCTAACCTCTCTTCAAACAAAGGGTTGTTGTTGAGACCCAGACCGTCCGACCTACCAGAAAGGTGTAAGGTAACTGTTTGGACAGCCGGGAAGTGCCACCCAATTTAGACCGGAACTCAGTGGGGGAGGCATCCACAGGGACCGTACCCTCCTTCCCCTACCACCAACCTCTCGGAAGGACTTACGGACCCACATGTTTAACATGATTGTACTCCGCGTGAACACGGCGGCAGTTTTGGCAGCGGCTGGAATCGAACCCGGGCCTACCGAGTGCAACTCCAGTGCGCTAACCAATGGGCTATCGCGCCCCTTCAAACAAAGGGTAAAGTGATTCACCTATCAAAGGCAAGAATTACCATATAGTAAGTAACACAAGATGCTATGTTTGCAATATAAAAAGACACTAGTTTAACTTAGCATGACAATATAGTCACACTCTGTAACAGGAAAATGTGAATGCATCCTTTATAATGCAAATGTTCCTAATTAAACAGTCCCATGTGAGTAATTTATAACAAAAATAACTGTAAAATTCACGTAAAATTGAAACTTTAGCTTTGACAGATTCTAATAATGACGTATATGCACCAAGAAGCCACCTAACCTCTCTCCGCACAAAGGGTAAAGTGATTCACCTATCAATACACAATGTGACTGTGCATATAACAAAACACTGTACAACTGTTGAAGGGTTAAATGTTTTCAAATGCCATTATCTTTAAACATTAAACTAATCAAGTACAAAAGTGGATAAATATTAATAAATATTTAGAAGCAGAAAGAACTCAAATATTTAAAAATTCTTAAATATTGAAAATTTCAAACTACTTTTAAAAATTTTTGATATTGTTGTATTTTGTATAAATATACATTTACAAGTTTTACTTCTTCAGAAACAAATAAGTATAAAAAAGCATGTTATCTTCAAAGAGCTAAAAAAAGAACTTGAATTGTACACAACAGAATATATTTAAAAGTGTTAAGTTAAAAGAATTTATAAAAACCACATTCTTGATATTGAAAAATCTTGTAAAAGGGTTGTTGTTGACACAATTATTTGAATATTTGAAAGTGAGCATATAATGCATTTATACAAGAATTATAAAAACTAGCTGCTAGCTTATTTTAAGCATAAAAATTCATAATTCAACTTAATCAAAGCAATTTACCACATTCCAAACAATGAGTAAGTTGCATGAGTTGCCAATAAATGAAAAAAAAACTAATTTTATCCCCTCTAGGGGAGTTCTGAGAGTATGAATTTTGTTGTTGCAGCCTAATACAGTCTAGTCTTAATCATTTTTAAAGAAATTTAAAGTCAGCTGCATTGAAAGAATGTTAAAAACAACTCTTATTAGCATTTCTTTTACATCATTAAACTACACATTATAAAACAAAATGGTTTCAATAGATAAATTTTTACAGAGACATAGCTGAAATTTTTTTTCTGACAAAATAACATACATTAGAAAATTCTATTGTTACCTGTAAAAAAGTATCTACCGCAAAGTTTCTACAGCAAAGAAAAAAAATTTTCAAGTGTGTATTGGTATTTGTGCAATTTACCAACCTTCATTGGTACATATTAAAAATTAACACTACTTTGACAAAATCTTTTTCTTCTGATCGGAAAGTACACAGTTGCCAGAAAAGTATGATGAAACAAAAAGTAAACAATAATGAAATGCAAAATTGAGGTAATGAAATTGCACAAAATCAATAATTGAAAAAACACTTGTTTACTTTTCAATAATTTAAATTTAAAAATCTTAGAAATTGTTCAAAAGCTTTTGTTTACTTTTGGATAGTTTAAATTTGTAAAACACTTTTATTTACTTTTCAAAAGCTTAATTTAAATTTTGCTTTTGGTTACTTTCTGATAATTTAAATTTGATAATCCTTTGTTTACTCTTCAATAATTTAAATTTTAAAATGTTTATATTTCAAATGTATATAAAAATTTAAAATGTATATATATATATGTATAAATGTTTATAAATTATTTAAATGTTCAAATTGTTTGATTTAAGTTTTGTTATAGAGAGAGATTTTTTCAAATGGCCAAATTTTTTCAACTGCAATGTTTTCTTGAAAGTAACCACAAAATTAAAAGTTTTGAGGTCAAATTTTATGGACTGTAGATAGAGTGCCTTCAAAAAAAGCATTTTACTTTTCACTAGTTGATTGTACATATTCATCCAGATAAGAATCTATGTGGTTTGATAACACATTTTCATCACCTTAAAATAAACAAAAATAACAAAAAGAAAATTAGAATAATTTTGAAAATGATTCTGAGATTTGTAAGGGTCACATGCAAAAATTACATGATTTGAATTGCACATAGCATTGCATAAACTAAAAGGGCCATGCATCACACTTGAAGGGGTTTTTTTTCTTGGCTATAAATTTTTAGAGGTTTCTAAACTGCACACATACTGGGTTTTATTATGTGAATAAATGATTGGTGTAAAAAAAATCAACAGTGATTCCAGTCCGATGGAGCCGAAATGATTTTGAATGAATTTCATCTTCTATATAATAAAAGGCAATGTCTGTGTGTCTGTCTTATACACTATACGTTTCGCGACCGCGCGTCGGAGAGCTACGAAATTTGGCAATCGGAGACCCGGGGGGGAGGGAAGGGGACACGTGAAAACCGATTTTTAAAATTTTAATTATTTTTTTATTTATTTAATGTTTTATGCGATTTCGACCGTTTTTTGCCCTTTTTTCTCCACGATCCAGACATCGTAGAAAAAAACAAATTACACCATCGGAAAGAGCAGAGAATTTCGAGTAAAAATATATCAATTTCAAATCTGAATTTCGATTTCTAATATTTTTTAAAGATTTTAAAACAAAAGTCACTTTTTGCTCAAGAAAACGATTTTTGTTTTTTAAATTCTCGCATCGTGAAAAGTACTCATAATTTCGACTAATAATTTACATTTTCAGAAAGGTCAAACATCTGGCATTCTTACAAGTCCAATCTGGTCCAGAAATAATGAAAATTGCCTTCAGGATCGCAATTTTAAAGACGTCATGATTTTAAATTTCTCGCCGTTCCGCTCGGCGTGACGCTTCGTTTCTCCCCCGCTGAAGAAGGGAAGGTGGTGGGTGGGGACGTCAAGGTGGAGGTGACGTCACGGTTCTGAATAGAGCGCCTTTGCTCTATATAAATTATTATATTTATATTTTAAATGATGGGACGATCTGGATTTTTTAAATGTATATTTTAACTTTTGGATATTTTAATTTTATGGATATTTTAAATGATGGAACAATGAAACAATGGAATGAGGATGATGGAATTAAGCATATGGTCATTTTAAATTGCAAATTAGCGCGCGGGAAGTTAGCGGTAGGCCCGGGTTCGATTCCCGCCACTGCCAAAACTGCCGCCGTGTTTACGTGGAATACGATCACGTTAAATATGTGGGTCCGTAAGTCCTTCCGAGAGGTTGGTGGTAGGGGAAGGAGGATACGGCCCCTGTGGATGCCTCCCCCACTGGGTTCCCGTCTAAATTGGGTGAATATGTAGAAAGTTATGGAGATTGTCGCGGAGGGCGCGGCAGCCCAGTGGTTAGCGCGCGGGAATTGCACTCAGTAGGCCCGGGTTCGATTCCCGCCACTGCCAAAACTTACGCCACGTTCACGCAGAGTACGATCACGTTAAACATGTGGGTTCGTGAGTCCTTCCGAGAGGTTGGTGGTAGGGGAAGGAGGGTACGGTCTAAATTGGGTGAATAAAAAGAAAGTTATGGAGATTGTCGCGGAGGGCGAAGTAGCCCAGTGGTTAGCGCGCGGGAATTGCGCGCGGTAGGCCCGGGTTCGATTTCCGCCACTGACATGGAGTACGATCACGTTAAACATATGGGTCCGTATGTTTTTCCGAGAGGTTGGTGGTAGGGGAAGGAGGGTACGTTCCCTGTGGATGACTCCCCCACTGGGTTCCGGTCTAAATTGGGTGGCACATCCTGGCCGTCCAACCAGTTACCAGGCCCGGGTTCGATTCCCAAAATTGCCGCCGTGTTTACGCGGAGTACGAGCACGTTAAACATGTGGGTCCGTGAGTCCTTCCGAGAAGTTGGTGGTAGGGGAAGGAGGGTACGGTCTAAATTGGATGAATAAAAAGAAAGTTATGGAGATTGTCGCGTAGGGCAAAGTAGCCCAATGGTTAGCGCGCGGAAATTGCACTCGGTAGGCCCGGGTTCGATTCCCAAAATTGCCGCCGTGTTTACGCGGAGTACGATCACGTTAAACATGTGGGTCTGTAAGTCCTTCCGAGAGGTTGGTGGTAGGGGAAGAAGGGTACGGTCCCTGTGGATGCTTCTCCCACTTGGTTCCGGTCTAAATTGGGTGAATAAAAAGAAAGTTATGAAGAATATCGCGGAGGGTGAAGTACCCCAGTGGTTAGTGCGCGGGATTTGCACTTGGTAGGCCCGGGTTCGATTCCCAAAATTGCCGAATAAAAATAAAGTTATGGAGATTGTCGCGGATGGCACGGTAGCCCAGTGGTTAGCGCGCGGGAATTTCACTCGGTAGGCCCGGGTTCGATTCCCGCCATTGCCAAAACTGCAGCCGTGTTCACGCGGAGTACGATCACGTTAAACGTGTGGGACTGCAAGTCCTTCCGAGAGGTTTGTGGTAGGGGAAGGAGGGTACGGTCTCTTTGGATCCACGACCCAGACCGTGCCCCTTGCCAACGGGGGGTCTCTTTGGATGCCTCCCCCATTGGGTTCCGGTCTAAATTGTGTGGCACTTCCTGGCCTTCCAAGCAGTTACCTTACACCTTTCTGATAGGTCGCGCCAACGAGTTTGCCACGGTCAGAATTTTCAAGGGTAGCGAACAGGCTGGTCGCCAAAGGCGGCTAGTGTAAAATAAAATTCCAATAAAGTTACATAGGTTAATTTATTATTTTCAGTCTCATTTTATTTCTTTTACAGAAGACGATATGAGCCTATGATAACTAAAACAAGGTACAGAATTAAAACAATAAATATTGAGTCTACACTGCCCACAGCAGATTTTACAGGATTTGAGAAATTAAATAATTATATTTCAAACACTAAGAACTCAATCTTACATTCAATTATGTATCTTTGTAGGGTTTTCAATGGGCAATAAATTATTTGCTTATTGTCTAGCGTTAGCCCTTTCAGTTTTCAGAATATAAGCATTACAAACTTTGAAAACAGAAAATTCTTAATGTTCAACTTGACAAGACGACTGCTCGAAAATTATAAGAGCTTTGTAAAAACAAATTATTGAACTAAATACTGGATTTCCTACTGAATATTTTCATTGCTCCCTATTTAAATCTATATTTTATAATTTAGAAAATATTTCAACTGAATGTAATGTAAGCAAAGTGAAGTAAAAACCTGCAAAGACAAAAACTTTTTTTTTCAAAAACTAATAGTTCTAAAAATTAAAATATTGAAATTATTTTTATATATTCATAAGTGGTATCCTATTTCTAGCAAAACAAGTATAAATTATTTAGATTTTCATTTATAAGGTTTGAAAATATAAGCATCCAAAGTGTTTACATTTTTCATAATACTCCAATTTCAGCATTGATACCTGCGACCATAGATGTTGTTCACATGAAAACCCTATGTTTAGTCAGAATTGGTCATATTTCTTAGTACAATTATGGTGATGTGTGTAGCACAAGTGAATTATGGATAACAAAATGCAAAATCAGAAGCAATATAAATTAATAATATTGAACTATAATATTTTAATTTAATAAAACAAACTTACGGCACTATATGACATCTATTAAGCTGAGTAATCGGCAAATAATCTTCACATTGCCTATATTGCCTTATATTAGCAAACTTTACTCCCAAATCCGGTTTTAAAATTGCCAGGCAATAAATATAACGCCTCCATTTTACATGAAACCTTGCATGAAAATCATTAGGAACTATACAAGCATTTGTAACCCTAAAAAAAAGTATTAAAAAGGCAGAGTATTGTAAAAAAATATTTTTTCAATATTAATAGACAATTAGACCATAAATAATTAGACTACAAGCATGGTCAAATAGCAGACAATTTAATATAATTCATAATAAGAGTATACAGGGTGTCCCAAAAAGATTTAAGCATGCTTTAATTCTTTACCTGTTGGAAATAAGCGGGCAATGTAAATTACAAAGATGTTGAAAGTAAGGTAGGAAATAAGACTACGTCAATGAAATAGTCCTCCCATTAATTTTCAAAAAGTTACAGTTAAATTTTTATACACTCCCTTAGACAAATTTGGTCAATCAGAAAATTTTTATTTTTAATGCAACAAGATCATTAAAAAAAATGTGCATATCTGTATCTTTAAAATTGAGTGAGTTTATTTAATTGAAAATTGAACATTGTGAATGGGGACCATATATCAAATTAGAAATGTAAATTTGTGATACATCATAAAAAAGATAAAACTGGATGATAATACATGAGACAATTTTGCGAATTCTGCGTAGGTTCACAATGCAATCACGGATTCTTAAATACTTTTCGATAACTAAGTACTTTTCAACAATTAAGTACTTTTAAGTACTTTTTTTTATCTAAACAATTTCCATCGTCAATTTGTTTATGATCCCTATTTTCACTGATGAAACAGCCTTCCACATGGTACAGAAAAGTGGCATAAGTCAGATTTTTTCCTTTATCATAATTCAGTTGATTTCAAAGATACAGATATGCAGGTTTTTTTAATGATCTTGTTGCATTAAAAATAAAAATTTCTGATTGACCAAATTTGTCTAAGGGAGTCGTATAAAAATTTAAAAAGTGCAACTTCTTGAAAAATAATGGGAAGACTATTTTATTAATGTAGTCTTATTTTCTAACTTACTTTCAGCATTTTTGCAATTTACATTGCCCACTTATCTCCAACAGGTAAAGAATTAAAGCGTGTTTCAACTTTTTGGGACACCCTGTAGATACAGACAACATGTTAAATATAAGAATGCTTTATTTATTCTTCTATAGTACACAGGCAATAAAATACGAATGATATGTATTTTTAAATGATCAAGAAATAAAATCCAGCTGTTGTGTTGTGTTAATAAAAAAATATCTGGAACATCAGACGTTTACTATGGGTGCCAATAGGGCAAGGAGAGCACTTACCCCTGGATATTCAAACTCACTAAGATTGGCATTAAATTAGTCTAGTCAATGTTGTACATGGTATCCTTATAAGATTGCTCCACTGACATCAGTGGTTCTTACCCACCACCACCACCACCCACGAAAAAGTTCTGTGGTTGCTCATAGGCTCCAGTGAACTTTTCTAAACATCCAAATTCCATAATGTTCATATCCACTTATATCACAATGTTTCAAATAAAATTAACTTTTACCAGTACTAGTCGCCACAATTTCAACATATTCATGTGATTTGTTTCAAAGTATTGTTATTTGCATTTCTTTTCAGATATAACAAAAGTGAAACAATTATTTCTCTATACTATTATCATCTGATTAGCAATTTTCATGATTTCTCTATATATGAAAATCCTAAATTTTGAACAGCATCATGTGTGCATTCTAATCAGGTGTACATCTTAACCCAGCGCTGCAGCAAGTGTAGTGCAAATGGTGACCTAGTAGTTCATACCATATCGATATGGAAGTGTTGTAGTGCCTTTATCCTTATAGGAAAAGAGGTACAATCAATATTACTTTGTAGCAGATGCCAAATAGAGATACTGCGGCACAGCATTATTCAAATTATAATACCTTCTATCTGATTCTAGTTTTATTTTACAAACTAAATATTGAACAAAACTAAAGGAATTTTCATATTGTAGAGAATAGTGCTTCATTTTTGACGGAACTCTTAAGTATTTTCATTCTCTTTTGCACACATATTTTGTATAGTCATACACATTTTCATAAAAATCAGAAGTGGCATTTCCTGAACTGGAAGGGGAAATTCTTAGTAAATTCCTTAACCCCTCCAAAATTCAATTCTGAATCCATATCAACCATCATCTAAGATGTATAGCAAACACCAAGAAATAGATATTTTAAGGAAATATTTTAAACCAGAAGTGGTTTAAAAATTTCCCCATGTTTATATATTGTATATACCTAGGTTAAAACTGTATTTTAACATCTTTGCTAGAGGTGTGTTGTTTTTGAAGGCCTAAATAAAAGGGTTCATATTCACATCAGTTCCAGTTTACTGTGTGCAAAGCTGTCTCAAGGCAGTAGTCAAGGACTGGATATTTGCCTTGAGATTGGCCGTGAAAAATAAAGTCCCACAGATATATTTAAACAAAGTTGGTGAGGGATTAATCCCAAATTAAAATGTACATGTTTACAGCAAGAGTGCAAATTATGCAACGCAGAAATGCATCATAGGCAAATAATATCTGCCTCTTATATTTAATGGATCTTTGGCATAGATGGAAAACATTTTGAACAAGCTTTGTAATCTTTGTGTAAAGTTATTATTTCTCATTATGGGAAGACGATTGCAACCATCCCGGAATGTTGATGATTTAGCCCGACAGTTGGAGACAATTTGGCAAGACATTCGGCAGGACACTATCCGTGAACTTTATCAGTCTATGCCACGCCGGGTGATATCTTGCATCCAGGCCGGAGGTGGGCCAACGTCTTATTAACTTCCTCCTTTTGTATATGGTCAAACTCTAAATCATTAAATTATTCTGAAATTTTAATCATTTCTTTTTCTATGTATGTTCTTCACATCCACCAATTTTTATCACAATCAGACAACTCCTTCTTGGTGCGTCGATTTTTTTGTTATAGAGTTTATATAATAAATTACAAAGTTACGTATAAAAAGGTACAGAATTTTATGAAATCGATTAAAATTTTCAAGGGAATTAAATTTCAAGAAATACAAAATTTAAATTTTTATACAGCCCTCGTACAAAAAGATTTTCAATGAGTAAAATGTGCCCCATACCCTAATAAGGTGATGTACAAAATTTCAGCATTTTATCATAAAAAGTCCCAGAGATATATTTAAACAAAGTTGGTGAGGGATTAATCACAAATTAAAATGGTAAATGTTTACAGCGAGAGTGCAAATGACGCAACGCAGAAATGCATCATAGGCAAATAATATCTGCCTCTTATCTTTAATGGATCTTTGGCATGGATGGAAAATATTTTGAACAAGCTTTGTAATCTTGTAAAGCTATTATTTCTACACAGTGTAGATACTTTTGTACCAATAAATAGCAAAATTATTATTTATTTAAATTATCATTGTTTTCTTTCGTAATTTGTGTACGACCCCCTAAAACGCGATCTGCCGACAAAATTTTTCCCCTCTGAGAACCCATGCCGATGCATCGAAAAGTGGTTTAAATCATCATTTTTGTCTTTTCATATCACTGGGACTTTTTATAATAAAATGCTGAAATTTTGTACATCACCTTATTAGTGTATGGGGCACATTTTACTCATTGGAAATGTTTTTATATAGGGACGGTATAAAAATTTAAATTTTGTATTTTTTTTAATTTAATTTCCTTGAAAATTTTAATCGATATCATAAAATTCTGTACCTTTTTAACGCAACTTTGTAATTTATTATATATGTCTAAGATCAATATTTAAGGAATAAAAGCTGAGGTCAATGGTTTTGGGACACCCTGTATATACAGGGTGATGGGAAAATGTCTGGCCAAATTTTAAAGGGGGTTAGAAGGGACGAATATAAAAGGATTTCCAGTACAATACACGTCCAGAAACGCCGCGTGAAGTCGAAACAAGTCGGCAATGTGGGAACTGTCATTTCCAGCTGTGATTTCATACAGCATGCAGTGCTTCACGAATGCTGAACTAGCAGATATCCATCTGACGTATGGAGCTGCGAATGGAAATAAGAGAGCTGCGCAAAGGTTGTACAGGGAACGATTTCCCAACAGAGAAATACCGAATCGTCAAACTTTCGTGCGAGTGCACAGACAGCTTTTCAAAAGCGGATCCTTCAATGCCAGCAGACATGATGTGGGCAGGCCTAGCTCGGTGAGAACAGTGTGAGTGGAAGAAGATGCCTTACGTGAGGTTGAGTACAATCCTTCCATAAGCACGAGAGCTGTTGCCTGTAGACTGGGTGTAAGACAGTCACTTGTATGGGATGGTACTTGCAACAGGCTGCTTGCTGTATAACCTGACTTCCCTTCATACGTGTTATTCACGGATGAGGCCACGTTCACTCAAGAGGGTTTGTTTAACAGTCACAATGCTCATGTTTGGGGATATGACAATCCGCATGCTACAAGACCGTCTGCTTACCAGCAGAGATTTAGTGTCAATATGTGGACGGGTATGGTGCACGAATACGTGATTGGGCCTTACATCCTACCTCATCACTTGGACGGCCCGAAGTACCTTATCTTCTTGCAACAGGTCTTGCCCAAACTGCTAGCCGTTGTGCCTCAGTGCATCCGGAGACGTATCTAGTTCCAGCACAATAGAGTGCCGTCACACTTTAGCCATGATGTCAGGAATTACCTGGACGCTACTTATCGACATCAGTGGATTGGTCAAGGTGGACCTGTTCCCTGGCCACCACGATTACCAGATCTGTCCTGCTTGGATTTCTTTCTGTAGGGCCACTTGAAAAGCATCATCTACGATACCCCCTGTGGACTCTGCCGATGATCTTGTTGCCAGATTGGCTGTTGCTGCTGGAGATGTGCAGGACATTGCTGATGTTTTTGCTAAGGTATGCAGTTCTATGCGGCGGCGATGTGAAGCTTGTATTATGGTTGGTGGTTGCTCTTTCGAGCATTTGCGGCGACACGTTGATTTAATAAAGGGCTTTTTACATTTGTTTGTGTCTTTTTCCTTTTACCTTTCTACTTTCTTTACTCTCCAGGGCTTTTACGCGGCGTTTCCGGACACGCATTGTACTGCGAATCTTTTTATATTCGTCCCCTCTAACCCCCTTTAAAATCTGGTCACACATTTTCCGATCACCCTGTATATATATATAACTTTAACAGATGAATAAGTTAGAGGCTCCTTGAGTAACAAAGGGAGGGCTTGAATATCATAATATTACATTGCTTTCAAAACACCTCACATCATTGGAACAAAACATTACACTGTTTAATTCAGACTACAAAGACCACATGCAAAATCAATTTCACAAATGTAAACTATGTTTATATAATCAAAATGATAAAAATAATATATCAAATAGTAGTACTTCAATTTCACATATAAGCTCACTAACAAAATTATGTTTATATAATCAGAATGTATCTACCAAAATCTAAATAATCACGCACAAATAACACCACCTAATTTCCAAAATGCATATTTCAAACAAAAGTCATTATCAACTCTATAAATATGTTACTGTTTCTCATAGAAATAGATATGACCCAATTTGTGATGCCATTAAGCCAGGGAAACTTAATGTTGCATAACAGTCAGAGCATGCATAAAGTTAAAAAGAATGAAATAGAAAGTTCCATTCGCTGTGGAAATTAAAAATGGCAACTATTAAACCTTTTCTATAAAATTCAGAAATAGATTAATAAAAAATATTTTTTTTTATTATTATTATTTATTTAGACTGCAAAGATATCAATCCATATTTATATCAAAAGTCAGAATTATGTGAATCTTCCATACTCGGGATATGACGAATTAAAAATAAAATAGCCTGAAATATGCATATTTCAATATATTTAAAAATAAATAAATATGTTGGGGGATAGCTCAAAATTAACTACTCAAAGTGGACTATAATAATGATTTATTTTCACCACAACCATATGGTATACAATTTATTGGGGAGAGAACTCCCGCTGGCCCAAAGGCATCAAAAGATATTTCACAACTGCTGCTTACAAAAGGGTTGCAGCATTTGCTCGGTTTTTGGCGAGTGCCAACCGACCATACCAAGTATCATCGACAACACTAATTAGGCATTCCAACAAAATAAATAAATATTAACTTTCCATTCTTTCTGATAGTATCACGATAAAAACTCTGTGATAATATATTCAATCACTAAAGAACTGATTTGTGTGAAAATTGCTCAAAATTGTGCTTTAAAATAAAATAACTAAAAATTCAGAAATAGAATAATAAAAAAAATATCTTTTTTATTATTATTATTTATTTAAATTGCAAAGATATCAATCCATATTTATGTCAAAGATCAGAATTGCATGAATCTTCCATACTCGGATATGACAAAATAAAAATAAAATAGCCTGAAATATGCATATTTCAATATATTTAAAAATAAATAAATAAATAAATATTCATTTTTCATTCTTTCCGATAGTATCAAGATAGAAACTCTGTGATAATACAATAATACAAGGTAGGATCAAAAAATTTAGAGATTGGCTTACTTGATAGATATGATTTATTGATATCATGTGTTACACACAACCGCCTTCAAAGTACTCTCCCTCTACAGCTATGCACTTCTGCCAGCACAAGTACAGTTGCCGAAAACATTTCTGGAGGCCTTTGGACGAGATGGTCTTCAGTGCGGCCATCACAGCTTCCTCAACCTCAGATGCACTCTTGAAACAGCATCCTTTGAGTTTGTTTTTGAAATGGGGGAACAGGTAAAAATTGTATGGGGTGAGATAGGGTGAGTAGGAAGGGTGTGAAAGGGTTGACGTTTTATGTTTGGTCAGTGCAGACTGCACCATGAAAGACCAATCGGGACCATTGTCATGTTACAGCACCCAATCCTTGCTTTTCCAGAGTTCTGGGCGTTTACGTTGGATAGCATCTTGGAGACTAGTCAGGATCTGTGTGTACCTCTCCTTGTTCACTGTTGTCCCTTCCGGTAAGAACTCGTAATGTACCAAGCCCTTCTGATCAGAAAACACCTCCGGCATTACCTTCCCTTTGAACGGTCCAAATGGAACATTTTTTTACTTCGGCGACGATAGTGACTTCCACTGTGAAGACTGCCGTTTCATTTGTGGGTCATACAAGAAACACCATGTGTCATCGCTGGTGATAATTTTTTAAAGGAATGTTGGATCTTTGTCAGTAATATCAATCAGTTCTCCACAGATCCACATACACTCATCACACTGATCATCGGTTAGCATTTTTGGTACAATGTGTTGACACACACGATGCATGTTCAGTTTGTCCGTCAGGATAGCTTGGCAGCTCCCGAACGAAATTCCTGCTTTTTCAGCAATAACATTGATGGTTTAAAGTCAGTCAGCACACACAAATTCCACCAACTTTTGAATGTTGTCCTCTGTAATTGATGTTGACAGTCGCCCATTCAGCGGATTATCTTCTACGAATTCACGGCTGACTGCGACTCGGGAGTGCCATGAAAACACCTTTGCACGACACATTGCTCTTTCACCGTACACCTGCTGCAACATATACAATGTTTTTGTTAGCAATTTCCCCAAACACTAGCAGAACTTAATATTCGCACGTTGTTCTTCAAACAGCATTTCTGTTTTGACGAACGGGAACGACTACAGCTCACTGACATGCATTGTCTGGAAAAACCCTGCACTGTGGATATGCTCCTTCATTTTCACATCTTGCGTTACATGTGCCTCTATGTCACGGTAACATAGTTCCCCTCTCCTCCAATCAGGGTTGGAGATACCAGCACAGTCTCCGAACTTTTTGATACTATCTTGCATTTTCAATTACTAAAAAACTGATGTGTGAAAATTGCTCAAAATTGTGCTTCAAAATAAAATAACTAAAAAACTAATTGAAATTTTAAAAATATTTCACAAGCCATATTGTCACATGAGTTCAAGCACCTTTGTACCGAATTTCTCAGCTGTCAATAGCTTTGATTTTCTACTACAAACAATTCAGAAACACACAGAGATATCTACTTTATAAAATACTTTAACCAATACTTACAAAATATCCTGGTTATTTTTCATTAAATAAGAATTCAGCTGTCTTCGCATAAGGGATGGTTGATAAGATTCACCTGGCTTCTTATGCTCCAGATCCACATGAAATGTGTTCATCAATGCATGAACACCCTTGTCTGTCCTGCTTGCAAATGAAGTCATGGGTACATTTTGGGGGTCCAAAGAACAAAGAGCATTCTAAAAATAAAAATGAATTTAACTACTTCACTAAAATGAATATCAGAATAAAAGATAAATTAGTTAGGATAATCTAGTCAAAACATATAAATTACTAGACACAACAGCTAGAAGATGATAAAACTTTATTAGCCAAATTTAAAAATGCCTAGTCTATATAAATAAAATTGAAAATCTGTCTATCTGTCTTTTTGTTTCTTTGTCCCATCATCACAGGAGAATGGCTGAACCGAATTTAATGAAATTTTATGGTTAGCCTTGAAATAGCCCCACTTGAAATTTAGTCTATGTTTTGAGTTTCTATGACCAGTGGTTCTCGAAATATTAGTGAAAAATGAAATTTTTGTTTGTCTCATCATCACAGGAGAAAGGCTTAACCGAATTTAATGAAATTTTGTGGGTAGCCTTGAAATAGCTCCCCTTAAATTTAGTCCAAGTTTCTAAGACCAGGGGTCATCGAGATATTATTGAAAAATGAAACTTTTTCCTTAGAGTTGAACTATCTAAAAGGTTGGAAATCATTTATTTAAAACGTGAAAGTGAATTAAAACTTTATCTCTTAGTTTAGTGGGAGATTTTTGCACTAATTAGTCACTTTCTGAAAACATAAATTGTTTGAACCATGAATTTAAATGGAAAATCTATCACCATGGTTTATTTTTCACAAACTTTTACTCAACAATAAAAAGTATTAAAAATATTTACTTTTCATAAGTTATATGATGACATCACATTTGGGCATTAACAAAATGATGTTTAAAGGCAAACAAACCAAACAAAACTTATGGTATGTGACCTTCACACAATCTTTACAACAATTTCCATGCTTTCAATGAAGTGATCAACCATTGCAGATACGAGCAATAGCAATTCTTCCAATAGGGCAATTTCCAACTCTTTGAGACTGGCTGGAGGAGGTAAACGTGCAGAGACAGCACGCCTGAGAGCATCCCAAAGATTTTCAATGGGATTAAGGTCGGGTGAATATGCCGGCCACTCTATACGAGAACTGTCCTCACTCTCCAGGTATTCATGAACGATGTTAGTTCGATGGGGACGGGCATTATCATCCATAAGGTGGAAATCAAGACCAACTGCTGCAGCGTAGAGTTTCGCAATGGGGTCTAGGACTTCATCCCGATACCGCACAGTCATCACAGAACTGCCAGCTCTATACGATATCCCATTGAAATTCCAGCCCACACCATGACACTGACACCTCTAAATGCATGATGTTCTTGACCTGATTGTGTATGTCTTGTTCACTCCAGACCCTTACATGCTATATCATCTGATTCCAGGGCAAATCTGGACTCGTCCGTGAACAGGACATTGCACCGATCTGAGATAGTCCAATTGACATGTTGACGACACCATTTTAATCTTACTCCTCTGGCTTGGACGGTTAGTGGAACACAAAAACGTGGTACTCAGGCGTACAGTCCCTTCACATGAAGTCTTCGGAGCACAGTACTGGCAGATATTATCTTACCAAGTGCCGCTGCAACCATGGATGTAACAGTTGTGGAGGTCGCTCGTCACTTCCTCTTGGCTACTATAGCAATATACCGATTATCAAAAGGAGTGGTAACCTTTGGACGACCGGGTGCAGGTTTCCAGACAACTGTTTGACTTGTTTGGAATTGTTTCCATAATCGAGAAATAACCGAATGATCAACGCCAAAGAAAATAGCGACATCTTTGATTGGTTGTCCAGCTTCAATGTGTCCGACAGCACACCAGCTCACTATCTGTCATTCATCTTCTTTCAGCCATAGAAACACAAATATCATCAAAAATAATCCTACAAAAGTTATAAACACTTCATCAGCATTTAAATGCACCTCCAGCAACCCTTCAGAATGCTAGCATCTTCAACGACTGCCTAATTAGCATATATCAGGACAGTCAATTGTGATTGGCTGTAACATACGATATTTGCATACTGCCATCTACATCCACAGTGATTTCCAGACACTCAAATTCAAATACGCTTTCGAAAACTAAAGATTTACGTTATGTGCTTAACTATTGGAAGTCAGAGTATTATTTTTTCGATTTGAATAATAAATAAATAGATATAAAATATATCTTATACATGAACGGTTTGATTTTTCTTTTAATTATATCAATTGCAGACTGCATACATCACTTTCATTTATTTTGACAAAGAGTTTTCAAGGTTATATATTGTGTTTAGCTAATAAACTCATATATTGTATTTAACCAATAAATTCATTTAGCCGATTGTTGAAACAGAAAAAGAGTAGAATGGGTGTATCTTCTAATACAATTTTAATATTTTCATTTAGTATACAGGGTGTCTCAAAAAGATTGAAACACGCTTTAATTCTTTACTTGTTGGAGGTAAGTGGGCAAAGTAAATTGCAAAAATGTTAAAAGTAAGGTGGGAAATAAGACTATGTTAATGAAATAATCCTCTCATTAATTTTCAAAAGGTTACACTTTCTAAATTTTTATACAACCCCCTTAGGCAAATTTTGTCAATCAGAAAATTTTTATTTTTAATGCAACAAGATCATTAAAAAAAAAATGCATATCTGTATCTTTAAAATCAACTGAAGCATAATAAAGGAAAAAATCTGACTTGTGCCACTTTTCCGTACCATGTGAAAGGATGTTTCATCAGTGAAAATAGGGATCATAAACAAACTGACGATGGAAATTATTTAGATAAAAAAAAAGTACTTAATTACTAATAAAAGTACTTAAGAATCCATGATTGCATCGTGAGCCTATGCGGAATTTGCTAAAATGTCTCCTATGTATTATCATCCAGTTTTGTCTTTTGTGTGATATGTCACAAATTTACATTTATAAATTGATATATGGTACCCATTCACAATGTTCAATTTTCAATTAAAAATAACTCGCTCAATTTTAAAGATACAGATATGCAGGTTTTTTTAATGATCTTGTTGCATTAAAAATAAAAATTTCCTGATTGACCAAATTTGTCTAAGGGGGTCGTATAAAAATTTAAAAACTATAACTTTTTGAAAAATTAATGGGAAGACTATTTCATTAACATAGTCTTATTTCCTACATTACTTTCAACATTATTGCAATTTACATTGTCCCCTTATCCCTAACAGGTAAAGAATTTTAGAAATCGTTTCAATCTTTTTAGGACACCCTGTATACAAATGGGATCAGGATGTTTTATTCAGATCTACAAATTCAGAGCTACAAATCTGGCGGCATATCGCTAACTTGGCAACTTTTCTTAAACATTGCCAAATTGACGGAAGTGTCACCAAATTGTTAAAAACGACGTAAATTAATAAAATTTATTTTGTTTTGATAGAAGAGAGTACTGAAATGATGTTTCATTAGCATTTGTCTGTTAGTCCAACTGTCCTACTTAGTAACACATGTAGCGAATTTTTAAAATGCCACCAAATTGATAAAAATGTTTGTAAATCCATAAAAATATCTTGAAGTTGATAAAATTGTACTAAATAAATGAAATGAATTGTGTTTTGTTAGCAGATAGTATTGTAATGATGTTTCATGAATTTGTCATTAAGTGGGACTGCTAGAAGCTTAGTTAAAAAACGTAATAAAATTACCTCTATAACACCTTGAACTGTTTCATTTGGAAATTCGGGACCTTTTTGAGATCCTCTAGAAAAGTAATAAAATATTAATTAGAAACATATTTTGAAATAAAGATATCGTATATAGCTGATACATATGAATTGAATGAAAATTAAGTACCCCATGTTAAGCATCACAAAAGGTAAAATGTTTGATGCCAATACAAAATAATTTTCTCTACAGACTAATAACTTTTGTTTTATCATTTATATTCGTGTAAATAAATTCAATTTATTTTATCACATGTTGAAAATGATTTGAATTTTCAATTTTTATAAAATTTATTACCATTTTCACATACTGTATCTGATAGAAAAGCTGTATAGTGCATACTTGTGTTTAAAAATTAACTTGTTATATGCATTGTTTATGTGATAAAGTACCAATTTGAAATTTCTATTTTGTTTTGGAATAAGATTACAAACAAATTTTATTAGTTGCATATATGCCTTGTTTTCACCGAAGGTTATGAGCATTGAATAAAAGATTGACCAGCCAATAATAAGAAAGAGCCCAAAGGAAAAATATAAGAGTTTTTCAACTTCTAGAAAGTTCTTGTGCACATGTCACCTTTCCATTAGTTGATTTCACTTCAATGATCATTGTACCTACTGTAAACCCAGCATTAGAAAACAACTGGGGAGTCGAATCAGTAGATCAAACCTTCGACTCTAACTCCTTTTTAACTATGTAACTCCAACTTTGACTACTTTTTTACTACCTGATTTCAACTTTTAATGCCCTTTTTTCCTACTGATTCCTTCAAAATACTAACTTTGCCTCATTTATCAATTTTATTATTTGACTCAAAAAAAGTACTGCTAAAATGTTAAAACATTTTAGCAGTACTTTTCTTTTATATATTTACATTCTACTGACTGTCAGCTATATGGTCTGTTCACATTTTAATGTTGTAAAGTCTCATTAATTTAAAACACATTCAATCTGAATTTTGCAACAATTCAAACAAACTCTAGTACTTGCAAAAAGATTAAATTTTACTGACTCTTATCAACTCAAAATTTAATCATCTAATAAAGTAACAAGTGCTTTTATACTTCACGGATGTAAAGTTTGACAAATACTGGAGAGGGCATGTTGAAGAAGATACCTTCACATATATTAATGAAAGTACCCAATACCCCCCCCCCCCCCCCCTGCTCTATAAGTTCAATTTAGTTCAAATTTTGTTTGAATTTATATAATTTTATAATTTTAAATAAATTCACAGTAAATTTAGTTTCAGGTTAAGAATGTTTAAGAATGAAAAGTGAAAAAAATCAGTATTATAACAGAAGCGTACAAAACCATACTCAAAACATTTTTAAATTAATGGAAACTTGCTAATAATGTTATCACTGAATACAATGTATGACATTATAGGGATTATAAAATAAGTATTAACATAGGGTCCCAAAAATTATTACTCTTAACTGAGATGAAGATTTCAGTCCAACTTTAAGTTTTTCGTTTTCAGCTGAATTTTCGTACCTGAAGCAAAGAAGGTACCTTCACATATATTGATGAAAGCACTAAATACCTCATCCCCCCCCCCCCCAACCTGCTCCTTAAGTTCAATTTAGTTCAAATTTTGTTTGAATTTATAGAATTTTAAATAAATTCACAGTAAATTTAGCTTCAGGTTAAGAATGCTTAAGAATAAAAAATTTAAAAAAATCAGTATTATAACAGAAACGTACAAAACCTTCATACTTAAAACATTTTTAAATTAATGAAAATTTGCTGATAATGTCATCACTAAATACAATTTATGACATTATAGGGACTATGAAATAAGTATTAACATAGGGCCCCTAAATCTACTAGGTACTCTTAACTGAGATGCAGATTTCGGTTTAACTTTTAAGTTTTTCGTTTTCAGGTGAATTTTCGTACCTGAAGCAAATATAGTATTCTTTTAATGGGTGTATTATTTTAGTGGCAGATCTTTTAGTGAAAATTATGGTAATCAAGCCATATATTTCATTTTGATAAAGAATATCCAGACTTTAAATATTTCCGATTGGGTTTAATTGATTGATACAATGGGATAAAATATTGTAGTAATAAATTTTACTACCTATTTTACTACTTCATTTAAACATGTGTCAAACCAAATGTCTGAATTTTAATAAATAGTAATGGAGTCAATATTTTAAGAAGACCATGAGCAACAATCGCAAAAACTTTCAGGAGTTTAAGGAGATATTTTCTTTAGAAGCGGCTTTACATTTAATGGGGCTTCCGAACCACAAAAGATCCTGCCCGTAGATCAGACAAGCAGTAGGAGTAAAATGTAACCATTGAATAGGTCAGAAACCAGAAACTACTTTATTATATCATGAAAAAAGTTTTCATCTCAACGAAAGTAGTAGTGAAGTCTTTCGACGAGTAAACATGCATTACCTATATTTTGTTCCAATGTAACTAATGCGAAAAAAATAGCGAACCATGAGAATCTCGTACAAAACCGATCAAAAAGGAGATATATGAATATTCAACACATCAATAGTTCACTCAATAAGAAAGATATTTAAACGTAAATATTCAAAAATCGCGGAGAATATTTAAACACGTTTGTTTACTAAACTTACTTCAGTGACATTGACAGTTAAGATTATCGCTTCAGACTAGTACAATGCCTTATTTTACAGATAAGGAAAAATAATTTTAAATAATTGTTTAAATCTTAGATGTAAAGTTAATTTCAAATTTTCACCATAACTAATTGTAAAATAAAACTTCTAAATTGATTAAAATCGACGAGTTTAATTTTGAAAACAAACAGTTTGGAATTTTTAAAAACAATTTGGTGGTGTCATCTAGTGTTTGAAATAACAATTATTCACTGTTTCGACTTCGTTACTTCATAAAGAGAGCAGATTTATGAATTTATTTTAGATTTATAGATTTAGAATTAATTTCAAACTATCATCACCAATAAATATGACAAACTTTGTTTTATTAATACCGATAAGTTTTATTTTGCAGAAACACTGCTTGGGATTCTTGAAAACAATTTGGTGCTGCCATCTAGTGCTTATAATAACAACTATTCACAATTTTGACTTTTAAAACTTTATAAGTATTAAGAAACAATCCAATACGAAATCCAGCACAGCAGTACATTTTGCTGCAGACCTGAATTCTGCTTTCAATTGGAAAAACAGTAATATAGTACATACATGCAAGCCCTTATATGAATGCAAAACACTGTATGCAGATTTATATTTTAGCTTGGGATTTCAGCTAAATCAAACTGCCTCCAAGTATGAGAAAAATGTCAGAAAAATAAAAAAATAACCTGGAACTATCCTAGATCGGTGTCTAGATTTTTTAAATTTCTTTGATGCTGCTCGTTTTACAAGATACCTAGTGCATTCATTGAGGAACTAAGTAGCACTCTTTACTCAATTTTACATTTCAGACCCTGTTTTTTCTTTTTAATGACCAGTTATTTAGTTACGCTAGGAATTTCGCAAAACTAAGGTCTCACTCTTTATATATATAAGAAGCTAAAGCATTTCCAGCAAACTGCCGTTAAACCATTTTCACGAAGTGAGAGTAAAAGAAAAACTGTCTCTGCAGCAAATCTCAGAAATGGATTAAATATGTAAACATTTCTTTGTGCTTTTTTTTTAACCATTTTACTATCACTTATAGATCAGTGACAATATCTAAAACACATCCATTCTAATTATTACAAATATGTTTTTCAAATGAGGTTCAAATAAATCTTTCCCAACCTCATCTATAAAGGTTTATTGCTGACATCATGCAATGTCAACTAATAACAAAAATACTTTTAAAAATTAGAATATCTAAATTATGCCTCACAGAACCAATTCCTTTCCTTTGGAATGTCTAGAGTCCAGTACCATTTTATGAACTTTGTAACCCCTATGCACTTTTTTTTAGAAGCCATTTATTCATATAGTAGTTTCATGTAAGCCATGAAAATATCGTGAAAATTTGTTGCCAACTAGTTTTAAAGGCAAAAACAGCCTCTTCTTTAGTACGATAAAAGTATGACTTATACTTGCAATAGCAAGCTCATTGTTCACTCTGGTGAGTGCAAGTCAGACTTCTTTTATTTCTGATGAAGACTATTTATTGCCTTTGCAACCATTTGACACGCTTATTTTATACTGTTTTGTGAAGTATTATAACATTTTAACTTTTAGCAGCAGTTTGAGCATATTTCAAATTAGGAAAGCCTAATTTACTTCAGAATCTAGCACATCTCTGATTTAACCATGAAAAACATAAAGAAGGTGTTGTGCAGGTTTTTTATTATCTTTTAGTTCTGCAGTATTCAAGGTATTCGATAGTTTAAAATTTCAAGTTTGAAAGAATATATTTCAATACAAATTTCAGATTTATGTATAAAATTTGTTTCTTAGTTAACTGTTTTTTTTTTTTTTACTTATTGCTAAACAGTCTCTTAGATCCCCAAGGAGGTTGGGACATTGTAGAGTCTAGATCACCTTTTAAAGATATGTTGACAGCTTTTAATAGAACTAAATGCCAATTCTGTGCTTCAAACTTATAATTTGCAAAATTTGATTAACAAATACTTAGTTAACTATGTTCAGATAATTGCATGTAATGATTCTTGAACAGAAAAGTCTTTATCTACATGCAAGTCCACTCAAAAATTACGGGGCCGGACAATTTTTCATCCCAGGCTCCCTTTCTTACCTGAAACAAGTGGTCACTTCAACGGCCTTACATTGAACATCAAGTCCTTAACTTTTATTTTAAAGTGTCTCCCATATGAGTGGACCAGCTACATAGAAAAATAAATACTGCTTAACAATACAGCGAGACCTCCTTATAGCAAGAAATCGGGGACCTACTAATTTGCTCATTAAATCTGAATGCTCACCAAATCCATTTTACAAAGCAAAACCACATTTTGAGGGAAATAGTTTTTTAAATTTATATAACTTGAAAAGTGGTCACGAAGAGGAGTTACTAGGGATATATGAAGATTATACATAACCCCCAGAGGACTATAAAAGTAATGTGAAACACAGTAGGTAACAATATATATATTTGCTACCTCCCTCCTACCTCTCAAACTATCAAGATACTTATTTAATTAGCCTCTAAAAATTTTTGTTCAGGGTAATGGTTTAAGCACCACCTTCCACAAATTCTTATCACAACTTTTACTTGTATATTCCTCTCTTTAAAAGCATTGATTCAATTTCTTTTCATCAAAAGCCTCCACAGAACCGCTATCCAACATTTTCATCTGCAACTCTGCAGCGCTTTAGTTGAAGATGTGTATTTATGTGCTTCCCAGGTTGTAGAAGGAATACATCTATAGTATGTCTGATGTTTAGACCATATGGTGCAATCTTCCTCCCCTCAACACATATCATCTTTTCTATTTCTATAATCAATCATGAACAAAGTCTAGATTTTTCTTTTACTTTAATTTTTATCATATCTTTTTATATTTTACTTAGTTTTATAATTTTGTATGGCATTAAGTCTGGTTTGGAGAGATACAAATACTGCTTGTTAAAAGTGAGTAAATCAGGTTTCAATTACACATAGCAATTAAAAGTTCTATCCAAAATCTTTATAAATATAGACTTGTTATAAGTGGGTTCTACTGCATATACAAATTAAACCCACAGAATTATTCCATTTTTTTAACAATACTAAAAATTAATAGAACTAAATGCCAATTCTGTGCTTCAAACTTATAATTTGCAAAATTTGATTAACAAATACTTAGTTAACTATGTTCAGATAATTGCATGTAATGATTCTTGAACAGAAAAGTCTTTATCTACATGCAAGTCCACTCAAAAATTACGGGGCCGGACAATTTTTCATCCCAGGCTCCCTTTCTTACCTGAAACAAGTGGTCACTTCAACGGCCTTACATTGAACATCAAGTCCTTAACTTTTATTTTAAAGTGTCTCCCATATGAGTGGACCAGCTACATAGAAAAATAAATACTGCTTAACAATACAGCGAGACCTCCTTATAGCAAGAAATCGGGGACCTACTAATTTGCTCATTAAATCTGAATGCTCACCAAATCCATTTTACAAAGCAAAACCACATTTTGAGGGAAATAGTTTTTTAAATTTATATAACTTGAAAAGTGGTCACGAAGAGGAGTTACTAGGGATATATGAAGATTATACATAACCCCCAGAGGACTATAAAAGTAATGTGAAACACAGTAGGTAACAATATATATATTTGCTACCTCCCTCCTACCTCTCAAACTATCAAGATACTTATTTAATTAGCCTCTAAAAATTTTTGTTCAGGGTAATGGTTTAAGCACCACCTTCCACAAATTCTTATCACAACTTTTACTTGTATATTCCTCTCTTTAAAAGCATTGATTCAATTTCTTTTCATCAAAAGCCTCCACAGAACCGCTATCCAACATTTTCATCTGCAACTCTGCAGCGCTTTAGTTGAAGATGTGTATTTATGTGCTTCCCAGGTTGTAGAAGGAATACATCTATAGTATGTCTGATGTTTAGACCATATGGTGCAATCTTCCTCCCCTCAACACATATCATCTTTTCTATTTCTATAATCAATCATGAACAAAGTCTAGATTTTTCTTTTACTTTAATTTTTATCATATCTTTTTATATTTTACTTAGTTTTATAATTTTGTATGGCATTAAGTCTGGTTTGGAGAGATACAAATACTGCTTGTTAAAAGTGAGTAAATCAGGTTTCAATTACACATAGCAATTAAAAGTTCTATCCAAAATCTTTATAAATATAGACTTGTTATAAGTGGGTTCTACTGCATATACAAATTAAACCCACAGAATTATTCCATTTTTTTAACAATACTAAAAATTAACTGTATATATATATGCAACAACAGTTTATAAACCCATATATGTATGCATACAATGGCTGGCAATTTTTAACAATATAGATAAGAACAATACCCATTTTTTTTTAATTTTCCTGTTAATTTTATTAATTTTTAATTTATTATACTTTTTGTACACCATTTATTGAAAATTAATTTTTCAAGCAAAAAACACTATTAAGGAATATACAGAAAATCATTGCAGTCATATCGCATCCATTCAGGTCTTGCAGTTTAATCTAAAAACTTTAGCTTACGGGTGGAACAGCGTCAATCTCAAATGAAGAACCTCTCAAAAAGACAGGTATTTGACATAACCTATCTGAAACAGTTCAATCCCCTTTGCAGACATTGGCGTCCATAGATGCAAAGAGGGTTAAACTGTTTGAGATAGGTTATGTTAAATACCTGTCTTTTTGAGAGATTCATTTGGGATTGAGGCTGCCCACCCATAAGCAAAAGGCTAATTCTAAGTAAAACTACAAACTGTTAGATATATTAGTGTAACTAAAGTAAAATAGTAACAAATTAATAGGAGCCAACCTGTTTTGAAAATAAAAATAAATAATCATGTTGTATACTTATTAATGTGCATTTTAAAAAAAATGTTGAAACAAATATTGTTATATAACTGTGTAAAACTAAGATGTTAGAAAATGTTGATAAAGTTAAATAGTGAATAGACAACTTGTTTCATGAAAAGTGATAAGTTAATTAAAAAAAATATTAATAGTCAAAAGTTTGTTTTAACCCATTAACAAATTGATTTTTCTTTTTTAAACAAAACATTTTCTTCAATATTTTGTATTCGGCCAATCTGTTGAATACTTGCTAATGTGCATTTAAAAAAAATGTTGAAACAAATATATCAGAATATTATATTACTGTGTAAAATTAAGATGCTAGAAAATGGGGGCACGGTAGCCCTGTGGTTAGCGCGCTGGAGTTGCACTCGGTAGACCCGGGTTCGATTCCAGCCACTGCCCAAACTGCCGCCGTGTTCACGTGGAGTACGATCACGTTAAACATGTGGGTCCGTAAGTCCTTCCGAGAGGTTGGTGGTAGGGGAAGGAGGGTACAATCCCTGTGGATGCCTCCCCCACTGGGTTCCGGTCTAAATTGGGTGGCACTTCCCGGCCGTCCAAACAGATACCTTACACCTTTCTGGTAGGTCGGATGGTCTGGGTCGAAGAAGATGCTAGAAAATGTTGATAAAGTTAAATAGTAAATACACAACTTGTTTCATGAAAAGTGATAAGTTAATTGAGATAAAAGAATTTTAATAGTCAAAGGTACTTTTTTAACCCATTAACAATTTTTTTTTTTTTTTTTAAACAAAACATTTTCAATATTTTTTATTCTGCCAATCTGTTATCTAATAAAAAGATATTTTTACATTGGAGTGTTTTTTTACAAACCAGCATGAATGTGTTAAACATACGATTAAAAAATACAGTAATCACTTGATTAGCATTTCAATATGCATTTCATTTTCAATTTGATATAACTATAAAATCAGAAATCATATTACAAATGCACATAAATTTGATTAAAAGCCATGTTTTTCACTTGGTATAATGAAGCAATCATTAGAATTATCTGAAGAAGTTATGCTTATTTCTATATGGTAAAGAATTGGGCACTACAAACTAACTGTTGCATAAAAATATCTGACAAGTCACTCTTTCAGTACTATTTTTAATTATATTTACAAGAAAATTTTAAGTTTCACATTTTATGCACATTTTCTGAGATTAGACCTTTAGTAGTAAGTACCTCTTTATAGTTCAGATTATGAAGTTTTCATATTACAGTTTAAAAATAGGTGAGATTTTTTTAGCCCTTAAAAGATTTCAAAATGCTGGAACAGGTATACACCAGTGTGCATGGGTTGTTAAAACTTTGAAAAATATTTGAAATGTAAAAGGTGTTTAAGAGGATAAATTAGCCAAACAATGTACTGGTTGTTAAAGTTCGTAGAATACTGGCTAAAATTTTAGCAGTTTACCAGTCATCTGCCAAATTTCAAGTTATGCAAAATGACAGACACTTTATCCTGCATTCAAATTTGCTTTTAAAAAATGATTTGTGAAAGCCCCAGGCCGTCCGGCTCGTCCAGAGGACTTAGAGCAACAAAAAAATGATTTGTGTAAATCCTTATATAAAGATCTACATTCCTTCATAAAATCATAAAGATTATACTTTCAGGTTTCATACTCAAACTTGGAAATAAAATTCAATGTTTCAGATGTTCCAAAAGAATTTTTGCAAACTTTCTGAGATTGAATTACAATGTTCTGTAATATACAATAATTTCATTTTGTGAAAAAAATTAAAATTTAGTAACTGCTTAAAAAATTTAACAGGAATAATTAGCCAATCTTCAATAATAAAAGGAAATGTCTGTATAGCTAAATTTTTGATAATTGTCAATTTTCAGGTTCCAAAAAAAAAAAATTTCAACTTCAGTTTCTAGAAGCTTTTGCTTGGAATAAGTTCTTGGTAATGTTTTTTAAGATTTCTAATAGATGACTGAGTTGTTTAGCATGATTTAATGGAATTTTAATGCATAGTTTGAATGCAAACTGATAAACACAAACTGACACACGTTTTTTTTTTGTGTCTAAAATGTACAAAATATTAAAACACTAGATTTTTTACCCACCAACTCAAGTAAACAATGCAAACATATAATTTCTAATACATGTGTAAATATTATGTAATTATTTCGCAAAAATATAATTTTTTTTTAATGAAATTCCTCTTTAGATGTACATTTTAAGAGATAACTTTATCACAGCTTTACTATAAACGGATTTTACTGGCCTCATTTTTGCAAAGATAACATCATTCAAGGTTGCTCTTTTCAGAGTTTCTTAGAATTCTAATAATTTGATATATTTTTTTTTACGAGGGAAAAATATTCATGTCACCTGAATGGCACAGTGCCGCTAAAATGACTGTTTATATAAAAGAGCTAATTAAACAATATTATTATTATAATAATGCAATAATATTATTATAATAGTGCATATAATAATATTATAATAATGCAACACGCAGTGAATAATTGAAAAACAACTTTTATTTTATTATACCACAAATTAACTAAAATATTTTACAAGAAATGGTAAAAATTCTTTAACACAACATTACAGCCTAAACTAAACACTAGAACATACAAAAATGAAACATTGCCACTCAAGTGTGGAGGGGGGAGAAGACATGAAAAAATCACATGAAGGTGAAAATCAAATATAAAGGAAGAGGCCCACAATAAATGTTTCTAGGGAGCACTTAATTTGTATGGGCAACACTGCCCCAGGCTATTTTAGAAGAGCACATCACCCTGGCTGCCTTTTTGTTATCAGAGCAGTGCTCCCTTGCCCTTTTGTGATGAGAAAAGTACCCTAGTTAGTCCTTTATTAAGCAAGCAATGTTTTTCACTGCCTGTTATCTCCCAACAATAAATAAATAAAAATAATAAGATTAAGACCTGATCTAGAGTTAAGGAATACATCCCCCACCATACTTTCCTACATCAAATGGAGCAAAATTGAAATAGCAGAAAGGGGAAAATTGTTATAATACAGTCCCCTTTTGACATGATTTTTGTTAAATTATTCCATGATTGGTATGCGAATGGGGAAAAAAGTTCTAAAAATTAGAACTCTATAAACATTTTTGCCCTAAAACCAATATTTAAAAATATAGCCTTCTGGACTAGGGTTCTTTTGTACCATTTGCAGAAGCTCATTTTTTTATGTTGAGTCAGTCAAAGTTGAAACAGAAGAAGATACAAAGGAAATAATATGCTGTGTCTAGATGAGCATATTGCAGTAACTTCAGACTTTTGCTGATTGTAATGAAATATAAGAAAATGTGTTTCCTGATATTATTTACTAACTGCTTTTGGCGACCAGCATGGTTGTTTTTTGAAAAAGCTCATAATTTGCAATAGCTTTCTTGCAGTAACTGTCGACCACGTGCCTATGCTACACACGTATGCCAGTCACAATTCATGCAGTAGTTAGCCATGTATCCAACCACTATGCAGGTGCATGCAATCCGCATAAGTTATATACAATAATGATAACCGACTTCATGAAAAGCGAAATGCACACTGTGTGATGTAAATGTTTTATTAAAAATTCACGATGTAAATTCTGTAACAAAAATATGTTGTAATTAAAATATTTCATTCGGTATTAACAGATTTCTTTGAATTCTGAGAATTTCAATTTATGTTGTTAAGGTTTTACTAAGAGGATATTTTAATTAAAATATTTCATTCTGTATTAAAAAAATTTATTATTTTCACAGAAATTCTGATGCATGATGATCCTGTTAGTGAAAACTATAGAAAAATCCTTAAAAGGAAAAAAATCCTACCATCATTTCAAAGTCGAATCAGCCTTGCGTCATTCCGCGTAACGTAAATCATTCCATTCATATGACACAAATGACCGTGACACGGTTGATGTTTGAGTATATTTTTATTTCACACAGAAATTGAAACTAATATTTGAAAATAATATTTACACTATGCAAAACACGCTTTTATATACTAACAGAAGACATACTTTCAAATTTTCATCCATATTAACAATAATTAAATGAGTGTACAGTTGACGGATAATAAATATACACATCAAAAATGAATAGTAAAATTGTGTTTTTCACTTTTCTTAATTATCGTAAAGTGGTAAAACTTTAAACAAATATAAAACAAAATTCTGAGTGATACTATTCTAGAATTTAATACCGCTGCTATCGCCATCTAGTGGAAGAAAAAGATAATTTTTCGAACATCGTCGCTCTATTGCCGATTCTCAGGGACAAGCATGTATAAAAAAAATTTGCAAAAAATTATCGTTCAAATTTTTAAGACAATTATATTTTGTACAAGTTAAAATCGTAATTTCTTAAACTTCAATCATTTATTGCCATTATTTACATTTTTTACTTATGAAATTAAGAGATGAAAACTCAACTCTACTCATCACTGGGGGACAGTAACACAAATGATAAATCTGTTGCTTTATGACGTCAAAACTACATTTAATATTATTGAAAAATATGTAGAAGGAATTATATTCTAAAAAACTTTGGCAAAAAATATGTTTTATTTATAATTTCTTTTTAAAGCTCAAGGGACCCAAAATTGACGATTACCAGAAATTCAGCTGTATGTCATACCAGAAAACCAAACTACAGCTACAAAATTTTATGACCATCAACTTTCAGGACTTCCCTCCCCCCCCCCCCCCCTCTCTCTCTATATATATATATATTATATATTTTATATATATATATATATATATATTATATATATCATATATATATTATATATATATATATGTTTTACATTATATATATGTATATATATATATTCAGAACAAAATGTAGGCTACCCTTCTGTGGTAACCCTTCCATTATATTAAAATCTATAAATTTAGATGAATATATTTATAAATTGCATATAAATATGCACAGCTATTAGAAGCACTTAATATGTGGAAACATACTACCTTAAAAATCATTAAAAATACTATCAATAGTGTAAAAATTTCTAAATCATCACATGCTATTGGTGAATTGAAAAATTATCATTAATTTACAGAAATTTTTTTGAAAATTTCTTACTTTCTATTCATCATTCTTGGTTTTTTCATAGTTCTTAGAGGGTATAAAATAACCTTTTTGTTCAAAGTAACAAGGCTATTTAATGAAAAAAAGCTATTTCTAGAAAGCATGTTTTGCATACACCTTCTGATGATTTTACAATTTCATTGTCTTCTATCCATTGTTATTCATTCATTATTAATAAATTTTAATTCATATAGATTGTTTTCCTGTTTATCCAGACTAATTTTTATTTTACTGACTTGTATTTGACATTGAATTCTTAATCTAGTAATCATGAAATTATTTAAATTAGTTTTAAGTGCTTTACTATATCTCTTCAATTTCAACTTTTATAGTTAACTTATTAATTTCATCTTATTTATATATTACAATTCGTGCAATAGATATAATTTTAATGTACAGTTATATTAATTACTAATGATAATGTATTGTTAATCAAAAATGTAATACATGCTTTATTTAACATTAAATTGTTTTCACTCTTTAAATATTTTTAAATTTGCTTTTATATATATATATATATAATATATATATATATATATATATATAAAATAGTTTAAAAATCCAATGATAGAATAGAGAGAAGTTGCAACTCAAAAATCCTAACTTTTAAAATGCCTACATAATAAGAAGTATTAAATAGAGAATCATTAATCAAATGGGGGGGGGGGAATGCAAATTGCTAGTCATCAAGCTAAAAATAATCAACAAATATCAATGGAATGAAATTAATAATTGAAAAACAAATAAAATCCAAGCATTAAAGCTATACACATGGATAAGCACTAGGCCTATATAAATGACGTGTTCATTTTGAAAAAACGCTTTGTCAGGTCTAAGTATTTAATCAAAATGAACCCAAAATGTGTGTTGCTGATTTTAGAGATAGATGATACCTATAAACCCTAAAAACTTGGACTACACACATTAAGATAGAAAAATAATAAAGGAAACAAGAATAAATATATATATATACAGGGTCTTTCAAAAGTCCATATAAACTTTAAAAATTCATTAAAAATCGAAAAATCATCGGATTGAGATACAGTTTGTACCATAAGTATTGTCAGGATGGGGTTTTTTTTTTTTTTTTTGTTTTTTTTTGCATGAAAAAATTTTTTGTAGTTTAAAAAATCACCTATAGGTGGAGCTAACCCGAATACACCTTCCATAAGTATGTAAATGAGGCTGTTATAAAAAAGCTGTAGTGCTTTGTAGATTCTTCATTTGATTCATTAGTAAACGGTGCAAACAAGAAGTTTTTGCGAGAATGTTAACTTTGATCGAGAAAGCCTTGTTAGTTAAGTTGTATTACGTGAGCGGAGAATCAGCATCAGATGCATTGCGAAAATTCCGATTTAGGAAAAATCTAAAGAAAGGAAAAGGTCCTATCACCTGTTCTGGGTTACTGAAGCTTGTCACAAGATTTGAAAAAGCTGGATGTTTGAAGGATCGTCCACGAAGTGGAAGACCATCGTTAACTGACACCCGTGCCAGTGCTGTGGCATCTGAAATTGAAAACCTAGCAACTGAAAAAGCGGCTGGGACTATCAGCGCTTCTGAAGCTGCAAGGCGATTGGATATTCCTGTATCCTCAGTATGGCATATCCTTCACGGTATCTTAAATCTGTATCCCTACAAATTACAATCAAGCCATCAGCTTTTACTGGTAGATACCACACAGTGAGAAACGTTTGCCAAATGGGCTATGTCAAAAATCGTACAGGAACCACAGTGGTTATTTAATGTGTTGTGGACAGACAAAGCTCACTTTTCACTGTATGGAAATGTGAACACACACAACTTTCGTATATGGGCTACTTCTAATCCACATGAGTATATAGAGCAGCCACTTCATTCACCACAAGTGACAGTTTGGTGTAGCTTCACTGGCTCTTACATTCTGGGACCCTTTCTCTTCGAGGAGTTTAGCTCAAGTACTGGTTGGAAAACTTGCACAGTAAACGCACAGCATTATTTGACTCTTCTGCATGAGCAAGTCATGCCGTCTTTGAGAGAACGAAATGTGATATCTACTGTAACATTTATGCAGGATGGAGCACCATCTCACATTGCAACTCCAGTAAAGAAATTTTTAATTGACACCTTCGGGGAAGACAGACTTATCAGAAGGCATTGCAAGATCCCATGGCCTCCTCGGTCTCCCAATTTGACACCAGTTGATTTTTGGTTGTGGGGGTATTTAAAATCATGAGCTTATCAATCAGGCCCTTCCACATTGTCGGAACTAAGAGATTCCATTCATCGTGAAGCGAGTTTCATCCATCCCGACATACTGCATTCTGCAGTTACGGGTGTTTTCACTCGCCTGAACTGTATTATACCTTGTGGAGGAGGACATGTCGAACACATGATGCTATAATAAAGATACTGAACGTACAGTAAGTTATTTTCTTTGTCTTTCCAATGCGTTCAGCGCCATCTATAGGTGATTTTTTAAACTACAAAATTTTTTCAAGTCAAAAAAAAAAAACCATCCTAACAATACTTATGGTTCAAACAGCATCTCAATGTGATGATTTTTTGATTTTTAATGAATTTTTAAAGTTTATACGGACTTTTGAAAGACCCTGTATATATCAATTTACCGATTGTTAGAAATGTTAGTTCAAAGCAAATTACAGAATGATACAATATAGGAACTTCAAGCAGCTTCCCAGAATATCACACAAGTTTAAAAGGATAGCACATATGATGATGCTGCTAGGAAGGAACAAAATATCTCTTTTTGGCATGCAACGGGACAAATACTTCATTATAGAGAATTTTTAAGTACAGCAGTATTCTAATTGCACATTTGCAACAAGGCATGTTACAAAGCCTATATTGTATTTATGTATATGTTTATTTATTTTAATATATATTTATTTGTTGAACTTTAAATGGCATCCATGATATATATATTCATAAAATTATTAATCAGACATGATTTACTGAATTTCAGGAATATTTTTTTTTATTTTGTTGAATATTAGCACATGCTATTTTTAACCTGTTTTAAAATTGAAAATAACACATTGTATCCATACACAACTGCACTTCAATTATCGATACATTTGCATCCTTAGCAGTATGAAAAAATTAGCATAATGAAAGTTGAGGTATAGAGTAATAAAAGTTGTAGGTGAAAATAGAAAACAAAGTAGAACTCAATAAAAAAAAAAAATGACAGTAGATTGAAATTTCTACCACAGGTATGCTTTTAACTTTATTAACCACACAAAGGACTGCTGTACTGCATGTTTTGCAAAACTAAAGTAATTCAGAAATCAGTCATAATAAAAAAGTTTATTTAATGTGCCATAAAAGACATAGCAAAATTCATAAATACATAAGATTATGGATCAATTACTTAATTAGAATAAAATGTTTAATCAGATTAAAGAATTTACAACTGAAATTCATTTTGTTCAGGTTTGAGAGAAGAATATCTAGATCCTATTTAAGTTGACTAGACCTAGCACATCATCCCAAATAAATCAAACTGCACAGCTGCAACATAAATTAATCTTTAAAATGAATTCTGAAAACAAATCTTACAACACAAACAGTTAAGTTTCTCCAACAATCTAAAAGAGTATATTCAACAGATTGTGAGATAGAGGTTTATAATAAAAAATTTTTATCCGTATACAAAAAAATCGCAATGAAACTGAAAATATAGATTCTCGAATAATAAGTTCAATTTGCAACTTAATTTACAACAAAACACTTCCCACATCTCCATTCAACAAAGCATCTTTTATCAAATGCAGTTAGTTCTGATGACTGATTTGATTTTAATTATCTGCAGATGTTAAGTATGTTATCAAAGCTTGACAAAAGCTTTGAGTATTTGACGCAACTTGTTTCAAAAATATGGATCTACAAGTCAAGAAGAGTCCCGTTTCATTTTGTAAGAATAACTTTTCCTGAGTCTTCTTTTCCTCTATATTTGGTCTTGCCCCTTGTCCATGGCAAATACCGATATTTGATCATGTGCTGAAAAAAAAAATAGCATAAATGTTTGCTAAATTACACATTTATCTCAGAAAACAAATACTGCACAATAGATTAAGCATTAATTTAATTAATTAATATGATAATAATTTTGTTAAGCAAGAATTTTCAAATTTTATTCTTTTTACTGTATTTTGACTTTCCCTACATAATAATATAATTCATAGGGAAAGTATTGTGATGGGGTCAAAAATATGAATTTGAGTTTTTGGTAGAAAAGCACATTTTATGCACTATTGAACTCGAATTGAACATTTTTTAGTGATGTCTGTGTATGTGTGTATGCATATTAGAATATGTGTATGTAAAGTGCGTTTCAAAATGATATGAACACTCAATTATTCAAGAATAAACAATACAAAAAATTTACTAACCACATACAAAGCACCTTACTTTAATCTGTAACTTACTTGTCGATCATATTCATTAACAAAATAAAAATAACTACTGAAAAACAGGAAAAAAGTCAGTTTCTACTGAAACACGATGTTGCAAAATGATATGAACACATGGCTTAGTAGTTAGTATATGCACCAGATTTTAACGTGAAAACACGTGATGGCATGAAATCTACTAGTCTCTGCAACTCCAGCTGGTCTATTTTTTCCCATTCGGATATTATGGCAGCCCTTAAATCAGCAATATTGTTATATTGCTTTCCATTTTCATAAACACCTTTAACAAGCAAGTTCCATGCATTTTCCATGGGGTTTAAATAAGGTGAAACAGCTGGCCACTCCATCACATGCACCTCATTATCTAAAAACCATTCCCAGGTGCTGTTTGCTGTGTGAATTGATGCGTTATCCTGTTGGAAGATCCAACAAGGTCAACCAATCGATTCAGCAAAAGGCAGCAAATTGTCTTCTAGTAGATCCTGGTACACCATAGCGTTCATTCTGCCAGTTGGAAACACTACGTTAGTTTTACCGTGATATCCAAAACCAGCCCAAACTATCTCCAACTAACCAGTGATCCTCCACCATGCTGTATTTTTGAAAATATTTCATTGTCTTTACGGAGGTCTTGCCATTAGTAACACCAACCATCTGGACCATCTAGATTAAATTTTTTTTCATCAGAGAAGATAACCCTTTCATACTCTGATTTGCACATGTGATATTTTGCCCACTGCAATCTCTTTTGCTTATGTTCCTGCTTCATACGAGGTTGGAATTTTCGCTTCACATACACAAACCTTTCAGTGCTTCTGGCAAACCTCGAAAGTGTAGGTTTCGACACGGATAGCTGTAGGTCCTTTGCCAGTTGTCCCAGTGATGTTTTCCCCGTACTTAATCTTTTCTGCAACACTTCTTTCTGCCATGGAGATAATTTTGTGGGCGACCTGTAGATTTCTTTTGGCCATAATCGCCTTTTGATCTAAGATAATTTAAAATGACACCAGGAGACCTACCTAGTTTCTTAGCAATAGATCTTGCTGAATTGCCACTATCGTTTAAAGCTTCAATTTTCCCCTTTTCTAACTCGCTCAAAGTATTTTTCCAACCCATCTCACAGACGCAGTCGTAATCTGAAATTCAATGAACTACACGCAGTGCAAATTTTTCTTATATAGTTAGTATAATTTGCATATTCCAGTTTCGTACGAGGAAGCAACATCTGTTAGTTCCAAACCAAATTAAAACCACCCAGGCTTAATTTCACAACTTGTTCATATCATTTTGCAACATCGTGTTTCAGTAGAAACTGACTTTTTCCCCTCTTTTTTAGTAGTTATTTTTATTTTGTTAATGAATATGATCGACAAGTAAGTTACAGATTAAAGTAAGGTGCTTTGTAAATTTTTTGTATTGTTTATTCTTGAATAACTGGGTGTTCATACCATTTTGCAACACCCTGTACATTAGTATGCGTGTATATTAGTATGCATGTATGCTAGTATGTGTGTCTGTGGATGAGATATCTGATGAAAGAAAGAAGTGCTTTGCATTATTGAAATCGAATCGAACATTTTTAAATGATGTCTATGTGTATGTATGTGTGTATGTATGTGTGTATATGTGTGTTAGTATGTGTATTGTTGTTGAAACCCAGACTGTCCGACCTACCAGAAATGTGTAAAGCAACTGTTTGGATGGCCAAAAAAGAGCCACCCAATTGAGACCGGAGCCCAGTTGGGGAGACATCACAGGGACCGTACTCTCCTTCCCCTATCATCAATCTGTAAGAAGGACTTACGGACCCACATGTTTAATGTGATCATACTCTGCGTGAACATAGCGGCAGTTTGGCAGCGGAAGGAATCGAACCCGAGCCTGCAGAGTGCAATTCCCGCACACTAACCACTGGGCTACTGCGCCCCGTTAGTATGTGTGTATATATATTTGTATATGTGTATGTTAGTATGCATGTATGCTCGTGTATGTGTCTGTGGACAAGATCTGATGAATGAATGAAGTGTTTTGAAAATAATTTGATATGATTATTACAATCCGTGAATACTGGTGAATGTGTCTGTGGTACCCTATTGACTATAAGTGTAATCAAATGTTCGTAAGACCTCCCCCCCCCCCCTTCCTCAATTTTTGAATGAATTTTTAAAAAAAAATCATAAGAAAATCAGGACCTTTAATAATGATAAGTCATAATTTCTGACACAATCTGAAAGTGCTAGCATGAACTATTCTTGAAATATTGCACATTTTTAAAAATTTTTAAATTACATAAAATTAAAAAGTAACAAGTACCAATAAATAGGTTCACTTTCCGCATGTAATAAACAAATCTGATAACATCATTCTCGTGGCTCCAGTTCATTCCATTCACAAGAGAAGATATGTTATGTACTAGTTTTGTATTTTGACGCCAAAGAATTTTGTATTTTGACACCAAAGAATTTTGCATCTTGACACCAAACAGTTCACCTATTGTAATGTATTTCATGGGATATTCATCAACAGTTAACTGCATTTTGGTGAAGATTTTGTATGTGAGTATGAATAAGTCCCTCTGTTTAGCATCATAAGTTGCCAAAAGTGCCAAATTTTAATTTATCTGGTGTTAATTTAATGCCCAAATAACTATGCTGTAGATCTCTTACAAAATTGATTCACTGTGAAAGAAGTAAAATCATTGTATTGTCAAGTGCTGCTCACATCATATTTTCATTTATTTATTTATTTACATACATATATATATATATAATATATATATATATTAAACTTGGGTGATATATCTATATATCGTGAAAAAACTGTGTAAAGTCATCAGGTTTGCATATTTTCATGTTGGCGATGTATCAGGATAGATGATATATTGTGATATCTCAATGTTGCCAGCGCTAAACACTGAACCTGAGATTGATGCTTTCAGTTTGGGGATTTTCTTAGAGCATGCAAAAATTTCCTGCATCATCATCACCAGTATATCGTGATTTCCCCATATCACAGCACTAACTTTGCTTTTCAATGCAATGACAAAGAATCTTATACTAATTAATAATCATTAGAATCTTCTAAGATACTTAGCTTTTTGATTTTCTTCGGATATAAGTAATACATATAATCTGCGGATTATATCTTCTTGAAATTTTGTAATTAACGAAGTGTGAATAATCTGTCAACTTTTATCGCACTGCCTATATTTTAATGTAAAAATAACTTAATGTTCTGTTTTTACACTGCATTCTAAAACCAGCAGAAATTGCCACAATCATACCCGTCTTGATCACTCAAGAAACTTTCTTTAGCAGCTTTCGACATTTAGTCTGCATTCCAAACTCTTTCATATTTTATTTTTATTGGAAAGAAGTGTAAATTATTGACTGTAATGTTTATAATAGATGTGGCAGGGAAACTGCTCTTCTGCACGGTAATGACATTAGTTAACTTTAATAGTTGTTTATAGGAAAAGGAGTGAGTGGGTGGGGCAGGGAATGGCACATAGTTTATGCATGTGTAGATGGGTGGGAAACATAAGATTATGGTGACTACGTGGGAAATAGCTTGTCGTATCTAGATTTTTTTTTCGGTAAAGTAAGTTTTATATTGATTTCTTTTTAGTTAATATAAGTTTCTTTTTAGTTAATAATAAGTTTCTTTTTATTTTAGTTTCTATTTTTCTTTTGCTTTAGTTTAGTAACAGGGTTCTTAAGGTCCTGAAAAGTATTCAGAACTTATTTCCCTAAAATGTGTGAATTTACGGGAACTACCATATTTCATTATAAAATACGACTCCATACATTTATATATTATTAAATTTGAAATGTTAGAATTTCACAATTCAGTTTCGTGCTTTACTGCGAGTCACAAAGTATCAGTTTGTATCTATTTTCATCCATATCTCCATATCAGAGCAATATATAATATTTACTTTTATAGTGGGAGTAAAAATAAACAAATATTTTACAAAACCAACTTATTTCTCACACAAATTGCACATTTGTGCCATTCAGCTTTTATTCACCTGCATTGCTGTTCAGTTTTTAGTCACGTGCATTGTTCATATGATTAACATCACGATATTAGACTGCCATTGTATCACGATGTTGAAATTGCCATATCGTCCAAGCCTAATATACACACACACACACATATATATATATATATATATATATATGTATATATATATATATATATATATATATATATATATATATATATATACACACTACTGGACAGTTGCTAAGGACGGATCACAAATTGCAATGTAGCACAACATTAAGTGGGGTAGAGGCCCAGCAGGAAAAAATATTGTTGCCACACTGTTCGAACATTAGAATAAATATCATTTATTGTTCTGGAAAATACAGAAGGTTTTGAAACATCTGAAAGGAAAAAAGTGTTCATTTGATGCTGTGTACGAAGAAATGGAAAAATGCATATGAATGACAGCAGGCACCTTTGAAAAAGGTGTCAGTATGGAATATGTCCAAAGTAGAGTGCATTCCGCACGTCGTGTCATGCTTTGCACAACATTATCTCGCAGCTGTTGAGGCAAGTTAATTCCACTCCTCTGTCAGTGCACAGATGAGGGTGTTCTTGTTTGTTAGAGGATATTTTCGACCAGCAAGTCACCTCCCCAAAGCATCCCAAACATTTTCAATGGGGTTTAGATCTAGAGAACGTGCTGGCCATACGAGGCATTGAATACCCTCGCTGACTAAACAATCCTGAACAGCGAGTGTTCGATGATATGGTGTGTTGTAGTCCATGAAAACAAATTTTTCACTGACAGCATGAAGGAAAAGGCAAACATGAAGCAGTAGAACTTCACCAATGTATCATTGGCCAGTCATTGTCCTAATTGCAACCACATGTATGGGCATGCGGCCACTGATCATGATACCGGCTCATACCATGATGCTGCATGTCAGGTATCGATCCTTTCCTGAATATTTTCTGGATGATAAGCAGTACCACTCTCATGCCAGATCAGTTGGAGTCTACAATCTGATGACAGACTGAACCTACTGTACGGTGTAGTCTGGTACGCACCTATAATATGGTGCAGCCTGGACAATGGGACACACACAGCAGGTCTGTGGGCATATAGTCCTCCCAAACATCTGCTTACAGTTTTTCGGGAGATCCGCTGTCCTGTAGTAGCAAGAAACTGATTTGCCACCTGCTGAGCTATGGTGCGCCGGTCCCTTTTTGCCGATAGGACAATGTACCTGTATCCTTCAGGCATCATAATTCTAACACGATCTCAGTGACACTTGTTACACATTCCAGTTGTTTTAAATGCTTGCTACAGCCGTGAAACAACACTGTGTGCGATGTCAAACTCCCTGGCAACATCTGTTATTTTCCACCCTTCTTCAATCTTTCCAATAATACGATCATGCGTAAAATCATCTAAGTGATATCGGGAAGACATACCAAAAATTTCAAGTTCGTAAATTAAATCTTTCCCGTAAAACTTTCACTTGGAACAACAACTGGCCACAAGAGTCAAATCCTTTAAATCTCTTATCAGTGCTATCACATGACGAACAGGTTTGGAAATGAAAAATTTGCATACGCACAACTCTTCAACTAAAATATCTAGTCTTGACACAATGACTGCACGGTAATATTAGGATGAGGTACTGCGGTCAGTTGCATTGCCCAACCTTCAGCGATGGTAAAATTCTATTTTCCAGCAAGATAACGCGCAACCACATGAAGCAACCATCAGCAGACAAGCCTTGAAAAGTATCCAGGTGCATCCTTGGCCTACGCTGTCTCCAGATCTTTCACCCATCGAGCATATAAGACATGATTAGCTGACTGCCCTGCAACCACCTCAAACATAGGATGAGCTGTGGAAGATTGTTGAAGGCATATGGTCATTTATCCCTTAGGAAATTATCCACATGGTCATTGCATCTGTTCCTCAAATGGCTACTGCTTGTATCAAGAGGTAGTCCTACTGCCTACTGATCACCCTGTCTAGGCCATTACTGTATTGCATTATCCGTCTGGAATTAACATCACTTATTTATATATGCCACCGCTGTCTGTATGTCTTTTATCATCACACTCTATTCGATCTTCCATAGTGTTGCATTTTCTGTGCATTCATATATATATATATATATATATATATATATATATATATATATATATATATATATATATAAATTGAGAATTTTAAGATATTCTGGAAAGTTAGATTAAAAAGAAATAGTAATCATTAACAAATAGAGGAATAGAACAAATAGTTCTGGTTAGAGAGACATTTTTGTTAGAGAGAAATTTTCATAAATCATACTGTTTAAATATTTCATGACCTTCTCTTGTATTTTAAGACCTCCCTCTGAATTCATGGCTTTCTTTATTTCTGCAGTTAAAAGTGATAAAAGACTGATAACAGTGAAGCAACTTCTATCCATGGCTGGGCAATTTGAATAACTGTATTAAAAAAGGTCTTTTCTCATCAGGTATGCAACCAAATGCAGCCATGTTACACCCCCATTGCAGGTTTTGTTACTAGCTGATTTTTATAAGACTTTAGAGCACTAGAATCATGGATTTTGTAGCACCTCACAGCATAAAAAATTAATTTTTATATCACTTGGGAGTACTAGAATCAAGGTTTTTGTAACAAAAAATATTTTTTGAACGACTTAGAAGAGCAGTAGAATCAAGTGTTTAGCAACATGTTTTACAGTAAACAATGAAAAATTGTACACAAAAGCTTTTTTGTAAAAAACATGAAAAAATTTTTCTTCTATAAAATATATGAATACTTAACAAAGAAAGGGGGTCATTCCACATCAAATCAACACAAAAACAAGGGTTCTGTCACCCACCGACTCGGATTTTGATAAAACTTGGTGTACACCCTTCCCTTATGGTTGAAAGAAACCCCCTTAAATTTTTTCATTCTATCTCAAACGATTTTAATTTTATAGCACTTCAAAATTTCATTAAATCTGTGTTGTCTGTCACTCTTGAGATCCTCGGCACAAGATACCCTTGCTTACATTTTATTTTTTTTCTCCATAACAAATGATCAGATCTCTATGAAATTTTACACAGAGTTCAATAAAATTATAAAGATTTCAGAAAAAAATACATCAGTACTCAAAAGATTTTATAAATACCTCAAAAAAATTAATAATGCACTTGTAGCCTAATTTTTTGGGTGGAAAAACTAGGTTTGGAAAACCTGAATTTTCAGCATGTGGGCATAATGGAACCAAAAGTTTTTTATGTTGAAAATTATCACAAAGACATGCTCTTTCTCAACAGAGAATGAAATTTATGGTTTTTTTACTCTTTGTAATGAAAATGTTATGTTTTTTTGACATTGTGGGAAAAAATGGCTGCTGGGTAGCCATTTTGTACAATTTTAATTCAATCCATAGCTGTAATAGAAAAAATTAATAGAACAAAGTTATTCAACTTAAAATTTAACATAATTTTGGTTATTATTGTTTTTTTTGTTTTTTTAAAAGTGCAGACTTGTTGGGGTATTTGAAGTTACAAAAATTGTTTAATTGTGAATACAAAAAATGAATTACAGTCAGAAACCTTAAATGCTGACAAATAAGACCGAGCAATAAAAATGTTCCAAACAATTAAAAATTGAGTATTATATACAAATATTAGTATATCAAATTAGGCTTAAATTTATTAATTAATAATTTTATTCATTTCAGAAATATTAAAAATATTAGATATTTTAAAATGTTTTCTCAAATTTCAGTTTAGAAGTCTTTCATATACTATTTAGTGTATATTATTTCATATATTATTTAGTGTATATAGATAAATCATGGACAGCTGGAATTGGGTGATGCAATGCAGATGAGTTAAATAGGATATTCAGATACATGTAATTGGGCTGCAGGAAACATATGCATTTGTTGCATGTTAGAGAATGCAGACTTGGCTTATCAGTCAGTCTACTTCTGGTTTCTTTGTGAGCAAAGCTGTGTGGTGACTTTGACAAAACTTTGTGAGAAAAACTCTCTTAAAATTTATCCAATCTACTTTTAACATATGAAAGACATCTAAACTGCAATTTGAGAAAACATTTTAAAATATCTAATATTTTTAATATTTCTGAAATGAATAAAATTATTAATTAATAAATTTAAGCCTAATTTGATGTACTAATATTTGTATATAATACTCAATTTTTAATTTTTTGGAACATTTTTTTTGCTAGATCTTATTTGTCAGCATTTAAGGTTTCTGACTGTAATTTATTTTTGTATTCACAATTAGACAATTTTCGTAACTTCAAATACCCCAACAAGTCTGCACTTTTGAAAAAAAAAAACCAAAATGACCAAAATTATGTTAAATTGTAAACTGAATAACTTTGTTCTATTAATTTTTTCTATTACAGCTATGGATTGCAGGAAAATTGTACAAAATGGCTACCCAGCAGCCATTTTTTCCCACAATGTCAAAAAAAACGTAACATTTTCATTACAAGGAGTAAAAAACAGTAAATTTCAAGGTAACAGGCTGCTATTTCTCTTTTAGAGACAGGTTTGGGGCAGAACAGCTGTTTTGTATCAGCCAGGTTCACGGGATCCGCTTTAGCAGTTTGGCACAATTGGTGCAGGTGTAACATAGCTGGCAGTGGGATTTTTTAAAAAAAAAACTATATTACTCACTTTATGGGTTTTATAATTTTATTTGAAACTTGTTTCATATATGATGGTTTACAAGAAAAGGATTCAGTCAGTTATTTTACATTTTACTTCTGGAATAGCATATTATACCGACAACTGTATGTTTTTTAGTTTTTAGTGGATTTGAGTAGCATGCTTCTCAAATATGGTAAGCATTTTCATTATGCTCTGTATGTTAAAAGCAAAACTACAACTAAGCATTATATTTAAAAACTAAACTTTCAAACTGTATTTCGTTTTTGATGTTCTTACTCGATTAATAATGTAAAATTTGTAAAATCAGTTTCAATTATTGTGAAGATTTTTTTTTTTCTTTTCAGAAAAAGACTAAAAAGCTGAACTTAACAAGGCCTTAAACTCAATTTTGAAATTTCTGATGATTGGATCCTCCTTTCTTGTAAGCCATCACATATAGTGTCAAACAGCAATAACATCATATCATATATAAAAACTATGGCTGCAACAAAATAAACAAATTTCTCCTTAAATTAAGGGGGGAAAACAAAACTAATTTTGCTTTCTGTTGTGAGCATGTTTTATAACTTTTACAAACACAGTGAAATTTTTCAAATTATACGATATGAAAAAAGAAAATAAATTACATAAAAGAGTTATGAATCATTAAAAGGACAAGCAACAGTGAAAAGTAACTGGAGAGAATTGAACTCTTAACTCTTCTAAATAAGTGATAAATATTCAAACCACTGAAGTTTCCCCTAATTTTTACCAATGATTAAATTTTTATTTGGAAGGCCCCACCTTGGTCTTTACTCTCCTACTATTTATAATTCATTCCATTACCATGTTTTCATGTTCCTAATGTTGTATAAATATATGGCATGGCATGTAATATTTGTGGTAAAATTTTTGAGGATAAGCCTGGAGTGTCCTTTGAACTGTTCCTATATCACCCCATCAATCAAGTCCTTATTCGCTAACCAACACCTGCATCCGTGACATATCATGTAGTGACGTGCAAAAACGTACACGTCACTTCCAGACAATGCTAGACCAGTAATGGTAAAAACAAAACTCCGAAAAAAAACTTGCTTTCCCATGTTAGCCTACCAAAACAAGAACTATTTCAGCAAAATAACTCAGAAACACGAGAAATTGAGAAGGTGTTCCAAAGTCGATACGACATATTTATCTTATTATAAGGAAAATGGAAATAAAATGTATATGATTTTTGAAACTCTTAATTTCCGAGTAGGATCAAACCTGTTTTTATTAAAATAGGAATACTCATGTCTGGGTGGATTTTAATGTACAAAAGCATATACTATTTGCATGTTTTTATAAAAAAGAAAGTAAAAGAGCATGATTTCTTAAATTAGGTTGCCTTTCAGTTTATAACAATGCCTTATGTTTATAACTTTTGCAACACACCATGATCACCTGGCATGACCACAACTCAATTTTAACCGGTGTGTTAATTAAAAGTAACATTATGCATTGGCATTTAAAAATGTAAAATTATTAAATACGTTGACAGAGATAGAATATATTAAATACTGTAGAGAAATTAAGAATGTTACTAATATTTAAGATTTTTTTTTTTTATGTAGTGGTGGTGGTGGTGGGCTAAAAATAAAAAGCTCAATAAAACTTATCCAGTATGTATTTTCTTTTAAAACTCAGGTTTGGTCAACGTCTATAATATACAACATTTTGCAGTATGTTAAATAACACAAGTTAGGTAAACTGTAAAAAATTAAAATGGAATTTACCCTAATTTGTCTCCTCATAGTGATGCCAAACAATGTAAGGAAATACAGCAAGAGTATGGGCCAAAATACTGGTATGTTAAACATCTGGAAAAACGTGCAGAAAAGTGCAACTAAAGTTGCTTTTGTAGTAGAATGCCTAAATAAATAAACAAATATACATCTTAATATGAGTGTGAGAATATTAAACACGGTTTCTCAAAATATTAGAAAACAAAATTAAATAGGAATGTACTAAAACAAATATTCTTTAACTTGCGATAAAATGTCCAAAATAATGACAAAACAAAATGTTAGTGTAACAAATTTGTAGATATTTCTGCAAATTTATGTAGCACATTTCATGCATCAATTTTTATAAAATATATTTTCAAATTACTTAATAATAGACGAGTTTAGAAAATACTCTATATGAATATTTTAAGTCTTAAAAGGAAAATACTAAACATTTACTTTTCTTTAAAACATGGAAAGTTTGATTAAAGATTTTATATCTTAATCATTCTCATAAATTGTTGGATAACTAAATTCTTGGGGAACTTTTAATTTCAGTGTTGTTCAGACCTCAGTCATCCACTGAATCTAGCATTGATGTGCTCAGGTATGGGGATCAAATCATCAAAAGAATGGGGATCAAATCATCAATCTTCTCTGCAACTACTTATCACATATATTTCAAATTAAAAAATATATTTAGGACTGCTCTAGAATATTTTCATATAAATATATTTTATTCTTTAATGTTAGGCACTTTAGTCCCTCAATAAAAATATAACAATCAGATATAAAAAAAACTTATTAAACCATCATACTTTTGGTATAGTGTTTATCTTGTGTGTAAACAGAAAGAATCTGTAAAATTTCATTAATTTAAAATCACTATTCAAGTATATGCACACTTACCTACCAATATCAAAGAATTAAAATTGAAGACCTTTAGGGTTGCACCGAATACCATTTTTTGCCGAATAACGAATACCGAATATTCGGTTAAAATTCTAACCGAATATTCGGCCGAATACCGAATATTCGGTTAAATTTTTTAAAAGTAATATTTCTATTTTATGCCAATTTAAAATAGAAAATGTTTCTATTTTGTGCCTTTTATAAATGCATTTACATTTAACATCTTAAATTTATTTGCATTTACATTAAGTATAATTATTAATTTAAAATAAATAAAAAATAAAATAAATCATTCCAAAAGCAAATTAATATAGTAAAATAGTAAATGGCTACCTAATTTGGTTTATGTTTATCTGCATAAATTGATAATTGATAGTTATTTCTAATATGTGATAATCATATGGCTTCATATTATGTTATAGAGAATCTTGCATTTACCTTACATACAAACCCAAGTTGCTTAAAATATCATTATAAATTAGAATTACAATTTATTCAAGTAAATTTTTGCTATTTTAGTCTCTTCTGTAATGTAACTGATAAATAATTTTATCAAAATTGAAACTAAGCAGTCAAATTCAAACATTGCCAAATCATTTTTCTTTTTAAAGTGCAAAGGATACTTTGCCCGAATGTCCAGCCATTCTTTTTTAAGTTGTTGTCACACCTGGTCTTGCGAACTACAACAGAGTAGATACTGATAGATAACTAAACAGTTACAGACAGGTGTACCCACCCTGTTGTTGTTGTTGAAACCCAGATCGTCCGACCTACCAGAAAGGTGTAAGGTAACTGTTTGGACGGTCGGGAAGTGCCACCCAATTCAGACCGGAACCCAGTGGGGGAGGCATCCACAGGGACCGTACAAAAGACTCAACAAAGTAATCTTCTCTTCAGAAATCAGGAAAGAAATTAGAAGGTTTGACTACAATGGGGCCACACACAGAGAAATTCTTTGGTTATCTTATTTGACACATTTTAATGGATACAAAGGAACACCTATGGCACCCTCAGTATCTTATCTATCTCTATCGAAATTAAAATACTGCAAAATTGAATATTCATCCAAGTGTTTGTTTTATATATTAATCACCTTCACCTTTTTTTAATATTGGTGAAATGATAATTGATTTTTTTTTAGCTGCATATTTTATAAAAAATTAACCATTATATTTTTGAACACGTAATATTAAGAGTTTTATTTTCTGGTTACTGTTTCATATTTAAATGAGTTACTAAGGTTAAGGTGTGATAAGATTAAAGAAAAATTGAAAAAAAAAAAAGTTTAATATCAGAGTGTTTTCTTTTACATTAAAATTATTTTAAATGTGATAATATTGGTAAGTAAAAATTTGAATTAATTTTGTACTATGATACTATAACTTTCATTCATTGTATAAAAAATGTGCTTTACCAATTGTCGAATATTTTAATTTTGTTTTACTATTCGGTTAGGCCGAATATTAAAGTATTCGGCCGAACCGAATATTCAGTTTGACTGCCGAATAGGCAGTATACCGAATACCAACCGAATATTCGGTGCAACACTAAAGACCTTGTATGTATGCAATGTTAACTTTCACACAGTAATCTCTATTTTAAGAATTTTTTAGAAGAAAACTTAAAAATTTTCATGCTATTTCAACCACAGGCCTACCAATTTTTAAAATCTAAATATCAGAATTCCTTAGTTTATAAAAGCCAATATTATCATTTGTTGACACTTTGCAGAACTAAACATGTTGGTGCCATTATGTACAGTAATTTTGTTGGTGAAAAGATTATTCTAATTTTAATTAAATGCTTACCTATACATAACACTTTATATTAGGATCAAAGCAGGCAAGCTTTGAGAGCAAGCTTTTTATCAGTCTGAATATTATCAAATGCTCTCCTATGTGAAATTGAAAAATGACAAATATGAATTTTGACAAAAGATTATTAATTCTCTTTGCATTCTATTGTTCAATGATATATTTATTGCCATGATCAGAAAATCAAAAAATCATGACAAAAAACAGTGTCAAAACATTAAGTGTTATTATTTCTATATTTAATAATTAAAATATGCTTTCAAATGTGCAGGAGCTTTTGAAATTTCTCTAGTTTCCTATGATAACATTCTAATACATACAGAAATGAGCCCAAGCACATTAAATATAGACACATAATTTACAGGAAGATAAATCATACATACAGGGATTAATAAAAATCTTGCACACACCACATTTTAAAATCACACTTTTAATAAGGTAGATAATGCATCAAAATTTTGAAATAGTAAAATATTTTTCAGTTAGGTATCACTAATATACCCTCAAAACAAAAATACATCAGAAATATCATCTGCTGTTTAAAACATGTCAGACAATATTTACCTCTTTTTTATAAATCCAAAAACATGGCATTTTCCCAGAGTACATTTTTTAGAGCACTATTTCTCTAGCTATTCTTATGAAAGTGCCATTGAAGAGTTTCATACTAAATTTATAGCTTGGATGCAATTTTTATAGGTCCTTTAAGAAATTCCTTAATAACAAAATCATAAATGCAATGTCATTACAAGCAAGCTAAATTCATGAATTTTAAATATGTGATTTAAATATTTGTTTATTTTTTTAATTTCCTTAATTTTCATGATCTCTCTCTTTCTAAATGATTTAGATAAAAGGAATTTACCTAAAACATTTAATTAAATAAAAAATCTTAGTTGAGTTCTTACCAAAACTTGAACTCTGGTAGACGTCTGATAAAAGGCCTAAATTCTTCACTCATTACTGTTGGTAGACTGGGACCATCATCTGAAAATGAAAAACCTGATTAGACTAACAATACTCAAGATTAGCATTCATAAATATTATTGAGAAAAAAAATTATTTTGATCTTTTTTGCATACAGTAGTACAAGCAACATAGGTATGTTCCCAAACTTTTAAGACATTTAATTCGACTTATAGTAGCTGTACACAAAAAAGGTATAAATTACTAAGATTCGTACTCAAACATGGAAATAAAATTCCAAATATTCCAGGTTTTTCCCAGGAAAAATTTTATAAACTTCCAGGATGGGACATTTTGTAATACACAATAGTTTTATTTTAAATAATAAGAAAAACATATCTGTGTGTGTATGCTGTCTGTAGTGAGCAATCTAAGTGTCATATAGCCATGAAATTTGGTACAAAGGTACATCAAGACATGGTAACAGTAAGGTGCACCTTCATGTTATTTTTCTTTTTCAATTCGAATTAGCTTTTTTAATTATTTTATGGATCAGTGTGATTTAGCACAATTTTGAGCAATATTCACACAAATCAGTTCCTTAGCAACTGAAAATATTATCCCAGAATTCCCAGTTTAACACCATTGAAAAGATTGAAAATTTCTCTTTCAAACAAACTTTGAACAAAATCCATGATTAATAGACAAATTGAGGTGAATTTTTAAAAATATATACTTTCAGTGCATTTTAAGTGTTCCCAACTTTTAAATTTCAATATAAAAACAACTACAGCCAATCCACTGTTTATACATTAACACCAGCTACTGTAAATTTCATACACTGCTCCAAAGCAAAAATTAATTTCCTAAAACATTCCTTTCATTATTTATAAATTTTTTAAGTGAGATTTAAATCAGCAGACAGTTTCCCCAATGAAGGTTTCATTCTACTGAAGCTACGTCTACATTCGTGCATCTGCATAATAGAAGGGATCACAACCATTTACTTCTTTTCACATTTTCATGAGAGGTCTGCTGAAATTGGATGAAAATTTGCTGCGATAACAATAATTTTCAGTTTTAAAGATTCTTTTTTCTAATCTAAAATATTTTTATTTGTGTCGGGAGAATGAATTTAATTCAAAACAGATGATCAGGAAATTGAGTGCTGTTACCTGTATCTGCATTTAAGTAGTGAGCGTCTATTTAGAATCTGGGCAATATCGGGTAATTTGTTCTTATTTAAAAAAATAAATACAAATTCAGTAGCTGGTAAAACATTTAGCCGGAAAAATTAATCAATTTGATGATAAAACCACTACAAATTCAAATTTGAAAAAACAAAATTTTAGTTCCAAGTATATTAAGGGGAAAATATCTTTGAAAATGCAAAGCCTGTAATTCATGAATATCTAGAATATGAAATAAACAATGAAATAACAATGAAATAAAAAAAATGTACATACATAGTTAAATATTACAATAAATTTTAAAGAATTAGTTGAAACATACCATCTGCCATGGCTGGATCAATTTTAGGAGTGAGAAAAGCAAGGAAGAGGTTGAGTTGATAAATGCCTAATGCATATGTGATAATGTACCAACCCTAAACAAAATAGATAAAACTTAAAATGAAACAATATAAAGAGCAAGAATTTTGAAAAGAAAATATTTTTGAAAAGAAAATATTATTGAAGAAATATAGCTTAAATTATATAGCAGCTACTAGACGTCTAGTAATAACTTTCAAATTTGGTTAGTAATTTTTACTTTCCCTGCAATACATGGTAATGTATAGAAAAGTATTGGAATCGTGCCAAAAATTGCAAGTCGAGTTTTCGACGGATCTTCACTTTTGGAGACCTCTAAAATACAAAAAAGCTGTTTTTAACATGACGTCTGTGTGTGTGTCTGTCTGTTTGTCTGTTTGTGCAATGTATGTATCTACTCAAACTCGAAAACTAATAGACCAAATTTCATAAAATTTGGTAGGTAAGTCACTTGTGTGTAATCCTGGTGCTGATTATTTTGGCAAGTCACTTATGTGTAACCCTGGTGCTGATTAGTTTTTAATACGATTTGGGATGAAAGAATCCACCTTTCTTGCGAAACAGACTGCAAAAATCTCATGCATCGAATCTAACTAAAAGACTAATTGACCAAATTTCACGAAATTTGATAGATAAGTCACTTGTGGAATACCCTGGTGCTGATTAAATTTTGGTATGATTCAAAAAAGAAGAACCTGCCTTTTTTTATGAAATGGCCTGCAAAAATCTAACATAAAAGACAACATATGCTCAAATGCATCAATTAAATACTTGTTTTATATATAATTTTTGACGATGAAAAGAATAAGACCAACCCCATTACTCTAGGACTAGCCATTCTCAAGATATTTTAGTTTTTCACATTTTTGCCATGCTACCTTTGAAAATAACTCGAGTTACCAAATGAAAACAAAAATTGAATTAAAAGTGCAAATTCAGTGTAATTTAAAATAATTATGGATTTTATTTTGTGCAGTTAAATTCAATTTAATAAATTATTGAAGAATAAAGAGAATGTGAATATGAGACTGTAGGGTAAGTCATGTGTTGACCACATCAGATATTTTTATTAGTAGTCACTGTGGCTAATAGTATTTATTCATGACTCATATGCATTGTTAAATCTTGCAAGATAGAACAAAAAAACAAACTTTTTTTTTTGTGCAGGAAATACATTTACAAAGTAAGTTGAGTATTATAAATTATTTCTCTCTCTATATTGATTATTATTTTATTTTATTTAAAACTTATAACTGATACAAATGAAATGGGTCTCGTAAATTTTGGCAAAGCAAAATGTATAGCAGGGAATATGGTACTCGTCCAAATGCCTTTAATTATACAAGGTATTTGGACCAATAAATGAAAGTTTCACCTACCTCAGAAAACAAATATAAGCAGTAAAGAAGAGTGGGGCACCTTAGGACACTTTTCAATTAATGATTTTTATATATATATTTTTTTTATAATTCTGTCTCCCACGCACTTACCTCATATACAACACTTCAGCATAAAATAACTTCAGCATAAAATAAACACTTCAGCATAAAATAAAAGTATATTCCACTTCAAATGTTTTATACATAATTAATAAATATTGTTTTTTCAGAAAACTCTTCCAGTATCCCAAGTCACACTACCGGTAGGGCACCCTGGAACAGTGCTTTCAATGGATAAAAAATTATTAATTGTTAACTTTTCGTATAAGAAAAATGTTTCATTATATGGCCTTATTTAAATAACTAGCACAATACTCTGAATTTAAGCAGAAACAATTTTATACAATGCACATGTATTGAACTTACAGAGAAAAATCTGAAATAAAATCTAGCATTTTAACAAATAAAAAATTTGGAGGATTCTTCAGTAACAAAGGCTTTAACAGAACATCTACAATAAATTAAAATCATTACAACATTGCACACCAGTTATTATAGAAAACAATTTCATAAGATGTCCCACGGTACCTGAACTGGCCAGATTCTTCCTGAATGCTCACCATGCTTTTAGACTTCACTCTACAATGACCCTTTTACACTTAATTTCACAATAAACATACCTATTTGATATGCAGTTTCATTTAAATAAATTTCGAATCCCACTGTTGGTGTCTACAAAATTTACATAAAAGTTTTTGACCTGATTACATTAAAGCAGCATGACTAAAATATAAATATAAAACTATATTTAAAAAAGTATTTTTTTTTCACACTAAAAGACATTAAAACATATTTACAAGCCTGAGCACTTTCAGATGTAAAATGCCCTTTATCAGAGATATGTGGCATAAAAAAGATACATTGGGCTTTTTATACACAGCCAAACTGTGAACAAAATTTGCATACCATTAATGTCCAAATAACACATATGAAGTAAACACAATTAGATGTTTAAAAATGCAGACAATGATTTAACATTCAAGAAATCATGAATGAGATGCCAAGCAAAACTGAGATTTGGTACAGGGTTTGTAATTACAGATGGAATCACGATAAATATAAATAAAGATTCATAAAGCAATATATTATGGGGATTATTGTAATTAAAAGAAAGGTTTTATCAAAAACCAGGACGAAATTATCACTGACAACAGTTTAGGATAAGGCACTGGAAAATCTTTTTTATTTATGATATCACGAGCATATTCAGATAATCTAATGCCAACAGTTCATTTAGTACTACCAATACAAAATATATAACTATTTTTAGGGGTAATAAGGGGAACAGCGTGCACCATAGCCTGACTCAAACATTACTTTAAACTTATCGATACAGATACGGATAAACATAAACATTTCATTTTTTTTTTTTTGTAACAATGGCTAGGCACTTGATACACATCATTCACCTATACATCGGCTAGCATCATGAACCATTTAGCTGTCACATGACGTTGCACCAGTGGGGGCGGAACACACTGCACCCAACAACACAAGTGCCATGCCCGCAGATGGGACTCGAACCCACAACCCGGCAACCAAATGAGCACGAGGAAACACTTGCCTTGACCGCTCAATCACTGCATCAGTGGTTTAAAATTAAATTTTGGATGAAATTGAACAAGAGAGCGGAAGATCTTAGAATTGTAAAGAAGGCTGGATTTGAAAGCCAAAATGTCAGAAGGAAGGGTAAGCAGATTTCAGATAGATAAATTTAGAACAGATAATAGAAAAAAATTGATAAATAAACTCAAAGGAGTAAGCAGCTTCGTTGCCAAGGTTAAAGATAAACTTCATTTTGTCATGCACACTATCAATAGAGGGAGTGCGGTAGCCCAGAGGTTAGCGTGCGGGAGTTTCACTCTGTAGGACCGGGTTCGATTCCCGCCACTGCCAAAGTGTTCATGAGGAGTATGATCACGTTAAACATGTGGGTCCGTAAGTCCTTCCGAGAGGTTGGTGGTAGGGGAAGGAGGGTACGGTCCCTGTGGATGCCTCCCCCCACTGGGTTCCGGTCTAAATTGGGTGGCACTTCCCAGCCGTCCAAGCAGTTGCCTTACACCTTTCTGGTAGGTCGGACGGTCTGGGTCTCAACAACAACACTATCAATAGAAGATCAGATATTAAAGTAATATAATTTCCATTTCGTCGATCGATGCAACTATTTCCCCATTCAAACACTATCATAGAGACCAATTATTTTAGTTTCCGTGACAATATATTTTTGCAAATTGATGGTGCCCCTATTGGCAGTCCTTTATCTGACATTTTGGATGTTGGGTTGCTTTAGAATTTATGTAATTTAGGGGTTTGAAATTTACTTTTATTTATTTTTTCCTGGCTCAATTTGGTAATATATAAATAATATTTATTGGTTTTTTCATTTACTCGTTATTTAGAATATTTTTAATCTTCTAAATTAATTTTCTTTATAATATTCTTAATTAAGAATGTTCCATTCCCTAAATTAATATTACTTTTGATTTGTAAATTTATAAAAATGATTATTTATTTGATTCCCCTTAAAATTCCCCTTAATTTAATGCCACATTTTCCCATTTTGGTTAGAAATTCCGTTTGTTCTATAGTTTCCAATTTTTTCCACAGCACGATTTCAAAATTTTCAGTTGTGGCCATTTTGTAATCTTGATTTCGCGTGCTTTTTACCACGACTGATACGATGCCTAAGTGATTTTCACACCTGTTAAAAATTAGTGAATTATTTTAATTGGTTCATGTTTTTCCATATCGTCTGCTATCAGAGTTTTGAGCTTTAATTTTGGCAATTCTAATTTTGGTAAGCTGATGCTTTTTACCACGACTGATACGATGCCTAAGTGATTTTCACACCTGTTAAAAATTAGTGAATTATTTTAATTGGTTCATGTTTTTCCATATCGTCTGCTATCAGAGTTTTGAGCTTTAATTTTGGCAATTCTAATTTTGGTAAGCTGATTTTAATTGTGGCTGGTTTTCTAAACTTCTCTCGATTTCCTCACGTATAAATACGCTCACAAAATTTTTCAGTTTCAGTTTTTTTGTTGAAATCCCTCGTTTTAGTTTGCGCTAAAAGTGCTCTACTCACTTTTCAATGGAACTTACATTCCACGCGATGTTTTCTTTGGAACTTTTCGTTCCATGCAAAGTGTTTTCTTTTTATAATACTTAATTTAGTTGTTAGATTGAGTTTCTTCGTCTTTTGTTCCTTTTAAATATTGCATGATCATTGTGGTAAAGCGTCTTTGAGGTTTACTGTATGCTATGGAGAAAGAAGCATCTGACGATGTCGAGTGTTCCCTCCGGCTGTTTTAAGAAGATCCGAGAGTTCCCGTTGTAGAAGTTAGGCCATTTTAGCTGAATCTTCTCCGGAATAATGTATGGTGTTCAAAAGAAGAGCAGTTTAGGAATTTCTGTCTCCTTCCTGTGCATCTCCGATTTTGGAACTTTTTCCTCATACTTTGCCGGCTATCTCCATCCTGTATTTCTATCTGATGACCTGGTTGGGTGAATATGATTATTGTTTTTAAACTCTTAATTTCTTAAATTCTGAATATATGAATTCTCAATATTTGAAATGTATAATTTAAATTTTATTCCATGAATTTAAAATTCTAAAGCTTTACTTCTGAGAGAACAATTTTCTAAACCTTCCTAAATTTATTAGAGCCCAGGAAAATGTCTTAAAATTTAATATTCTATTGTTAATATTTTTGATGGGATTTAAATCGATTTTTCTAGAGTAAAGTTTTTATACAGATTCTTTAATTTTAACTAAGCTGATAATCAATAAATTCTACAATTCTAATGATAAATTTAATTTGAACTTGTTAATTCTTCCTGATTTGCCTGCCTGTGAGCAGAGTTTTTGTAATTTGTTCTTTGAATTAATTTGAAGTATCTATTTAATAAACTAATTTTCTTTAAACTAATTATTATGTCTTCTTTTATAATTTTAAACACAACATGGATGAGGCTGTATTGCAGGAACTTAAATGAGAATTTGCCTTCTTTGCATTTAACCAGTGTCGATAAGTGGATGATGTGTTTATAGTGTAGAAAAGTAATTTAAGTGATCTTAAAGCCTTGATAGCATTAACGGATTTTACCCCTCCATAAATTTTACTGCTGATCATAAGTGTATGTGGTCTTTTCCCTATCTTGATGCTCTGGGTTGCTATGTAATGCTTTCTGTACCTCTGTTTTTTGTAAACCCACTTTTACTAATTCTTGTATTCCCACAAATTTATTCCACTCTGTTTCTTCTTAAAAAAAGCTTCTTTTATTATATATTTTAATTGTGCCTCTAGTGTCTATTCTATTAATAACTTGATTGACAAAATTAACTATATTTAACCTTGATAAAGAAGCTGCTTACTCCTTTGAGTTTATATATCAAATTCTCTATATTGTCCATTCTAAATTTATCTATTCAAATGACTTGCCCAGTCTTCCAACATTTTGCTTTTCAAATCCAGTCTTCCTTACAATCCCAAGATCTTCCACTGAGAATTTAATTTTAAATCTGGCTGGGGGTGTATATTGTCCCCCTTATTTCCCCTGAAAATAAGTATAAATTCTTTATTGGAACTATTGGCATTAGATTATCTGAACATACTCATGATATCAAAAATAAAAACTTTTCACTGCCTTATCAATGATAATTTTTGTCCCAATTTTTTATAAACCTTTCTTTTAATTAATTGCAATAATCTCCAAAAAATATTTTTTTTTTAATCTTTATTCATTTATATTTATCGTGATTCTATCTAATTATGACTCTGCACAAAATCTCTTTCACATGATGTCTCATTCTTGATTCCTTGAAGGTTAAATCATTGTCAGCATTTTCAAACATATAAATGTGTTTGCTTTGTATTTTATGTCTGCTTGTCATTTTAAATGTTTTTTCATTTCCATGTTTTTCTGTGTGCTATTTTTGGCCATTAATGTTTGTTCTTGGTTCAGCTGGGTATAAAGAGCTCAATGAATCTTTTCCCTGTCATATGCCTCTGATGAAAGGTATTTTACACCCATAAGTACTTGGACTTGTAAATATGTTTTAATGCCTTTTAGTGAGAATAAATACTTTTATTTTTAAAGTAGTTTTATAGTTTTTGACCATTATAAAAACTAAAAATTATTGAATAAATTATTACCTAATTGCAGTAGAGCTTTCAAAATGCAGCAACAAATGCACAAAAGGGCCATCCAATAGTACATAAGATTACAAGATTTTGCTCTCAAACTTGGTTTTAAAATTTAAGATGTCCCAAGGTGCCCCACTCTCCCCCTACTAACAATATTGATAATCAATCGAAGTGACACATACCAGTAAACCACAGTTATTTTTCTATCAAAAGACAATTATGATCAAACATATTTTCATGCAAAACTAAGGTTACACTATACAATGTTTTGATTAAACCTATGCTTCAAAAACCTGGACCTTTACATTAAATGGTAACTTTCCATGAAATTTTAAAAAGAAAGTCCTCAGAACAATGTTTGGAGGTATATATATGTAAAAATATAATTTGGAGAAGGTAAAATAATTTCAATGTTTAGCATTTATTTCAGTATTTCACAACCTAGGGTACGGGGGGCGCGGTAGCCCATTGGTTAGCGCGCTGGAGTTGCACTCGGTAGGCCCGGGTTCGATTCCAGCCACTGCCAAAACTGCCGCCGTGTTCACGCGGAGTACGATCACGTTAAACATGTGGGTCCGTAAGTCCTTCCGAGAGGTTGGTGGTAGGGGAAGAAGGGTACGGTCCCTGTGGATGCCTCCCCCACTGGGTTCCGGTCCAAATTGGGTGGCACTTCCCGGCCGTCCAAACAGTTACCTTACACCTTTCTGGTAGGTCGGACGGTCTGGGTCTCAACAACAACAAGCTAGGGTACGTGAAAGGACAGTAGGGAGTATGCAGAAATATTTCAGCAATGGCAGACTTCTTCAAATTGATGTTTTTTAATCCAGATTATATTCTTTGATATTTTGAGCTAAAAATATATTTAAAATTTTACTTATATGAAACTAAATCCATATTCTAAACATAAAACCAAATACAAAGTATTCAATTTTTTGTCATTAATTCTGGTTTCAAGCATCTTACATTGAAAAATTTTGCCAAATATGGAAAAATAAGTGTCTCTTCCATGCTTTTTAAGCAGGTTTACTACTTCGGTAATATTTGGCTACTTATTTACCAATGAAGAGTATTTATTATGCTCCAGAAACGAACAGAGTATTTTTTTTTAAACTTTTTGAGGGCTATTTAAAATGTATTTTTCTTTTTAGATGGTTCATTGGTACTTTATACATATATCAGTGGCAAATGCTGCAGTATAGCTAGTAGAGCACTGCCAGACCAAATTTGTGACAAAAACCTTACCCTAGTTACAATACATAACACAACAGCAGTAACATTACTAATTATCATTACTATTATCATCATTAAACCCTTTGAGTATAGTGATACAATTGACAATGCAGCTGGATACAATGAGATGCATTTCTGCATGAACTCTCTAGACCAGGATTCGCCACTGGCATCAATTTTAGCATTATATATACATATACAGTACTTTTGAAAGTTTTACATTTTTGTATCTATCCTCAGAAATTTCAAAGTTAAGATCTAAAGTACAGTACATATTTTGTTCCCAAAAACTTATAAAATCATTGTATTATTTTAAAAACTTGCAAAGTGATTTTTTTTTTTTTAAAGAAAAACAAATTTATAAGAATTGTAATATTTATTAAATTGAAAAACTGGGGGAACATCATATGAAAGGTTTTGAGTCGTTGGTACAGTTGAAACACATAGACAGGTCAATCAGGGTCTTTAATTGAAAGAAGTAGAAAAATAAGGAGTACAATGCAAAAGAAATTATAATTCAGGGTGTACAATTAAAAGAAAATTTCAGTGAATGGGTACTCAGGTGAAAAAAGGGGCATCAGCAAAATAAAAAAAAATATCAAAATTGAATTGGGAAGCACATGTCAAAATGGGTAAACAAAAAAGAAAGCAGATCAACCCAAATTAAGGTAGTCTGATAGTGTGGACACAGATGCCAGAACTTAGAGTATCCAAAACTGGGATACAGACAACTCTAGATAGAAAAGGAATGTTCTCTCAAAGAAGGTTTTGGTTCACAATGTAATGTAATGCTGATGATAATGAATATTATTGTAATTATTAAAATTTCCGCTAAAAGGGCCTGAGGTATAATAAAATTACAAACAAGACAGAAATGCAGCACATATTGCAAATGTTGCACCAAAAACAATTTAATCTCATTTTGTAAAATACATAACTAATATAAGATAAGGTGAATTTCTGGTAAGTAACTATAATGAGGATTGATAAATACTAATAAATATGCAGTGTTTTCTGAAGTAATTTTTATGGCTATGCTGTCAGCACCTTTTGTGAACAAGTGAAAAATGATAACAGCGAGTATAGACAAAAAATAAATGAACAGGGATGGCTATAAATTGCAAATATAAACAATACAATAACTCAAACTGCTACTTGTAAGATAAAAGCTTGCAAAACTTTCTTAAATAAAGCAGGCAAATGTCAGTAAGATGATGACAATTATTTTGAGGGCATTATAAGCCCCCTTCATCAAGCCAAATGAAGTAGAACAGTATGTACGAAGGCTTACACTTGGTCCCAATTAAATTGGTTAAAAGTAGTTCTACTGTATATGTGGCTATATATTTAAGCAAATATGCCTAACAAGAAACAAATTAGTAAAATCAAAATCTGGGGAAAATTCAATATAAATTTTAAAGAAAAATAACCAGCATAAAATATTAAATTATATAGGTAATGTAGATATAGAAAGTATAGATGTAGGAAGAAATATTTTATGTATTTATGTTCTGCACTTATGTTGCCACTAATATAAGTGACAATTATACTTGGCAGCAATTTTAAAACTTATTTTAAACTTTAAAAATCTAAATGGATTCTATGTATACATGTATACAAACTCACATAAAACATGGTAAATGATTTTAACTTACCTGTAACAGAAAAACACGGGCCAGAAAGCTCACTATAAGGACTCCTACACCTACCCAACGAGCAATAGTATATGGCGTCCATATATCTAAGATGTGCTGATAAATCTAAAAAATAAAATTATAATAAAAATATGATTTTAAAAAAACTTTCATTAATTTAAAAGCACATAAATAAGTATGTTTTTTTTTAATTTGCTTTACAAACCTTAAGCACTTTTTTTTTTAATCTCAAAGAAATTTTGGTTTTTCAGAATTTATTCTAACAGTGTTCATATGCAAACCTGGAAATCAAATTCTCTAAGTTCTTCAGACAATTTCATAAACTTCCAGTGTTTGAATGACTTTGTTTAACAATTCACTATTTTAGTGGCTATTTGACTACAGCCCAGGTGTTCAAACTAAAACAGGTTCTGCATGTATCCAACTCTTGGTAGACAAATATAAAAGGTGGGTCCATATGACCCTTAAGTCAAGCTTCAAGACCATTCTTTGTGTCCTGCGACTAGGGAAGCAATCTCTAAACCTGTCAACCAGAAAATAAAAGCCAAATGGATAAATTATTGGCCATCAATGTGTGCATAAGACATAAGTACATGCTTAAGTAAAAGATAGCTTCATATTGATGGACATACCATACTTATTTGCCAGGTTTTAATGTTATAGCACATTTTAGCTCAAATGATCTTATCTTTTAAATTGATGTTTACTGAGCCCATTTATAAACCTTTGTGGTGACTGAAAACCAGTTTAGAATGATGTTCATAGCATGCAATGAAATTTGGAATTTCAAAATTTGGAACATATACTATAAGCAGATGCTCAAACTATAACTTTGCTTGGTGATCTCATACACTTTGAAAATGTAGATTGGCATTAATTTTCCTTAAAATTAATATAAAAGATAATGGTTCACAAAGAATATGTTCTATAGAAGAGCTTCATAAGTCCAGAAGGGCTAGGGATATCTGTATTATAAGGTGAATCACGGGAAACCCAGTCTGCTAAAAACAAATGTCACTTTTGTACCCCTGCTGCTCCAATACTAAAGGATAAAATTTAATGTGACTAGTGGCTGAGTGAATCCCTCGTAGTGGTCTTATAGACTTGATCTAGGATATTCCTAGACCATGGGGTTTAGAAACAAAATTTTATGAAAATTTTATTGGCAGTTACCACACATATTAACTCGTTGAGGAAAAATTACTAAAATTTTTCTCCTCACAGATAAGAATTTTTTTAAACCAACAAAAAAGCCCAGTTATCACGTCATCTTGAATAAATGGGCCACCTTAGTCTGGTTCCTAAACCAGTGCAATTATGGAGTAACTGGGTTCCTTATCCACTATTTTTTTTATCCTCCTGAAAATTTCAAGAAAATCAGTCCAACAGAAACAAAGTTATGCATTGAAATTAGAAGACAATGTCAGAAACTGTAAATAAGTATATAAAAAAAATTTCATTTTAGGAGTAAAAGCTTTTATTCATAACTTGCCATGAGCAGCTTCGATGGAGGCAAATCATATATATATATATGTATGCTTCATATAACATACTTTTACATTCTCTTGAATTTACATTATAATATATTTTCATCTTTTTATTTTGCAGCTTTAACTGTAGAATATCTCATTTTATTGCCTTTATGCAGTACGGTTTTTATTACTCTCTTTGGCAACAGCAGATCACTTCTTTTCATTTTTGCGTATGGCAACACTGGTCTAGTCATGTATTGCTCGTCATGGTTGTACTTTTTAGGTGTATTTTAAGGTATTTATATTTCCTTTATTTTTTTCCAATCTTTATGCTTGTCGTCCATATAACACTGAAGTTTATAAATAAAATCTATCTTGTGTTTCAGAAACAAGCATTTTTGTGTTCATTTCGAAGGGATATATGGACTTGAAAAATAATTTTTCCGAAATGAACTATTCTTAAGCCTAGAGCACTTCCACGTGCAAGCTTTTTTGCTTGATTTTTTTGTTTTCCTATTTTCATTCCTCTCCTTTGAAATTTGTTGATTGTCTTCGTCTTTCTGACTTGCATTATGTATTATAATTTCCTCTTTATGGTTGAATTTCATTTATTTTATTTTATTGTATTTTGTAGGCAAATTTTAAGATAGTGACATTATGAGTTACTACTTACATTCTATCATTGGATTTACAATTTTAAATTTTTATATTTATATATATATATATATATATATATATATTACAGTGAAACCCCGATTTTACGTTTCTCAAGGGACTGGGTGAAAAAAATGTAAAATGCGGGAAAAACGTAAAATATGGGAAATACATAGAATGCAAAAATCAAATAGAAAAAAACTAAAGGTAGTAAAGATGACTCTTTCAAAAGGTATAATATGTATATTTTACGAAAAGAACATTATTATACATACCATTTTAAGATCATTTTAACACATTTAGTTACGAATCCTGGCATTTAGTTTGAAAATAGTCCGTAATAGTGTATTGTTTTTGCTCATTGTTTGTGCATTATTTGAGTTCAAAGTGAATGCAGCATCTTCTAGGATTGAAATACTTTGCAAGTTTTTTTCCTGGTATTTATAAGAAAGAAAATAGTCTCACTATTTGTAAGCTCTTCAATGCAATACTGAAAGAAGGGACGGGCTGTGTCTCCGATTGTTCTTGTTCATATTCATCGGCGGACGAAAAGCCCATAAGGTCGTCTACGGATGGAGCAGTAGCTCTTTCAGCTTCGCATGTTGCTAAGTTTTCCGGGATGTAATCGCCGAAGTCATAGATAAGTGTTTCGTTGTCCTCCTCTGAGTCCACCGCAGCTGATTCTTCATCTGTTCCCGGTTCATTAGACGCTACAATTCCGCTTTCTTGAAAACAATGGGAAATGCACTGTTGTGTAACGTTTCTCCACGACGCAGAAATAAAATGCATAGCCTCTAAAACACTTAACTTTAGTTTGCAGGCGTCATTTAGGTTTCCATTTTCTAGTTCAGCTACAGCTTTCCGGACAAGTTGCTTTCTGTAATAAACCTTGAAAGATCGAATAATGCCGAGATCACAAGGCTGCAATTTGCTTGTACAATTTGCAGGAAAAAATACGACACGCACATTAGACAGCTGCAAATCCGGATGTGCAGTGCATTGATCAATGAACAAAATTATTTTACGATTTTGCACCTTCATTTGTTTGTTTAGTTTGCGCAAAAAGTCTTCGAAAAGGGCTTGGGTTATCCCCGCTTTTTTGTTTGCTTCGTACTTTGTCGGAAAACTTCTAACATTTTTGAAGCATCGTGCTTTGCGCGACTTTCCAACAACAAGAGGTGTCAGCTTCTCACTTCCATCAGAATTACAGCACAGTAAAACCGTAAGGCGCAATTTAGGCATCTTCCCTCCATGGCAGGAGTCTCCTTTAGCAACATAACTTTTATCCGGTAGGAGGTTAAAGAAAAGTCCGGTCTCCTCTGCATTGAATACGTCCTTTGGCTTGTATCCTTTGGTCAAATTTGGTAGATTTTTCTTCCATTCTTCTATTGTAGCTTCACCTACACTTGATGATTCTCCCGAAAGCGATCTATACACAAGATTATGTCTTTTTTTCATTCTGTCAATCCAGCCATTTGAAGCTGTGAAGTCTTTCAAACCACCAAGCCAATCGGCGATTTCTAGAGCTTTTTCTCTTATTATCGTGCCATTTATAAGTACATTCGCGGCACGAGCTTCTTTCAACCACTTTACTAAGATACCTTCCAGCTCGTCGTACGACGTTTTTTTCAATGTTTTCCGTTTCTTGGAATTTTTTTCACCTACTTTCTCGATGTTTTTTCAATGCATTCTTTTTTCTGTAGTATAGATTGCAGGGTTGTCACGGGAATTCCTTGGGATTGAGCGAACGCTAATTTGGTTCTGTGAAATTCATCAAATTGTTTAACAATTTCGGCTTTCTCAGCAACAGAAAAGTTTTTGCGTTTTTTACTCGTCATTTTGGCACAAAAAGGTTAGAAATACGACCACCGCATGCTAAACAGCAACTGAAAGGCTTATCTGAAAACGTGAAGAAGGGTAAGGCCTGCCCCCCCTACCCGACGAAAGAAAAGGAGCCACCCCATCTGATTGGTTAAGTTAACTGGAGTGTTCTTCCCCGGGAAGGGAGCAGTCCGCGACAGCGGGTGTTCAACAAAGGAGGGGGGGTAGAATCCAAGAAGACAGGAAGACAGGATTTCAGAAGACAGGAGTCTGTGGAATGCGTTTCTGTTTTCATGATTAACTTTTAACAACGTGGATTAGCTTTAAAAAAGCACAAAAGGAAAAAATAGTAGTATTGCTTTTTTTTTTTTCAAATTTTTTTGTAAATTATTGCAAATTTTAATTTTTTTTTTACTTTCTAGTCCAGGGAAAAAACGTAAAATGCGGGAAAGTCCATAAATAACAAACTTACAATCCGGGTTAAATTCACATGTATTGGTATACGGAAAAATGGGACCTGATGAAAAAAACGTAAAATACGGGAAAAACGTAGATTCGGGGGAAATAAATTGGGGTTTCACTGTATATATATATATATATATATATATATATATATATATATTGATATTGGATAAGAAATATGTACAATGGAGGCAAACAATATTAAATATATTGACATAAACCATTGATCCAAACTTACAGTTACATCAAAAACTTGGCAGTGTTTAATTACTTACCATTATGACAAATTAAAAATAAATATTAAAAATTGTCTCATATATATATATATATGTGTGTGTGTGTGTGTGTGTGTGTACATATATACATATATACAAGGTAGGATCAAAAAGTTGAGACTGTGCTGATATCTCCAACCCTGATTGGAGGAGAGAGGAACTACTTTACCGTGGAGTAGAGGCACATGTGGCATGAGACGTGAAAAGGAAGAACCAGGTCTGCAGTGCAAGGTTTCTCCAGACAATGCGTGTCAATGAACTTGTAGTCATTCGCACTCGTCAAAAATGGAAATAGTGTTTTAAGAACAATGTGCAAATATCAAATTCTGCCAGCGTTTGGGGAAATTGTCGACAGAAATATTGCTCATATTGCAACAGGTGTATGGTAAGAGAGCTATGTGTCGTGTGAAGGTGTTTTCATGGCACTTCTGATTCACGGACGGCCATGAATCTGTAGAAGACAATCCACTGACTGGACGGTCATCAACATCAATTAAAGAGGACAACATTTGAAAGTTGGCAGAAAATTGCATACCGACCAACATCAAACCAATAATGTCATTGCTAAAAACGCAGGAATTTCGAGAGTTGCCAAGCTATCCTGATGGACAAACTGAACATGCATCGTGTGTGTCAGCACATTGTACCAAAATTGCTAACCAAAGATCAGTGTGATGAGCACATCATGCGGATCTGTGGAGAGCCGATTGACATTGCTGACAAAGATCCTATATTCCTTTCAAAACTTATCACTGGTAATGAGACGTGGTGTTTCTTGTACAGCCCACAAACGAAACAGCAGTCCTCACAGTGGAAGTCACCGAAGTCAAAAAAGTTCCATTTGGACAGTTCAAAAGGGAAGGTAATGCTGAAGGGTTTGGTGCATTACGAGTTCATACCAGAAGGGGCAACAGTGAACAAGGAGAGGTACACACAGATCCTGGCTCGTCTACATGATGCTATCTGCCGGAAATGCCCAGAACTCTAAAAAAGCAAGGATTGGGTACTGCAACATGACAATGCCACTGCTTATCGGTCTTTCATGGTGCAGTCCGCACTGGCCAAACATGGAACGTCAACCCTTCCACACCCTCCCTACTCACCCAATCTCACCCCATGCATTTTTTATCTGCTCCTCCATTTCAAAAACGAACTCAAAGGACACCATTTCAAAACTGCATCTAAGGTTGAGGAAGCTGTGACGGCCACACTGAAGACCATCTCATCCAAAGGCTTCCAGGAATGTTTTCAGCAACTGTACTCACACTGGCAGAAGCGCATAGCTGCAGAGGGGGAGTACTTTGAAGGTGGTTGTGTGTAACACATGATATCAATAAATCATATCCATCAAATAAGCCAGTCTCTGAATATTTTGATCCTAACTTGTATATATATATATATATCTGATCCTAACTTGTATATATATGGAAGCTGAATATTGAACTCTTTTCCAACTATCTTACAACAATGGGACTTCTGCACGCTATTTTGCAAAGAAATGCCAGTTCTATTTTTCAAGGATCAGCCAGATTTTAATAGATTCAAATATTCTACTAGACTAAGCTGTGTATAAGTTTCAGCTATCTAGGACATAGGAAAGTATGTTAAAAATGCCATCAAAAAAGTTGAAACTGACAGAAACCCACACATCGGTCATGAGTTAATGTTTAATGTGAGCTCAAATCGCAAACAAACACATTCATAATTCTTGATCAAGAGAAAGAACTCATTGACTCATTAATTTGGGTGCAAATTTGTGATTATTACTGACTGTCTAAACATACTCAGGAAACAGTTGTAATAAAAATTTAATAATATGAAAACTTTATCACAGGATTGCAACTTTTCTCCTACTTTCAGACGCAAGTGCTACACAGTATTTAAAAGCAAAGTTGTGGTTCTTATTGATCTTAAAGAATAAGGCTTTTATTACCTTCCAAACTGGTTGAACACTATATTTCTGTGTTTATGCTGTACAATTTACTAGTTTTTATATCATAGTGTTGATTGTTTTTGAGTTATTTGGAAGCATTAGACATTTCTAGAACAAGAATTTACTTAATTGACCTTGGTAGGGATAACACCTCTAGCACAATGCTGCTACATACTATATGAATATGCCGTTAATATCCATATTCAATCTGCTCTAGATGATTTTCAACAAAAAAATATTTTTCAATAATATATAGTTTTGACTTCATAAAACTGCAAATATGTCATTTCTGTCACTGTCCCCCAGTGATGAGTTGAGTTTTCATCTCTTAAGTACAACAGCAAAAACATAAATAATGAAAATAAATGGGTGAAGTTTAAGAAATTACAAATTTAAATTGTAAAAAAGAAAAAAACCTTTCCTGTAAAAATTCTATATTGTTTTGTGAAATTGCTTTTACATGCTTGTCCCTGAGAATCGATGATAGTACAAGGATGTCCGAAAAGTCATATTTTTAATCCACTAGATCGCAACAATCAACGATTTTAAATCAAATTAAAAACATCATTTAGAATTTTGTTTTATATCCATTTGAAATTTTGGAACATTGCAATTAATAGGTAAGTGAAAAACACAATTTTATTATTCATTTTTGATGCATATATTTATTACCTGTCAGTTCTGTGACACATATAATTATTGTTAATATGAATGAAAATTTAAAAATAAGGTGTTTTTTGTTAGCACATAAAAGCAGGTTTTGCATAGTGTATATTTTGTTTTCCAGTGTTAGTTTTGATTTCTGTACAAAACAAAATTAAATGTTATTTCTGTAATGTGAATGGAATGATTTACGTCACTGGAATGATACACAGCCGGAATAGTCTTTGAAATGATGGTAGGATTTTTTTTCTTTTAAGGATTTCAATTTTCTTGTGTGTTTTTTGTTTATAACTTATAGGGCAAAATGTCTGCAAGCTCTCACTAGTATCTGTAAATAGCCTATTATTTTTGGCCCAATAATATACAGCATTAAAAACCACTTTCAAATGATTGAACATCTCTTCATCCATTCTTTTAACACATTTTGCTAGAGCAGTGTTGTTTGGTTCAATTTCAGCTTTCAAAGCAACAACACATTTTACATATTGCTGTAAAATTCCATGTTTCTTAAAAGTCTCTAATTTAAATGGTGTCCCAAAACCATGAACTACTTTAGAAGACTGATCATTAATATTGGGGCAGGGCATTTTGTGCATATGGAACAGTTGACTATTCCATTATATTCGTTATGTTCTATCCAGGGGTCCCATTTCAGCGCGAACCCGCGAGATTCTCGCGAAATCCATAAAAAATCTCGAGTAAAAATTTAGGCTGTGCGAGAATCTCTCTCTCTCCAGTTCCGGTCTAAAATTATTTTTTCCTTCAAATTGGATATCGAGAAATCTGATGACTAGAGATGCAGATTCGCGGTGGCCATGTCACCATTTTTGGCGACTGAAATTTCTCCAGAATCCTTTCAATCCCACGGCGTCCGCGGCCAGTAGATCGGGCCGATTGCTTCGCGACGGCAAATCGTGATCAATCGCCTCGTTGATGCGATCGCGGACCGCGATTCCGTAGCCTCGTGTGAATAGCAGTCAATCGCAATTTCGGCACACTAAAAGTACTACGCGTTTTTAATTAGCGAGATATTTTATAGAAAAGTATAAGTGTCTCCCCCGCTTACGTGGGTCGCAAATTCGATCAATTTGTTTGTTTTTTTTTTATTTAAAAGATTCTTTCACGGATTTGAATTATGTTCTTTCCAAGTACTTACCGCATTTTTCGTGTGTTGTTCGAGAAATTTTCTTCTTTCCTCGGACGAAAATCCTTTTCCCCCTACACAGTATGTCTACAGGTTACAAAAATCCCGAAAATGTCGTGAAATTGGCCATATATGCCCCAAAAATATCGCAAAATTTGAACAAAGCCACGAATTTTTTATCAGAGACATTCGCTTCTTACATCCGAAAATCTGTTTCTCCGCGATTGCGTAAACGACGCTCGCATATGGCTATCCCCACAGTTTCTGAGGGGAGATGACCAATGAATATCTTTTTGCCATTTTTACAATATATTTGCATCAACTGATTTTTTTTATAATTATTTCGTTTAATATACAAAGAATGAAAACCAAACCATTTTTCTACCGTATTATTAAAATGAAGGGTTATTTTGCAGCAGCATCACGAAAATCTGCATTTGTACGCGATCCTCGGCATACCTCGTTTAATTGAAAAATATTTCCCACTTTTCCAATCTGTTTGCATCGACTACAGTGTTTGTAATTGTTTCGCGTTTTATACAGAAAAATTATTTTGCAAACGTATTATTTATGAAATAAAGAGCTATTTTGAAAACAAAAAGAAAAAAGTCGACACTTTTCAAACAAAGTGGCTAAAATCACATGATTGGCTTGAGATTGAACAAAAGGATGATGCAACCCTATGTTCTGCAGGTTTTGTAAAAAAATGCAAAAAAAAAAGAATCCAACTTCAAACATCAAGTCAAAATTATTACCTAATTCTATTTGCCTAGTGAAATAATTTTCGTCGATATTCGCCCTCGGCGATCAAAAATCGTTAAAATTTTTAATTGCTATTGCTGCATGAAAATTGATCATAAAATGATTTTAAAAATCAAAATATAAAGTAAATACAGTCGGCTCTCGACTTTTGCAATTTACAAACAAAAAAATCGTAAATTCGCATGTGAGTCATTTTACTTAAAATAACCCATGTAGACGGAGGGGGGGGGGGAGGTATAAAATTACCAAAAATGTGCTTACTTAATACTTAAATGACTCCTAATTATTTTTTAAGAAGAATGTTAGTAAGAATGTTAAAAGAATGTTAGTTTTCAGAATTAAAAAATTTAAATGTCGAAGAATATGAGTTATAGTTAATGCTTTCTTTTTTATTACTTTCTAAATTAACATGGTAAAATAAAAGATGAAATTAAGTTTCTCTCCTTATGACAGATAATCTCTCCCAAAATTTTCTGGAAGGAGAGAAATTCTCCCCCTCTTTTCCTGACTTAGTGGGAACCCTGGTTCTATCCAAGGGAGTTCATTTATCCATGCATTTTTGAACAGTCTCTGTTTACCAGGTGGCCGTGAACTACTATTTTCTTCGTGTATCTGAACAAATGATCCTATTGTGCCAGAATTATTAAAATCATCAGCAGCTGCTCCACATTCCATAACCTCATTATCCTTTGAAGATGTTTTTAAAAAGTCAGTCAACCAAGTGCATTTCATTTTAGTTCGAGTAGGATTGGTAAAAGATGAAAGCTTCATAATGCTGATTTTTCCTTCTATCTTAAAGTATCAATTGTTAACTCCCCACCTCAATTAAAATGAACTAGTTCTACCCACATCAAAAGAGGGAGAAACAAGTTTTCTCACTGTTTCCTTTCTACACGACAGAGGTAGCAGCAGTGGCATGTGCTGCATGGATGTTGCAACTGACATTACCATGGTTACGGTACAGATTAAGAGAAGTGTGGGACCATGAGTCACTGTTTAAAGGTTGCATTTAATTTTCCCCCTGTATTTAGGTGATGATATAGTATCGATAACACCAGTCTGAAGCTTTTATCATGGTAATTATTTTTAATTAAAAAGAGAAACAGCCGGCTGAAATTACAGTCGCCACTGATTTTTTACTCATCATGATGACCTGAAACCCCATATTTTTTAAACTCTGTATATATATATATAAACTTTAACTTAATCTAAGTAAGTGAGGTAACTACTTCATTAGCTTAATTAAATGAGTTTTCCATATCAAATAAATTTATGATAAAAAGTGGCACTTTTTTCTTTGAAATTTTTGTCAAAACAAGATTTCTATTATAAACACTATGCACATAATTGAGCTCACGAAAGCCAAAATGAGCAGGGCCCAGTTACCCAAAATTGAAGGAAAGATATTGACATAGATGTCAAAATCCTTAATGTATCCAGATTTGGAACCCCAGCCCCTCAAGCACAACACAAGTTTTTAGCTTAAATGCCTTGCAACATGAGAAATACACTAATTAATTATACAATTTTCATAGTAATACTATTTGTAGAGTATCCATCAAGTGATGGTTTTCATTCAAAATATTATCCAGCACACTGTCAAGTGTCATCAGAGATGAAATAGTAAGGGTAACACAAAAACATTAAATAGAAAACTTGACATCAATGAAAGTAAATACAATACATAGATACTAGGCAATATGTCCTGAAAACTTCTCACTTGCTATGATACAGGATATAGAGGAAGAAGACCCAGATACAAGATCGCCTCAGTCTGTTTGCTCTACACATAGTGGAACTTCAATTAAGTAAACATGTTAATAAGGTTATTTCAAGTTAAAGATTGAGCACCACTGTTTTAAAGCACCACAGCATTTTGCATAATCAGTGCAATCTTCACATAAACATGATTTTACTTAGATTTACTAAAAATTATACTAAAAGTTTTAGTACAATTACCAATTTACTAAAATTTTTAGTTAGTTCAATCAAATAAATGTTCTAAATATGAAAATATAATAATTTCAAAGTGAAAAGGAAGACAACACGCGTATATGCTTATATTTTATGACTCACCTGTGAAATTCTATGAGTAGTACATGCGAAAACTGATGGCCTAGGCCGTACGGAATCATCACTTTCCATCATAATGTAGGTTGAAAACGGGGATGATTTTTAACTCCAAATATGAAATGATCCTGAAAGTTTACCGGTTAAAATTTGTTTTAGTCCAAATGATAAATGAACATAAGCACAAAAAGCAAGAAAACGTGTGTAAATTATACAATATTGATACGTTAATACTTTAATAATAATCTCGTACAGTTTAAAACTAGTCTTATAATATAATTTATTATTGTTGACGAAAAATTAATAAGAAAATATTAATGACGGTGAACTTCAAGAACTAAACGATTCAGACCAAAACTAGTAAAATAATTATGTATGAAACACACTTGACAAACTTACACATTATTGATATATAATCAAAAGGAAAATTTATATTTTTAGACAATCTTACACTTTTAAAAATCCACGTCAAAATACATTTCATATAAACTAGACATACACTACCCTGCCAACAGGATTTGGTAAACCAAAAAATCAGAAAGAATGTTTAGCTGTTTCATTCCTAAATAAATAAAGAAATTACACGTCACTAATGCCCATGGAGGAATAAAATAACATAATGGAGTACACTGAAATGCCAACAATTAATTAGTCTCCGCAATAAACTCCCGCCAAAAGATGACGCAATAGGCACGTCAGGCCCAAATTTCAGTGGCTGCAGATGAAAGACGAGAGTTCTTTGTTTGCTTTATGAGGAAATTTATAGTCTATGCGCGATTCTGATATTAAAAACACACACACACACACACATATATATATATATATATATATATATATATATATATGTAAAATATATATATACATATATATATATATATATATATATATATATTCTGTTTACATTTTATTTTATTATAGAGCTGTTTCAACCACGTGGCACTCTCTTAGTAACGAGCCTTAGCAACGGTTGCTGGTGGTCAAACAACTCATAGATAGGCCATTGCTATACACGTTGTACGTTGTTTCAAAAATATTAATTTAAACTTTAAGTAATAATTATGTCATCTAAATATTTTCAGGATATGGATGATCGAGCTAAAGCTCGATATTCTTTATTTGTCATGATATTAATAATTTTAAAATGTTTTATATTTGCGAAAATGTAATGTAATGCGAATCCAAATTGTGAGTTGGATTTTCATATGCTTACACCTTATAAAGAGCTAAGACAATATTGGAAAGTCTTGAAAAGTATGTGTGTGTGGAGGGGGGGGGGGGGGCAACTGTTTAGCATTTGCTTATGCCAGGGTTATTTTAAATGAAAAATACGCATAGCATTAAAAAGTCTTGAAAAGTGTGTGGGGGGGGGGGGGCAACTGTTTAACATTTGCTTATGCCAGGGTTATTTTAAATGAAAAATACGCATAGCATTAAAAAGTCTTGAAAAGTGTGGGGGGGGGCAACTGTTTAACATTTGCTTATGCCAGGGTTATTTTAAATGAAAAATACGCATAACATTGAAAAGTGGGGGGGGGGGGGGGCAACTGTTTAACATTTGCTTATGCCAGGGTTATTTTAAATGAAAAATACGCATAGCATTAAAAAGTCTTGAAAAGTGTGGGGGGGGGGGGGACTGTTTAACATTTGCTTATGCCAGGGTTATTTTAAATGAAAAATACGCATAGCATTAAAAAGTCTTGAAAAGTGTGGGGGGGGGGGTGGAACTGTTTAACATTTGCTTATGCCAGGGTTATTTTAAATGAAAAATGCGCATAACATTAAAAAGTCTTGAAAAGTGTGTGTGGGAGGGGGGGCAACTGCTTAACATTTGATTATGCCAGGGTTATTTTAAATGAAAAATACGCATAACATTAAAAAGTCTTGAAAAGTGTGTGGGGGGGGGGGTTCACTGCAAACTTTCCTGTGCTTCAAATTTTCAGTATTCCAATCTTTTCTGTTGATTCTTAACCCTTTCGGGACGGCGGCATTCCGAAACTACCGTGGCCCAAAGGACGAAGCGCTTCGTTTCCGAAATGTGCGTAAAAGACGGCTACTTTTTTGCGCTAAGCCTTACTCTCGAAAAAAATTCACTAAAAATCACCCGTTCAACACAGCATTCTACTTTTTTCAGGAAGAAAGGAAATAATTATTTTCTATTTGATGTATATTTTTTATTCAAATTTTCTTTTATCAAAATATTAAAAATTTTAGTGTATATATGTTTTAGGTACAGATGGATAATTCTTTGGCATGTCCTTCCGATTTTTTAAAACTGTACCACATATATGCGTATTCTTAGACAACAAATACTTTGCAAGTACAGGAGAGGTAAAAAAATTATCCAAATACAAAGTATATCCTTTTCCTGAAAGTTCACTTAGAAGTGTTTTCACAACGCGTTCTCCATACCCACTATCAGAGCTTGATAATCCCGTGTCCTTTCCAGTATACACAAGGGAATTCCATTTATGGCCTCATTCCGATTCTGACGATTTATATATTTTTATTCCATATCTGGACCTTTTCGATGGGATATATTAACGAAATCCCAGCCTTTCTTTCCATGAGAACATAAATAACCTAATCATTTCATTGCCGCACATTCCTTTACCCCCCCCCCCCCTCCCCCACCCGCTCAAAAAAAACCTCTCTTATATTCCTCTAATTCAACAACCAAATCAATAAAAGACAAAATCAGTACGAGACCCGGAACTCAATTATAAAATTGTTGATGCTACGAGAAGTGATATGTTTACTTTACAGAACCATGTGTTTCACCGCTCCAAATGGAGAAATAATTCATTGGATTCTCCTTGTGCCAAGGTCAAACATCTACAAAATACAGTTAAGTTGCTTCCACGGGCATTTAGTGCCATCTAGGAGACAAATACATTCAAACTAAAACGTTCCACATAGAAACACCCATACGTGCCAGTCGTCCTTTAGGGTAAAATTTCCTCCGGCCCGCGGGAGTGCCGTTCGTCCTTGACTGCAACTTCACAGCTGGCGCGTATGCGTGCCACTCGTCGCGAAAGGGTTAAAGGCCATTCTTTGCTTCTTTTAACAGACAAGTCCTTGATTTTATTCCCTTTATTTTCAATTATTCTAGGGAATGAAAAAAATGATACAATTAATTACGGCACAAATCGCCATTATCAAATTCAATTACTTTATCTTAAAGAAATTATGATTATATATGATATCGGCCGGATATAGTTTTAATAAAACGACTTTTTAAAAAAAAATTCACACCAAAACGTATCCCGGCGCTCTTCACTAAGACGTCTTTTTGACTCATTTCCTCTAATTAATACAGCAGGGAGTCTAAAAAAAGATTTGCTGTCTCGATCAGGACGATTTCCGCATTTGAAAACACCACAAGCGGTAGGCATAATGACAAATATAAAATTTTGTAACACTATACACGGCAGTATATCTACAATTGACTCAAACGCAAAGCCAGCAATATTTGACCACCAGCAACGGTTGCTAGGTGGTAGCTTGGCGATGTGACGTCAGGTGAAAAAGCTCTATTAATAAATTTTATTACTTTTTTCTATTATATTATTTGTTTTCTAATTTTTTTTCCTATTTAAAGTCTTTTCAAGACTATCAAACTACTGACAAACTGAAGGTTGAGGCGTTCAATATCGATTAGCTAATATGTCTAAACTTGAACGTCTATGGGAGGGCAAGTGTCCTCCTTGCCCACCACAATGGGCGCCCATATAACATTTGCCAGGAGGCCAAACTCAAAGATAAGGAGTTCATTATCTACTAGCTTGAAGGGAGGGCAAGTTCCCTTGTGTTCTATTATGGGAGCTCATGGCAAGGACGACCATAGAACTAATTCCAGGGGCGACAAACAAAGGATGAGGCTTTCCAAATCGACTTGTTTGTAATCTATACAAGTTTCATCTTGTGTTCCCTTATGGGCGACAAACTCAAGGATGAGGCGTTCAATATCGACTAGATTGAGATTCACATGTCTAACCTTGAAAGTCTATGAGATGGCAGTGCCATCCCTTCCCTCCACTATGGGCGCCCATGTAACATTTTCCAGGAGGGAAACTCGAGGATGAGGCGTTCCATATCGACTAGCTTGTCACCTACATTTGTAACCTTGAATATCCAGTTGAACTTATGTACTCCCTTGCCGTCCTCTACGAGTGCCCATTGCATGGGCTTCCTGCTTATATACTATTGTCCTTAGGACAGAACCTAACGGAGCCGAAGTTTCGATTTCCTCACGGATAGTGAACAGTCTTTCAAGACCCTCCAAAAGTCTCTGTGACATGTGACATAAAAAGCTGAAACATTGAACACTTGCCAGGGGCGCCCATAGGGGATGTTGACCGTCACGAATATCAAACTAATGTAGGTGTCAAGCTAGTAGATATTGTGCGTCTCATCCTTGAGTACGCTCTTGGTAAAAGCTCTATGGACGTCCTTGCCATGGAAGCCCATAAAAATTTTGAAAGCCACAAACGTAGGTATCAAGCTAATTGATATTATATGTCTCGTCCTTGAGTTTTCTATGGGCGCCCATAGAGGAGCGTAAGGGGGCACTTGCCGTCCCGTGGATATATAAAGTCACAAATACATCTCGTTCTTTAGTTTTGTCACCCCAGGAAAAAGTTTTCAAGGTCGACCCCCTCCTGCAATTACCACACTATGTTTCTGATTGTACAATATTTTTGACACTCTCTCATCCATGTTCTATTCAGGTTAATTGCAAAATGTCCCTCCTAATTCTAATTTTTCACTGAATACATACATTACGTATAGCCACTGAATACATACAATACATACATTACGTATAGCCATATAGAACTTCATGGCTATACGTAATCGAGACTTCGGCACCGAGGTCAATAGTATAAGCAGACAGTCCTTGCAATGGTCACCCATAGGAGAGGCCAAGGGGGAACTTATATGCTTCCTTGGACATTCAAGGTCTCAAATGTAGGTATAAAAGTAGTCGATATTGTGAGTATCATTCTTGGGTTTGTCGCTTCGAAAAGTGCTATGGGCGTCCATGCTTATAGCATCGACAAAAAGGACAGAACCTAACAGAGGTAGCTAATTTTATTTCTCTCCCAAGGGCAGGCAAAATTCGTGGGGTGCAAAAATTATTTCCAAACCCTACAGAAGTCTCCACGACATAGAAAGCTGAAACTTTACACACGTACTAGAAGCCCCGGCCATCCAAACAGCTGCTCTTAGTCTACGGACGAGTCGGGTGGTCTGGGCTTTCGACACGTACTAGAAGCCGGCCACACAGAAAGCTACCATTAGCCTATGGGTTGGTCGTGTGGTCTGGGTTTTCTACACGTACTAGAAGCGTACACACGTACTAGAAGCGGGGCGCGGTGGCCCATTGGTTAGCGCGCTGGAGTTGCACTCGGTAGGCCCGGGTTCGATTCCAGCCGCTGCCAAAACTGCCGCCGTGTTCATGCGGAGTACGATCACGTTAAACATGTGGGTCCGAAAGTCCTTCCATGAGGTTGGTGGTAGGGGAAGGAGGGTACGGTCCCTGTGGATGTCTCCCCCACTGGGTTCCGATCTAAATTGGGTGGCACTTCCCGACCGTCCAAACAGTTACCTTACACCTTTCTGGTAGGTCGGACGGTCTGGGTTTCAACAACAACACGTACTAGAAGCGTTTACTCTAAGTCCTCGGACGAGTCGGGTGGTCTGGGCTTTCGACACGTACTAGAAGCCGGCCATCCACCTTGCTGCTCTAAGTCTTTGGACGAGTCGGCTGGCCTGGGCTTTCGACACGTACTGGAAGACAGCAGTGCGGACCCTGCCTACCTCTCGGTTTACGGGTTTAATTCTGCACCACTGGAAGTCGTCTACAGACGACCAGGCTGAGGCCCAGAAGAAGGCATATTGATGATAAGCCAGTCGGAGGACCAAGAAAGGACTCAACGCCAAAAGGAGTCGGTGATTCTGAGAGATCTACAAAACACACACACCGCTCCCCCAGGGAACAGCAAATGAAAATGGAGGACACTCAGGGAGCCTCAAGTGAACTTCCTTTAATTGGGGAAGCCTGAGCAAAAACGTCCCAACTCCATGGGGGAGTTCGAGGGCACACGAGAAGTACGGGAACGATAGAAGTCTATTGCAGTGACCGACCAGAAAAGCCAGAATGAGCCAAGCTTTTGGCATCAACAGTAAATTGTGATTTCGCTGAGGATTCCTAATTTCTACCCCTCGGTAGTTATGCAGAGGCAGCATACTACTTAAAGAGGAGCTGTCGTAACCCGGGCTTAAACCTGTGCTACCAGGTTAACCTAGAAAAGAAAGGAAAGGAAGACTAAGGACTAAGACTAAGAAGGGTCGGGCAGGAAAAGGACGCTGATGTCCACTTTACACACGTACTATCATCCCGGCCACACAAACAGCAACCATAAGCCTTCGGGTTGGTCGTGTCGTCTGGGCTTTCTTCTACACGTATTATCATGCTTAAAATCTCGGGCGGTTTTAGAACAACCTCGAGCATTTCTCTTTTCTCCATCACCGGTATCCCCCCTGTCCGCCTTCTTATTGATATTCTTCACAAAAAATTCCTCTTTTGGAAACTGCGTATTGATACTTTCTTAAATTCGTCCCTCCCTTCCCCTTCCTCTTTCGATTTTAACCGTCCCCTTTCAAATTCTGCACCTTCCAATCGTATTGCCCTACTTAAACCTCAAGATCCTTCCTCTTTCTCCCATCTAAATTTTTACACTGATGGATCTAAACTTGACGATAACGTTGGCTTTTCTGCGTGTTTATTTAATCATGACAAATTAGAAGAGGTATTTAAATTTAAACTTGACAATGGAAACACAGTTTTTCAGGCAGAAATTGCCGCTATTAACTTTGCCATTGACTGGGCAACCTCTAACTCTTCCAAAATCAATATCTTTTCGGACAGCCTCTCCTCAATCCTGGTTTTCAAATCGATCAAAAATAAATCAAATTTCATTAATTCTATCAAAATTTCGGCATCTCGATCAAAACACTTTTTTAATCTCTCCTGGGTCAAGACCCATGCTGACAATCTGGGAAATGAAATCGCAGACTTCCACGCCAAAGAAGCATCCTCCTCCAGTTCCCCTCTCTCTGTTCCCCTTCCCTTTTCTCGACTAACTTATTTTTGTAAAAATCTACTTCAGAACTGGCAAAAATATCTCAACGAATATATTTCCCCTAAGACTCATGACCCAGCCAGAATTCTAAATTACCTTCCCAATGTTAACGTTAATACTCAAATTCACAATAAATATTTAATTTATTTCTTAACTAGTCATGGTCCTTTCCTCGATTATTTATTTTTCTTTAAACATATTAAATCTTCTAACTGCTTATGTAACTCCTTTGGCGACGTTGATCATTTTGTTTTCTCTTGCCCATTAACGAAGAAATATCATCTTACCAAACCTACCCCTGGAAATCAAGCGGCTTGGTTTTCCAGAGTCAGCCGAAACAGTCAATCTATTTTTTATATTAAGAACTGTGTTCTCATTGAAAGAGACATTTCTAATAAAGTTAAATGACATGCTCGTCGGGCAATCCTGCTTTTATCATTTTGCTCAGTGAAGTCCTCTCACCTGTTCCCCGTGCTTTTGTACATATTTTCCCCTCTGTATATAATTGTACATTTTGTTTTTCATTGCATGCCCAATTTTTTGTGTACTTACCTACTCTGTACACCTAATTAATCTGTATACACTCCATGTACATAATCTTTGTATTTTCCTTTCAACTCATTTATATGTTTACATAAACTATAAATATATTAAATTATGTACATTCCTTGTACATAACCTCTTGTACATAACCTCTGTATCATCCTATCAACTCATATACTTGGTATATATAACTCATTGATATCCTCATTTATCACATAGAAAATATTGTAAGCACCCACCCCTATCACCCTTTATAATTCTAGTACATTAACTTCTATTTCTGTTTACCCGTATCGGTAAGTTTGTTTGTGCTCGTTAGTATATGTTTGTGTTTTCTGTTTATTTTGTCCTTTTGTTGTATGCGTATTAAACGTCTGTAAAACTGTTTGTATTAAGAGATATATTCTTGAATTGTAACCCAACCTTGAAATTTTAATATATCTCCAGACCGTCGGCCGCTGACCTTGGAAGCCGGCACCTGCTAGCTTCCTTTCCCGGTCATCCAAATAGCTGCTGTCACATCCATTGGATGAGTCGGACGGCCTGGGTCTTCTACATTCCACACGTACTGTGAGACAGCCGTGGGGACCTGATCTACCTCTTGGCTAACAGGTTTTGTTCCCCCACGACTAAGGGTCGTCTACAGACGACCAGGCTGAGGTCCAAGAAAAGGGCGCAGTGGTTGAAGCCAGACAGAACACCAAAGAATTTGACATAACGCCGATGTTAGGCAGAACAACTTTAGGACCTATAACCACACACACCCAACCCGGAGAACAGCAACAGGTAGCGAAGACAGCACAGGAGACCCCAGGGGGACTTCCCCAAGATGAGGTTGCCTGGGCAATAAAAAGCCCCAACTCCGGAGGGGAGAAGAGGCGCCACGGCGGCGGGAATCGATAGATGTCGATTGCAGTGACCAACCAGTGGCAACCCAAGAAAATTTGTTCTTTTTGCAGAGGATTTCGACTTTCTACCCTTCGGTAGTTATGCAGAGGCAGAAGTGTCGTAACCCGGGCTTAAACCTGTACTGCCAGGTTAACTTAACCTAGAAAAGGAAAGAGGAAGAGAAGTTAAGAGATACTAAAACAAAGGGCCGGGCGAGAAACGGGAGAAAGAGAACACAGGAGCCTGCCAAATATGGCAGAAAAGCGCACAAGGGAGAGGCGAAGGGCAGAGGCCTGAGGAGGGCGGTGAGAAAAGAAATAAGGGCAGCGAGCCCAAACAAAAGGGAAGACCGAGGACAAGGGACCTCGCCAAACTTAGCCGAGTAGGCAAACGGGTGGGCGGCACTAAAGACTAACCCCCAGACTATGGGCAAGAAGACTAAGACATGCAAAAGGACAAAGAAGGTACAGATAACCTAGAATAAGCTAAGATTACTAACTTAAATCTAAAACTACCTACTGAAACACAGAAAACTAAAGCTAATACAATAATATGCAGACTAAGGCTAAAAGAGAAGAGACTTAAATCTAACATACAAGCTAGAGCGCGCGCTGGGCAAGCTACAAGCTAATCGATATTGAACACCTCATCCTTGAGTTTCCCTCCTGGAAAATGTTACATGTGCGCCATAGTGGAGGGCAAGGAGGACACTTGCCTCCCATAGACGTTAATTAATTTAATTCTAATTTAAACGTTAATGCATTTTAAACGTGACTAAATTGTTTAATTGAAAATGATATATCCATATTAAAAGAGGAAAAAATATGCAAGACTTTCTTGCGATGTTCGTGCGACTTGGGCATGAAAAAAAATCAACATAATAAAGTTCATTTGTAATTTTTACAATAAAAGCAAGAGTACTCCTAATGCTAGTAGTTTGATAGCCTTGAAAAGACTTTAAATAGAAAAAAAAGAAAATAAATAATATAAAATATATATGTAACACACACACATATATATATGTGTGTGTGTGTATCAAAATCGAACGAATACACGAACTGTAAATTTCCACATTAAGAAACCTAGTCTTTTATTATTCATCTGCGGCCACACACCTACGTGACGTCACATTAAGACAAAAAGAAACCAGCTGTCGTAAGGGCTGAGTCTGCTAAAATTCTCTGACGTAAGTTATCACGTGTCTTTTCCCGGGAGTTCATTGCGGAGGCTAGCCGCCCATGAATTGCCATAGGACAGGCCGGGAGTTCGGGACCATGTTTGTCAGTGGCCCAAGTCGGAAATTTTCTAGCATTTGAATTCAAATTTATGTTTTCTCTTCCTATGGCAGTTATGAATGTAATGTGAGAATTAAAATTTCAAGGCGAAGGGACGACGATGTAACAAAATAATAAGCAAAAAATCACAGCACTAACAGCAAAAGAATAGTTTTAGGCGTATAGGGAAGAATAATCTCTTCTTCCCTCCACGGGTTTAGGACTTTGTGAATTAGAGAGCCTTGATATCACAGAATACTATATAATAGTCTGTGCTTGATATGATAGATTTCCTATCCAGGCTCTACTAAGGATGACTCATCCTCTCCGAGGGCAATCTACAAGCAGATCCGGTTTACAAGAAGTACATGCTGTTTTCTTAATGGTCTTGTTGCATTAAAAAGAAAAATTTTCTGATTGACCAAATTTGTCTAAAGGGGTCGTATAAAAAATTTAAAAAGCGTAACTTTTTGAAAATGAATGGAAGAACTATTGCATTAAAGTAGTCTAATTTCCTACCTTACTTTCAACATTTCTGCAATTTACATTTCCCACTTATCTCCAACAGGTAAAGAATTAAAGCGTGTTGCAATCTTTTTGGGACACCCTGTATACCTATATATAAGGTTCCTGTATATATAGGAGCCTGCATAGCATAGCTGGAAACGTTATTCGCCAAACCACATACATCACTGTGTCCAATTCCTGTGTTCCTGAGAAAACTTGAGGCGTTTCATCCTGATTGCAGCAGATAGAAATGGCGTCTAGACATGCCTTCTACTGCTGTAGCCCAAACAATGTAATATGCAGCGTACTCTTTGAGGAGCCATCTAAATTGGTCCCTAATTTAAATTATTAGTAATGTGTTGTACTAGTTCGTCTGTTGGACCGAGCTAATCTTTCCACTCTACGTTCCGCTCGAGCATCCAGTCAACATTTATAACCACAGGCTTTGCTCTCAGATCCAGTTTTTGTCTAGTGGTTCATTTTTGCACACCTCTTTCGTACTGTAATACAAAAAGAGAAAGTGACATCTCCAGAATTGGAAATTGAAAACCCCGAACACCTTCTAAAATTTGATGCTGAATCCATACCAGTCTTCAACTAAGCTCTATGTAATCCACAGAAATAGAAATTTTAATGAAACTGAAATTTTTTAATTGGAAATGACATCTCTAAAACCGGAAATCATTAATGAGCTCCCCTACCTTCTCCAGAATTTGATGTTGAATTCACATCAGTTATCATCTAAGCTCTATTACCATTCTCCAGAAATAGGTGTTTTAGGTAAAATGAAAATTTTTAAACCGGAAATGGGAAAAGAGAAAAACCTGAAATTGAAATCCTTAGTAAACCCCCTATCACTTTCGGAATTTGATGCTACATTTATATGTCATTCATTATATAAGTTCTATTCATAACAAATACTAAGAAATAGATGCTGCAAAAATTTTTATTAAAAACAATAGGGAAATCTTTTGTCCCCAATAAAAGCAGGGAAAACAAATCAAAAATATATTAACCCCATAAAAATAGGCATATATAAGAATTGACCCAGAAAATAGGCATATGTGTGCTATTTATAGGCAGATTTGGATAGCGTACCCCTTAGTGCCTGGAATAGATGTTAGAATTCAATGATTCTATAATCAGGAAAAAAATAGACAAACAGGCACAATCCAGATTCTAGTTATATTATTTTATCACGCTTCGCTACAATTGTTGTTATTCTATCCATGGTTATATTCTGATGAACACATAAGTACAATACCAGTCGATGGATGTTGTTATCTGGAATGGGAGCACATTCCTAATACTCATGTATTTATTGAATATTAGGCAATTTAAAATTTGGGTAGTAAATTTTTATCATCTAACTGTTATGTCTAGTAATTTGTATATGTTGACTGGATGACCTTATGTGGAAAACCCAGACCACACGACCAACCCGAAGGCTCACCTAATGTTGAAGGCTCAGACCACACGACCAACCCCCTAGGGCTAATGGTAGTTTAGTGTGTGGCCGGAGGCTGACCTTATGTGTATAAACTGATTTATCCTTTATATTGGTATTTATTTTAGTAACACAGTTAAATTCATTTTAAGAATGCTCTTTGTTATTTGGATCCCAACAACTTCAACTCTTGATTTCATTTGCAAGAAGAACGGACAAGAGTGATATGAAGTATAATGGTGGCAAGGACGGTAAAATCAACAAAAATGGAAAAGTAAAGCTTTGATTAACTCAAAATTGTACATGACGGTAGCAAATGTGTTTATGCATTAAAGAAAACAAGAATTATGTACAAAAATGAAAAAAATATTTACTTTTCGTAAGTTATATGATGATGTCACATTTGGGTCATTAACAAAAGGATGTTTAAAAGCAAAAAAAAGTTACATCAATATGATATGTGACCACCCCGGACTTTCACCTAAACTTTACAACGATTTTTCATGCTCTCAATGAAGTTATCAACCATCGCAGATGCGAGTAATGGCCATTATTTCAATAGGGCAGTTTCCAACTCCCTGAGACCGGCTGGAGGAGGTAAACATGAAGAAACAGCACACACCCGAGAGCATCCCAAAGATTTTCAGTGGGATTAAGATCGGGGGAATGCGTAGGCCACTCCATGCGAGAAATGCTCTCACTTTCTAGGTATTCGTCAACGATGCTAGCTCGATGAAGACGGGCATTATAATCCATAAGGCCGAATTCTCACTAACACGTTCATCCGTTGCATTGCCGATCCGTCAGAGGAGCAATGCAGAGCATCGATCCAAAGCTTTAAGAATGAAATGCTTAAACATAATCAAAATGTAATAACAGGGTGAGGCAACAAATGAACAGTGAAGTGTAGAAAACCCAAATTATATTCATTCTTTAAAAATTTAGATGTTTAGTTTACATAGTTTTTTTTTTTTAGTAATTGCTATGAAATCCATTCCCAAGTATGAAAAAAATTATTTTATAACCACATTTTTGGTATATGTTAGATTGTTAAGAATAAGTAGTGATAGAAGAATAATAATGCTAAGTTTTAAAGTTAATAATCAGCCTGTAACTAAGCTTCAGAATACATATAAGGTAATTGTAAAAGTAATTTGTTAAGAGTTTTTTTAACTGTAACTGGTCCAGAATATGAGTATATTACTGTAGAGTGTAATCAACAGGAATTATAATTAACAGGCATTCTAAAAAGTAGATTCTGATTATGATTATATGCACAAAAGAAATCAGTATGGGATTATAATTATGATTAGACAGTTAAAATTTCAGATTATGAATATGATTATGATTACTTTAAAGGTGCAATTTAAGATTATGCATATGATCATGATTACTTTTTAATGATCATGATTACTTTTTGATTACAGTATGGATTACAAAAAAATATCACATAATTGTAATTGATTTTGATTATTCATAATCAATTACAATCATGCAATTACGATTACTTATAGCCTGAATTGGTCCCAATTTTTAAATAACTTACCTTACCCATAAGTTAGATAATCTACAATGCATATAAATTGTTTACAGAATTTTTAATTACAAAAGGAATAAAATAAGTATTAAATTAACCAATAAGCAAATAAGACTGAGATATTATAAAAATTATATTGAACTGAGCATGAAAAACTCATATAATCATGCATATTGTTTTCTCTTGCCAAAAATAACTTTGGTTTGTGCTATTTTCTTAGTTCATTATCGTTCCAGAAATAGAACACCAGAGTGATTTCAGATTAATGATATTCTGTTTTCAAAAACTCCTATGCTCAACATTGTTTTCAATTCATTCCATGAAGAAATAAACGAATCACAATTATATAATTTTACATTGATTTTAATTGTCAATAAGAAAATACAAAGTAGTGCACAACTACCATGCATTTAACACTTAGAACTGAACAAAAAAGTTCAGTCTTTCACAGTACAAAGATATATATATATATATATATGGCCACTATTTTGTAAAAACTTTGATACTTCATAAAATATTTAAAAAACAAATCTGGTCAGAAAAGTGGTTAAAATTCACAAGTATTTCAAAAGTAAAATATTAATTAGTATATTATTTGCAAGCTGTATTGCATCAAAATTTCAATATTCAAATTTATTATCAAATTCCTTGAGTTTTTATAAGGCTATGAGCACAGAGCAGGAACTTTGAAAGCCATCTTAAATTAGGCTATGCTAATGTTTCTCAACCATTTCATTATATTAATTCAACAAAGATAAAGCTATAAAATAATAACACAATAAATAATACCTACTTACCACCCACATTCAAATTTTTATAAATACAAAAACATTGGTGTGAGTTAGGAATTTATTATAAACAGTAACAATTTTAATGAATATATGGAATTAAAGGTTACATATATAGACAAATAGCTATTAGCAATTCATTAGTTTAAAAACTACTTTGTGTGCACAAAGTGTTGCTGCCAGTTCAGTATATTAAAACTTCCAGCACCATCAAATGTAAATAATTATATTGCAATGCAAATGCAATATAATTATTACAAAAGGCAGTGAAAATAAAATGTAAAGCCCATTCAAATGTGCCTTAAAGTATTCTTTGAAAGAACACCATGTCAAAAACAAAGAAATTTTCAATAGATAATCACTGCTGGAATATTAGTCACTGGTTTAATTTTCTTTTCTGCTGCTATTTTTCAAAAATGTTCTTCAGTTTTTTTTATTTTGATTTCTTTGAAGCTTTTTATCCAACAATCTGGTTAGTTTAGTGATTTGTCTATGATACCATATTTCTAATACTTTGAGATATGTCATACTCATATTCAATTATTGCTTCTGTGTCTCATTATTTTTCGAACTGAGCTTAAGTTATTTTTTCTTGTTCTAATTCTTTTACGTCACACTGGCTTCTGTGATTCAGCCATTTTGTTAACAAGCCCTGATTAACCTCTGAACACTTTACATTGTGATCCGGTTACTTATTATTTGTGCACAAAGTCACAATCTGCATTTAATTTCAAATGTCTTAATAATCTGATATGTGTAGCATATATATGACTTTTCCTATATAATGTGAATTTATACTTCTTTAACAGCCCAATTATACAGCAATGTTATTGGCATTAAATCAATATCTTGTAAACTTATGTTAGGCACTTTTGCTGGCAGTATAATGCAACACCATTCAAAGTATTTAGAATAATTTAATGATTTATATGCATAGAACAGATACAGGAAAATAGCATTGACTCTGAATTATATGGATTGGAATGTGATGCTTTTGAATTCTTTGCCGATGTTATCATTCAACATAACTAAATATGATACAACATAGGAATGATGCATGAATCAGCATGGGAATGATCTAAACAGATTTGCAGCATAACGTTTCCTATACAAAATTAGCTCTCATTATACAAAGCAGTTTTTAAAATTTACTTATAACTAGAATGAATTACACAGCATTACCCAGGTCCTAAACAAGCGTTCGTTACTTAAATAATACCACCCCATTTCCAAATCACAAAATTAGTTTCAAATTCAAATCACAACAAAATGAAAAATCTTTAGTTTAAGAGTAAATAGCACTACCCCACAAATGTTGAAAGCTAAAACAAATAAATAAAAAACAAACAACCCTTTCTGTAGGAACGGATTTCTCTTTCTGTATGTGTGGCTTAAATTCTGATGTCAGGTGGGCAAGCAATCAACGGCTAAAGGACCAAAAATAAAATTACGTACCAAATTTCATGGTCATAATGATACTTAAATTTCCTACTAAATTGCATACACACAGAAATCTTTTTTTTTTATGTAAGATAATAAAAGAATGTGTGTCTAATGGAAGGATCTACCTGCACTATATATTTCTCTATATTTGGTTTTATTGATCTGATTTGAGCAATTCTGCTGTCTATCAAAAGGTGTAGCATATACTGGATCAGAGGGTAAATCAGCAATGTACTGATGCAATGGGGTGTCCCCCCCCCTAAAGCAAGTGCTACTGAATCCATTTTAGAGTTATTTCAAGTTGAGAGCTTTTTAAAAAGAGATTGGGCAAGTTGCCTTAGTCATTTAGTGTAGAAACAAATAAAAATACTAATATTTTATGTTCAAACAATTCAAAAGATTATGATAATATTTAATTATAGTCAACCTAGTAAAAAAGACTAATATTATACGTTAGAATTTGTTATGGTTGATTTAACATATTGCATCTTGTAAAAGAAAAAAGATTATGAAATTTAAAATAGAGCAAATTGTTTTAACATAAAGAATTTGAATTAATGTATTTCATTTGAAAACATATATATATACATTGGCATTCATCAATGATTTATTTTTCGCTGTAATTATAGAAAAATACATAAATTTACAATGATAGAAATATAAAAATAAGCATATTTTTTATAACTCATGAATTCATTGAAATATTAACAAACATGTGTAATAAAGTATATAAAACATTTGATTGATTTTTCTTTTGCTAATTTTTACAATATATCTGCATAACTATGCACTGAAAATATTTATTTTATGGTGCATAGTTTTGCATATTTTGGAATGAACATTTCGCTAGTGTGATTTAGTCAAATGCACGAAATAAATAAAGGGCTATGAAATATTATAAAATTAAACTTAAATAATTCAAAATTGGTTGAGAAACAATTAGCTGTATTAAAAAATTGTGCTCATTCATTCGATTATTAGACAAAAACAAAACAGAGTATAAAGAATAAAATAACTATAAAATAACGAAACAGCTAGAAGCACATAGAAAGATTTTCAGACTCAACAAATACTTAAAATTACAACAAACAAAACCACAAAGAGAAGCATAAATCACAGATTAGAGTAAAATAATGACTTAGTAAATGAGATGGAATATTTTGAAAAAAATCAGGGGTTGATTTAAATGGAATTACAACTTGATAGGTGAAAAAAGAGGCCTTAAGAGCAATCTTAAAATAATCTGATTTGCAATAGTTGCGATTCCAATCAGCTACTTTTGCCAACAGGCTTAGTACTGTATTCCTGAAGCCTCAACTGCAATTTTAACTATTACTGATAATAAAACAATATATGTACGCCATTGAAAAGAGTGAGACAAATTTAGGTAACATAGCTTCAGAATCTAATTAATCATCCAATAAATAACACATGAGATTCTAAAAATTGAATTAGAAAGCCCTTTTTAACATAAAACATATATATGCTCTATCTTTCTCACACATATATAGTATATGTGTGTTAATTGATACCCCCCTCCCAAATTACAGATTTTTCTTTAAACTAACATCCAAATGTACAAGCTTAGTGAAAAATATTAAAGCCCTTTCATGTCTTATAAGGTTGTAACTTAAACTGCACAAAATTCCCTGATTTTATGTCTTCAGATAGTTTTCAATTTTACAGATTGAAAACCTAACAGATTGCACTAATTAAACCTAATAGCTACATAATGTAGGTCTTTGTTTATGCTTGTCAGGATATGAGTGAAATTCACAATATTCAACAGTGCAATATTTCTGAGAAGATTTAAAGAATAATGGTATTTTAATGTAAGAAAAAAAAATCTCAGAATCTATCATGTTTTGATTTAAAAAAGTAATTTCTCCAATAAATCCCTGACATTTTAGTTAATTTTTTTAATTTCTAGACGATTCTAGGTTTTCCAGGTATGGTGACAACTCTGTTGTACATTCCTGGATGTAAATTCCAGGTAGGATTGCAACTCTGCTCCGTATTTCTAGATGTAGATATGGATGAGTGTTGTAAGTAATCTGTTGTAAGTAATCAAATTATTTTATTTTAATGGTTTTATTTATATGCAGAAAATGCACTTTTCAATACCTAATAAAAAATTTATTGCTGAACAAAATCAATTTTGCATAGCAACTATTGCTACACAATGTTATCCATCTAAATCAACGCCTGTATAAGATAGCAAAATAGTAAATGAGATAAAATATTGATATACAATAGAAAATTGCAGAAATATTTTTAACATGAAAACATAACTGCTAATGAAACACATGTATAAAAACATTAGCAAATTAAGTATTAGAAAAGAGTTACTTAAAATGTACAAGATATTAAAATTGAACATAAAAGTACAAAAATATACAAAACAAAATACTGAAAACTATCTTTAAAAACAGTAAATGGATTTTTACAAATGCTTATGAAAACAAAATACTATAGCGAGGACTAAAGTATTAAAATCCCTTCTAATATGAATACTATGCATTATAGCAACATATACATATTTGCTGGAGCCCAATAAATATATGGCATACAAAGAAAAACTGTGAAAAAGTCACATTATTAAAATCACTTTTTATTTTGCAGTGCTTGAGCTTTGTATTGTTCTTCTACATAAGTTTGGGACAACATTAAAAGTCGATATCTTTGATGCAAATTCCGAGCTCGTACATGGGAATTGATAATCTCCACAGCATGGGATGATGGAAACCAACCTCTGATTCCATCTCGAATTCTTTCTCCTTCAAACCAACCTGAAAAAGCGAAGAAATTAATTAAAAGAGTATTCAACACGAAATTATAAATAAAAATATTAATACACAAGACATCTACCACAAAATTTTGTCAATCTGCCTTCCTTAGGAAAGTGTGCTTTTCCTTTTTGTTTCAATTCTGAAAAAAATTGTGAAACAGCCCCCTCCCCCCAAACGCAGAAAAAAAAAATTTAGAAACAAATTTAAAATTTTGTCATTGAATAAAATAAATTTATTGATGAAAATACACTGTTTCTTTGAGTTGAAAATTCCAAGTAAGCCTTCTTCTCCCTACATAACTCTGCAATTTTTCGCCGCATTTGAGAGGAAGAATCATCAGAATTCAACTTGTTTCTTTTAGCAGAAAACTCCTAGTAAAAGCACCCCCTTCTACATTTTTCACAATTCTCAGTTGCATTTGAGGGCTTTATAATAATAAATTCCACTGTGAAAAATTAATTTAATACTGTATACCATTCCAGTCACAAAAGCAATTTTCTAACAAATTAAACAAAAAACTAAATTCATAAAATAAAAATACCTATTTTAGGAATATAATTTAAGGTATGTTGGTCCCAGAACAAAAGAGAGATTAGCTTAGTATGCTGCTTCATCTTATCCTGCAAATGAGCAATTTTCAGGAGTAAATTATCCTGCAAATGAACAATTTTCATTCACTTATAGTATGCTACTGCTCATTCCAATTTCTAAGCAATATATATGGTGAAGTAGGCTAGTTGCTATCAACTACCAAATATATAGCTCATTTAATATGCTTTCAGCAATTAAAGACCCTAAACACCAAAACTTCTAATTAAAAAGTGATAAGTCCAAGTTTCCTCTCTCAAATATCCATTTTTGAAGAACTAGTTTGAAATACAGCATTCTTTCTACATATTACAAACCAGAGTTTTGATGAGCTTTTTAAATGCAGATAACCATGAAATGAAAAAGCAGATTATGAAAAAATGATCATGCCAGTAATCTCTATGCTCCAACTGAATGAGTGATTTGTTTCTCTTGGGCTTGTACATGGTTGAAACTTAAAGTGAGACAAGGTATAGTATCAAAAAATCTCAGCCACTATACTTTTATCTCATCCACATTTTTCTGTTTTTAAAGTTAATACATCACAATCATTGCAAAATTTTTAATTTGTTGACTCTTGAAGCCATGAACACAGGGAAAGACTTCATTCAGGGTGAGAATTTAAATGGTAAATCACAATTTTTATAGACCCACTTATAAATAAAAATAAAAAAATTCATAAGTAGAATAATCAGAACAATATTTTTATTAGGCACTGAGATGTCATGCAAAAAATTAGAATCATGTGAATTTTCAATTTGTTTTTGCATGAAATTAAAAAAGAATTATTTTTTAATGGTCTAAAAACATATGTTTTCATGTATTAAACAAAAATTAAATTTAAATATGAAGGAATTATCCTACAATTTTAGTTCAAAGTGCTGGAAAGAAAGTGCATCTACGATGTTTCTGACATTATTAACCCCTTATCTGTAGAGTATATTTCAGGAAAATGTGTCAAAAATGGGAAAAAAATTTTATGCTTCAGTTTTGTGCATTATAACATTTAAAGAGGTTAGAAAAATTTTATTTTGTAAAAATATAAGTTTTTATATGAAATAACTAATATATTTATTATTTTGACATACATGTGGAAAATTAATGGATTATATTCATATTTTACTCAAAATTGTTTAATTATAGCAAAATAAATCAAATCTTTTGAATTTCACAAATCATTTCACAGAATCATTTTTCAGAATTTCACAAATCCTTTATAGTATGATATATACGAAAACATGGCACAGCACACAAGCCTACATCACACTCTTTACAATAAACTCGGTTTATATCTCGCCTAATCCAGATAGCTGATCCCGTCTACTTCCAAAAAAAAATGTGGACAAGTATCGCCATCTATTGGAAAAACAGTGAATTATATTGTAAAGCATTTGATAAAGGAAAACGAACTCAATTCGGGATCAACGGAATAGAAACACTGAATTTTCTCTTGCCCGAAGTCAGTTCGGGCATTTCAAATTTGGCGCAGATGGGTTGCCCGAACTGGATTCGGGTGATACAGGCAAGGGGTTAAGATGGAAACTCTGTGATAAAATTTTTAATCAATAAGGAACTGTGTTGAACTGTGTTGAAATTGTTCAAGATTATACTTCAACATAAAATAACTAAAAACTAATTCGAATTTAAAAAAAATTCACTCTGAGGTACCTTGTGACTTGACCTGAATTATTACTATACCAAATTTCGTAGCTGTAACTTACTTAGATTTAACACTATGGCTTCCAAGGTTAATAGAATATTAACAGGTTGTCTCGTTCGCTATTCCCCCCATGGTGACATTTCTGGGCGAGCTGTGACGTCACTGCTAGACCTTCCGTTCTCTTGACCAGCGGCGCTTTGTTGAAAAACGTTGGAAAACAGCACGGTTTTATTTAAAAATGCCTTGCTTTAAACATCAACGAGATACATGAAATGTTTCCTAAAATAATGTGCTAACACTGAAATATGACAAATGAACTCAAATTTGAATTCAAAATGAACGAAATTGCTGTAATTAACGGATGAAGAAGTCAAAATCAGTGGTTTGACAAATTATATACTAAGACAAGGATATGATTTTCCGGGTGATTTCGTATAACAAATACATTCATCTTCTTTTTTACAGAAAATTTACATATTTTATGTGTAAACTGATAATCTTTATTAATATTTTTACTCACAAATATATTGCATGAATATGGATTTTAATATAGTATTTTTAACAATTACTTTTACAACACATTAAAGATTTTAAACGAAATATCCCGTTCAAATTCATTAAATACAGACTGTGCACTTTACTGTCTGTATTGTCTATTAAAAGTTTGAAATAGGATATAACTAATGAGAAATATGTAAAAATAGAATTAAATAAGATTTACTTCTATAAAACTCTCCATATTATCTTTATCAATTTGCAATTAAATTTCTGTTTCTTTAAAAATTGGATGATTTAAAATTTCCTGCATATAAATGCTATGGTACTTATACTGTCGAGTAAAAGTAAGCGTACCATTCCGTTCCTAATAGTTCCTATACAAAAAATATTTGAACTTTATAATTTTCTGAAAAATGTCATCGATTTGATTTTAAAATATTTAGATTGTATCATTGCAGGCTCAATGCATGTAATTAATATTTTCATTTTATATGCTTAAAAGAAAACCCAGTTTCTATATATTTAATGATATACATCTGCTGTTTAATTTTGTTTATTTGAAGTCTTTGTGAATTAATTTAATTTCTTTTATGGTACAGATATTACCGCAGAATTCAGTCAATCGGCACTTTAAAATGCGACAGAAAATCGTGGAAAATAAAAGGGGGGGGGGGTATCATCCAGAATTTTATGCTAAAAGAAACAAAGGCTATTTTTATCATTTTATTCGAAGACGAATTTTTTTTTCTCTGAAATTTGTCCAATATTTATGGGGAAGGAGCTTCAAACTAAAAAGATTCCATTCACCGTTTGCTTTAAAATAAATAGGGGTAAATGTATCATTTTAATGCGACTATAAATTTATTTTGTTTTTACAAAATTATCCATAAAATTACACTAGTTTCTTTTAACTTATTAATATTCCTTTCTTGAACAAAAACCATTTTTATTGAATCGAAATTACTCCGTCTTACTCATGATGAAGCCCTTCAATTTGACGAATCAAGATATAAATGCCTCAGCAAAAACTTTATTAACAAATTTACTAACAAAAAATTTCTTAACAATCTACATTTGATGTGACTAATAATTATTATAGCAATGATTTGATAAAATATGTGTTTTCAAATTTAAAACAATTACTGTTTTTTCTTCAGATGATTTTGAACGTTTCCTGACTTTCTCTCAAATCCAGACGATATATTTTTTCTAAAACATGCAAAATTTTTGAACTAGACAAAAGCTATGCATTCATTGCCTGGAAATAATATTTATTCTAATTTATACTGCGTAATTCATGCCTGTAAACTTCGGAATACAGTCAATATTTAAATGATGACTGATTTGTCCCATTTAGATTAGAAATATATATTTATATCCTTCTCAAACCGATTCATATAACACACCTAACAACTACTGGCTCTTCTCTGATCATTCACTATTTTTTTTTTTATACATAACCTTTGCTCATTCAATTATCTTTCAACATAGCATTCAGTAATCTTTGCATAAACTTCCCTTATGTTAAAATTTTAATAGCTTCCACTCTCATAAAAAATTTGCTATTTCTTTTCATATGTACGGAATTTATTTTTGTAAATTTCACATTACTATGATTGTACTGTTTTATTTTATTCTATATTGCTTGCACACAGTTACTATTAGATAAATATTTAAATAGTTTCCGATCAATGTGTCTCAATAGTTTGTCTCGCCTCTGTCAGAGAATGGGTCTAGCAGTGACGTCACTCGTCTTTCCTTCCCGGGACAACTTTTCCCCCGAATGAGACAACCTTATATATAAGATATTCTACGGACCTTGTACGCCATCAACAAATGAACAGACATCATCTTCTATTATAGATTGTCTTGATTGATAGCTTTATTTTAAATAATTAATATTATAATTTAACTCATGAATGTAAATCTTTTAATGTAAAAATAGTTACGAAAAAAAATTAATTTTACCATCAGACATTTTCTTGAAAACATTTACAACATCAGCTTCTTCTAAAGATAGCTCATCAGGTTGCTGAGCATTGTATGCATGAGTGCACTGAACTTGTGGGCAGTCTAAAATATATACATACAAAAAGAACATTTATACTAAATATAAGTGCTTTTATGAAATAGAATGATTATATTTTGCTCACAACATAAAATTACAATACACCATTATCAATTAATAAAGTAGTAAGAATAATGTTTGGAATGAGTGATTTGTTTCTGTTAGGCCTGTAAGAAATGTTTGGAATGAATAATTTGTTTCTTTTAGGTTTGTGAGAAATATTTAGAATGAATGATTTGTTTCTTTTAGGCTTATATGAGAAATACTTGGAATGAGTGATTTGTTTCTCTTAGGCTTGTGAGAAATATTTGGAATAAGTTATTTTTTGTCTCTATAATGCACTGTTTTCTGTTGTAATCAGAAATAAGCTGCAGATGGTATATACAAACTACCATATATACTCGCATATAAGTTTTGAAATTTGTGACAAAAGAAGTGCTTCAAAGTGTATGTGTGTGTGTGTGTGGGGGGGGGGGGGGGGGTTGACTTATACGCGGAGTCTAAAAAAAAAAAAAAAAAAAAAAAAATGTAAGTCTAAAAGTTCTTTTTTCCCGCAAGACAATCCATCCTAAAACGATGCGGTAGTAATTATGCAATTGCGCACTTCGAATTTCTCTGCACTTCTAAACTGTCCTGTGAGTCATTGCCCTCCCGATTACCAGTGTATTACGCCATCAAAAATTATGCATACATTTTCGTTCAATGTTTATCACTCGCTTCTCGGATTACGGCCAATCATTTTCGACAAAAAAGGGCTCTTTCAGAAATAATTCTGTAACACGGATTGTTTAAAACTATAATGCAGGATTTTAAGTTGAAAGTGTTTTTTTGTTTTGTTTAATGAAGAGAGTATCTAATAACTATGTTGGGGATTAACTGTTGTGCGATTTGGGGCTAACGGAAAAAAAATTGGCTCAAATAAATTTTAAAAAAGAAACACATACCCCATTCCTCATAAATCTTTTCATCAGGATTTTCTGATTTAGCAGGTCTTACAGCACTCATCCATCTAGTACGGTCACTCCTAAAACACGAAAACATTGATTCACATAAATATTAATTAGGCATGATAAGAATCTTTACACAAACACATTTATATACATGGTTGCTATAAGTATTTAAATGTTTGCATTGTAAAAGTGTTTGCATAGTTTGGGATACTTTAATGAATATAATAAATATGTTTGTAGTACACAAACATATTTATATACATTAAAGTATTTCTACTTTGGAGTGGGTTCTAAGACTCAGAATGAAGTGAAATTTGTAAATCATGAACCCCAGGAGATGAAGAAAATATTTATCAAACAGCAAATATTACAAAATGTGCAACATGAAGCACAGAAGTTTACTTACTAATCATTAACTAGTTTGTTGAAGAGTGCAACAGTTGTTCGTTGCACCCATCATTATTAGGGCGGGTTTCCACTGAACAGACTCATGTGCATTTTGTTTCAACCAAACTGATCATAACATTTCCACTAAGCAGACAGTGATCATCATGTCCAATGAGAATGACTTGTTTATTTTTAGTTGTGAGAAATGTGAAAAATTTTTGTAACTTTTCAAATAAATTGCATGAAGAATATGAATTTGTCGCATAATGAATTCTGCTGTAGCAATGAAATGTGAATTTTCTAACAATCATCGATCATAAAGGGGCATTCTGAACATGGTTCATTCTTTCAGCATAGGTTACTAGATTGAAATGTTGAAAACATTTGACAGATACAAGCTTTAGCAACCTTTCCAAATATGTTGTAGAAGTTCTTACTTGCAAAGCTTGCATTATTTTTTTTTCTGAAATTTCAAGGATGTAGATTTTAAACTAACTTAGTTTATTGGCATGTTGCTCCTTTCTGGCAGTAGTATAGGTAGGTGGGTTAGGGACCATAATCCTCATTGACTGGACAATTACATTGATTTTCTACAGGATCCACATTGGAAAAAGAAACCGAGCCTTGTAAATCAACTCCTCGTTTGATTGCCAACCTCTCTTTAGAGATCATAGCTGCATCTGTTACTCCTGGTATCATAAGCAAATAACATGACACAATCCATAATAAACTGGAACATAACATAAAATGCATTGCAAATAAGGATAGCTAAGCATACCTATGTCTCAGAAATTATTGAATTTCCATCTTCAAAGTAACAAGCCTGGACCAGAATGCCCCCAAGATCAGAGTTTCCTGATTCAGGTGTTTTGGTATTCAGGCAATCTGGTCCAGACTTGTAGTACTGAATAAAAAAATCAAATGATATTTGAAATGTATCTATACTTACTTATCGTTATTTGCACTGTATTTTATGTCATGTTATGTTCCAGTTTATTATCATAAGCAAATGGCTAAGGAGTTAAATAACTTCATGCTTTTACACTCTAATAATATAGAAAAGTTAAAGCTTTACTGCATGACATTGCTTTGAAACATTTCATTAATCTGTATTTAATCACTGCATTACAAACCATACATCATATCCAGAGATGCATAATTAGCCATCATGTCTAGTGAAGTGAATAACATGCAGGCCCGGTTTAAGGCGTGGGCGGCGTGGGCAATTGCCCACGGCGGCCGAATTAGGGGGCGGCCATTTGGAAGTGAAATTATGTGTAGTAAGAATGACTTTTGTGGTCGTATTAAAAAAAATTGAAATTGAACCAATTTTGTGCAACTTTAATGTAAATGAATTAATGTACTCTTTTAGATAGTATTAAAACATTAAAAGGATAAAAAAAATCGTTTTTCTCCCAAAATTACATCTTTTTTGAAGCAATGTATAGTTCTGCTTGAAAGTACTAAGCTCAAACACTTAGGAGATTACTAGATTTTATACAACTTGCAGCTGGGTGCTGCCTGCATTCCCTGAGGCTGACGGCCTTGTTCCCCTAAACACTGGAAAAAATCCAAGGGGCGATTCTCAGAATTTGTTCCTGCTTCCATATTCAAATTGTAAACACATGGATCTATGATCGCACTTCTGAAAGGACGGGAGGGAGAAGATTAGTCCAGATGGTCATTATATTTTGGTCATCTACCATTTTAGCTCATTTGGGCATTGAGCCTAGCAGGAGGCCATTGCAGTTGCAGATGTCACAGTGACTAGAAGTAAAAAGCTACTTCTTGGTATTCAGAGTGTTGTGTTATGATGCTACTGTGCAAGATTCACAAATTCATCTTCGTGAAGTATGGCTTCTTTTAAGAATTCGGGTAACTTTTTTTTTCAATTATTTAAAATATTTTCGTAAAATTTCTTAAATGACTATGTCTTTTGTTGATTTTTAATGTGTTTTAACAAATAAAATAAATTTGATGCTGAATTTAGTCTATGGCATTAGCCCCAGAATAATACTGATAAAAGAATAATTTTTTCACGTTTTTATCCAAAATAATATCTATAGGCCCCATGGCTGTTCTATGAAAAATCTTCAAACGCAATCGCAAATAATTAAGCAATGGTGTAAAATGATCTTAATTTTGTAATTTTTTTAGTCTCATTGCAAAATGAAAGAAAAAGAAATGGTATAAAAGGTTTTTGCGAAGCAAAATATTCCTTTATGAATATTTGCATAAAAGTGGAAAAGTTGTTTCTAAATTGTTAGAGCTGTTTTATAAATTAATAAATTTATTCTATAGACCCAGTCTGCGAATTTGACAGATTCTTTTGCTCATGCATACAGATTTCTGTCTAGATATACGTTCAATAATCTGTAAATATTATTTTAATTTTGCATAATTACACTTTTAGTTATAATTATAGTACAATACACTTTTAGGTAAAATGTTAAGTAAACAATCTTAAAATTTGTAATATACATTATGATATTGTGATTTTTTTTATTTCTACTCAAACAATACATTACCCCTATCCCCATGTTCTAGTCAACTTAAAACATTCGAGTTATTATTATTCTTATATAAAGTTTTATTGTATGATATGCGGTATTGCTTTGTCCATTTTTTTTTCAAAACCCAGAATAAAATGAAATACTGACCCTCCTCTTTTCCAACGAATGGAAATGCTTTATTACCCCACTCGAAATTCACATTTTTTAATCTCTCCCCCCCCCCCCTTCCCACCTGTTTTGAATTAATTTAGAAGCATTTGGGTATTTCCCTGTGTTTCTGTTGGGCCAATGTATCTCTAAATTCGTTCCATATGTTTTCGTTTATTACCTTTTACAAAATTACTAAAAAAATATTGAGTTTTTTACCGTCTTGTCCTCAATAATTGCAAATATGATTCCCCCCCCCCCTCTTAGTTTTGTGATGCATTTTATCTTTTGGCAGAAAAATAGAATATTTTTTTATTTTTACTCCCCTCCCCCTTTCCTTCCTAATTGTTATCCCCCTTTTCTATTCTAAGTATTTTTCGTGACTTTGGATTAGGTTTTGTATCTTCTAATATTTTTTTATTTATTTTCATTCACTTGTCACAAACTCGGGGACATTTTAAACATTACATTTCTATCGTCTTCACCCCTAGTGAATCTATAATAAAAAGAAGAACCTGTCTGTCTGTCCACAGTACCGCGCGATATCTACCGCACTGAATTTTTTCACACATCTCCGGCCACACATTAAGCTGCCATAAGCTTCAACACAGTCGCATCTATACCTGAACTAATGCATTTCGAAGGCCTTTTTAAAAATTTAAATTAGATTTTTAAAGAAATTTTTAAATTCTAAAATCAGTTAATCTCTAGCTACCGATATGATCTAGCAGCTATATTCGCGATTTAACAGTTACCGAACCTCCAGTCATCGATATGATCTAACAGCTACCCATACGATTTAACAGCTACCGTTACGATCTAATACCACGTTCATCTCCTACAGGTTATTAATATTTCATTCATTTATTTTTTGCATTACGGAGAGCCTGTATTTTCTTTTTACTTTGCGGATAGCGTACTGGTAATTTGTCGTCGGTTTAAGATTTAAAGAAAATTGAGTAGTGTTATCTGTAAATGTATTATTTAAGTAGCGGGGGTTTATTTACGTCCGAGTCAACGCTGAGTAATTCGTTCCATTGATAAAAACAACTGTTAAATTCGTCAAGGCGTAAAACTTTCTTGTAATTTGGCTAGTATTCCATTATTCTGTATCTGTGTCCCTACAGGATTTGAATCAGATTTTAGAGGGGCTACAATGGACAATAACAAACAGCTTCGAAATAGGATTTCAGGTTTTTATCTGCGAAATCAGAAACGCAATAAATTAAAATGTTTTTGTGTTTTTAATCTAGTATTTAAATATTAGCTATTTAAATAAATTGTTGATAATAACCTGTAAAATTCTGAATTGTCCTGTTATATTATATACTAGCCGCCTTTGGCGACCAGCCTGTTCGCTACCCTTGAAAATTCTGACCGTGGCAAATTCTAACCGTGGCACACTCGCTGGCGCGACCTACCAGAAGGAACGACCTACCAGGAAGTGCCACCCAATTTAGACAGGAACTCAGTGGGGGAGGCATCCACAGGGACCGTACCCTCCTTCCCCTACCACCAACCTCTCGGAAGGACTTACGGTCCCGCATGTTTAACGTGATCGTACTCCGCCTGAACACGGCGGCAGTTTTGGCAGTGGCGGGAATCGAACCCGGACCTACCTAGTGCAAATCCCGCACGCTAACCACTGGGCTACCGCGCCCTCCGCGACAATCTCCATAACCTTCTTTTTATTCACCCAATTTAGACCGGAACCCAGTAGGGGAGGCATCCACAGGGTCCGTACCCTCCTTCCTCTACCAACAACCTCTCGGAAGGACTTACGGATCCACATGTTTAACGTGATCGTACTCCGCGTGAAAATGGCAGCAGTTTTGGCAGTGGCGGCAATCGAACCCTAGCCTACCGAGTGCAATTCCCACGCGCCAACCACTGGGCTACCGCGCCCTCCGCGACAATCTCCATAACCTTCTTTTTATTCACCCAATTTAGACCGGAACCCAGTGGGAAAGTCATCCACAGGGTGCGTACCCTCCTTCCTCTACCACCAACCTCTCGGAAGGACTTACGGACCCACATGTTTAACGTGATCGTACTCCGCGTGAACACGGCAGCAGTTTTGTCAGTGGAGGGAATCGAACCCGGGCCTACCGAGTGAAATTCCCGCACGCTAACCACTAGGCTACCGCGCCCTCCGCGACAATCTCCATAACTTTCTTTTTATTCACCCAATTTGGACCAGGACCCAGTGGGGGAGGCATCCACAGAGACCGTACCCTCCTTTCCCTGCCACCAACCTCTCGGAAGGAATTATCGACCCATATGTTTAAGGTGATCGTACTCCGCATCAGTGGCGGGAATCGAACCCAGGCCTACCGAGTGCAATTCTCGCGCGCTAACTTCCCGCGCGCTAATTTAAATTTATAATGACCATATGCTAGGCTCTTAATTCCACCATCCTCGTTCCATCGTTCCATCATTTAAAATAGCCATAAAATTAAAATATCCATTTAAAATATCTATAAATTAAAATATCCATAAATTAAAATATCCATTTAAAATAAAAAAATCAACCATATTGTTCCACCAATCCATAAATATAATAATTTCAAATACATCACCACAATTCAAACCACCATAATTCAATCATTTAAATTATTTAAAATATCCATTTAAAAATATCCATTTAAAATATCATATAAATATAATAATTTCGCCCGATGTATACAACACTTATGCTCGTAATTCAGTTAAAACCGAAAGCGCGGTCTCCATGGAGACGGGGAAGAAACTAATGCGGATGGGGGGAAAATGCCTTGAGGAACTGAGCCGGTAGCCGACAAATTTAAAATCATGGCGTCTTTAAAATTGCCATCCTGAAGGCAATTTTCATTATTTCTGGACCAGATTGGACTTGTAAGAATGCCAGATGTTTGACCTTTCTGAAAATGTAAATTATTAGTCGAAATTATGAGTACTTTTCACGATGCGAGAATTTAAAAACCAAAAATCGTTTTCTTGAGCAAAAAGTGACTTTTGTTTTAAAATCTTTAAAAAATATTAGAAATTGAAATTCAGATTTGAAATTGATATATTTTTACTCGAAATTCTCTGCTCTTTCCGATGGTGTGATTTGTTTTTTTCTACGATGTCTGGATCGAGGAGAAAAAAGGGCAAAAAGATCAAAAAAAGGTCGAAATCGCATAAAACATTAAATAAATAAAAAAATAATTAGAATTTTGAAAATCGGTTTTCACGTGTCCCCTTCCCACCCCCCAGGGTCTCCGATTGCCAAATTTCGTAACTCTCCGACGCGCGGTCGCGAAACGTATAGTGTATAAGACAGACACACAGACAGACATTGCCTTTTATTATATAGATTTGCTTTTTAGGGATTGAAATGTTTTTCCTTTATCTCTCCCCTTTCCTAATTTGTTCATGAGATCATTTGTTTGATTTGTTTATAATGTATCACTGTAAAATGTACAAATAATTCATAAGATTTATGTAATTCCAAATTCAAATTTTATTAGAAAAAATAATGGTGAGGGCAACTTTCATGGCCGGTCCTACATGCAGTGCAGTAAGTTACTTCTGACTCCTGATAAATTCAGGAAAATATAATCGGCGATAGCTCCAGTTCAATGGAGCTGAAATTGTTTTAATTGAATTATATATTGGTAAGATAAAATTCCAGTAAAGTTCAATAAGTTTATTCGATTTCTTCAGATTTATTTGTTTCGTTTACAGGCTTGCAAAGCAATATAAATTACTAGCTAACTATTTATAGATAGCTAGCGTTTTTAGTTTTCGCCCTGATTTCATCTGAAAATTCCGACAATAGACTCCACTTTAATATATTCGATTATTTTACTAACTTGATTTGCGGTATAAAAATTAAACTTACTGACGAGATTTTATATTCTAGCTAATCTATAAACTTGCGGCACATAAATACGTATTTGAGTACGTATATTTCCACCTATTCTGTTCAAACCTCGCCAATCATTAAACATCTTTAGAATCTCCATGTTCATCTAACTTCCTAATTATTTTTAAAACAAGACAAAATATCTTGTGGTTGTGTACCAATATTTCACAAAAGAGTAAGTAACCAAAATGAGTTGCAACAATCGTGGCTTTTCAAATATTACAGCTTTTCCACCCATTGGAAAACTTGAATTTTGAAGTATAGTGGTTATAATTTCGATATGTTAAAATATCGAAATTATAACCACTATACTTCAAACTTTAACCATCAGGAAAGTGACCTAAAATCCAATTATATACAATTGTAGGAGTTTTAAAGAGCAATAAATTCATGCTTATTGTTTATGGCTATCACTTCTACTTTTTAAGGTATAAGCATTACAAACTTGAAAAGCATCAAATTTTTAAACTTCTTTCAAACTTTCAAAAGACGATTACTTAGAAACTATAAAAGGTTTTTTAAATATACATATAAATGTAGAAACTAAATTTCCGCATACATATTTTTGTCGCTTACTAATTATATCGATCTTTTATACTTTCGGTGATATTTCGAGTGAAAGTCTGAAACATGGAAAAACATTTTTTTTTTTTTAATTTCAAAGTTTAAGATTTTCCTCCCCCCCCCCTCCACCTCTAAAAAAAAATGTAAGTTCGATCTAATTATATACACTTGTAGGGATTTCAAAGAGCTTCAAATTCATGCTTATTGTTCAAGTCTAGATCTTTTTATTTTTGAGATGTAACAAATTTGAAAGTTAGAAATTTTCCAGTCTTCTTCAATTTGGCAAGGCGATTGCTTACTCGAGAACTATAAAAGCTATTCGTAATAACAAATATAGATTTTTATGCTAAATTTCCTAGTACGTATTTTTGTCGTTTACTATTTATATCTATATTTTATAGTTTAAAATGAAAACAAGAATAAAAAAAGAAACCACTCGCTCGGACAGATACTTTTTTGTTTTCTAGGAAAATGTTCTAAATATTGAAATCATTATTATTAGCGCCAAGGAGTTTACACTTTTCGTATCGCTTCGTTTTCCCTACACAGAAACCCCATGCATGATGTTACTCACGTAAAAAAAAAAAAAAAAAAAAAAAAAGACGCTTATATCTACGTCCTAGAATTTATTTCACAATCATATTAGCAGTGTATTAATTAACGTAAACAGAAATTTATAGCATTATTGAACAAAACAAAATTGACTTGTCTTTCCTCGTGAATGAAATGCGCTATATATACGAGAATGTCGATAATAGATATATCGTATAAATACTCGTTTATTAATTTTATGCATCATTTTTTATCCATATATTCGAAAAACGTGTAATAGCACGAGAACGGTTCATGTTGTCTAAAATAAGTTCCATTTGATTTCTACTGAAAACTTACATATAACATGATTGTTTCTTTAATATTTTTGGATGTCGTTTTTTTCATGATTTAAAAGAAGTTTGAAAATTTGCGACCTTCCGAATGTTCTTTGCCCTTTAAGATCATAAATTTTATTCGCTTCATTCCATTCATTCCAACATTATACTCACATACGCATAGACATCCCTTTAAAAATAATTGATTCGGGTTAAAGGATGCCCAAAACGTATATTAATCTGTCGAAAATTCCAGTTTTCGACCCCATCAATATTTTTCCTATATATTATTTGTGTGCAGGGAAATTACAAATACAGACGAAAATTCAGTTATGTATTATAAATTATTGCTGTATTATATATGTATGTAGAAATAAATGTAAAGCATTACATTTTCTAAACCGCTAATTAGAACTATAAACTTAGATGAGAATAACATTTGATAGGTCATTGAAATTAAATAATTTTCGTAAGGTGATGGTGATCCTGTTTCTAAGGGGGGTTAGGTCCCCGCCTGCTCTTGCCTATCTAAGATGCTTTGCTCTTAATAGCTTTCTCGTATAATTATGAAAAAAGTCCAGATCTTATTCACACACTTATGCAGAAGTCATCAGTACTGAGAGAGACGCGGGATTCGTCTCTAAACATGCCTCTAATCGGACACTGTCTAGGTCAACCGAGTTAAATACCAATCCAGGCGGCTCTGCCTATGTTGAGAGGTAAGTGGTAGACGCGTTAATGAACGTCGACACTTAATACCACCTTCACCCAGTCGTCTTCGAATGATATATATTGAGACAGGATGCATGGGGATGCCAAATGCTTTCGATTGGCTAATAGCGACGCCATTGGAGTAGACGTGGTTCCTCTCCTGACTGCACGATCCTCTCGAGCAGTTGCCTGTCTGGGGCGTTCTGAGACTCTGCTGCAGTTACATAGGTCTTCTCTGATCCATTGTTTTCATCACCGAGCAACTACCAAATCGCTCCGACCAAGATGGCGACTGATACGTCTGTTGGACCAACCAGTTTCCCTTGGGTCAATGATGCAACTTCTCTCAAAATCAGACAATTGATCGTAGTGCTGTCGAGTACGTCTCAAAGGCATCTTTGTACACAATTTTCAGTATTAAAGCAGAAAATCCAGTTCCAATTGTCCGTAAGAAGCTCGGTTGTTTTAAATGCTGCACGATACGTCTTTCTCATGCGCGTTGCATGAGCCCTATAACGTCATTGACTTTGGCAGTTTGATCATTTGCATAACTCTTAAAACGAAATTTGCATGCTCAGTTTCGTGGCTGTAGCTCAATTTATATATAACTCTGTTCTATCATTGGATTTTCATATTATATATATATATATATATATATATATATATATGTGTGTGTGTGTGTGTGTGTGTGTGAAGGGCGGCCCCAAACAATTTTGCCCACACAGGAAAATATCCTTGAACCGGCCCTGATAACATGATATATTGTGATGAATCAGTTCAACTTTTTTTTTTTACCATGAGGTCTGAACAGAGAATGTCAGCAGAATAGTTGGGAAAGAATACCACACAGTGGGAAAAGTTGTGATATGTTGAACACATTAAAATGTATGCTTTAGTATAAATGGTAGAATGTAACAGATGCAAAGTAACACATATTGTTCAGATACCACTATGCAGCAATAAAGCAGTTAACACTAATTTTAAGCATACAAAGTACTAAGTTGAGTACAGATTTTAAAAATTAAGTAAATTTTAAGGGGGGATCCAAAAATTTTCAGACAACCATTCTTAAATTTCAATTCTGTAAAAAATAAATTGATATGCATTTTAAAAATATGACATTTTAATAATAGATGTCAAAAATTAAATCCAATAATATTAATTTTGAGATTCAAGAAAACATTCATAAATACAGAAATTTCTTTCCTAAGATTTTATTTCTATTATCATTTTAAAAACTTTTCTTTTAAACTAAGAATGTAACTATAAATAAATTGCTAAAAGATTGTCTTGCAAAAAGTATCTGGCAAAAGAAATTTTTGCCTCTGAAACCAGTTGATACCTTTTATCAAGTGCACTGTACTTAAAAGTTTTATTTTTCAATGGACTTAAATATCTGTTGAACAACTAATTGCTACTAAAAAGTTATATATTTTTATATTCTTTTGCTTGAACGATTGCAAAAAACACAGCAAGAGTATCATTTAACAAGAAAGATCAATCATGCATAAAGTATTGATTATGAAACACTTTTCAACCACAATGCAATTTTATATAAACATATCTAAAATGCGATACATTCCTCAGTAATATTTAAAAAATTATCACAATACACTTATCCCATGATTTACAAGGCACTTGTTTTACCGATTTCGCTTTTACGTGGTTTATAAATTAACAGATTACAGAAAATTGATAAAAATGTATATTCAGCTCCATATACGCATATACAAAGATTTGATGACATTTTTGAATTTTATTCCTTTGGTAACACTGATGAAAACAACAGGGGATTCCAGGTGTTGTAAAATATATACATTTAGGGGAATCCCCGTATAAAGAAATCCCCGCAATAGGGGAATCCCCGTATGTATTTCACAACAGTAAAGCTATCTGGTTCATGCAAGTACATAGTGCAGAAACATTTTAGTAGCAAAGCTTATATTATTGTGTGTTTATCTTTTGAACTGGTAAGTTTTCAACATTTATAGTTTTTCTTGCATCTTTATAGTTTGCATAAATTTGTTAAGGTTCTATAATGTCAAAGGATTTGAAGAAAAATCAAATGAAAAGTTATTTCTTTAGAAATTAAAATTCAAATATTAGACTGTCTGCATAATAGAGAAAGAGTAACGGATGTTGCTAAATTTTACTCTATGAATGGAGCCAAAATAAGGACAATAAGAAAAAATGAAGACTCCATTAGAAAAAGTGTAGCAGCTGGAATCTGCAGCATTATGAGTACGACTTCATATGTTAGAGATGTTACAATGGAAAATATGGAAAAAGCCTTAGTGATATGGATAGAAGACCAAACTCAAAAGTGAATCCCGATCGATACCAATGCTGTTACAAATAAAGCTTTGAAGATTTATCAATCACTTAAGAATCAGTTGCCGTCGACTTCGTCCGATGAAAAGAAGGTATCTTTTTCCGCAAGCCATGGGTGGTTTGAGAGATTCAAACAAAGACATTCTTTACATAATCTGAGAATGAAAGGTGAAAGTGCATCTGCTGATTCAGATGCGGCATAACAATATCCCGCAAAACTTGCAGAAATCATTGCCGCTAACTCCTACACTTCTGATCAGGTTTTCAATGCAGAGCAGTCCAGATTATTCTGGAAAAAAATGCTGGAAAGAACTTTTACAGCCAAAGCTCACAAATCAGCTAGTGGTCATAAAGTAGCGAAAAGTCGTATAACAGTTCTTTTCTGTTGCAATGCTTCTGGCGATTATATGATGAAACCATTGGTGATTAACAAATGAAAATCACCACGATCATTTAAAGGAATAAATATCAAAAACCTTCCCATCTATTGGATGGCTAATAGAAAAGCATGGGTCACTGCCATAGCTTTCAATGAATGGTTCCATAACTTCTTTGTTCCAGATGTCAAAAATTATTTAACTAAAAAGGGTTTGCCTTTTAAGGCTCTTCTATTAATTGATAATGCACCAGGTCATCCTCTAGATTTACAACACGAAAATGTAAAAGTTGTTTTTTACCAAGGAATACAACTTCCTTATTACAGCCGTTAGATCAAAGGATAATTTCGACTTTTAAAGCACTGTACATCAAGCAAACTTACAGGTATATCTTAGAACAAATGGAGAATGATGAATCTCTTACTCTGATGGATGCTTGGAAGAAATTTACAATTTTAGATTGTGTTAAGCATGTTGGACTGTCATACACTCAGATCAAACAATCAACAATCAACGCCTGCTGGAAAGCAATATGGCCGGATTTTGTTGAAAGTGGAAATGATAAATCACCAATAGAGCATGAATATTCTCAGATCACTGAGTTGGCCCATACTATAGGAGGAGAAGGTTTTGAAGATTTAACTCAGGCAGATATTGAAGAAATAATGGCTGATGAAGAATTGAATGATGATTTAATTAATATGATTCATGAAACAAACAAACAAACATGATGAAGACAATGATTCTGATGAAGAGCAATCTGAACCAGTTGCGTTCACAGCAAGAATCATAAGCGTAGGACTTGATTTGGGAAGAAAATTGGGCAACTATTTCTTACAATATGACACAAATGTTGATCGAGCTCTCCGATTCCAGCGAGACCTTCGTAAATGCTTAAATCAATATGAAGAGGTCTATAAAGATTTGGCAAAAAAACCTACGCAATTGTTAATTACCGATTTCATGACAAAGTCTTGTCAACCCGAGATCTTGCCTAATTCATCAACCATTGAGCCAGAATCGCAACAAGAAGGCTCAAGTGATGAAAGTGACATCATACCTATCAGAAAGAAAAGACTGATAGTACATGAAAGTGATGACAGTGATTAAACTTATAATTTTTAAGGGTCTTTTTGTTTTTTTGTTCTTTGTTCCTAATGTAAAATAAATTAAATATGTTATATTACTACATTCATATGTTTGTTGTTTTATAAACTAAGTATAATTTTAAGTTTTCTAAGATGTCTTACTTTTTTTTTTACTTAAATAAATGACTGAATCATGCACATTTTGGAGTTATTTTCGTTTTACACAATTTTACTTAGTAAAATCCAAGATTTCAATTTACACGGTTTTGTGCAGAACCGTGTAAATCGGGGGACAGGTGTACTACATTAATTTATTATATTTGAAAACTTAAATCTTCATCGAAAAAAATAAACTTCATTCAAATGACGGCATTGAAATATAAATTTCCTGGTTTAAACATCTCTAAAATGCGATACATTCCTCGGTAACATTTTGAAAATTATCATAATACTAGAATAATTTATTATATTTGAAAACTTCATCGAAAACAAATGAACTTTATTCAAATAATGTCATCAAAATATAAATTGCCTGGCTCTCTCTATACAAGCAGCATTTCATTCATAAACATTTTTCCATTCCTTTCATTCATAACAATACTATAATAATTTATTTTATCTAAAAACTTAAAACCATGGAGGTACAAGTAATTTAACTCTATGCTTAAAACTTCATTGAGAAAATCATCTGGTTCTCTGTGTAAAATCAATTAATGTTTCATTCATATCAGCTATATTGCAGATTCCATGAGCTAAATAATTTTGCATTAAAGAAATGCAGCAATTTTTATACAACTCTTTCTTCATCTTTTGGTGTTTACGTTCTCCATAAGTGAAAATTTGGCTTCGTTGCAGAAATAATTAAAATTTGATGATCATTTAAACTCAAATATATTGTAATTGCGTTGTTTCAGTATGTAGATGCACAGAATTTAAGCAAAAATAAAGCGGTTTTAGGATGGACACAACACTAAATATGAATTAAAAAGAACTTAAAAAATCACGATTTTGACACAAGATGGATGCCATATTTTATTTTGAAGTGAGTCATGTGATCTCTTCATATAAAGCGTGTAATTATTATTTTAATTTTTATTTAAAAAACTACTGAATATATTTGCTGAATTTTCTTTATATATTTTATGGGATAATTTTAATATTTCCTAAAACGTTCGAAGTAATTTGTGAATTTTAAATTCACTTAAAAAGTGTTTGAAAAATTAGGTCCCATAGGGTTCAACGTATTTCATTTTTTCAACAAGGGTTCAATCCAAAACTAATTGGGTGATATTATTCATTTATATTCCTATAGGTCCCACAAACCGTCTGAACAACATACTAAAATTTCATTTTGATAAAGTCATTTTTATGGCAGTTATCATGCTAACGGACAGACAGACAGAATGAATAAACAAAGTCATAAACACTTTTCAACTATGTTGTAAAGTGTTAAAAATGTTTTAGATAAGGCAATATTGCAAAATATATATCGACTCATGTTACATCTCCTTCCATTGTACATAAAATGACAAAATTTTCTCGTGCTCAAATTTAAAGTCTAACTAGAGAAATGAAAATATATTTCAAAACAGATACTTACTCTAACAAACAGCTAAGAAGCATTTCCACAGTTTTACCATCTCGGTTATTCAACATAATCAACTGAAACACATTTCTATAACTTGAAGGCAGGCGTAAAGGTAATGGTGGTATGTTTTCATCCATAGGCATTACTTGCAGCATATTCCGTGGGCAATAGTCAATTACAGAATAACTATCATCGCTGTAATGGAATACAGAAATATAATTAGATGGTATATTACCATTATTCTGCAGATCAGATAAAAAGAATGTGTCTTGATTAAAATACATAAAGACAAAAACATTTAGTGATTATAAAAAATAAATTTAAATATTTCTAAATGAATAACTTTTAGAATCAATAAAAATTAAATAAAAATAAAACTGATTTTCTGTAAACACAACATTGACTGTACTGAAAATTCCCTGGTTGTGAAATAATTTGTGTATTACTCACAGGCGCCGACTTTAAAAAATTTCGGGGGGCGCTCAAAAATTAAAATGACTTTAAAATTTTTTAATCATTCGGAAAAATGGTAGCTTATCATTTATCATGAATTTATTGAAGTCCTACAAGGTTTGCAAAATTGACCAAGATGAAACATAAACCCATGCAGAACTTATATCCCTATCAGGGGCATCTCCAGATCGAAATCCAGGATGGGGGGGGCAAATGGCCTAAAAAACTTAACATAAATGAGAAAAGTATTTGCACTCTCATTTGCTAGTAATTTCTATTATTACTTATACAAAATGTATTTAATCGGGCTTGTGCTTTCTTTATGAACTCATCTGCGATTAAATCCATGTCCAATTTGGCAGCTATCTCCTTGTGAACATGCAGAATAGCCATGCTATTTAGTCTCTGCTGCTTCATTGTAGATCTAAAGTAAGTCTTGAATGGTCGGAGAATAGAAAAAGATCTTTCAGCTGTACAGGATGTAAATGGAACTGTTAATATTCGGTTTATTAATTTACAAAACTCTGGTATGAGCGAGTGGAGAGAAATGTTTTCTTTCCTATATTAAAAAATTCAACTATATCAGATATACTGTTAATTTCTACCTTAACTGTGTCCCAAAACATATTACGGTGAAGCAACAACCTTTTGCCATCAAAATCTGAACCGTAAAAAGATATTATTTGTTCTTCACTTTTAATTTTATTGAGGGCAAAGTTTTCAATCATGGAAAGATGCTCCATCATCTTTTTCTCAAATCTTATGACATTGCCCACTAATTGAAAGTAAATTTGACAATATCTTTCTTTAGGTGACTGAAATTGATGAGGATCACTTCCCTCATCAAATCTTTTTGCAATTTTTCTAATCCGTGGAAGGACAGGATCTTCTAAATCCAATTCTACACCTTTTTTTTCATTACTTCTTCCCATAAATCCTCAAAATTATTTCCTTCTCTCTGAGTCTGAATAGACTCTACTACACTTTTGATGTAATTATTTGCATCTTGAAAGTTCAAGGACGCTTTCTGGATAGCAATATTTAATGTCTCCACTCTTTGAAAGACAAAAATATCAATTTTTGTCAAAGAAAAATTCAAATTCTTGATTTTAAAAAAAAAAATCATTAGCTTTTGCTCCTGCTTCACTAACTTCCTTGAACATACCTTCGAGGAACTTAATGACCGTTTCGTAATTTTTTTCCAATGATGAAATGGAGCTAACTCTCAAACATCATCTAGTTGGGCAGAATGGTCGCAAGGAAACTGTATCGTATAAAGTCAATTGAAACGTTTAAAAAATTTTTAATCTCTTTGGAGATCCTCTTATAAATGATATTAACTCGCTCACCAAAGTTAAGTACTCACGAATTATTTGTAATTTGCACATACTGTCTCACACTACCAAATTTAAAGTATGTGCAAAACAATGAATGCAAATAGCCCTTGGCTCAATCAACAAAATCCTCGATTACAGTCTTGAAAGATGGCTGCTGGCATTAGCAGCTCCATCGTAGCATTGGCCACGGCAATTTTTGATATCCAGACCAAAGCGAGCTAGAACATCTGTTATTGCACATAACAAAATTGGTTAATGATAAAATTTAGGAGGGTGCTGAGTACCCCCAAATTTCCCCAGGTGCTTCAGCACCCTCGCAGTCGGCACCTATGGTATTACTATGTACTCATGCACTAGAGATGGTGACTACATAGAACATACATAATTTGGTGAGAAAGATATTGGAACATCCAACCTACTTTACCATCAACCTGCCAGTTAGAATTTACCTATTAACCTAAAAGTATGCACATTTAGAATAGCAATACATACTTTATGATAATGTGGTATAGAAAAAAACCCCATTAAAATCAGCAAATTCAATAATATTTAATATTTTATAAAAATTTTCAAGAAAAATAAGGTTTATTCCCAATCAGTCTTAGTCCAAAGCATGCACACAGACTTTTACAGTTTTTTATTTCTTAATTTATGTAAAGTTACATCAAGTATCTACATATAACATTTTCAAATAAAATTACCTTTTCTTTCTAGTCACCACCAGCAGATCTGTAAAGAGGAAGAGATACAGTTGAATTTTACACCATCGACTGCTTCTTCCAAATGTTCTGCGACTAGCATTGTCCATCAGGAGCTGCACAAGTTCACCCTTTTTTACAAGCCACCGAGATGCAGATAACAAACCTAAGCCCTAAAAAAAATAAATGAAAAGTATAAGTCATAATATAAATTAAATGCACAGATACAATAAAACTTGGGTGGAAACAAATTTTAATTTAGAGCAGTACTTCCCAAACAAGTGACAGGACACTGGTGTTTTACCAGAAGTATTTAGATATTTCATAAAAAGAAAAAATCATAAACTTTCAAGTTATATTTATCAGTATTCAGAACAATAACAGTGATGAAAGAATTGAGATTTTAAAACCAGACAGATTCAGAATCACAGACAGATTTTTTTTTACATGCATAAATAAAACTAGTAGGGTGGGGTTAATCCTGAGACTATTAAGAAAAAAGTGATGATTCGACCCCTGAGTCGAACTATGTACATTTAAAAAAATCTGCATTTCCATCTACACAACATATTCCCATCTATATCCTAGGATGAGTCGGACGATCTGGGTCTTCAACAACATACACAGTAAATCATCCAAATTGGCTCCAAATCTTTTCAGCAGTTTTCGAGATTATGAAGGCCCAATTATCTTAACAAAATCTCGTTTTATAGTTAAATTATATACATTTTTCAGAATTTTTTTCTATATTCATATCTGCATAACATATGAAATTTGCCACTCAAATTAGGTCTAAACCACTTTACTGGTTTTTGAGATCATGAAGAGTCAATGATTTGATTTCCTGACACACAGAATCATAGAAATAATTCTTGATACCTAGAGATCTCACAGACGTATTTAAGGTAAAAACTCTACTTGTAATTAAATCATAATATGATAAAGCTAAAAACAGTTTATTTAAAGCAACATCCAACACAAAGTTAATACTGTCTTCATCAAAGCAAGATCAGCAACTGATATTAGAATAGTAAATATGACTGAAGCAGGGAATGGGGATTGTCACAGGTGGGAGGAGAAAGAGGCAAAAATCCATGAATGAAAAAATGAGAAGTAGGACACAATGAATAAACAATAAAATATTAAAGAGGAAAGTGAACATTCAACAAAAGGATTCAAAACATTTGTTCAGTAAATAAAGCTATGAACAAACAGTGGTACTCAAAACAATTAAATCACCCCCAAAATTCAGTATTTTCACAATAAATGTGTAATAATATACCCGAATGTTGCATCACACTATTTAGTGCATCAGCATCAGATAAAGAGCTAAACAAGGACATAATGCTAGGTATATCTTATATCTTCAGGTAGGTTGGGTGGTCTGCATAGGGGGAAAAACAGCACTTTATGACAAAGTTCATTTATATAACATTCCGAAAGAAAAATGTTTCAATTGCTTTACATAAGGATGGCTTTTCTAATAGCAAAGTTGTTAAAAAAATAAAATGTAACCAGTCAATTAAAGCACATAAGTCATATAGTCAGTCTACAGTCTGTAAGTCTGCATGTTAAACACTTTAAATATTACTTTAACCCTTTCACGATGGTGGCATTCCAGAACTGCCGCAACCCAAAGGACGGAGCACTTCACTTCTGAACTGTTCCCAAAGGACGGCAAATTTTTTGCGCTAAGCCTAATTCTAAAAAAAAATCACTAAAAATCACCTATTCAACACAGAAATCTACTTTTTTCAGGAATAAAAGAAATATTTATTTTCTATTTGATGTATATTTTTTATACAAATCTGAATACAAAATACTCATTAGTTGCTCCCATTATTTTATTGGAAATAAACGAATAATTTCACTGCCTCTAAAACCCAAACAAAAAAAAATACTCTCTTATATTCCTATGATTCACCAACGAAATCATTAAGCTGAAATGAAAACGAGAACCGAGAACCGGAACTCAATTATAAAATAGCTGATGCTACGAGAAGTGCTCCATTTGTTTATATTACAAAACCATGTTTCACCAAATGGAGAAATGATTAATTGGATCCTTCCTATACCAAGGTCAAGTATCTGCAAAATACATTGGAGTTCTTCGCACAGACATTTAACGCCATCTAGTAGACAAAAAAAAGTTTGACATAAAGACGTGCATACGTGGCACCCGTCTTTTAGGGTACAGTTTTCTCCGCCACGAATGTGTAGCGGCCGTCCTTGAATGCAAGTTCGCAGTCAACGTGCAGGCATGGCAACCGTCGCGAAAGGGTTAAACGTGTTACTGTCCTTTTCCTCCATCATAGTCATGCAAATATGACTTTAAATTTGTCACTGTCCTATTTCTAAGTCATGAAAATATGTGGGTAATGCAATTTTTTTAGCATTACTGTAAGTGTTCTATTAAATTAAATAAAGGCAATTAACTGGTTTTGGAAGTTACCTAAGTCGATCAAACCAACAGTATTAATAGTTATTAAACAAATACTAAAATTAAGTAGACCAGAAAATGAAGGAACTAAATGGTTTCGAAGACAGAAAAACCTAACTTCACCAACAAATACATCACAAAAAAAAAAAATAATAATAATAATCAGGATGTATAAAAAAAAATTGCCAAAAAAAGATAATTTTCTAAGCAGAAGAAAAGAAAGGACAATTATTAAAACTTTGTATTGGATGTTGTTTTAAGCAAAGTTTTTTAATATTACTTCATCTTATGTTTAATAATCTAATGTTCAATTTTGATTTAATGTTCAATTTTAAACTCAGGTGCTAAAATCACTCATACTATCCATATTCTTGTGATCAACAGATGGTAGAGTAAACACTACATGCTGTTTATTTATTTTCATAAGTCTTGATTAGAAATTCTGCTAAATTGACATTATTTAAGTAATTGTTCACTTGAGACCCATTATTTCAGCTGACTTATTTTATTTTGTTCAGTGCTATGATCAAATTTGCAATTGTGACAAAAGTAAGTAAGAATGCCAATATACATCAATAAACAATTTAAAAATTTCCTTTTCTAAATTATATAAATAATTTTAAATTAATGCATTTATAAATGACAGATCTTAATAAATAGTAAAATATTTTAGTTATTTACCTTACAAGCCTTAAAATCTATTTGCTGACTTATAACAAGCATTTCTTCCATTCTTTGCATCTTACAAGCCCCTTCATTGCACTCAGCTACAATCTAAAACATACAGAAGAAACATTTTAATTTAAAATTCATTTAAATATAAATGTATTTTAATATTTAATATTATTATACTTTCATACCTTCTTTATACCAAAATTTATTTATACCAAGAGCACACAACCGTGGACTGCGAGCCAATATAACTAATTTAATAATTGAAGAGCTTAATTTCAAATTGGACTAAATCCCATTCGCTTATCTGTTTCATACGATGCGACTGCTGTTTAACTCTCATACAATGCTGCATTGTAGCTCATAGTAAGTAACCTTTGAGGTCGAAAGACAAAAGAATATCAACAGTTGCACTGTTGAATTAAGCTCTACAATTGTATATCAAGATCATCTTCCATAGAGATGCAGATTTTGTATAAATGTAATAATGTATATGTTCCTTTTTTATACAATTCCTATTCAAGCTCATATATATCACCACAAGCTATTGATTAGGATTAACTATATAAATTACTTTTATTTTTAATACAAATATTATAAGTAATATTTTACATAAAAATTACATTTCATTACTATTTAATATAATAAGCAAAATAATTGCAGATAATAATAATAATAGCAATATTTTTATTACACAGGTATTGTATTATATCAACAACATGTGTATAATAAAATTTGACAACTGCTCCAGTGAGGGAGGGAATTTTACTATTCACACTGTTCACTAATAGCTATGGCTCTGATAAGATGACAGGATATATTCAGTCAATTGGTATTTCTAATTAATTAACATTATTAATAAAACACATGCATGTACAGATGAAATTTCCATAATTGTTTAAAATATTCTTACTTTGTTTACTGTGGCTAAGGCAATTTTGCAACTCTCATATATAGGTGCATCAACAGAAAGACGGCGAAAAATTGCATCGATCAGCAGAGGTAACCTCGTTATTCTCTGCATTGGCAACATTAAGAAGGAATGCATATCCAATCCCTGACAAACTGCATTTGATTCAAGTCTTTTCAAAACAGTAACAAATTCTGGCCTTTTTTCTCTAAAACATAGAAAATATCAGATTGACTACAATATTCATATCTAATTTGGATATTATAATTTCACTTTCAGCATGAAATAATCTAAGAATTGACCAATTTCTGTGTCTTTATTGTGATTCATGACAAATATCACAATCATTAATCATAAAACAAGTCAATGAGTCTATAATAGGGCCATTCCATGGTGACCAACATAACATTTACACAGTAACAAAACCAATATTTATGCTTATTAAGTAAAGAAAATTTAAAATATACAACAAAATTATACTTATTGCATGGGCTCAGGTATGTAGAAATTATGACCAACAAAATTAACTGTATAAATTTTGTTAAATCTAATTTAATTTTTACATTTCGGTGTTGTGACTAATGCAATAATTCTTAAACCTCAGCAAAAATAATTCTAATTATTATCAGAACTCTAAAAGTAAAGGTCTAGCTAAGCTGATTTTTATATTTATGGAACATTATATTATTAACTTTAAATAGACATCTCCAACTAAAGAAATATATTCCTGAGAACAGAATAAATATATATATATATATATATATATATAAGTGTGTGTGTGTGTGTGTGTATAATTAGCATTGAAGACCCAGACCACTCGACTGGCCCGAGGGCACAGCTGTTTGAGTGGCCGGGAGAGGTATATAACTAGTGAGACTAACTTAAAAGTATCGCCACTGAATAAGGTGCGAATCAAGGGGTACACATTTTATTTAATCATCAATATTCAATCTAATAAAAGTTTACATAATTCTAATTTCCCTTTTACTTAATTAACATTTTAAACAATTTATTTAGACATTCCCTATCATAATGGCTAATTGTAAAGGAAGGATTCCCATTTAAACAAAATGGACCACATAACACAAGTGTATTATTCGAATGTCATTGTGGCTAGGCTATAAAAATCTTTCCATGATTTTTTGTGTAAATTTTACTGCAAATTTTACTTTGCAGGTTTTCAAAATTTCATTATACTACATTGAATATGGTTCAAATGTTATATGCCTGATCAGTCTTTTTGAAACACACTGTATAAAGTAATATAGAACTAAAATATTACATTTTATGGAACTATAAAATTCTCCTAAAAAGTAGTTTTCAGACAAACAAAACAATAGCAGAACTAAAAAACATGCTAGTAATTACAGAAATTACCTAATAAGCCTATAAAATAAAAAAGAAATATATATTTTTTCTCCAAAATTTTCTGTCCAAATCATAAGAGAAAAATGTTTTTGCAATAAAATTCTAAAGCAAATAATTTTTTTTCTTTGTACAAATACACTCAAGTACCAAAAGTCATGGGATATCTCTCTAATATCGTGTTAGGTCTCCTTTAGCTTGGTGAAGTACAGCAACTCGACGTGACATGGACTCAACTAATCGGTGAAAGTCTCCAGGAGAAATGTTCAGCCATGCTGCCTCAATAGCACCCTAAAATTGCATGGTTGCGATAGGTGTTGGAATTTGAGCAAGAGTGGCTTTTTTGATCATATCCCAGATATGCTCCAAGAGGTTCATGTCTAGCAATCTAAGTGGCCAAATCCCGTGCTGGAATTGTCCAGAATGCTCCTCAAACGAAATGTGGGGAATATGGGCCCAATGACATGCAGCATTATCATCCTGGAACATTCCATCATTATTGGGGTATGTGAAGTTCATAAATGGCTGCAAATGGTCACTAAGCTGCTGAACATAGCATATTTCTTTCAATGACCAGTTCAATTTGACCAGAGGATCCACGCCAAGTAAACACTCCCCCAACCATTATGGAACCACCACCAGTTTGCATAGTGCTTTGTTGACAAGTTGAATCCATAGCCTCATGGGGTTTGCACCACACCCGAATGCGACCATCAGCTCGTAACAACTAGAAACGTGATTCATCAGCCTACACTACCTTTTTTTCCAGTCTGGGGTCCATTGCACGTATTTGCGAGCCCAAATGATGTGCTGAAGCCGATGATGTGTTGTGAGTAAAAGCACTTAAGTCAGTCTTCTACTGCTATATCCCATCAACAACAAATTTTGCTGCACAGACCTCACAGATACACTTCTAGTGCATCCCTCATTGAATGTGGTAGTCAGTTGATGCAATGTCATTTGTCTGTTAGTACAGATGCTTCTGCTCAGACGTCGCTGGTCACGATTATTCAGCAGACATGGCCATCCACTATGCTATCCCTTGTGGGAGGTAATGGCTTCCATGTACACCCTGACACTGTCAAGAAATCTTCAAAGTTTCAACAACTTCCGAAATGCTATGCTCACGCATCAAGCTCTAACTATCATTCTCTGTTCAAACTTGGTTAATTCCTGTTGGGTAGCCATTATCATGTTATCTGATGTTTCACAAGACATTCAAGAGTCCAACAAACACGGACAACCACACACACACACCTGACTCTTTATACCCATTTAACACGCTGTGAGCGCCACATGTAAATTTACATACTGCTATTTCATGAATTTTGGCACTTGAGTGTATATCAGCTGCATAATAGGTTTTTAAAGCTTTAAAAGAAGCTAAATATACAAATTGCATCTTACTTCAGCTCTCTCAATAATCTTTCTTGATACAGCTGATTGGAGCAGTACTTGACATATACTGAGAAATATTTACTAGCATGGTAATACAGTATGTCACAGATATCACTTAGCACAATATATTTCAGCCATCTCTTTTCCAAATCTGCTAAAAGGCTGTAAAAGATAAAAAAGATATAATTCACAAGAAAAATTAAAATCTTGTTACATTTATCCACTTATTTAATATTGGAAAAACTTATTTAATCTAATGACCAGGCATTATTGATACTTCATCATTCACCCATAAGTGGCTCAGGTGTGTACAATTTTGCCTTGAATCATGAATAGAATCATATAGCCTCGCTGCAGCAAATGTGGTTCATCACATCTTTAATTTGAAAAGCAAAGTATATAAATTTCAGTTCCTCATACTTTGATGGCAAGACAAGAAAATTGGCTAAGATTTTTACTCTTACTTACAAATTAAATTTCAGAAAAACAAAAAATCTTCTCTGTTTATATACGTAACAATGCAAATTCCAGTCTTAAAAGATTATCTAAAATAAAATGGATTTTGTAATTGCTCATATGGTGAACATTTTGCTGCTTTTTAGTAAGGCATATGCACAGAGATGAACACAGCACACAAAATTTCTTAAAGTATGAATTCTAAAATTTTTGAAATATCTTCTTTTACCTAGTAAAAGTGGAAAACATTAAAACATTAGCAGAGTCAATGGCAAAATTGTAAACACTAGGATAAGCAACATCTACTCTACAACAAGTTGATGCATAGCCACAAAATGAAAAAATGAAAATTTCCACCAGAAAATTTTTAGGCTCTTGCTTTAAAGGAGTTTATGTACTTGGGTCATCTCATTGCCTAACCCTTGCTGAAGAACGGTAAAAAACCCAAAACTGGTCCACAAATAGTGAAAGAAGGTCATTATTTCACTGCACAAATTCTTATTTATGTTTGCATGGGCTCAGTGACTGATAGGGATATATGTTACATCAGTGTATCTCTTTTGTCATCCGTTATATAACCAGAAAGGTGAAAAACTCCACTACTATATGTGGTTGTCAAGCTACTTATCAATGTTAAAAGACAAAATTAAATTAAAAAATAAAATAAAATTTTCTGAAAGGAACAAAAAACTAATAAAGCTTTTTGAATAACTTTTAAAGATTCAAATTATATATTTTTTAAAAATATACTCAACATTTACCATAGAGTAAAGTATGCAACTTTGAGCACAATCAATAATAAACTGGTTTACAATGTAAAATGCAGTGCAAATCTAGATAAATAAGCATACATACGTTTAAAAAATAACTGGATTTCCTTCATCACTGACAAAAGCTTACTTGGGTATTTATGTCTAGACTTTTTGCACTGATGAAAGAAATTCAGTTGATTTCTGAAACTTACATAATGCTTATTTATTTTGATTTGTGTGGCATTTTACATTGTAAACCAGTTTATTACAATTATCAATGTGTTGGTAAATTCAAACCATTTGGCTGTAAGGCCATTAGCCGTATAAGCAGTAGAGGTATGACATAAATTGAGGCAGTAAAGGTATAACATAAAATAAACAAGAGAAGTATGACATAAATTGAGGCAGTAAAGGTATAACATAAAATAAGCAAGAGAGGTATGACATAATTGAGAGGTTGACATAAATTGTATTGCTCTGGCACATCAAAGAAAGCAGCTCACATTACACCTTTATAGACAGACCTACAGCTTAAAGTGAATTCCAAACTATTAGGAACATCCATACATACTCAGGGTATCGCCTCATACCCAGAATATTTATCAATGTATTATGGGATAAATGCATCACACCAAAACTAAAAAACTGAAAATTGCTTGCTTTTATAGTAGGCTCTGTATTCTCTGTATTATGTAAACAAGGGAAAATTTTGCTTCATGGCTCTTTGGAAACCTCATTTTATTTTGAAAACCACAAGCAAAATTATATATAGGTAAAAAAAAAGAAAAAAAAAAAAGACATAAATAGCATGCAACTATCCCCACACACTCAAATGAAGCTATTGTTGATAAATTTGGAAAACATCCCACATTTCCACATTAAAAACTTGACATTGTTATTGCCATTGAATTAACATCTTGTAAATTGAGATTTGGTGCTTTTTGTAGACTTTATTAGACCACAACAAAAATAATTATTTATACTTCTTCGGTATCAGAATGCAAAACTATTACAGAGCACAACATGAGCTGAGCATGCTAGATACACAAGAAAGATAGACAAGAATGAATGCTAACTTTCTTCAGGAATAAGTGAAAATAAAAGAAAACAGCAAACAAAAGTACATTTTACTATCAGATAAGTGAATTTTCATATTTATTTTCAAAAATTATTTTTATTACCCTCAAATTGAAATATCCATTTATGAAATATATTGGTATAATAAAAAATAAAGAAATATCAAAAATATAGTCAAATAATGCATTAACATGAACATAAATAAATAGTACTTATAATAACTTTATAAATATAAACATACCTTGCACTAACATCTCTAACTGGCTGGATGTCAGAAAATAGTATATGTCTTTCTCTTTTATCTAGAACATGCTTTTCAGTATAGTCCCCACTGAATTCAATGCACTGTACAAAGTGTTCAATAAGAAAGTTTAAACTTTTAAGATATGAAGCCTCAGATGTAATCACTTCAAACATAGCTTCCTGGATTTTTCTATCATTGGATGTTATGTCTTTTAAAATACCACTTTCAACAACCTATTAGAAATGATTATATTTTATTTTTCAACTATTAGAATCAATAAAAGATTGAAATTTTTTAAAAAGATAAAAATCATTAAAACTCACAAAAATCATATATACAGGAAATGCCTTAAAATAATATTTGTATACAATATATAGTGCTTAATGATTGATATCTAGTTAAACAGATTAGTGATGACACGAACTAACTAATAATCAAACAAGAAAGATCAATAATGCATAAAGCATTGATTATGAAACACTTTCCAACTGCAATGCAATATTATTTAAACATCTCTAAAATGCGATACATTCAGCAGTAATATTTTAAAAATTATCACAATACTACAATAATTCATTTTATCTGTAAACTTCATCAAAAAAAAATGAACTTTATTCAAATGACGTCATTGAAATATAAATTGCCTGGCTCTCTATGAGAAAGCAGTAAATATTTCATTCATCCACTTTTTTCCATTCCTTTCATTCATCACAATACTACAATAATTTATTTTACTTAAAAACTTAAAACCATGGAGGTAAAAGTAATTTAACTGCATGTTTAAATCTTCATCGAAAAAGGAAATAGAATCGTCTGCTTCTCTATGTAAAATCAATGAATGTTTCATTCATATCAGCTAAATTGCAGACTCCAGCGCTAAATAATTTTGCGTTAAAGAAATTCAGGAATTCTTTTACAACTCATCTTACAGCTTCATGTGTTTACATTCTTCATTAGTGAAAATTAAGCTTCATTATAGAAATAATCAAAGTCTAATGATCATTTAAACTCAAATATATTCTAATTGTGTTGTTTCAGAATGCAGATGCACAGAAATTAAGCAAAAATAAAGCGGTTTTAGAACACATACAACACTAAATATAAATTAAAAAGAACTTTGAAAATCATGATTTTGACACAAGATGGATGCCATAGTGATTTTGAAGTAGGTCAATGTAGGTGATCTCTTAATAATATGGGTGTAATTATTATTTTAATTTTTATTTAAAAAACTACCCAATATATTTTGCTGAAATTTTTTTCATATTTTTTATGGGATAGTTTGAATATTTCCTAAAACTTTCAAAGCACTTTGTGAATTTTAAATTTGCTTAAAAAATGTTTGAAAAATTAAGTCCCATAGGGTTCAATGTATTTCATTTCTTTAACCCGGGTTCAGTCCAAAACTAATTGGGTGTTATTATTCATTTGTATTCCCATAGGTCCCACAGACTGTCTGAACAACATACTAAAATTTTATTTTGATAAAGCCATTTTTATGGCAGTTATCATACGAATGGACAGACAGAATGAACAAAGTCAAACACTTTTCAACTATATTGTTAAGTATTAAAAACGTATGCTCTCCTTGGCAATTAAAATAAATTTATGATTTGCACTCTTTTTTTCTAGAATTAAGTTTGAAAACACACCATCATTTAAGAACACATTGCAAGATAAATACTGTGAGGTTCATCATCTTGGACAGTCCTTTTTACCGAATTGTAAGGGACAAGGAAGTCAATATGCCCTATCCCCATATAGGGGTGGGATACGAAAGGCTCAATGCATGGACATTTCATAGGGACTTATGATTTGGGTTTAGATAGATGAGGTTACTGAGTGAGATAGTGCTCGGCTCTCAAAAAGGAATGTGATGTGTATTTAATGGCAACCCTTTGTATAGTGTATTATAATGGATTTGTGCATGATTTTTGATGTAATAAATAATCAACAAAATTACAGAATGGTGCTATCAGCAAAAGGTTAATGATTACCATAACTGACTTACTTCAGGGACTTCACACCAAAGTCTTCTTTGCCCTCCTTCTCCATGTACCAAATCCATTGCTGACATTTGTGATTGCAAAACAGGTCGCTTCAGACTTTGGTAGTCAGGGTCAGAGAGCTTGCTGGAAATGTCATCCTCAAATTCTGACTCTGATCCATCCACAGAGTACCAAAGTGTTGCTCTTTGTTGTACATCTTTCTGGTAAAATTGGTACATTGGTTCTTCCTCAAAGGGGGATTTCAAATGCTAAAATGTATTTGCATAGTTTTAGATCCACACATCGTCACTAATAATATTAAATAAAAGTTTGCAATGAAAAAGTAATGGAATGAATAAATGTATAAGAATGTTTTGTATGTTATATTCTTTTTAGAAGTTTGATTTTACCATATAGTTTATGATATTATATAAAATGCCTTTGAATTCCATCTTTTTGTACAAAATAAATAAATAAAACTTATCAGGGCTGCAACTAGTAGGTAAAAGCAGTGGATAAGCATTGAGAGGAAAGCAGGGCAGCAAGATGTACTGTAGCAAGGGTAGTGTGAACAGTGGCATCGCATGAAGCACTGTTTTGATAGAGGCACTGTGTCGATTTCATATATACGACACGAAAAGCAGCTCAGTCAAAATTACTTCACCCCAGTAGAGCATAAAGCCTTTCTTAGTCAGGATTATAAAAGTATTTAGAAATCCCCCTCATTCAGTCATATAGCTAACTGTTCATAAGTTTTAGAAAGTTGCAATAAATAATTAAAAAAATACTTATAATTCCATTACAACAAATCATTTCTGAATTCCCTTACAAATAATTAATTATAATTAACCCTAAAAACACTATTTTAAGCCAACTTTTAGTTAATTTGTTTGTTTTTTTCTGTTAAATATTATTCCAATAATTTATGTTGTGGTATTCGACGTGTATTCAATTCTTGGTCATCTGCCAAGAATCACGTACAGCGTGGCATATACGCATTCTTGTTCTGGCCCCTTTTTGCATTGTGACTAAAAATATAAAAATTTCAAAATATCAAATAACTTCTGATTTAATCCAGCAAATAATATATTCTATTTAGTTTTAGTAACTTCAATAATGAATGTAGACATGATTTTATTTTGAATATGCCTCCATTCACATGCCAAACACCTAAAATGAATATATAAGTATTTGATATATGTTAAGCCTTAAAACCTGCTTTCCTCGAAATTTAGAACAAAAAACAGAAAAATTAAGAAAACAATATTTCTTGCACATTGTTAATTAGTATACTTTTCTAATGTAAGACTATGAGAAAGTAAAAATAGAGGAAGGAGGAACAAATAATTACACAAGAGCGACAGTTTAACCTTATATGGATGACTTTGATTGTATGGAAATTAGTGAAGAATTCGAAATGAAAGAACATGATATTTGTTTCTTCAACAATGAATACAATGGCAGGTATTCAATATTATTTTAGAAATTTGATTTAATGAATTTTACCTGCCCCAATATTGGATGTCATATTTTTCTAGACACAATTTGCATGAACAAAGTTTGGATGATTCTTTATATAAATGTTCTTTTTCTGACATAGTTCATTGGATCAATCCTTATTGAGGTTAATGTCCTCTGAAAATCAATTGAATTACTTGTCAGTTCTCTACCTTACAAATGCCAGTTCAGGTTCAAAACAAAATTAATTCATTCTAGAAAAAAAAACATTTTTGTTTCATGGGTCTCAACATTCTTTGAACAGTTTCAATTAAAATAAAGTCATATATCAGCAAGTCAAGTTGTTTTGAATTCAGTAGTTCACATATGGCACATTCAAATAAACTTGTTTTTAATGCAAATAAAGTACTTACGAAAAAGATTTTTCTAGCCATGTCAACTTTTTATGCAAGTACCAAAACAAAAGTTCTGTACCCATTTTCTTGATTAAACTCATTTAAGGAATTTAAATAACAAAATTTCCAGCTTTTCTTATTTTTAAAAATATTGTATCTTAGAAGCACTATGGTTTGACAAAACTTAAGAGAAAGATAGTTCTATAAGATAGTTCTATAACATGTGGTTATGCTATTTAAATTCAATGTGGTAAATGAAATCATACTACCCCCTTTTATTGCTACAAACTTTCTAAGACTCATCATATGTAGCATAACATATTTCATTCTATAAGATACACATTTTACATCTCTAAAATTGGAGTGCATCTTCTGATCACTCCAATTTTAGAGAGAATTTTAGAGAAGTCTTACAATAACCGTCTGTGAATTTTGCAGTAGAAGTGATTGATGGTCAGACTGGTCATCAGGGCAGCATATACAAAATTGATATACTGGTAATGTATTTCAAAATTGAATGTATGCATATTTAAAAAAAAATTCTGTAAAGCATGAAGTACTCAACGCATAAAGTTTAACAATTTTTGTTTAAAGGGTATTTTTCAAAAATAGAATGAAAATTAACTGCCCAAATTATTTTTCCATATCAGTAGAAGTAAGAATCATATTGCACCTAACAATGAATGGTGCCTGATATTTGATGACCTGTCCCTTTTAGTCGAGCCTGCAAATTTCAGTTGAGAAAAACAAAATCCAATTTCTAAAAAATATTTAATTTTAATTAGAGAAGTCTTACAATAGCCGTCTGTGAATTTTGCAGTAGAAGTGATTGATGGTCAGACTGATCATCAGAGCAGCGCATACAAAATTGATATACTGGTAATGTATTTCAAAATTGAATGTATGCATATTTAAAAAAAATTCTGTAAAGCATGAAGTACTCAACGCATGAAGTTTAACAATTTTTGTTTAAAGGGTATTTTTTCAAAAATAGAATGAAAATTAATTGCCCAAATTATTTTTCCATATCAGTAGAAGTAAGAATCATATTGCACCTAACAATGAATGGTGCCTGATATTTGATGACCTGTCCCTTTTAGTCAAATCTGCAAATTTCAGTTGAGAAAAACAAAATCCAATTTTAAATTTTTTTTTAAATAATCAATTAGTGTTGGGAGTGCAACATAAAAACATGCAAGTAGACAACATTCTATTTTTGCTTTATCACAGTATAGAAAAAAGTACAGTTTTCCTAAAAATTATCAAAATTAAGATTTTGATAGAATGAACATTGTTAAGACTTTGAAAAATGTGTGTATACCTGTGTGTCAGTACACAATAACTCAAAAACTAATGCTAGTACCACTAAGTAAATACATTATGTGAAAACTAGAACTAGAAAAAATTTTCAGCAATTAGCACAATTACAAAGTAAATTATTCAAAATTTATGATTTTCATAATTATTCCTATGGAAAAGGAAATTGGTGGAACAATGATAATAATAGTTTAGTCTCTATATGATAATGAGTTTTAATAAAGCTATAGACATAAATAGTAATAAAGTTGTACATTAACCCAAATCCACAAAACACTATTCAAATCCTCCATATGACAGACCTGTTGCTAATTTGAATAAATTAAGAATTTTTATGCATATTTTGAAATTAATGTTTGTATTTTGATACTGGTTATTAAATCCTGGAAGTTGAGGAAAAATGCCATATTTGCCTTATTTTGTTTATATTTTTACAAGTTATTCTGAAGAATACCTTTTCGGGTCCCCCCCCCCCCCTCCCATAATTGCTTATTCTGGAACTTCTTAATTTTTCTTTTCTGCATTTTAAAGTTTATTTATTTAGTTTTCTTTGCTTTTCAGTTCTAACCAGGAAAATGTTTTCATTTAGTTATGAAGTCTCTTGCTTTATTTAACATGACACCTCCCCCCCCTCACACACAAACACAAACTTTTGAAAGAAAGGAAAGAATGTGAAAAAGTTCTTTCAACAAATAAAGATTTTGTGCATATTAAAGACATAAGGAAAGTTCTAGGTGATGATGGTTCTGTCAAAATCAAAATATCTCCTGCAATAAAGGGCTACTGAAGACAGGAGTAGCACTGCTGATTGCCATTGTCACATTTTGTGAAAAAAAAATTCAATTTGGTGATTGAAAAAAAGATTTGGTGAAAATGTTGGCAATTATGAATTCTGCCAACATCAAAATCAAAACTCATGGTATACTAATCGTAATGTGCACTACTATACTACTTGTCTGTCACCAAACAATGATTTTTGGAATTTGAGGATTTATAAATCAAAACATGTGTTTCAAATGGAACATCAAAATAAAATTTACCGAATAAAAACTTTATTTGGCGACAGAAATTTTCATTTGGCGAATAGGAACATTAAATAAATATCTTGATAATGGTCTCATAAGCAGAAATTTCTACTGCTTATATTTTTTACAGTAAAAGAGCTATTATTAGAACTATATTTTCATAGATTTAGCATGTATATCACACTTTTAGAGCCTTTTTTAAATACATGTTTTATGTATTTTAGTGCTTTTTACTGGTCTATTTTGTTAATTTTTAATGCATAAACTTCTGGGCTCTACTGATTATGTTACAAATGAACCTGGATATGAATGAGAAAGGTGAGTGGAATCTCACATTTGAAATATATTATCTTATAAAATGGTACGATTACACCCCATAAGCAATAAATTTAATATCATACTTCAGTTTGAAATTCTTGGAAAAGGGGAAGATTTAAATCACATGAAAGATTTCTGGATTCAGCTCTAGAGCCTCTATCTGAAGGCGCATCATTTCCATCCAAAGTATCTTCTACAGATGTAGAATTGGATGCTCTGAAATATAATTATGAAATAATTATCATTCTGATAAAAGTATTAATGATGTAGCTAAATTATGGTACTATGCACCTAAAAACAAATCCTCAGACAATCTGTGTTTCTTCTATAAGTTCTTGTTCTCACCAATGATTTCAACGACGATATAATGCTTAGAAGGATAAACCAGATCAATTTGGTTCTAAATAATTATGTGTTTTAATTCTTTTAACAGGACTACAGCAAGACAATAACCAAATAAGTATCAGAGGGGACTGAGCTCCCCTCCTTCATTAAACACAGGATGCGACACATTAAAGATATTGAATTGCAAGTATATATCCTATAAACTTCCACAAGACAATGAATTTTAATTTTATATCCCATGATTTAAAATGATAATACACTTGGTCTAGAAACTCATAGTTTCATAAATGAGAGGTAATGGCCTCAACATAGAGCCCAAAAGCATTCGAAAATTTAAAAATAATAATAAATTTTAATTAAGCAATGTCAAATAAGATATTGAACGATTTTCACACTAATTGCTTTTGTAGTGATAAAAAATATCTCAGAATTTTAATCTTAAGACCATTGGAAAGATTGAAAAATGCTCTTTCCAATGAGCTTCAAATGAAACCTGTAAAAAATTATACCAACTTTACAAGAAATCGAGACGTTTGCATGAAAAACATGCAATAAATTTTAAAATTTCCACATCAACAGAACTTAACATTAACGATTTTCCAAATTGGTCAGTATCAAAATGCATTATTTAACTCTGGAAAAAAAAAATGTTCAATTTTTGGCAGAATCTTTGACACGCAAATTACACATTTAAGGTATTGGCAAATTCATGCTAAGGTACTGGCTATGAAGAAAGAGTGGAAGTAGTGATGGTTTCGCTGTTGCTATTCTGAGCATGCGGCAGTGCTGAAGAAGTAATGATTGCTGCCATCAGCATCACAATGTGAATAGTTATTCAATTGACAGAATTTAAATTTGTGAAATAAATTTCACATTATTCTTGTAAACAATGTTGGCAAATAAAAAATCCTGAAATAACTATAGCTCTTAGCATCCTCCCTCCTGTTTCTTTTTTATTTCATTCGAACCAGACCATCCGACCAACCTAAAGGTGTAAGGTATCTGTTTGGACAGTTGAGACAGAGACATCCAATTTAGACTGGAACCCAGTAGAGCAACATACACAGACTATACCCTCCTTCCCCTGACACCAACCTCTCAGAAGAACTTTTGACCCACAGATTTAATGTGACTGCACTCCACATAAAAATGGGGATAGTTTGATCTGAGCCGGAAATTAAACTCGGGTTTGAGTACAATACCTGTGCCTTAACCACTGGGTTATCCTACCCATCCCCCTCCTGTTTATCGTGGTTTAGTTGCTTCATCGGCTTTATTGTAAATTCATCACTAAGGGAGAAAGTAATTTTCAGGAAATAAAAAAAACAATATGTCAAAAATGGAAAGATAAATGGATAGAATACTAATATTTTTTTTGTATTTAATACAAATTTAAAGCTGCTAAATATTCAATAGGGCAAAATTTATATTTGAGAAAAAATATGCTTCCTTCAAATTAAGCATCTCAGAAAATATTATAAATGTATACAAGATTTACTAAAGACGTATAATTGAAGTTCACACAACATTGTTTTAAAAATGCAGTTTCAAGACATATTACCTGTTTTTGCCTTCAGCATGAATAAGTTTGAGCACTTCATTTTCATATGGGTGAATCTGTTTTTGGTCAACTAAAATAAGGCAATATAAAAATTAAGTAATTTACAATAACTCAACATGATTAAAATATGTAATAATTAAATCCGTGAAACTTTAAACCTACATAAATACTAATAACATCCCAATTTGCATAAAAATTTTTTTTAAAGGAAAATTTATTTTTATAGAATAATTTAAACCAATAAAAATAAAAGTTTGAAGATATCTTACTAAACTTCTAAAAATAGACCATATATTAATTTAATAAAATTTAAAATTTGTAACAAATTTAATCTGCTTTTTTAACAAGCTATAATGCATACCGAAATTTTAAGCTGGCTACACCTTTAATGTCGAAGGCCCAGACCACACAGCCAACCCTAGGGCTTAGGGCAGTTTAATGTGTGGCCGGGCTACACCTTTAATGTGGAAGTTTTTAATAGCTTTTCACAAACATATTACTTTTGTATAATGTAATGTAATCTCATGAATAGTATTCAAATTCCATAATGCAAAATGTTTTAGTCACACTTACCAAGCATTTTAGAGTCAAATTATTTGGTATTGAAGCACAACTGTATAACATACAGCTCAAACTGCTGCTAAATAAATACATCTAAAATAACTTTGTTAAAAGCAGCATACAACACAAAAATAATATTATCACAAAAATAAAAATAATATTTTGTGTTGTATGCTGCTTTTAACGAAGTTTTTTTAGATGCAACAATTGTGTAGACTGAAACAGCCACATTTTAATATTTTAAATATTATTTTAAATTAGCTATCCATTTCCACATTGTGCAGGTCCGTTTCACACACGAGAATATAACATGAATTTCCTATATTTTTGGATAGAGCTAAAAATATTTTCCACTTATTACAGTATTCCATTTTCTACTGGTTCAACTATATTTAATTATATATTTTAACCTCCTATTTTTTTTTTACATGGTGGTGTTGCGTTTCCCAAATAATGCTTCAGTTTAGTTGCTCCAATGAAAAGGTTGCACCCCACTGACAATATATGGCTGCAAAACAAATATATAAATTTCATAATTTGAGGATTTTCCTCAATACATTCCCTTTACATATATACTATATAAGGATTAACTTTAGATGTATTCTAGAGAAACTATTTAAGTTTATCATGAAAAAGTAAATAAAGTTTTATTTACCAGTAGAAATATACTCAGAATCCAGAACTGAGTAGAACTGTGTATCTAAATCATTAGTCTCACATACTAATGTTGTTGTAGATGATGTGCAATTTTTTTCGGATTCAGTACCTCTAGCTTTGTTATTTACAAGTGACTGAACAGGAGGTAATGGTGGTGGAGTTTTAGGGCGTTGTATCGTATGACCAGATCCAAACTTCCGAGAGCGTGGATATTGCTGATTGCACTTTACATCAGTAGTAAACGTCAATGCTGAATCTGACTGCTTTCTTGTATTTTGTAACTTTTTGTCAGAATTTTTAGAAGATTCAATAGCTACAACAGAGTCACTAAAGGGTCTCTGTTTTTCCCTACCCATGGTTAGATGCACATAAAACAGTGCACTTTCTTTTTTGGGTGATGGTGATCTTTTTAGTGGTATACTACCAGCACTTTTTTGGCGAAGGATACATTTGATGAAAGTCTTTTTCTTGGGTGAGGTATTAATACTTTCACTGTCTTGCATCTTTAGTCCAATTTCTGTAGAATTTCTACCATTCTTTTTTATTTTAATTTTGTTAAATTTAGAAGACAGTTCAAATCGAATATCATTCTTTGTCCATGATAAATGCCTTTTTAATTGACTGATTTTGTTTCCGCCTTTTTTATTTTCAGTATTTTTGTCATCAGCAGTCTTTGATGAAGTTGATGCTCGATCCTTTTCCTGGTGGCCACTTTCAGCAGATTCCAAGCTTGTAAGAGAGCAGTGCATGAAATCACCATTTTCTTGTTCTTCAGGAGATAAAGATACACTGCAATTTTCATCATTTTCCTCATCCTGGTTGCGTAGATAATTGCCCAAACTTTCATAAACAGGTTCATATAAATGGTTGATGTCAGATAAATCACAGGCACTTTCATTTCCAATCTGAAACATTTAAATAAATATCAAAAAAGAAAATCAAACAACAAAATAATTAACAGAATTTTGGCAATTTTATGAATGGTTCAATTTAAGCAGGTTCAATGATAAAAAGTTAAAAAATAGCCACCTTTTAAAAAGTTATAACAGCATCAAAGTTATATAAGAAAAAGTTTGGATATACTTTCAACTCATAATTTTATTTACATATAAAAAACCTATTTGCAATTGTTTTTTACAAAAACTTACTTCATTAATTTGTTTTGGTACTCTGGAGCATTTTTAAATCACAAACTCATCTAAATCTAAACAGATTTATGAAAAAGTGCAATATCATGACATAAACAGGACAAAATTCTAAAAATAATTTATTTAAAAAAAACTGAATAGATGTATAGTTACTTGATATGTTTGTACATTACACTGTATTTTGAAAGGAACCCTTCAGCCCCTAAACAATACAAACTTTTATTGTTTTCATTCAGCTAATATCAAAAAGAACTTTCTTCTAATTAATAAACATAATTTTGGCAAAATTTTATTTGGATAGCTCTATTTTAATGATATCCTATGCTTATGTACTGGAGATCTGCATGTGCTCGGATCAGGTTTTAAAAAATTTGGGTCGAGTCAGGCAGAAATAAATAAAAAAGCCAAAAATAGATCAAAATTTAAACAGAAAAATATGAAATTACGTATGAAACAAAATTCTCAATAAGAGGATGAAAATTTTTCTGTCACTTATTAAGTAAAAAATAGTTTGTTCTGTAAGGAGAACACAGATGGGCAAATTAGAACCACATCCAGAAAAATAATAATTTCAGATAAGAAATTGAAGACTTATCTTTTTGAAGACACTCTAAAATTAAAACACAACATTGATATTCGCAACATTCATCTACTGATTTGAATCGTTATATGTACTGTAACGTAATTTGTGTTTTACAAGTATTCATTAAATATATTCCAAAATCCTCATATTTTGGAAGGCCTAAAACAAAGATTTCTAAATTCAACAAATAGATGATTTTAAATCTATATAATAAATTTCTAATATGAAATTGAGTATGTGTGTCTTTTCAAAACTTTTAGAAATCTCCTGTGATCCTAAAAGGCTAAATTTTTGCACACTTATAAAATTGACCATGAGACAGTATTTAACAGAGTCAGATTTTCATTCCCTCCCCTCACCTTAGAAGTGAAGAATAAAATGGGAGATAGGATATAAAAAAATACTTAACAGACTATCCAGAAACTTTGTTAACCTGCTAAAAGGCTGAATCTTTGCACACTTAGTATCAACCCATGGGACATAACCTAACACAGTCAGATTTTTAATTCCTCCCTTAAAGAAGACAAAACGGAGAGGGCTGAAAAGTCTTCCCAGATCCTACAAAAGTTATCTGGTGACCTAAAAGGCTGAAACTTTACACACTGACAGTATCGACCATGGGACAAAACCTAATTTAGCCAGATTTTTAATTAAGATGACTATTTCTGACATAAAATATTGTCAAACAAAATAAAACTTAAAAAATATTACACCCTAATTTTTAAGACTATTATTTTTCTGCCTTGGAGAAGCTTAAATATTAGTTGAATCAGTTTTTTCATTTTACATAAACTAATGTTTAGAAACAATATAGCAAATTCTCCTTCTATCATAAGCAAACATAGATAAAATACCGACAAAAAGAAAATGTTTGGCCGATCCTATTTAACCAGAATGAGTACACCAGTTTTGATTCTGTTTCAGCATCAGCATTAAATAGCCATTAACTGTGCTTGTCATAAGGAAATATCAAATGTGTTGAAATTTCCATAGTCTCTGTGGTGTAGTCAGGCTGACTGCACAGCTGTCTTTGAGTATAATGAAAATTAAGCTCAAAGTGTACAACATTGCAATTAATTGTCACAAAAGCTGTCGATAGGAGACATTTCAATGTGGTTGAAAAAAAGTTAACAGATTGTTTATAAACTTAATAATATCATATACAAATGAAGCAATATCATATACGAAATGAAGAGCAATATCTGATCTGAGTATTAATGATCTACCACACTGCTTCTATTTTAAAGGAAATTAAATATTCCTCAACATTTTAAAACTGGGGGTCAAAAAAAAAATATATATATATATACAGGGTGGTTCAGCATAGTTGACCTCGCTTTTCAAGATTCAGTAATTGGTTTTAGACACATACTTCTAATTTGAAAAGTTGTTAAAATTAAATCTAAAATTCTTTAATATAGTTTATTTTTTGGGTGAAAAGTATGTTCATAAAAATAGGAGGTCTAAATTTTTATATGGTCCATTGAGCAAAAAAACTTCAATTACGAAAAGTTATAATGCACAGCACCCAGTCTAAAAGGGGGGGGGGAATGGTGCAATTGCCTGCAACATTCATGAAGATACTTACAATAGAAGTAACATAAAAAATTACCAAAATAGATTAGAATTGGCAGATTAGAATTAAGTTTTATCTCAACTTTGACTCGTGCTGCAGGTGCCGACTGTAAATTGAAATTAAGACTTCGTATAAAATGTGCTTGCGAAACTTTATTTGCAGTTGATTCCAGATTTGTAGGAGGAAAATTTATAATTTTTCATTAAACAATAACTTAATGAATATTACAAATAACTGCACCTGCTTCTTTTTCTTTACAATAGTTACTGTACAGCACAACTTTTCTAATTGAATTTTTTTGTTCAAGGGACAGTATAAAAATTTAAACCACCTATTTTTATGAAAATATCCCACCAGAAAAGAAAAAAATTATATAAATGAATTTCATATTTAATTTTAAGAAACTTTCAAATTGAAAGTATGTATCCAAAACCAATTGCTGAAGTTCGAAAAGCAAGGCCAACTATACTGAAACACCCTGTATATCTCAACACTATTTTATTGTTATTTTCATTTTATTTTCTCAGAGGTTTCTGTCAAACTGTCAAAAAAATGTGAACACGACCATATCTTAAATTTTAAAAAAAGGACAGGGTCTTTGATATGTATTTGCTTACAATACTAGTGATTAATCAGGATTCCTGAGCTTATTCAAGGTTTAGAAAAGTAAGCAAAATTTTTTCTCCAAGAAATTAAATATTAAACCTACAGCTTCAGAATGTAGAATTTTTTTTAAATACCTCATCATTGATAAGAGTGTCACTAGAATCAGTGAATGATATGGTATCATTCATAAGTTGTTTTCTCTGCTCATTTTGAGATTTAGTAGAATTAGGTGAACTCTCTCTATGGCTTGAGTGGCGTTTATTTCTCCTCCTTTTCAAAGTGCTAAATGTATAAAAAATGAAAAAGTAATTCTCAATTTAGAAAAGAAAACTATTTAAATCTAAAATGCATGAAGACATAAATTAGTAAAGCATTTTGGATGATGTTACACATCTAAACAAAAAGATTAGAGCAGCAAGTTATATTGCATAAAGTTACATTCAAACTGCTACAAAAAAAATAAATTGAAAAATAAAACTACGTTAAGTACAGTAATTAATTAATAAAAGGTGTCAAATAGTTTTGAAGGTAATAAACAGTCCCATTCTTCAGGATAAAAAGTCAAAGCAATCACCTTGATCAGAGTAAAAGATATTTCAGTTCAAGCTATAATTTTGTACATTTGCAAGATTACATATCATTAATATACAATGGATAAGTAATATCTGCAGCATGATTAAGTACCAAAAATTTGATATCTAAAATTGACTTATATAAATCCATTTACAACTTCTAAGAACCTTTAAATGATCTATTTAACAATAACAGAAAAAAAGGCCAAAATGAACATTTTTATTTCCATGCCAAACTAATAATTTTATTATTACAGTCAACTCACGTTAATATGAATCCCTAGAAGAACAGTAATTAGTTCACTTTATCAAAAATTCGTATTAAAGATCGTCATTCTGAAGATGGAGTTTTGCCGATGGAGCTTTTCCAGGGGTCTTTGCCAGGGACACGGCAAAATTTACTTTAACAGTATTCGCTTTAAAGCGAGTAAACTGTATAAGCGAAGGAAATACTTAAATCAGAAAAACTAAATGTATAATTTAATTTGTTGAGTTACCATGCAAAAGTTCCATTTAAGCATAAAAATGACCTATAAAAGCAGTTTAAAATTATTTTGCCACATTGAAAGTTTTAATGAATTAAAAAAAAATTTTTTTTTTTTCACTTCATAAAGCAATAACTTTGAACATGTTAACACCAAGAATGCTAATTTTATTAAAAGCCCCAAAATATGCAAAGGATGTAAATATAATGTAAAATCCTTAAAATGATCATAAAAACTGATACATATTTGTTCAGCAGTAATCTAAAATTCTATGAGCACCTAAAATATTTCAAAGGTATCAGTTAGGCAGGATCTCTGGAGATTTCCTAGTGGGCCCAGCCTGTTCGATTTAATAATTTTTCTTATCAATAATGTATACTATAGGCTTAAGTTGAAAGGGCTAATCATGCGCCTTTCTCCTAGGCTGATCTAGGACCTCGTATTTGAGTCGGAACATAGTGCCTATAGGTAAACATTTGGCAAACTCAAACTTGAAGTATCTATTTAATATCATCAAAATAACTTTCAATAATTTTTCTGATACAAAATTATATTAAAAATAATATAAGAAACACAGTACATAATATAAATAGTGTTTATAAAATGAACACATAACAGTAGTTATACCTGCTTTGATTGCTGGAAATGCTATTCTTTCTATAGTCATCATCACTAATATCGGTCCATTCATCATGAGAACCTATTTAAAAGTCATACAATACATGAAAAAAAAGTCTGTCTTATAAATTGAAACATAAGTAACTTATTTTTCCATAATATCTGACCCAAATCAAAGGATGTATAAAATGTTCAGAAGCTTGATATAACTAATAAATTATTGAGTTCTTAATTATGACTTTTATTGTCATGATCCTGTGGCAGATAACAGCATCTATGGGATTGATTTTGTGTTTATTGTGTGCTTGTCAGCATGGAATAAAGCTGACTATGTGCTAAAAAAGATAACTATGTGCCACAATTTTGTTAATTTCTATGGAGACCAAGAAATTTGGTAGTACTATGTAGCTGACTTTAAATTTTTTAATAATAATAATAATAATAATAATAATAATAATAGCCACATAGAATGCAAAGTATGATGATAGAAATAGAACATTTCCAAATATGGACATTGAATCTGGAATATGTGGTGCCACATTGTATTCAAGAATTTGTGAGCTCAACAAAATGCAATGGTAGCACCCCTTCAATGCCATATGTGACAGGCTGCAATGGTAAAGTTCATACCACAGAACCCACCTATAGGGGCATTTCCTAGGATCTCACTCACATTGCAGATAACATCATCAATGGACTAGTTTTGTGTTTATTATTCGCTCATCAGCTTGCAACAGCTGATACCTAAGCTTAATCCTTTATTAAAAATAAATTTGAAGCTGGCTGCATGGTAGGACTGAATTTATTGGTCTCTATACAGGTTTGAAGAATTGTGACATAGCAAGTTTTCTTGCTATCATTGCAGGCACCCACTACTCCATGCTGACGAGTGAATAATAAATGCAAAACTGGTCTATGGATGCTATTTTCTGCAATGAGAGCATGATACTATCTTTGGGAATACCACCTATAGGTGGGCTCTATGGGTATGAGCCTAGCTGCTGCAGTTCAATCTTCATGAAATTTGAAGCCAGCTGTGTGATATAGCTGAATTTGTTGATCTATATAGACAATTACAAAATTTTAGCATATAGCATGATTTCTTGCTGCCAGTGAAGATATTAGCTTATTCCATGCTGCTAAGCAAATAAGTGAAATTTGTCTATAGATATATAGAATGCAAAATAATAATTTCTGATGTAATTATTAATTACAAATTAAACTGGCTGTTTAAATATTTGCAAGATTAAATTAATGCTTAATTTTGCAGGAATTAAGCATTAATTTATTCAGACATATGATTTATTACCTCTGATTTATAAAAAAAAATCTTACCATTAGGTAATTTTCCTGGGAGAACATTCTGGTATGGACCATAGGTAGATGAAGCATAATTATTTTCACTGCTGTTGTTAGATTCCTGGGAATCAATATAAATGTGCTCTTCTGAATTTTCACTGCCCTTATCGATTTCTAGTTCTAAAGTAGAATAATAATTTTCTATGTCATAATAATTTCTATAATCAGAACTAGTCAATGAAACACTTGAAGCAGTGCTACTTTTTGAGACTTCACTTGGGGCTTTATGAGAACGACGCCAAAGAAATGAAGAATTTGGTTGTAATTCATATGGATTTTCTTCATTATGTGATTTCAGATCTAATTCTCCATTAGGCAATTTAAAATTCATTGTTAATTTTGTTATCGATTTACTACTTGCCTGTGAATCTGTCTTTTTGGAAACATCGTTAAAATTATTAATTACTTTTGAATCTGTTGTTTCTTTTTTATTCAAAGTGTTTAAAGAAATATCAGTAAAGGTTGACCTTGTTTCACTTTGCTTAGTATTTTGCTTTGTTTTACTATCTTTATTAATTGGTGTTTTACTATCTTTATTAATTGGTGTTTTACTATCTTTATTAATTGGTGTTTTACTATCTTTATTAATTGGTGTTTTACTATCTTTATTAATTGGTGTTTTACTATCTTTATTAATTGGTGTTTTACTTTGTTCTTTTGAGGAAAGTGCTTTATTCATTTGTTGGTAGCGATTTAAGAAATTCCTTACTGGTAAAACTGGCTCATCTAAAGATTGCTGAACATTGGACTTTTTTAGCACATTACTTGAATGTTTAATGCTATTTACATCTGTTCTTTTCTCAGAAGAGTTCTTTAAACTACTAGGTGCATTACTCTTTGTTTTAGCTTGTAATATTTTGTCATCATCAGTCTGAGCTTTAACTTTTTCACTTACAAGCTTCAACCTTCGTTGGGTTTCAGGAGACAGTAAAGCTATATTTCCTTCATAACTGAGTACTGCTCGTTGAACTATACTCAACTTTCGATTTTTATCCTCATTGGCACATTGAGATTCTTTTTTGTCAATTGAGTTTTTAGTTGCTTCACTCTCAATAAACAAACCTTTGTCAACTTTATCTATGGAGGTTATTGGTTTTTTAGTAAGATCATCCAAAAATACTTTGTCAGATATATTACTAGTTGTACTGGACTTTGCTAATGGACGGCTATTTTGAACATGTTTGGATGGAACACTAGGGGTTGTTGATGACTTTGTTATTGGAATATTGCCTTCTTTACTGGGTTCCATAAATTTGCTTCTTAACGATGCAACTTTAGAACTATTTATAGTTTTCGATTCAGCATTTCCTTTTTTAATCCAATTTCCTGCCGTATCTTTGACCCACACAGTTTTTGATCCTGGCTGGGAGTTTTTAGCCAAATCATTAATTTTTTCAGCATTTTCTAAAATAAGTGTTTTATTGCTCAGGATATTAATTACAGAGTTTGGCCTAGTTTTTGGAACCTTATTAGATGTTTTATTTGAGCTTAATGCACTACTGGACAAAGACTTTTCTAAGTCAGATCCTAATGATTTCTTTATAGTTTTATTTTCAGCTATTGCTTCTGACTTATCACGTTGTGACAAAACTTGATTAAAAGATAATATAGGCTTATCTTCACAGTTTTGTTTGATCCTAGAAGATGAACTGATCTTAGAATCATACAGATTTCTTTTGGATAAGTGTGATAAATTTAAATTAGAAATACTGGATGAATTTTTGCTAACATTTGAACAGTTTTTAGAAGTATCTAAAGAACTTTTTAACAAATTATTTACAGAACTGTCTATAGGAATATTGGATGATTTCTTTGATGGACAGGTTTTGGAAGTAGTGGAACTGTTGGAGAGAGTACTTGGAGAGCTGCATCGAGAACTCCTTACAGAACCTTCAGGTGAAGCCGAATTACTTGACTGAGAATTCCTTATAGAATTAATACTTCCTGTAACTTTCTTTAATGATGTGCTACAATGTAAAGCTGATGAATTTGCAAGTGGAATGTTGGCAGTGATACTTCTAGGAGATGCACACCGAGACCTGAACTTTTGAGTTTCATTTTTGGTGCTAGAGGTTACTCTGGATCTTTCAGTAAGATTCTTGGGAGAAGAGCTTAAAGAGTTTTCAGATTTATTTACATGTGAATCTTTCCTAGCAGTAAGGTATTTATTTTTATGAATATAAGAACAGTTTTCTACATTAGTAGACAATGTGCTTTTTGTTGTCTTGTTAGACTGAACTGACTTTTTTGATTCACTCATTGATGAACTTTTATTGGTTTTAGAATTTAGTGTTGATTCTCCACTTTCAAATTTATTTTTAATATGAGACCATTTTGGAGATGATGTTAGACTTCCAACTGATGTCACACTACCATCTGAAGATTCAGATTTTTTGGCTTTATTCTCCCCTTCTTGTTTTTTATAAGAATGGGGATTCTTGTATGAATTTCGACAATTAGAATTTCTTGTAGTAGTTTGGCGAGATGTAAAGGTCAATGGTTTGTTCTTAGTTTGAGATTCTTTAGATTCTATTGTTTTCTGTCGGCTGGTAGATGTTTTCAGTGGAGAAGAAACAGATACTTTTGATGACATATTAGAAGAAATATGGAAGAACTGAAAGTTTTGAAGCAGCTTTAAAGGTCTTCTAAAATCAGTGCAAGTTGCTTGAGAAGTAGTGGCAGCACCTGCCTCTGTCAAGTAGATTTTCATAATTGGAGGTTTGACAAAGTGTTACAAGAATAAAACCATAAAATAAAAGTCTGAAGCCACATATGACAAAAATCATCATGATAAACGGCCATTAAATCTGAAAGAATAAAGTATAATTGATTAAACCACTTTATACCAATTGAATCACTACATATATTTTAAATATTACATAAAACAGAAATAGTACAGTCAAACATCGATATCTCAAATCTGATGGGAATAAAAAAATATTCAAAGTAAAGAGTATGAGATATTAAAAGGTTCAATTTTTAGATCAATAATATTATATGAACACACACACATATATATATATATGGTGAATGTACATAGTTTACAAACATACAATCTTAACAAAAGTAATCCGTCAATAAAGTCTCATGCATGTGTAAGTTTTTCTGTGACTGAACAACTTTTTCTAAGCCAGCAATTTAGGCAAATAGTTCAGGACCTATATTATTCAAGAAAGGTATGTACATAATATAGGAACAGCTGTTTCAGCTCCTTCACAATCACTTATTTTGCTGGTACTCTCCCTGCTGTTTCACTTCATCATTTTCTTTATTTACTGCTGTTTTTCTATCAGCAACAATTTCTGCATCCCTTAAAATACCACATGTTTTAAGTGAAATATCTACTTCAGAGAAATCTTTGACTGAAACACCAAGATTTTGTTTCTGTTTGATCACCATTCACTGTTCCAAAGTTACGCTATATTCGTCTTGATATTTGACTATATTTAAATCGTAGGTCTGTTTCTGTTTCTCATTATTTCTCTTTTCTCTAAATTCTGCTTTGATGAAACAATTTTTTATTTTAACATTTCTACAATTCCAGGAGGATGAAAGGAAAAAATACTTTTTTGAGATATCAAGGAATTCGCGATATTGAGGTTTAATTGTATATACAAAAAAGAAATAAAATATGTCATATACTATGAGTTATTTATACCATTCTAATGAGTTATTGAGTTTCTATTCTATTCTAATGAGTTATTTATACAATTAAAATCCATCGGACCATATATGTTCCTACATATATCCTGCTTACTCCAAAGCTAATACTTGTCCTCTACACCTCGCGTTCTTTTTTTTTTTTTTCAATGTGAATAACATCTATAGTCGGGGTATCTGGCTGAAATCGGAGCATTACGGAAAATGCAAACACTTTGAACGCTTATATCTCCGAAATTAATAATTAAAAATCTAAATAATTTATATTTGTTTTGTTGGAAAAAGGGTACCATTTATGAATATACAAAATAATTTCAATATTTTACACTTTTTATTTTTTCTTTTCCCGAAAAAAATTATGTTTGAGTTTCTGCTTCATTTTGCTCATTTGCACTTGAAATATCTTCTAAACCAGGGGTGGGGAATCTTTTTATGCTCGAAGACAACATTGAAGTAAACAAGATAATGAAGTACAGGAATTTTTATTATAAAAATGCAAAGATTTAGAGGAAAATCTGTTTAAAAATAAGGTTATTTAAAGCCCACTTAAAAAGAAGGAATATCCTTTGAAAAGGCCAAAATTGATGGCCAGTAGATCGCAGGTTCACCACCTCTGTTCTAAACTATTAAAGATAGATATAAACAGTAAGCAACAAAAATGTTCAGTAGGAAATCAAGTTTTTAAATCAATAACCTGTTTTTACAAAGCTATTATAGTTGAGTAATCATCCTAGAAAGTTAACAAAATATTGAAAATTTTCCTTTTCTAAAGTGTGCCATGCTTATATCTCGAAAATTAAAAGTGAAGTAAGAACAGTAAATAAATAAAAGAACAGTAAATAAGTAATTTGTAAACCTTTGAAAGCCCTACAAGGATATACAACTGGATTTTTAATTGGGCAGTTTTCTAAATATACTGGTTATAGAATCCTGTAAAATGTAAGTACGTCAAACTTGTATAACTTGATACTCGCTCTGAAAGTTTAAGCTGTTTCAGTTATGTAGAAAGCCCAGGCCGCCCGTCTCACCCGAGGGCATGAGCAGCAAAGTGAGCGGCCGCATGTCTTAGTTATGTATTTTACTTCAGCTACCGTACTATATGTTGTAAAAGAAACAAATGAAGACTGAAAACAACGAATAAAAGTATTAAACTTTATTGCAGTTTTACTTTACAAGACGTTATTCACGCAAACCCTATCGGCTCCTAGAGCCATCACCAATTTTGTTTTTCAAGCTAAAAATTCGAGAAGTTGCAAGAAACTTTCGGAAAAAATTAATTTACGTAAAACCCTTAAAAAAAGTCCCCCCCCCCCCCCCCCCCACACATCGATACTTTTGAAAACTGCATCTCCTCCGTTAGTTTTTGCACTGGAATCTAGTAAAGGCAGCATAGGGAGCGACACGCCCGCGTATCGGGCCAAAGGTGGATGTAAGATGCTTTGCTTATTTAGAGCACATCACGATTGTTGTGCGGATGTACCCAGATTGCATAAGTGAACTGAAAGGTCTATACGCCCGCTATGCGGGTGCTTATTAATAAATGCCGCTTAGCAGCCAAAACGTCCTCTGTTCGCATAATAGTCCAAGGACGCGTATTTGGGGCGTACGAGTACGCGTACTTTGATTTAATTTACTTAAATATTAATAGCTAAAATGCAGTAGGGATCGACTAAAATTAAATGAAAATTAAATGAATGAATTTAATTAATCCCTGCTTTAAATATCGGGCAACGGCGTGCCATTTTCAGTTTCTGGATAAAATATTGTATCGCGTTAATTTTATTTCAGTATTATCCCAAACAACGGCTCTTATTTTCACTGGTAAATAATCCTAAAACATAAAATTATTCCTATTCTTCTTCTGATTCCAATAAACACAAAAATCTGTAAAGTTTAAGCAAATGCAAAAAGTTACAAGCAAGAGTGTTTTCATACAGGAGACTAAACATTTGCTTTTTAAATTGCGTATGTACATTTTTTGTGTGAATAATTTTCCCCAATTTATATCCCCCATTTCAGTACAGCTCAGTCCACAAAACTTTTGTTTAAATCGAACAAATAAAAAAGTTTTTTATATTGCACATCTGTGCTTGATTCGAACACACACTACACCAAGCAACTTAACTGGCTACCAAGCATTCCAAAACAATTGGCTGCAAAAATTTAAAAATGCAAAGCATGAATATAAGATCATTTTAAAATGATTTGGCTAAAGGAGCTTGCCCACAGTACACGATTGAAAACCTGTTGCTTACGTATGGGGAATTACGTTTTCACTGCCGATGATTTTCCAACGCTGAAAAAACTGTTTTACAGGCAGTCTCTCACTTTACTGTCCATCTAGTATTTAAGTTATCAGATATTTACCTTAGTATCTGATTCTACTGCTCGTGATTTAAAATACGTGCAAATTCTAGTAGTGTTTGTTCTTAATGATATTGTTTACCAACGGATTATTTTAAAATGTTTACTTTAATTCCCCTAAAGCGAAGCACAAGAATTTCTGTTCTCGTTATACAAAATTATCTCCACGATCTGAAAAACAAAACTTGTTCTCGTTTACAAAAAATATGGTTTGTTCAACATATGACAAAAGGAAGACGCTAAAAAAATAGTAGTAGAAGATATGAACCATTTTTATCCTGTTCCGACAATCAGTTAAACACAATGGAAAATAAACGAATTTAAAAAAAAAAGAAGAAATTAAATAAAACAGGTGACTCTTAAATTGAATATATCAAATAATTCCCGTAATTTTATATCCCAAGGCCATAACTGATGTAATCATATCAAAAATGCAATATCATCATGGATTAAAAAAAATCATGAATACTATTCAGTTATAAAATTTATTTTCGACATTTTTTTTATTATTTAAATCAGATAAATTAAATACAAATCATCTGCCGTATAAAAACGTTTGATAAATTCCATTGCTAGGTAACATTATGCAATTTTCTTTAAATAAAATTTCGGAAAATAATTGTCTTCATAATGCTATTTCTATGGAAGGTTTGATTTAGCGTCTTTTATTAAATATTTCGGAATCCCCTGATCCTATAAACTCGAAACATAAATGGGGTTACTCGCATTGAAGTACAGAAAAACTGAAGTAAAATTTGGGGCCCAGGGCCGTGGTTCCGGAGGCCCGTGCGCCCGAAAGCCTTGGCTCAAACCGTGCCAATCTATCCATATCTGAAAATCAGATTATGGATTCAAGCACAATACTCTTCCTTTACCTACATTGTGTCAGAAACTGAACGTAAAAGGGCCTTCTAACAATATCAAAGAGCAGGAATTGAAGTATTTATAAGAAATGCCCCCGCTGAAAGTACCAGGAAAACAGATGATAATTAAAATATATCATTTCTCTCGCGTGCGTTTCTATGATAATAACTTATGAAGCATCTGCAGAACAAGCACATCAGATGAAGGTCACGAGTCTCAGAAGCAGCAACAAAAAGAAAAAAGAATACCCTTTAAAGCATAAAAGACAATGAAAAGATACAGAGTGGAACAAAAGGTTATTCATGTGTAGTAGGCTGAGCCATGCGGTTTGCTGCTCATCCATTCATTTGACTTTTTACTTTCGCTCAGCCTTCTTTCTCTTATATAAGAAAACTCTATATTTGAGTATTACTAATGGTATATTTTAATAGTATTTGCTAGGTAAGAAAATGCATAATTTTTGCAAAAATACATCAATTAGAAAGTAAGGAAAAAGTAAGACATCACGAGTTTTTTTTTAAGGAATATTTCATGGTTTTCGGGTAAATGGCATATATATTTATTCACTTAAGTAAACTACCACGTACAAATTAAAAAAAAAGTAATAAACCTCGTTTCTACAATTCCCTATATAGAAAACAAATATTTATATTATAATTGTCTAACGTGTTTTTGTTTTTCAAGACCCTCCAGAACCTAACGACGCCAGATTTTCGATTTACCCCATAAAAGTGAAGAAATTAGGGGGAGGTAGTTCAGAAAATCTTTTCAGACCCCTCAAAAGTTCCCCTACCCCACCCCCGCGATGACCTAGAAAGTTTAATCTTTGACCATTTTTTATAGTATGGTTCGCAAGACAGAATCTAACCGAGCCGAATTTTCACTTTCCCCGGTGATGTTGAAACACAGCTCAGAAAACTTTGTTTCCTAAAAACAAAACACCGGACTTTTCTCTTTCAGTAAAGAAACAAAAAAAAAAACAATTTTTTTTTCAGTGCATAGTATATAACTCTCGAACAAAATGTGACTTTAAAAGAAAGAAAAAAAATAGATGTGAAAACTGCACATCGGAAATTCGTGCGAATGAAAGAAGCCTCAGTCTGAGACACTCAAAAAAATGCAGCATGAATACTGCATTATCCCACTGTTAAAGATAGGAATGAATATCTTTAGTCATTATCCATCAATTGGTGAAATATAATATTTTTTCAGAAAAACGACTATCTGAAGATACCAACGTCATAAGATTTAGGGGGGAAAAAAAATCTGACGTTGGCAGCACATGATTTTCCCAACATATTGCAATGACTTAAAATGAAATTATGGTGTACAAAACCCACAACAAAGTTTTTGGCATCGAATTAACACCATGCAAATTGATAAGTAGCAAAAAGTGGGCGTTTGTGGTGCCTTATTAATCCAAACAGAATGTCTTATTAATATTTACGCGTAAAATCCTCATCAAAATTACATTTCATTTATATCCCACGAAATAAATGACAATGGGCGAATTGTTGGGCGTCCATATACAAAACTATTGCAATTATAGCCATCTCTCGTGACTATAACGAACCAGATGCAAGAAAATGATGCTAACAGATTTACTGCATAATACTTAGTACAGAAAAGCAACATATTGAATGACATGAAGCTTATACGTCTTTAATTTTATATAATTTTCTTTTCTTTATAAATTTATTTGAAAAACGTACAATATTTCGAAAACGGTTCGTGTCATTCGTTTTCTAATGAAGAATTAAGTGTGGACTGTTTATTTATTTGACGGTATTGAAGGTCCTGATTTGTTAATTATTTTTTCTTTACAAAAGCTCATTCGAAAATCGTGCAATATCTCGAAGACCGGTTTTTGCTGGCGTTCAAAAGTCTTCAGCATTCGTTTTCTAATGAAAAATTACTTAAATGATTAGTTATTACTTTTCCTATATACATAATATAAGACACAGGGAAAGTATTGAGACGGTGTGTATGTGTGTGGAGACGATATACGACGAATGAATGGAGAGTTTCGAATGAAATTTGGTAAAAAATTAGACCCTTTAGTAATATTACGTAAATAATCATTTCTTATGTATTTTTTCATTAGAAAATGAATAATATAAATTTTAGAACGCTAGCATGAACCGTTCTTGAGATATCGCACTTTTAAATAAATTTATCATAAAAATCATATAAAATTAAAAACATATTAACTATTATGAAATATGTTCACTTTTCATATATAATATGTGACAAATTTATTAACATCCGTTTCGTGGATCTAGTTCGTTCTATTAACAAGAAAATAAACTTTGTGTAATAGTTTTGTATTTTGACGTCTAAGAATTCTCCAACAGTCATTTATATTTAAGAAATGTCATTCTTCCCGTTTGTTTGTAACACTTGGCGATATATTTGGCGAACTTGGCCACTAATTTAGAGAAATCTAGCCAACTTGGTGATATTTCGCTCCAGATTGACGAAAATATCGTTAAAATTGCAAAAATGACGTCAAATTGATGAACTGAATATATGGATTATATTGCTTATTGCGGATGCTATCAATATTGATAATTGAAAATATAGAGGTGCGTGAAATATAAATTAATTGCGCACTTCAAAATAGTTTTACATGTTGTCATCTGAAAAAGCGCCATCATATGTATAATTTAATATTAAAGATATTTTGCAGTAGATCTTCTACATCAAGCATGTCAAACTCGCGGCCCAGTCTATATAACAGTATGTGCAAGATCCAGACCGTCCGAAGACTCAGCAACTATTTGGGCGGCCGGATATAACACTATGTGAAAAAAGTTTTGATAAAATTTTCGTAGCTTAATTTTTAAAATTTCTAATTATACATATTTATTAGCAGGTCGAAAACGTCTTGGCCCAGCCATTCTTTTATCCGAAATAACCTAATAATTTCACTGCTGCACATTCCTCTAAAACCCAAACTTAAAAAAAATACTCTCTTATATTCCTATGATTCACCAACGAAACCATTAAGCTAAAATCAAAACAAGAAATGAAATTCAATTATAAAATAGCAGAGACTACGAGAAGTGCTCTGTTTGTTTATGTTACAAACCCATGTTTCACAGCTCCAGAAGGAGAAATGATTCATTGGATCCCCCCTATACTACTGCCATGTCAAGTATCTGCAAAATACATTGTAGTTGTTCGCATGGACATTTAACGCCATTTAGTAGTGCAAAAATAAATTCAAGTAAAAACGTTCCATATGAAAACGTTCTATTTGAATGCAAGTTCGCAGTCGACGCACTGGCGAGATGGATGGAGGATGTTTTGAATAATCCCCCCCCCCCCCCCCCCAATGGCCAGGCACTAAACTCTACGTCGACTTACGTCGTTTTGCCCTATGTACGGCCGAAATCGTGAACCATTTTGCCGTCCTAGGACGTTGCCCCAGGCGCACCAGAGGGGGGCGGAACACACTGCGCCCACAACACACAACATCCATGTCTTACGTGGGACTCGAACCCACAACGTGGCGGCCGATCGATTGCTGGAAACGCTCGCCTTGGCCGTTCGGCTACCACGTCGACTTAAATGAACCAACAGCACACGGCGGTAACTTCGGTGATCGGTTTTGAATTCGGATTTGAATCATTGTTGTGAGGTAAATAATGAATATTAGAAAATCCATACCCCATTAAATTTATTTAAAATATTTTATTATTTTGTTTTAACGATTACTCATATATTTTAGCCCTTTGTATTCAGTATGTCCTTATCGAAACCAGGTGATAGTAAAACTAAACGAAACATTTCTGACGAACATTGGTATTTCCAAGAAAAGTGGGAATTGGAGTATTTTTGCTGTGGAATAAAAGATGAAATAAGCTGTTTGATATGTAATAATGCTATAAGTATAAAAAAAATTATATAACATTAAACGTCACTATGAACAACATAAAGCAAAATGTGATAATTACGAAGGATTAATGAGACATGAGAAGTTGAAAGAGTTCAAATTGGAACTGAAAAAACAACAGATCATGTTTACTAAAGTAATACAAGAAAGTGAAGAGGCGGTAATTTAAATGATCAGATCAAAGCAAAATCATCCAGTTTCGAAGTTTTTACCATTGCCTCTGACGAGTACAGACGCTGGGGGCGTAGCCCAGTTACCTGTGTTTCTTCGTGCTTGTGACACGGATTTCAACATTTTTGAGGAATTATTGGAACTAGTACCGATGCCTGGCATTACGACAGGACAAAATATTTTTAACAGTGTCTATGAACTATTGCAAAAATACAATCTACCTCTGTCTAAATTGACTTCTGTAGCAACATATTGAGCGCCTTCAATGACCGGAAAAACCTGAAGTTTCGTGGCACTACTGCGAAAAAATAGGATGGTTCCAAGATTCATCATACGCATTGCATTATACATCAAGAAGTATTTTGTACGAAGGTAATAAAGATGGAAAATGTGTGGACACCTATAAAAAAAATTATCAATTTTATAAGATCTCGAGACTTAAATCAGCGACAATTCTCTGCTTTATTAAGTGAATTAGAAAGCGAATATTCCGGGTTATCCTACTATACCCAGGTACGTTGGCTATCCTGTTTTCCAAGGTTTCTAAACAATTCTGGGATTTGAAAGAAGAAATATGTCAGTTTTTAATAACCAAAATTCAAGACACGAGCTTGTTTTTTGATCCAGTATGGTTGCAAGATTTATCCTTCTTGGTTGATATAACAAAACACTTATCCGATTTAAATTTAAAAGATTAGATCATTACGAAAATGTGTGACCAAGTTAAAGCATTTACATGTACTCTTTGAGGAACGCAGTTGAAATGAAGATTTGACGAACTTTCCGACATGCACCGTATCAAGTTTAGGTGAAATTGCATCGTATCAAAAATACGCAGGAAAAATTTTAAGTCTTAGAACTGAGTTTGAAACAAGGCTTGCACATTTTACATTTTTTGAAGACACGTTTTTTATTTTGTTTTCTTCGATTTTCTCGATAAATATAGAATTAGTACCTAATCATACGCAAACGGAAGTAATCGAGATCCAGTGTTATTCAGATTTGAAGGCAAAATTAAGTGAAGTTGGTGTGCCTGAATTTTACAAATATTTGCCAGCCAGGTTTGAAAATACTCGAAAATTCGCATATGAAATTATTTATCGATGGGAGCAATTATTTACACTCATGAAAGAAAATAAGTTACCTGTCAGATAAAGAATTATTGACATTCACCTTGGTTCAGTTTTGAAAGTAGCCACTGCGAACAAGATTTCCCCCGAGGTAGAAAAGTTAGCAGCAGAGAAGAAAGAGATGCCATATGTCAGGAAGAAAACATTGATTTTATAACTGTCCCAGATTTTTTTCTTCTTTTTTTTATACTGTACTTTTCGAAATAAACCCATTTCTCTATAAAAATTGAAGTTTTTTTTGGCGGTCCACATAAACTTAGACCTTGTTTATTTGGCCCGTGTTAGCCTTTGAGTTTGACATGCTTGTTCTATATCATTTTTTCACAGTGAAAGAAGTAAATTCATTACATTATATAGGGAAAGACACGTGCTACTCACATCAGATGTTTTAATATAAATGAAAATACTGATATCTCTCTCTCTCACACACACACACACACACACAGAGAGATAAAGAGAGCGATAAAGATAGATAGATAGCTTTCTTTAAGCTTCCTCTTCCGTTGAAAACTCGAATTAGAATTTTCGGCCCCGTCACAATTATACATTGTATGTAGGGCGGGATGGGGGGGGGGGGGGGCATTTATCACTCGCTTTCAAAGTCGCGTTGGAACAATGGCACAAAGAAATTATACAAGGATTAGTACACTGATTTCTATGTTTTAATGTTTAAATTCTCGAATTAGGGCGTCGAACGCTAGCACATGACTTTGTAGATTGCGCAATTATCAACAAGGAATTATTTCATTTTTACTACTTGGGCACAATCATAGATAAAGCAACATGCATCTAAACAAAACTAAAAGAGAAAACAGTTAAAAAGTGAAGTTTGGGCAACAAGCGACTATCAAATGAATGAAGAAAATTCTAATTTGAATTGAAATTTAATATCATTCCACATTTTTATTTTCTCACACTATTGTACAGAAAAAAATGTTGCTTTCTCGAAAATATTCGAATTTGACATATTGACGAATAAGCAGATTTTAAGACCTCCTGAATCCACTTCTGAAAAGAAGTTCATCTGGATATGTGAGGTGTGGACAATTCAAGAACGATGCACCTACCTGTATAAACTTTATGTGCAAATATATTATGCCAAAACTGGATAGAATTTTTAGTCATTATCATGATTAGAACTCGAATTATTGTAATTTTAATGAGATTTTTTTTTTCCTGTAGGAAAACCATGGTAATATGGAGAAATTGATAATTTGAAATATATTATCGTAGTTTACATTAACATAGATCAGCCAAATGCCAACGATATCACTAAGCTGTTGCTAAACTTAAAAAAAAAAAAAAAAAAACTTTTAATGATTTTTATGAAATATTTTAAAAGCATAATTTGAGCACAAAGTCCGACAAGATACGTTTTATTTCCCCGTTTTGAAAAAGATTGTGATAAAAGTAGGATTAAATACTATGGAATAAGCTTGTAAGAGAAAGTTGAGTAAATTCACATTCTTGACACAGTCATAATACTTTCCCTATACATTGTAAGTAAGGAGAATAAAAAGGAAGCTTCATTTGCTTACGTTCACAACTAATTTCTTAAATTATTTAAGTTGGCAACAGGAAAGAAGTCGGCTACTTTGATGCATTCCAATGGTATACATATTATTCTAATTTCCTTTACAAGTACAGTGAAGTTAAAACTATCATTTTTCTTTCTGTACAGACTATATAATCAGCCCCGGAAATTATTATTGTGCCTTTTAAAGGAAAAATATATACTATCAGTCTTAAATTACAGAATCCCGTGCTCTATACATGCTCTATAAATTACAAAATAAATTCTAATTAATTCTTAAGGATGTATAAGCAGTGGCGTTCCGTCATGGAGCGAGACAGAGTGATCGCTCCAGGGAGCCTATTTCTACGAATATAAAACCAAAGACTATATGCAGTATGAGAAAGAATACCTTGAAATTATTTGCTCCAGGGAGCCAAAAGTCTAGTTACACCACTGGGTGAACCACGCAGAAGACTTTGAAGAGAGCTCTCTCAGTAAAGAGTTCAAATGAATTGGGACAGTCTTTTGACACCACCACCCCCTAGTTCTAGTTTTTATATAATGTATCTAAAATGGATTTTTCTTTTAAATGTAAACATTTAAGACACAAGTCTTTGCATGACCAAGGAGCCAAATACGACATCAACAGCGCTTGAAAACAAACCATACTGCAATAGGATGCCATACCAACTGCCGTAAGCATAGAAATACACGTTTCCCAAAATAAAATTTAGATCAGCTTACCACGTATTTTCAGTTCTTCATCAAAACACACGACGGCCATCTGGGGAACGACGCTGGCACATAAAATCATAGTGATTCCAGACGCTGCATGCGACCGACCAACCCACCCACTACGAAACGAACTCGGAATGGCAGTCTGCAGGGTGGGAGGCAAATGGATGAGGCAGGGAAGTAGATTTTAGGGGTCGTAAACTCGTGCTGGGGGGGAGAGATCTCGACAAATACGAAGGCCGAAAGAGAAATAATCACAATCGATATTCAAGAGGCTTGTCCTCCATCTGCTTGCTCTCTTTATAAGGTTTCCCCACAGCGAGTGTGTAAAATTAGATGCAACTATGCATTGGCGTGTGCATACATAACGGCGCATCAGATTGATAAACGGCGATTGATAAACGGCGCATCAGTTTCCAGCAATTCAAAACATAGTCAATGGAGTACAACTTCTATTATCGAAAATATTGAGGCTGGCGTACTTCGGAAAATCAAAAATTTTGGATAACTAAGAACGCTTAAAATGGGCTAGATAAATAGGGATCATATGAAAACAAATTTGTATATTCTGCCTCTCTTTCTCAGTAGCCTCTAGCAAGGGGGGGGGGGGGAGGATCAAAACACCCCAGTGTGAAGAAATTACATTAGTTCTCCATATAGTTCCGAGCTATAGAATGTAGACGTACACTGTAAACAAATACTTTTTTAATTGTAGAAATTTTGCAGATAAATTACAAATCTTTACTGGATGTGCAAGAATAATATGATTTATTATATATTGAAAATTTATAATTATAATTTGAAAATTATTACTTGTTTAAGCATTTTTTTTTAATTAATTATCTATTTTTATTACTATATATACTCCAAAGGTTAATAGCAAATTTATTTCAACAACCATCTATGCAGATATTTTTAATCTTTATTCTGTTTCACGGGTTTATAAATATTCTTGTTTTGGCGATTGCGTACGATTGGTTTTCATATTATATTGCTCTGATAAGAGTTCATATTGGAAAATAAAATACAGCACTGTAAACCCCCTCCATTCGAATATAACCCCTCCTTCCGAGATCTTAACTATGTTTATGTTCTCTGTCGCCCCCCTCCGGCACTCATACACACAACATTACAATATGCACAATTTGTATTTGAACAGAACCTGCCTATACAGGAACTTTCCCCAAATTAGGATCGCGCTCCCATTGAAGAAAACAGCATCCACGGACCAGTTTTATAATTTTATGCATTATTCATCATTGAAATCTCGATACCCGTAATAGCAGCAAGGTAACTTGCTATATGTCACAATTTTACGAATTTTTATGGGGACGAGACCAACTAATTCAGTCCTACCACACAGACGAAAGAAAATTCTTTAAAAATGGTCTCAAACTGCACAAGAATGTCGGTTACGTCGACAGAAGTTCACAAAATTTTGGTATATAGCATGTTTTCTTGCTGTCATTGTAGGTATCAGCTATTCCATGCTGACGAGCGTATATGCGCGAAACTGGTTCATGGATGCTGTTCTGCAATGAAAGCCTAATCTTAATGACAATGTTTATTTATAAACACTGGATTTAAATATTTAGCATGCGGTCGATGTTATCGATTAGCGCAGATGTCGATACAAAAATGTCGCAGATTTAAAGTTTAAATTTTTTACGCTTTTCTATTAGAAATGTTTTATAATACAGTTTAAACGGTATTCTAGAGCTCTCAGCGGCCACTTGTATTTTCCCATTGATTTTTAATTTTTTAAATAAAGGCTATAGGTGGTGCTGCGTCGCCGTTTTTAAGGTGGTGCGGGTTGCCTAATTAGTTCCGGTGCGGACGGGTCTCTGGCCTGCTAGGTGGGGCTTTCAACTCTTCCCGTTGGCGTTCCTGACTTACGGTAGTTGGCCTCGCTCGGCTGGGTGTTGGTTTGCTATTCCCTTGATAATCATGGCAGTAAGCTCGCCGTCTTGAATGTTGAAGACCCAGACCGTCCGACTCGTCCCAAGACTTGAGCAGCCGTTTGGGCGGCCGGAATACGCTCGCTGTGTGTCGGGGTCGGCGGTTTTCTCTGTCCGGAGGATTCGGGAGGCTCGTCATTTCATTTTTTTTTGTAGGGGAGTATCTTACCCTACCTGGCCAAGGTCACAATTACTCGAAACCGAGAGGTGATCCCCAGGTCTGGGCCATGGAACATAAAAGTTTAAACGGTATATACACTGGCGTGCAAAACTTAAAGAACAACACTATTTTTAAAGATTACAACATAAAAAACAAAATAACTTCTGACAATTTGCATAACCAAGGATATTTAGCAGGAATCTGGTGCAAATTCAAATTTCCGAATCCCGACGGTAAAGTCGCTAATTTGGCGATTTTTCTAAAATTTCGTCGCCAAGTTTACACGACACAACTTTTAAATTATAACAACGGTAAATGGTTTCCTGGTAGGCATTCGTAACAATATGCTAGTACTTGCGCTAACATACTTTCATTTGATCCCGTCACATTTCTTTTATCATTCACTCCATACGATGTTTCACATCAAAAATCTCGAATTCACCAATTTAGGGTAAGCAAAAGTATTTTCCTTGCATATAAATATAAGGAAATAAAAAAGCGTCAATTAAATTACTGTTCCAGCGATGAATTTTTATCGGAACAATCACGTAACCATTTGCAATATTTTAATATAGACACTATTAAGCAAATAGAACACTAACTGCTGTCATCCATTACTGCCGGAATGACTGCCATACTATTATCTCCAAGAAATACTTCCAGAAACAATGACGAAAGTGATCTACAGACACGCCTAAAAAATGAAGCCTTGGTGGATGGAGAGGCGTACAAGTGAGATAAGCTTGACCGGTTCTATGGCACATTATTCGCAGAGGATGCGATTTAACTGTTTCGTGACGACAAATCTTGGATCAATGATCTTAAACATGAGGTGGGATACGCGGTTCAATGGCAGACGTGGGACAAACACCTCAAATGAAAACATGATTATGTCTATTGATAACGCAAATAAAAATGTGCATAACCCACTCGACGCAGCACTGACTTTTTGCCATTCATTCATACATTCCATTTCCTTAGATATATATATTAAAATGTTAATTTCCGAATCAAAAGATAATACATATTAGCTATATCCCTAGTGGACAATTAAAAATGTAATTGTTGTTATTTTTTATATTTTTTCAGCATTGTTAGTCATTTAGTAGACGTGTGTATGATAACATAAACACTTTTCAACTATGTTGCAAAGTGTTAAAAACAAAGTCAAAAGAGGGAATTTTCAAATCACGATACCACAAAATTCAGCGATTACGTACGTTTTACAAGAAGGGATTTCAAACCTCTCAGTCCGCCTACCTTATCGGTAGGTCCCTGTGGACAGCTGGTGACGACCAGTGAGGTTATCTCACTATGATGACGACTAGCTACACAGTGTTACATACCTAAGTTGGAATGAAGTTTGCTCGAGAAACAAAACGTTTTCTATTAACTAAAAAAGGGGTCCATAAACTTTATCTTTTTGTAAAAACATTCATAAAGGAAATAAAAAGAAATCGGAAATACGTGACGAGCATTTTAATTCGAAATTCTTCTATATGTGCAATAGCACGATTTCGCGAAAATACCCTAATAGCGCCCCTCGAGGTATTTCCCTTTCTTTTTTTTTAATACGGATATGTGACCCCATAGGAAGAACACATTTCTAAATTCCAAAACGTATTTCTAAATTCCATAACAAGATATCATACCACAAATATGTGGATAACATTTTCTCTCTTTCTTTTTAATTATAATTTTCAAATAATGTTTCCCGAGACATTTGTGAATATAAACTGCGTTGGTATTCATACCCACAGATCTTGCTTATAGAGGGGGTGTTCCCAATGTGCGTTTGTGATTTTGCTGCAGATAACAGCATTCACGGTCTGGTTTCGAGATTATTATGCGCTCGTTAGCATGGAATAGTCGATACCTGCAATGACAGTAAGAAAAGGTGCTCCTTGTTCCAATATTTAGCGAATCTCAGTGAAAACGGATAAATTCCACGAATCTGCAGTTAAAGCTGAACTCCAGCCCATATTTCGTAGTTTTCAAATCTATTTATTCCAGTCAGACGATCGACGCCGAGCCGTAAACTTCCCAGGCGATGGACTAGGGATTAAGATACCAAAATTCTAACTGTCTGAATTTTACAAATATCATTTTGAAGTTTTAAATCTACAATTATTTTATCACTATAAGTATTGCGCTCAAAAATCTAATGGAACGAAAATCTTCGGATACATCATTTAATTCCTTAATTTTTATTTATCGGTATTTTTTCTTCTTTTTTTGCGATTACAAGTACTTCCACTTATTGAGAACGTAGTGTTCATTTTAAGCAAGTTCAGCATTCTTCTTTTATAGGCGCGTCAATTGCTTGGGTGTGTTACGACTGTGTAGACAGGTAAAGGTATATTTAGCCCATATTACGTGCCCTCAAAACGGGCGGGGCGAAGCAGCCGATGCGCTCTGTGTCCGCGCAGTGGGACAAGAGGATACTTAAAACGCGTAAATACGTCGAAAACTAGCATTCGAATGTTCGATCGCATTACAATGTTTTCCTTTCATTATATTATGTATTCAAATGGCAGAAAACTAAACGCGCCCGAGAAGAGCTCGCGCAAACACAGCAGTTAGACAAATCGGCTGAAAAAAAACAAAAGACTACCGAGGTCCAAAAGGATACTCACAAAACAGATCAAACCGCGGTTGAGGCTGAGGAAATTGTAGCTGAGACTGAGGAAATGGAAGCTGAGACTGAACTTGCTGATAAATCCAATGATGAAAAGATGGATGAAATCCTCAACCTCGTCAGAGGATTTATCAGTATGTTCAACCTAGACGATATAAAACATCTGTTGATGCAGCTCGCTGAGTTAATTCAAAAAAAGAGCGATCCAATGCAAATGGTCTTTGAGGCTTTTAAATTAATCGCGGAATTTAATAAAAACAGTGAGAAACAAACCCGCCATGAATAGGTCCCAAAAAGAAAGTTTTAAAATAATATTTTGGAATGCGAACGGCATATCTCCAAGAATAAATGAACTTAGGAGCTACGTAAATGAAAATGATGTAGATGCCCTGCTAATCCAGGAAACTAAAGTTAGAGAAAACAAAAAACTAAATATAGCAAACTATAATAGCTATCATACCCTTAGCTCAAATATAACTGCTAGAAATCCCCATGGAGGAACAGCAATATATATTAAAAGTAATATTCCCCACGAGGAAATAAACAACATAAATCTTCAAGGTATAGAAAATACTAGTATAAAAATTAAAATAAATAATGTAAACCCATTTATCCTAACTTCAATATATGTCAAAAACATGAGTGGTATAAATGTAGCTGCGCAGCTGGAACTGCTTTTCTCGCGATATCCAAACACAATACTCGCGGGCGACTTCAATGCACACCACCGAGCGTGGGGCAGCAGGAGAGCCAACACACGCGGTACACAGATACATAGATTGCTAAACACAACAAACACTGACATCATTGCACCGTCGAGACCAACCTGCTTCTCAGGTGCCAATGGCTCATTCATAGACTTTGTCCTAACGAGAAACATAGAATACGCTCACACAATTGATACCCTGGATGAATTCGACTCGGATCATCTACCGGTACTGGTGACATTCGATTTGAACACTCCCCTTCCAGCCTCTCTGGGACAAGAGAGGGTGAACTGGAACGTATTCAAAAGAGCACTTTTCGAGCCGCATTTAGCAGTACCCAACATTATGAGCACGGCGGATATTGACTCTGCCACGCACACACTCACAACAGAAATCAGGAGAGCTATTGCATCTGCCACAACACATCGTGAGTCACCAAAAATGCCCACACTTTCCCACCATGTCAAACAATTAGTTAGGCAAAGGAACAGAATGCGTAAGACATGGCAGGCTAATAGAGACCCTACCCTCAAAAGGGAGCTTAACAGACTCACGTGGAAAGTCAGGGATAAAATTGTCGCAGAAAAGCAACAACAGTATAAAGAGTTAATTGAATCCCTTAGCTCGGAAGACGTATCGCTCTGGCAATTCGCTAAAAGACTCAGAAAACCTCAAATTAAACTCCCGCCACTAATAGATGGCGCTAATATTGCGTACTCAGACGAAGAAAAGGCAGAGGCGCTTGCTAGGCATTACGAAAAGCAATTTGAACCAAACCACGATCTAATGTGTCAGGACACCCTAAGAATGGTTAGGCAAACTCTAAACAATTTCAGGAACTCCCCGGTCACGGCTGAGATTAACCCAGCCACCCCGCAAGAAATAGTAGAGATTATCAAAAACCTTAAAAACCGTAAAAGCCCAGGGCACGACAAAATCAGGAATATCGCGGTAAAAAACCTACCCTTAAATATAATATTTTACTTGACCATCTTAATAAATAAAATACTAGAACTAAATTATTTCCCCAAAGAATGGAAGGAAGCGATAATTATAGCGATCCATAAACCTGGTGAGGATGCCTCAATTCCAGCCAACTACAGACCAATCAGTTTGTTGCCGACACTTAGTAAAATTACTGAGAAAATAATTCTTAAGAGACTGAACACGCACCTTAGTGAGAATGACATTATCATTCCGGAGCAGTTTGGATTTCGGCCAAAACACTCCACCACTCATCAATTGCTGAGAGTGGTAGAGTACATTTCTTCTGGTTTTAATAATAAGACACCAACAGCTGCGATTTTTCTTGACATCCAAAAAGCCTTTGATAAAGTGTGGCACTGTGGATTAGCTTACAAATTGATAACTCTAAAAGTCCCTGACGCACTTGTCAAACTTTTAATTTCATACCTAAATAACAGACACTTTCAAGTCAGAGTAAAAAATAACTTATCTACACCCAAGCTCATTAAAAGTAGTGTACCGCAAGGATCCATCCTGGGCCCGACACTCTTTAACATATATCTAAATGACATTCCCAGGACCCCAGACACGGAGCTGGCACTCTATGCAGACGACAGCGCGATACTTGCAAAACACCCTTACGTCTCAGTAATGCACAGACAGCTACAACAACACTTAGACATACTCCAAACATGGCTGGAAAAATGGCGAATAAAATTAAATCCCAATAAATGTCATTGGATTTATTTCTCAAGAAAACGTAAACCTCTGCCTCCTCTGTACATAAACAACCATGCCCTAAAAGCGGAAAAATCTACTAAATACCTAGGTGTAACGATAGACTCCCACCTAACTTGGAAACTGCACGTAACGAACATAATCAAAAAAGCGTATATAACCATAGGAGCCTTATACCCAATGATAGGAAACGGAAATCTAAGTTATCAAAATAAACTCCTAATTTATAAATCGGTCATCTGCCCGGGAATGCTGTATGCAGCACCCGTATGGGGATATGCCTGTAAAACTACCATAGACTTATTAGAGACAAGACAAAACAAAACCCTAAGGATTATAAGGAAAGCCCCTAGATACTTAAGAAACTCGGTAATTAGGAAAGACTTCAAAATAAAAACTGTTAGAGCCCAAATCAAAAAGCTAGCGCTTAAATTCTACAAAAATCTGCCATCTGTCCCAAATGAACTATTATTTAATCTGCATGACTATGATCATCGTAAGGCTAAATCTCCTAAGAGACCCCGCTCGGTACTTAACTTTGATATTCGGTACTAGGAACGTCCCACCTTAATCAGTTGATATTAACGAAAACTCGCGATCTTTGGTTTTCTACAAAATGTTTAAAATCCTAAACTGCTAAAATGCTAGGTTACCCTCAGATCTGCATCAACCCCCCCCCCCCCCAAACTGCTTAAACTCTTAATGTGCAACAAACTGCCACACTAGGAGCTAGGACAAATAATAAAAACAGTAAATCAAAAACCTCGAACCTCCAACTATGGACCAATGAAATAATGTCACAGTATGAAGATACGAACCACACCTAGAGATTGGAGATTAAAGGCGCTTCGCGCCTGGTGCTCTGTTCTGGACGAAACTCTATGAAGTATTATGTATTCAAAATGCAAAGCAAAAATGTAAACAAAACAATGTGTAATGTAAACAAAAATGCAAAAATACATTGGCAGAATTACAGATCCATCCACGGGGGCGGGGGTCACACCCCTTATTTTTAGAAAACTTACATTAGTTTTCCATAGGGTCTATAATGGGAAACAAAAACAGAAGTCTGTGAAGTCACCTAACTGTTTTAAGATGAAAGTTTATATATATATTCATATACGAAAGTATTTTATCATTATTCTAAGTAATTAATTTAAGTATAGTTATCTTAATTATTGTATTACACCTGTTGCTGATCTCTCTTTATTACTGTTCATCTTAGCGACCTGAATGGACTTATTAGTCCCTAGGCAGCATAGTAACAAAATTTTGTGTTCTTTGTTTATGTTGCGTTTTCCTGTTTTTTGTCGTTCTCGTCTGCATTATCTTGTTTGTTATATTAATAAATTTGAATTTTTTTTCATTTGAAATTCAACACTGTAACACCCCCTATCCCCCATTTCCAATCCTGGCTACGCCTATGGGCTATCTACTAGAATATTCGCAGAAACCTTTGATTTAACTACAACATCTTTCAAGTTTTATATAATTTTGCAATAACTAATCTGGGATAGTTATCTCCAACTTCAGAAATCTTTTTTTTATTAACACTTTACAACATAGTTGAAAAGTGTTTATGACTTTGTTCATTCTGTCTGTCTGTCTGTCGGTCGGTCTGTCTGTCCGTTAGCACGATAACTGCCGGAAAAATGACTTTATCAAAATGAAATTTTAGTATGTTTTTCAGACGGTCTGTGGGACCTATGGGAATATAAATAAATAATATCACCCAATTAGTTCTTTATTGAACCCGGGTTGAAAAAATGAAATACATTGAATCCTATGGGACCTAATTTTTCAAACATTTTTTAAGCAAATTTAAAATTCACAAATTGCTTCGAAATTTTTAGGAAATATTCACATTATCCCATAAAATATATATAAAAAATTTCAGTAAAATATGTTATGTAGTTTTTTAATTAAAAAATATTTAATATAGGGATAAAAACAAATTCAATTAATTTCTGACTTTTGGGATATTCTCCAGAAAGAAAAAAGATATATATTATATAATAAATATCTTTCCAAGAGTTTAATCATTTTGTATATGAGAGAGGCTTCACATTTTAAAATAAATTTGGTAGATAACAATTTTTCAATTTTTTTTTTAATTTTATATAACTCTTCATGATATACTTATTTGATGGCATTTTAAATTCACTTTCCTACGTCCTAGAGAGTTAAAATTTGGTACACAGCTTAAATTTGTTGAACATTTTATTCTACAAAAATTTGGTGGATCTTTAAATATAGATCATACATGTTTTTCGAAATGGCCTGCAAATAATCCCCGTTCACTTTTATAAATCATTGTTGTAATATTGCTAAAAATTCTGATGTGGGCAGCACATAGCACATGTCTTTCCCTGCAGACTCATATTCACGTTCTCTTTATTTCTTCAATAATAATTTGAGTTTATCTGCACAAAATAACAGCCATAAGTATTTTAAATGACATTGAATTTGCACGTTAAACTTAAATTTGGTTCTCATTTGATAGCTGGACTTATTGTCAAATGTGGCGTAGCGAAAACGCGAAAAAACTAGAATATCTCAAGAACGGCTAGTCCTAGAGTAATGGGGTTAGTCTTATTCTTTTTGTTGTCAAAAATCACGTATAAAATAGGAATTTAATTGATATAATTGAGCACACGTAGTCCTTTATTTTTATATTTAACGATTTTTGCGGGCCAGTTCGCAAAAATAGCCCGTTCCTTTTTCCTGAATCGTACTAGAATAACCTACAATTGATTTATGTACCAAATTTTGTTAAATTTGGTATATAAATCACTTGTAGGTCATTGAAATATAATACACCAAAATTTGTTAAATTTGTTCCATTAGTTAGAGTGGATAAAGGCAATTTCTGCCGGCCATTTCGGAAAGAAGGCAGATTCTTTTATTACGAATCGTACTACAATCTAATGAACATCAGGATTTCCCACAAAAAACATACCTACCAAATTTTATGAAATTCGGTCCATTAGTTTTTCAATTAGAGTGGATGTAATATCCTCACTGACACACAGAAACATACACAGATACACTCTTACACACACAGACGTCTTCCTAAAAATAGTTTTTTCGTGTTCTAGAAGTCCCAAAACGTGTAGATCCTTCGAAAATTCGAATTCCAATCTTCGGCATGATTCCAATACTTTGAATGCACACACACACACACATATATTATCAGCGTATTATCTGTTTATCTAAATTCAGTGCCTATGCAATTACAATAGTTGTGATTTTAAATGATCCCTAAAATTTTATTATTTCTTCAACGAAGCCTAATTTTAACTTATGCAGAATGCAAATATCTCAAGCGATTCTAAGGTGAGTAACATAAGAATTGCTGAATTTTTTTCACACAAAATTATTTGAACCCTTTGTTGCTCGGCCCTCAGTTGCTCGAGCCCTTTGGGCGAGTCGGACGGTCTGGGTCTTCAACACAAAATTATTTAGCTCTGGAGTCTGGAATTCAAGTTATATGAATAAAATATTCATTGATTTTGCATAGAGAATCAGATGATTTACATTTCGATACAGTTTCAAATATTTAAGTATAATAAATTACTGTAGTACTGTGATAATGTAAAATATATCACTACTGAATGTATCCCATTTTAAAAATTTTTAAATGAAATTGCATTTCAGTTGGAAAGTGTTTCATAATCAATGCTTATGCATGATTGATCTTTCTTGTTAATATCTTGCTTTAGGAAAAATAAGTTAAAATTCAGTTGTGACTCGCATTAAATTTCTTGCGCAAAACAACAGAGAAAATAATTCTATTACAGAGCGACCTTCTGGCCGGTGTGGAACGTCTACTATATCATACACCATATAGAGAACATTTATTAGTATGCAGGTTTTATGAAAGTAAGACATATGGTAGCCCATTTTTTTAACACTTTACAACAAAGTTGAAAAGTGTTTATGACTTTATTCATTCTGTCTGTCTGTCTGTCCGTTAGCACGATAACTGCCGTAAAAATGACTTAATCAAAATGAAATTTTAGTATGTTGTTCAGACGGTCTGTAGGACCTATGGGAATATAAATGAATAATATCACCCAATTAGTTTTGGATTGAACCCGGGTTGAAAAAATGGAATACATTGAGCCCTATGGGACCTAATTTTTCAAGCATTTTTTAAGCGGATTTAAAATTCACAAATTGCTTCGAAAATTTTAGGCAATATTCAAATTGTTCCATAAAATATAAAAAAAATTCAGCGAAATATATTCAGTTGTTTTTTAAATAAAAATTAAAATAATAATAACACCTCTTATATGAAGCGATCACGTGTCCATGATATGAAACGATCACATGACCCACTTCAAAATGATATATGGCATCCATCTTGTGTCAAAATCGTGATTTTTAAAGTTCTTTTTAATTCATATTGAGTGTTGTATCCGTCCTAAAACTACTTTATTTTTGCCTAAATTCTGTGCATCTACATACTGAAACAACGCAATGACAATATATTTCAGTTTAAATGCTCTTCCAAATTTGATTATTTCTACTATTAAGCCTATTTTTCACCTATGTAAAATGTAAACAGCAAAATATGTAGAATGAGTTGTATTAGAATCGCTGTAATTCTTTAACACAAAATCATTTAGTCCATGGAGTCTGCTTAGCTGATATGAATGAAATATTCATTGATTTTAGAAAGAGAAGGACGATATTTTTCGATGAAGTTACGCATTGAGTTTACTTACTTGTAGCTCAATGGTCTTAATTTTTAAATAAAATAAATTATTATAGTATTTTGATGAATGACATGAATGGGGGAATTATTTATGAATGAAATGTTGCTTTTATAGAGAGAGCCAGGCGTGTTATTTTTTATGACGTCATTTGAATGAATTTCAGTTGTTTTCGATGAAGTTTTCAAATATAATAAATTATCGTAGTATTATGATAATTCTAAAATTATTACCGAGGAATGTATCACATTTTAGAGATGTTTAAACCAGGCAATTTATACTTTAATGCCGTTATTTGAATGAAGTTAATTTTTTTCGATGAAGGTTTAAGGTGTCAAATATAATAAATTAATGTGTGATAAGTTTTAAAATATTACCGAGGAATGTATTGCATTTTAGACATGTTTAAATAAAATTGCATTGAAGTTGGAAAGTGTTTCATAATCAATGGTTTAAGCATGATTGATCTTTCTTGTTTACCTTCGCCACGGTTACGCAGGTATACAGGGCGATTCCCAATTCAGTTAAATGACTTTGGAACAAACACAGGTACAGCTATGGAAGTTAGATATTGGTAAAGTGAAATAACCATGCGCTATCAGATGAGAGTGACCGCAGCGCCCCTAGTGCTAAATTTTAGAACTTAGTACTCCTATCTTGAAAACTGTAAAAGATACGAGAAAAAACTAAATTAGAAACTTGTCCACGAATTAGAAACTTGAAATCCACGAATTAGTTGGAAATGATCCATGGTATAAGAGGATGGTGTATTTAGAAGGCTAGGGAAACAACATTTATGATACTCAACTATGAATAAAATTTGAGAACATTGTTAGTATACGAGCGTATAATGCGATAGCGGTAGTTACACAACTTTTAATCAAACACAAATTTTCCCCTGTAGTATGAGGTTTGCCTGCAAGATTTTTGCTGCGCCAATGACAATAACCGGCCTCCGAAAAGTTAGCAGCCTTCTAATTACACCATCCTTTTGCACCATGTGTCATTTCCTACTAATTCGTGGATACTCTGCAAATTTCTAATTTAACTTTTTCCCATAACTCTCATAGTTTCCAAGACAGGAGTTAAGCTCCAAATTTTGCCACTAAGGGCGCTGCAGCCACTCTCATCTGATAGCGCATGGCTATTTTACTATACCAATATCTAATTTCCACAGCTGTAGCTGTGTTTGTTCCAAAGTTATTCAGCTGAGTTAGGACTTTAGGAATCACCTTCTATATATTATATTTAGTTCCGTTATCGCATGGCACGTAGAGCAGAACTATAAAGTAAACGACAACCAATCTGGACAAAATTGCTGACATCTCAGCATATGATTAACACGAGTCTGAATGCGACCTTGTGCAGCGTCAGCTGAGTCAGATGGTTAATGAAGACAGGGTCTGTAACCCCAATTCTTCGAGAGAATCCAGTCTGTTGAGAACGTAAAACAGCTGGAAGTTCAGAGAAAACTTTCATTTGTACTCATGAATTTATGCAATAACGTGAAAAATAACAGAGTTTGCAATTAATGAACACATTTTATGATGCCACTGACATTTGTTAACTGCGGTTCAAATTAAGGAAGAATATCATCACGCAGTCAGTCCACTCATAACAATATATAAGTAATATAATTTAAAGACATAGATCTTTTAAAAATATTATTTTCACTTTGCAGCAGAAACAACCTGCTACTAAGTCAACATTTTACAGTCGAAGTCAACATTTTACAGCAGAAGTCAACATTTTACATCAGAAGTCAACCTTTGGCAGAAGATAACCTTTCAGATAACAAACCACCTTCAGCGATTAGCTCTATTGTTTTTTCTAAAAAAATCTTAACTTGCTATAGCTTTGATATATTTTCAATAGAACTTTGAGGAAAGGAAGCTATTTCAACAGAACATTGTATTAGGATTTGCACAGACGACCGCTGCGCTCTAGTTTGCGTTCACTCGCTACGTGTATAGATCAGGATTAATGTGTGGCACCATTATTTCTGAAATCGGACTAATAGAGACGAAAATAGAGAAATATGTAGCTTTGGCTACCTGCACCTTGACTACTCGATGCGGTCCGCTACGCCGACAAGTCACGGTAAGCAATAGAAACCAGGACTTAAGATCTAGAGCGAAAATTATTAATTTATCAGTTAATATACCTAAAACAGCCTATTACCACGAATTACCCCCCCCCCCCCCACACACACACACACACACACACAACAATTCATCGCAGGTAAAATAAAAACATAAAAGCTATAATTTTTGCATTACAATAATAGCTATGTTCAGCAGTTACCTATGTACATCTCAAATATTTATTTACATCAGCGTTTCATTACATTTTCACCAGGGTTCCATCTTCTAAAGCATAATTTAACCTCGTTTGAACATTTTTAAGCTCCAAATCAGAAACAGCTGTATCGTCATTAGGCTCAGAAGATAAATGAAAAATAATCTCACACGTACAAAAAAAAACTCTTCGGATGATAATTAAATTTCAATTATGTGACTGGAGGGGGAGGGGGGGGGGTTAATAACGATCCCCGAGAGGGGAGTCAAAATCATACATTATAGAGACTAACGATGTTTACGCATAGCGATACTAACGATGTTTTAAAATAAAGTTTGACGTCCATTACTCCTCCATTTAAGATTTGCTAGGGAACGAATCAAGAATTATCGATCTTTCAAATTGACTACGACGGTGATAGCCAAATATAAGTGTCAATTTCTTTGGATTTTATATTCTTAGGCCGAGGGTCATCGATCCCCCCCCCCCCCTTTTACTGACTGAAAAAGTACATTAATTCTCTATAGGGTCCATATTGGAAAAAGAAATCCACTACGTAATCGCACCTTTTTCAGATCCTGGCTACACCTAAGAAATTGGTCGGTATTACACTTTTATTTTGTTTTGACAAAAATGCCTGTTACTGTACACACATATAGTACAAATCAAATACAAAGTTATAAATGAATTAATACATCATAAAAAGTGAAAAATCATTCTTAAGTGAACGTACATAAAGTGGGTTTAGCTTTTCATATGTACGGTTATTTTATGTACAGACATGCTAATTTGATTGAAATTTGGAACATACTGAAAAAATTTGATGTGATCAGTACACAGCTTTTGCCACAGAATAAAACTGATTTCCCCTTTCTTGTATTATTTATACAAGAAAGGGAAAAGTCCTTTCAGAAAAAATAATGAATAAAAGAAGTCTTCATTTCAAATTATATCACAGTTGTAGTTTCCAATATCTTTCTTTGTTTGGCAACATGGCGTATATTTAAATTAGGTTAACTCCACGAAAAGCCAAATAACGGACACCCCCTGCGAGATTCTGGTCTGGACCCCCTACCAATTATAATTTGCTAAACATTCGTTTCACACTTTTCTCTTGGGCTACTCTACGGCTCTGTCCCCTATCTTGAGAAATTTAGCGGTATGACTGTTCCGTCGTCATTAACTCGCCCAAATTCTTAAAACGAAAATATCTTGAAAACAGTTTATCCTACAGATATGGAAGTGGCGTTACAAGCTAACTATAAGAGTTAAAGTTGAAATTGAAGAAACATAGTATAGCACCCAAAACTAAATAAAAGTATCCAAATTTATTAGTAGATTAAGAATTCAATGGAATGCAACTCAGTAAAATAAAACATTTAAATTTTTATTGACTTGCATTCCATTGAATTCTTAATTTAGTAATCAATTGAATTTTTTTAATTAGTTTTGGGTGCTATACTATGTTTCTTCAATTTTAACTTTAACTCTTATAGTTAACTTATTAATTTCAACTTATTTAAATGCTGCAATTAGCACAATAAATAGATATAATTTTAATGTACAGTTATATTACCAATGTATTGTTAATCTAACATGTAATGCATGCTTAGTATTTAATATTCGGGTTAATATAGATTAATGTACTTAGTTATAATTGACTGTTTCTATAAAAAAGATTTCATTTTTCGATTTTGTATGAAAATTTAATAAACACAGAAAGGGCACATGAACTGCGAAACATTTTGAAGATTGGAAAAAGGATAGTTTTCGAGCGAGAGCTGGTACACACATAATTTGCGTGCGTGCGCACGCGAACACGAGCGCAAGCGCAGAGGCAGAGAGAGATCATGCCAAAAATAATACACTGACTACTTCCCAATACTAACAGAATGATAAATAAACAGTTATATCATGAAACATATTCCATGACTTTCTGCGAAAATATGGCTGTTTATGCAGTCGGTCACGGCGAATCAGAAAACCACACAAGCGACTCGACTCACAAATTAGGTTTCGACCAAGCAAAATTGGGTTCCACAAACCGATCTCGATTTACTTTAACTCCCATGTGGAAATTAAACGAAATTACCTGGAAACAAAGAATGGGGTCTCCGCAGCTGTTTCTACACAAACAATGTAAATTCAAACTGAACAGCGAGAACATCAAAGTTCAAGAGAAAACAACGGACGTCCGCCCTGTTATCGTTATTTCTTTCCCGGAAGAGTTAAAAGGAATAGAAAAAAAAGACTGCAGGACAACAATTGAGTAACGTTTTCCAAACATGTAATTGAAGTGCGGGACTCCACTCGACTTTGTCATACATTCATATTATTTCAGTCCACTTTTCTCATTTTCAGCATCAATGAGAAAACGTACCTCGTAAAGCTTCCATTTGTAAGTTATTGTTTTTATTAATATTCCTGAAAATTCTTTAAAAATGAATTTTTTTAATTTCAGTAACACGTCAGGCAAGTCGATGAATAGGTGCATTTCGTTGATTTACGTCCAAATATAGAATGATAGCAGATATACCCGTCGTTGCTCGTGATTTATAAAATGTGCAAATTTTAGCAGCCTTAATGATATTGTTCGTCCAATAATTTTATTAAAATATATAATTTAATTCCCCTATATATATATATATATATATATATATATATATAAGAATCTCTGTTCTGGCTATATAAAATGATCCAAGGCAAATGCATTCGAAAATCTGAACAAAACATCCTGCGGTACCGTTGATAAACCAATTTATTTAAAAGAGAAGTTTGTTCAGCATACGCCCAAATACAAACACGATAATGGTAGAAAAAGTTATACCATTTTTATCCTGTTACAACAACCGGTTAAACACAATAGAAGAGATATGAATTTAAAAAATATTTATCTAAATAAAACAAATGACTTCTTAAGTTGAAAATATCAATAACTCTCGCAATCTTATATTCCAAAGCCGTAACTGTGGTGTAACCCCATCAAAAGTATAACATACCGTTCATTGATATCAAAGAAATTATATCAATTTCTGTATTTAAATTGGATCGATTGAATGAAAATCGGTTGCCGTATTTAAATACATATGAATTAATTCCGTTGCTAAGCAACATAATAATTTTCTTTATATAAATTTTCGGGGAAAAAATCTTCTGCCCTATGTTATTTCTATGGAAGTGTTTTGTATTAATATCTGGAGTTATCATTCTACTCCATAGATATGTTATGGAATTGTTACATTTGAATAATTTTTGATCGTGCGAATCACAAAAACTTCTATTTAATTTTAGTTTTTTACATAATGTACCAAGGGCGCGGTAGCCCAGTGGTTAGCTCGCTGGAGTTGCACTCGGTAGGCTCGGGTTCGATTCCAGCCATTGCCAAATCTGCCGCCGTGTTCACGCGGAGTACGATCATGTTAAACATGCGGGTCAGTATGTCCTTCCGAGAGGTTGGTGGTAGGGGAAGAAGGGTACGGTCCCTGTGGATGCCTCCCCCACTGGGTTCCAGTCTAAATTGGATGGCACTTCCCGACCGTCCAAACTGTTACCTTACACCTTTCTGGTAGGTCGGACGGTCTGGGTCTCAACAACAACAACATAATGTACCAACCTAGCACAAATCATTTCACAATACGTTCTATTTTTTTTAGAGTTATCGTATCTAGCTATAATCTACACCTCAAGCATTCCAACCATGAAGGTAAAAGGAATTAAAACTTCATATTAAGAAAAGGCCAATATCGTTTGAGATAGTAATTCTGATGGCGCTGAAATAAGATAAGTAGTCCTGCATTGCTGCATAACTGTCAATTTTGTATAAAAAAAAAAAAATAAAAAAAAAATAAAAAAAAAAAAAATTAGCGCAATGCAAAGTAGAACTGAAACAAAGAATATTCCGACGTATTCAAAATTATTTTACCTTTCAATTTATTTTATCTCCCTATATTCTGTACTCTATCCTATAATTACGAAAATATACTGTTAATTACACTCATAATTAGGGAACCCTTAATTTAAATAAAAAAAAAATCAAAAATCCATATACTAAATAAGCCTTTCTGTTGTGTCAACTAACAATAGCAGCTACTTTACTAACATTAGCGACACCTAGATAAAATTCTCAAAGCATTATGGCATTTTCAAGCATTTCATCCATAGTTTTATCTCCTCCTTTCTAACTCCACGATTCCAACATATGCATGCAGACCAAATATCTGTCTGAACATAATAGGGTCTTAAAATACGCTTTTTCGCCAAAACCTCAGATTCTAGAATGTTACGCGAAAACAATGGTGTCTTTATACAATAGTTTGAGAAAGTAAAAATACTTTTCAGTGAAATGGGAACAATAAAATGAAATTTGAATAAAATTTGTTTATTGTATGATGTAGACATTCGTTTCCGTTTTCCAAACTTTATACCCACTAACGTCGTTTATTCCATTTGCTTTATTTGTATCCCGATACGCAATCTAAAGAAAAAAAAATAAATAAATAAACAAACAAAAAATTTATTGGAGAATTTATTTTCGAAACACTGTAGAACCAAATCACACTTCAAGTGTCACTTCAGCATTCATAACAATGCAAAATTTTATGAAGAAAACTGTCTCAAACGTGCGGGTGAAAATTTAAATATAGCTTTTACCCGGACTCGATGAGTAAAATTCCAATTAGTAGAATATTCGTTAAGACTTCATTACTTACAATAAACATATGATATCCAAATACAGGATACATTTTATATTGCCCTTAGCTGTCTCATAAAAACCTATTCAAACAATGTCTACTTATAAAATAAAATATGGACAATTAGTACTTTAGTACGTCCCAATCACAAAAATATTACTTAATGTTTTACCGAAAAATAACAGTTCAACCTAACAATCTAAGAACCTATTAAACATGTTCCTAATGCAATTAAAATCTTGAGTGCAAGATAAAAAATAAATAAATAAAAGAGAGAAAAAAAAAAGAATGGGAACTGGAATATACGGAATGAATTAAGAAAACAAATGAACAAGTTTCCTGACCGTCATTTAACAGAAATCACAAAATTCCCTTCTTCCATTATTTCAAATTTGACCTATTTTCGTGTGTTTTCCTTGAAACAATTTTTGACCTCTGAGAGCCGGGTTCTAAGTTTCTCATCCATTATGCAACCCTGGAGGAAATTCATCAGTGACTGAATAACGATTTGGAGACTTCTAGAACTAACCTTATTCAGAGACCCCTATGATATCACTGCTTTTCGAGACATCACAAATTATAAAATAATTAAGCCTTTAAAGAGTAATTAAAAGTTCAAGAAGTCTGCACAAACGAATCAATTAAAATGAAGGTTATTTATATTTTTACTTTCTTATACTATTGTATAAACTAGTAGTTTTTCCGAAAATTTTCGAACTGGATATTGTGATGAATAAGCAAACAAATTGAAGACCCCCCTTGACAGCAATGTAAACACTTTTGGAAATATATTCGTGCGTGTCTGTGTATGGTGCAGGTAAGATAACTCACAGCGTAAAATATTTGCAAGCATGTTACTGAAAGTTTCAAGGGAATCAGCTGCCGTAATGGAAAATAAAGTTCCTGATAGTTAGTTATAATAATATAGTATATATGTATAGTATATATATATATATATATATATCTGTAATATAGGCTACAATAGTCCAGTGAAGAGACTTTCAGGGTACCAAAATCTACTTTATTATATGACACTCGAAAATCATGATTAGTTACATAAAGTCGCGCTCCTCATAAGCGACCAGTTTCTCAAGAAATCTCAATGCAGTCTGCGTTGGTTCATACAATGTACAGTTCACACAATGTACATCGGAGGGGCAGGGATATGAGGACATGGGGCACATGCTGCCTTCGCGTTCTTTATGCTTTAAAAATGTGATGGGGAAGCAGTTTCATATGAGAAAGTTTACGCAGAGGTTAAGATTAGCGGCCATATATGGTATGGTCGAGGAAAAGAAAAAGTGCTGGCAGACTTTCTTAATATTAGTGGCATGGGATAAAATGTAATATAGTTGCGTTATCGGTCGTTCTGTCTCTCCTTGTGCGAATGCTTCTGACTATGCACATTTCGGGAATCAACCTTTGTAATGCAGTGGTTCCGTGAGCGTTGCCCGGGATGTAAAAGCTACTTTAAACGGGAAAGAGGAGTCGCACTCCTCCTCTACTATTATATGCATTGCATTTGGTTTCCCCTTCTATACTCCATACTTCTGCCTTTTCATATATATATATATATATATATATATATATATATATATATATATATATATATATATATATATATATATATCCAGCCAGCATTCCTTGTCCTCTTCATATAACTATCAATCTTATAACAATGCATCTCTTAATAACACTCTTAAATTTAAAACTTGTAATTCTAATAGATGCAAAACGTGTCCGTTTGCTAATCGTAACCAGATCAATTGTAGCAGTAATATTGCCTTCTGTAAAACATATAATTGCGTTTACCAAATTCTGTGTAAAACATGTAATATGTCATATGTAGGCCAAACCAGCAATCCTCTGCATCTCCGAATTAACGTACACGGGAATCATATAAAAAAATTTTCAAATAATGCAACTACCCTTAATGAATCAAAATTCGAATACGAACATTTTTCTATAGATGGGTTCGACAACATTGAAATTAGTATTCTATGTATTCAAAAAAATTATTATGACAGATTGTTCCTTGAAAATGAATTCACATGTGCACACAAAACAATTTTTCCATATGGACTCAATCAATTATTTAATCATCATAACATTGTTAAAAAATCCTTTAATTATCCTAATGAAGACCATAATATTTATAATTTCTTTAATATTCCTAAAAATAAATCAAAAAGAACTAAAAGAACAAGTAAATATAATAAAAAATTGCCCACATTATTTGAACTAAAAAATGCCATCCTACAGCAACGTGCAAATTTCAAAATTACTTTTGATTGGAAACAATGTAAGAACTGGATTTTCGCAATTAAAAAACAGCAAATAAATATGGTTTATAACCTTATCATAACTACTGCATATGATACCATTCATTTTAAACATTTATTCTATGATTTGCTCATTACCAGAAATAAAATTCTTAATGTTTATTTATACGTCACGGATTTAAATTTAAATGACGAATCAAAACAATATACTAAAAACATTTGATGTGGGCAGCACATGACTTTCCTTATATAATGCAATGAATTTACTACTTTTACAGTAAAAAAAATCTGATGTGGCCAGCACATAACTTTCCTTATATAATGCAATGAATTTACTACTTTTACAGGGAAAAAAAAAAGTTATTCTTATAGTAGATATTTATATTCTTTCCAAGATATTGAATTTTCGTTAATGAGTCATCATTTTCATTGATTTAGCGTCATTTTTATCCATTTGGCGAGATTTTCGTTAATTTGACAACATTTAAAAAAGCCGTCAAGTTGGTTAAATTTCGCCAAATTCGTCGCCAAATTCTCGCCAAGCGTTATGAATGGAGAAATAAGTTATTCTTATAGTGATTTCTGTGTGTGTGTCTGTGGAGACGAAATCTCACGACGAATGGAGCTATTCGAATGAAATTTGGTACGAAAATTACAATCTGTGAATACTGAAAGCCTATTGTTGTTAAACGCAATCGAATGTTCAAAATCCCCCAAAATTTTCGAGTGAAATTTTGAAAAAATCCTCAGAAAATCAAAACCATTAATAAAGTTACGCAAATAGACATTTCTTATGTAATTTTTCCTTAGAAATCGATTGAAATAAACTTTAGAACGCTAGCATAAACCGTTCTCGAGATATTGTACATTTTTCAAATAAATTTATCAAAAATTCCCATACATAAAAAAAAATATTAACTGCTGAGAAACATGTTCACTTTTCTTCATATGTAATATCATGAGATAAATTTGGTGATATCATTCTTGTGGATCTAGCTCGTTCCATTCATGAGAAAAGATACTTTGACTAATACGCCAATAGTCATTTATCTGCTGTAAGAATAACTTATTTCTCCGTCCATAACGCATGGCGAGATTTTGGCGATGAATTTGATGGAATGTCGCCAACTTGACGACTTTTTAAATGTTGCCAAATTACCGAAAATCTCGCCAAATGGATAAAAATGACGCTAAATCAATGAAAACGACGACTAATTGATGAAAATTCAATATCTTGTAAAGAATATAAGTATCTACTATAAGAATAGCCTATTTTTTTTTACTGTAAATGCAGTAAATCCATTGTATTATATAAAGAAAGTCATGTGCTGCCCACATCAGATTTTTTTTGTATGACCTGCCTTCAAAGTCCCTGATGACCAATGAATTGTGATTTTCTATTGTTAAAAAGAGAAGTTTCTAAACGCAAACCTAAAACAATGGATTTACTATGAAAAATTGTGAAAGAGGAGTGGAATAAAATACCACTCATAACTTTAAAAACTCTTATCTTGGAAGTCAAGATGTTGAATGATCCAGAGAAAGGACCACCAGATAGAACATTTAAAAAATAAATATTGTTACTTCAAACTTTAATTATATGGCTTTAAATTTGTTTTAAAAGTGTGTAAACAGCCTCTGTGTACTTGAACAGAACGAGAATGAACAAAAAATTTGGAAGCACTTTTCTTTCATATTTCTTTAATCAATAAAACGATTACCTAATAAAAAAATACTTATAAACAATGAAAATAAACCGAAGAACGAAAATAAACCGAAGAACGAAGATAAACTGAAGAATTAAAGAACAAAGATAAATTACAGAATAAAGATAAATCAAAGAACGAAAATAAATCAATAGAATCAGGATAAATCAAAGAACGAATCAAACTAAATTTATAAACAACGATAAATTAAAGAATAAAGATAAATTAAAAAATAAAGATAAATTAAAAATTGAGAATAAATTAAAGAACAACTCTAAATTATAGAACCCCCGGATAAATCAAAGAACGAAGGTAAATTGAAGAACAAAGATTAAAAAGAACAAAGATCGAAAATAAATAAAAAACAAAGATAAATTAAAGAGCGAAGGCAAAGAAAAAAAAAATCAGTTAGGCGTGCCGGAAAAACCGAGACGAAAGATGAAACGTATATCTCAATCTAGATGGAAATACACAGTTTTCTCCACAGAAATGTCACTTTCTTATCAATGGTATTATGTTTCATTCATTTATCATTCTTTAGACAGCACTTGTTCCTCCCCATTTACCAAGTCTCTGTAGATACGGAACAACAAAAATCTGGTGCCCCATGCAGGAAAAAGCATATATAAGAAAGATGAGACGATATTTTTTTCCCCTCTGCCCTTCAAGTTCGCCTCTCTGTGCACTTGTCACAATAGACTCGAGTGTTCAAGCAGAAACTTTAAGTTCGAAACTCTATGATTCCAATCAAAGAAGAATATTATTTTGAAGAAAAGTTACTGCACTTAATTGTACAATGCTAGTTGAATGAATGAATATATATATATATATATATATATATATATATATATATATATATATATTATTTGAATTACCCTTTATCGCTATATATCTCGTCTGGTCCAAGAGTCGGTGCCGTGGAGTGGCCGGGGGGCTCCCCTGTTATTAAAAGTGAAGGGGCTAGATCCGACTTTATAATATAACAGCCATCAGCGTGCTCACTTCCCGTGGGTATTTTTTTTTAACTTCCTAATTTTATTTTATTTTTTTTTTACTGTTATGGCAACTGGAGAAAAGAGGACTGAGTCTGAACCTCAAGTCGAGGAACCTACAGAACTCTCTCCATACCTGAAAAAAGCCTTGACTAGTTAAGATATGTTACAAGGACTTATATCGGGGACAAAGGTATCAAATGATTATAAACAAAAAATGAGAGATGAACTTTCAACTCTCTTAAATGTTATAATCGAACAACAGAGTTTGATTACCCTAACATAGGGTAGAGAAAGAAGGATCGGTGGCAGCAGGCAAACGTATGCAGAAAGTGTCCAATCAAAACGCTTTGCACCTAAGAAGAGGTCCAAAAGTAGAACCAGAGTAAACCACGTGGTTACTATCTATCCAAAGGAAGCAAATACTTCCGAAAAAACAAAGAAAGAGATCCAATATTTGATAGATCCAAAGAAAATACAAGTAAAGGTTAAAATTTGTGAGAAAAATAAGGAAAGGAGGTATAATCATTGGAACGACAGAGGCTGAGGACCTAAACAAACTCATAGAAGAGTTCATCAAAGCAGTTGATCTGCTGAAAAACAGATATGAAATCAGTGTACCAAAAAAGAAATTACCACAGATAATATTATATGGAATAGAAGAAGAGTACACCAAAGAAGGGTTAAGAGAAAGATCTTATACCAAAATGGTGAAATAGAAGATAGCCCAGAATTTGAAGTTAAACATAACTTTAAAGGTAAAAGGGGAACAAACTGGGAAAAATAAACCTAGGCTGGATAAAAGTGGACTTCCGAGAGTATTTAAGAGCAAATATTTGTTACAAGTGTTATAAATTTGGACATATTGGAAAAAACTGTAACGCTAAAGAGCAAAGTTGTTCAAACTGTGAAGTAATTGACCACAAATTTGAGAATTGTAGAAATAATACTAAGTGCAAAAATTGTGAAATCCATAATAACCGATTCAGTACGAAATATAGTACGAATCACAAGACAATATATAGAAGTCGCCCTATCTATTTAAAGGAATTGAGCTTTATTGCTTCCAAGATTGACTATGGAGACAAGTAGGGAAAGTCCTGACCTGAAATGTCTCTCCCTCAATTTAAATCACACCAGAGCTGCAAACTCTCAATTCTGTCAAGAACTTATTCATGAAAATATAGATATAGGGTATCTAAATGAACCCTATTTATATCAGAACAAAATTATTAGATTTACCTCAGAATATAATTTAGTCTACCTTGAGGAACAACCAAGAATAGGATTGGCTCTTGGTCCTAGGATATCGAGATATCATACTATCCAAAAATATAGAGATCTCGTGAGCGTTCAAATTGAATTAGGTAAAGACGAATACATAAGTGGACTTGGCGAATACTATCAGAGAATTGGAGTCTTTGATAGGAAGATATATGGATAAGCAGCATATTATATGCGGGGATTTCAATGCGAAATCAGAAGTGTGGGGACCAAGAGCCAGCGATGCACGTGGAATCGAACTTCTGGAATTTATGAAACGGTTCCAGCTAAATGTGGAGAATAATCCTGATAGCTATCCTACGTTGACCAGTATAAGAGGATCAAGCTGGACAGATCTGTGCATTACTAACAAGAAAGATCAATCATGCATAAGCATTGATTATGAAACACTTTCCAACTGAAATGTAATTTCATTTAAAAATTTCTAAAATGTGATTCATTCAGTGGTAATATCTTTTACATTATCACAGTACTACAGTAATTTATTATACTTAAATATTTAAAACTGTATCGAAATATAAATCATCTGATTCTTTATGCAAAATCAATGAATATTTCATTCATATAACTTGTATTCCAGACTCCAGAGCTAAATAATTTTGTGTGAAAAAAATTCAGCAATTCTTATGTAATTCATCTTACAATCGCTTGAGATATTTGCATTCTGCATATGTTAAAATTAGGCTTCCTTGAAGAAATAATAAAAGTTTAGGGATCATTTAAAATCACAACTATTGTAATTGCATAGGCACGGAATTTAGATACACAGATAATACACAGATAATATATATGTGTATGTGTATGTACTCAAAGTATTGGAATCGTGCCGAAGATCGGAACTCGAATTTTCAAAGTATCTACACGTTTTGGGACTTCTAGAACACGAAAAAACTATTTTTAGGAAGACGTCTGTGTGTGTAAGAGTGTATCTGTGTATGTTTCTGTGTGTCAGTGAGGATATTACATCCACTCTAATTGAAAAACTAATGGACCGAATTTCATAAAATTTGGTAGGTATGTTTTTTGTGGGAAATCCTGATGTTCATTAGATTGTAGTACGATTCGTAATAAAAGAATCTGCCTTCTTTGCGAAATGGCCGCAGAAATTGCCTTTATCCACTCTAGCTAAAAACTAATGAACCAAATTTAACAAAATTTGGAGTATAATATTTCAATAACCTACAAGTGATTTATATACCAAATTTAACAAAATTTTGTATATAAATCATTTGTAGGTTATTCTACTACGATTCGGGAAAAAGGAACGGGCTATTTTTGCGAAATGGCCAGCAAAAATCGTTATATATAAAAATAAAAGACTACGTGTGCTCAATTATATCAATTAAATTCCTATTTTATATGTGATTTTTGACAACAAAAAGAATAAGACTAACCCCATTACTCTAGGACTAGCCGTTCTTGAGATATTCTAGTTTTTTTGCGGTTTCGCTACGCCACCTTTGACAATAAGTCCAGCTATCAAATGAGAACCAAATTTAAGTTTAATGTGTAAATTCAATGTCATTTAAAATACTTATGTTGTACAGATAAACTCAAATTATCATTGAATAAATAAAGAGAACGAATATGAGTCTGCAGGGAAAGACATGTGCTGTCCACATCAGAATTTTTAACAATATTACAACAATGATTTATAAAAGTGAACGGGGATTAATTGCGGGTCATTTCGAAAAAAATGTATGATCTATATTTAAAGATCCACCAAATTGCTGTAGAATAAAATGTTCTACAAATTTAAGCTGTGTACCAAATTTTAACTCTCTAGTACGTAGGAAAGTACATTTAAAATGCCATCAATTAAATTTATCATGAAGAGTTATATAAAATTTTAAAAAAATGAAAAATTGTTATCTACCAAATTATTTTAAAATATGAAGCCACCCCCATATGCAAAACGTTTTAACAAATGGAGAGATATTTATTATATAATATCTCTCTCTTTTCTTTCTGGAAGATATCCCAAAGTCAGAATTTAATTGAATTTGTTTTTTTCCCTATATTAAATAATTTTTTTAATTAAAAAACTACTTAACATATTTTACTGAATTTTTTTTTATATATTCTATGGGATAATGTGAATATTTCCTAAAAATTTCGAAGCAATTCGTGAATTTTAAATTTACTTAAAAAATGTTTGAAAAATTAGGTCCCATAGGGTTCAATGTATTTCATTTTTTCAACCCGGGTTCAATAAAAAACTAATTGGGTGATATTATTTATTTATATTCCCATAGGTCCTACAGACCGTCTGAACAACATACTAAAATTTCATTTTGATAAACTCATTTTTACGGCAGTTATCGTGCTAACGGACAGACAGACAGACAGAATGAACAAAGTCATAAACACTTTTCAACTTTGTTGTAAAGTGTTAAAAAAATGAAAAATTGTTATCTACCAAATTTATTTTAAAATATGAAGCCACTCCCATATGCAAAACGTTTAAACAAATGGAGAGATATTTATTATATAATATCTCTCTTTTTTCTTTCTGGAAGATATCCCAAAGTCAGAATTTAATTGAATTTGTTTTTTTCCCTATATTAAATAATTTTTTTAATTAAAAAACTACTTAACATATTTTACTGAATTTTTTTTTATATATTCTATGGGATAATGTGAATATTTCCTAAAAATTTCGAAGCAATTCGTGAATTTTAAATTTACTTAAAAAATGTTTGAAAAATTAGGTCCCATAGGGTTCAATGCATTTCATTTTTTCAACCCGGGTTCAATAAAAAACTAATTGGGTGATATTATTTATTTATATTCCCATAGGTCCTACAGACCGTCTGAACAACATACTAAAATTTCATTTTGATAAACTCATTTTTACGGCAGTTATCGTGCTAACGGACAGACAGACAGACAGACAGACAGACAGACAGACAGAATGAACAAAGTCATAAACACTTTTCAACTTTGTTGTAAAGTGTTAAAAACATGGAAAATAAGATCGGAAACTGGATCATTCATAATCGGATTACTATAAGTGACCATAATTTGATGGAATTTAGGGTAATTATTGGTTGGTATACAAACAACCAATATTGCAGACTCAATACACGAAATTCTTGGTTTCCATTTTCTGGAAAAAAAAATTGGGGATTTCCCTGGTGGAAATTACGAAGATGTAGAATCAGAATTATTCACGGTTTATGAAGTAAGCAAGGTATTGCAGGAATTTGACGATAATAAAGCTCCAGGATTAAATGGTTTAACCATGGAGATTATAAAAGAGTTATTTTATGTAGATAGGAATTGGTTTTTAGAAATATTGAACTGTTGTTTTATAAATGGGATTTTACCAAAGTGTTGGGAAAAGGCAAGAGTGGTCCTGATACCTAAGGACGGAAAGGATTTGAATACTCCAGAAGCATATAGACCAATATGTTTACTACCCATCTGGGGAAAAATTTTAGACAAGCTTTTGACTAAAAGGCTCACATTTTACCTTGAGGGTAAAATGAATGAAAACCAATATGGGTTTCGTAAGAACCATAGTACCATAGATGCTATAAAGTCAATTATGAAACATATTGACAGAAATAAAACTGAACGATTAGCAACATGTATTATATCTATGGATATAAGTAATGCTTTTAATACAGTAAATTGGCACGATGTAATATATCAACTTATTGATTTTAAAATACCATATATGATATTAAACTTAATTAAAAGGTTTCTTAGTGATGGTTTTGTTAGAGTACAAGAAAAAGGTTTCTACCAAAAGTACAATATTTGGATCCCGCAGGGATCGAGTATGCTCCTATTTTATGGCTGGTTATTGCGGATAAAGTTTTGAATGCCAAATTCGATAACAATAATACAACGATACAGGCTTTCGCTGATGATATTGTTGTTATTGTAAAAGCGAAAGCTTCATATTTATTCGCTGACCTGGAAACAAATGCTATTGGTAAAGTGATGGAATGGGCAGATCATTTTGGACTTACCTTGGATATAGGAAAGACCCATTTCATAATGATAAGTGGAAAAAGCTGATTACACACATACCTGGAATTAAGCTAAGAGACCAAAGAATTATATATAAGAACTGAAATATTTAGGAATCTTATTTGATGAGAAGCTGATATGATCGGCCCATCTGAGGGAACTTAGTAACAAAGTCAATAACTTCCATTATAAGCTAACAAGATTAACCAGAGCAACTTGGGGGTTAAGCCCCAGAGTCATAAAAAGAGATTTATATTAGGGCTACAGAAAAAATGATCGCTTATGGAGCTGAAATATGGTACAAAGACCATAGGAGGACAAATGACAAGCTGATCCAAATACAAAGGATGGATTTACTTTCTATAACAAAGTGTTATAAAACTGTATCTAATGAAGTAATACAGGTACTGGCAGGTTGTGTACCTCTTGATATCAAAATCAGAAATGATATAAAGTCATATAAATTGTTCCACTGGAGGGAACAAATTGAAATTGGAGAACAAGTTATCAACCCAAATGAGGTTGAGATGCCTTATACAGAATATAGACCACCTTGGGGGGAGCAACAATTGAAATGGAATTTTGGCAGAGTAAGAGAAGAAAACTTGGAGGCTTATACCGATGACTCTAAGATGAACGGAAAAGTGGGGAGTGCATATATTATATTCCATAATGGTGAAATATATAAAAAAAAATGGCAGGAAAGGATAGACAACAGTACTGTATTTAATGCCGAACTTTATGCATTGTGGAAAGTGGTAGAATTTATCACTGAAAATGAATTGCAGGATATACATATTTATACGGATTCGAGATCGGTGCTAATGATTCTTGGCTCCTATAATATTAGAAATAAATGGATTTCTAATTTGAAAATGAAACTTATAAATTATAAAGGTGTCATTACATTGCATTGGGTTAAGGCACACGTCGGGCTTCATAGGAATGAAGCAGCAGACGAGCTTGCTAAAGATGCTTTAAACATGAGTGTAAATAGTATATTTGGTATTACCAAGTTGCAAGTTAAAAACAAGATAAACGATAATAGCCATAAAGAGTGGCAGGAGAGGTGTGAAAAGTCTGATAAAGGGAGACATTTGCATAAACAGATACCTAATGTTTCAAGCAGAGCAGTGCATGGAAAATTTTATGAAAACCAAGTTTTATCAGCATACGGAGCTTTTAGAGCATACCAATGTCGTTTCTTCGGCAAAAGCGAACATTGTTTTTGTGAAGAAGACGGTAGAGCACTGTATTTATAGGTGCGTCCTTTGGACAAATATTCGAGAAAATTTTTTCCCTAAAAACTATTTGCAAGTGAGTTTAACCAACCTATGCAGAAGCAAAAAGAGTAGAGAAGGGACCCTCTCAATCATGAAGAATCTTCTCAATAAGGAATTGGATGTATAACTGAAGAAAATTATACAGCTACTTTGTACATAGTACACTTTATTTTTGTTATTTTTACCCACGAAAGTTGGGTAGTTTGAAGTGAGACGGTTGTACTAGTCTTTATTGTACAATATTATAACTTGTTTCACTATGTTTTGAATTGTATGAAAATCGATATTGAGTCTTGTATATAGTGATATTGTAGTTTGATATAAGCTTGTATTGATAAGATAAAGTTTTGTTGGGATGAACTTTATATTTGTATATTTTTGCAAAATGTTTAATAAATTTATTGACTTGAAAGGATTTGATGTATTTTATTATGTTGGCTTTTAATTTTTGATTGATTCTCTGTTGTAATAGGCAAGTTGTATTCTTGAAAGTTGGTTGTATGTAAAGATTAAAGTTACTTTTGGCTCTGTCATATTTTCACATTACCTTACTTTTATTTATACACATGGCGTGAAAAAGACTTTATAATTTTGCATGTTATGTAATGTTCTTCTTTGTTGTTAACAGAGTTTGGTTAACTTTTTGTTGTTGGCATGGTTTTGTTTTGCTTGTTAATTTTTTGATAAACATGTTGTTGGCCCAGGTAGAGGATAGCTCTCCTCTGGTGGCAGGAAGTGGCTGTTTCGTGTTATTGCGCCTTAGTGCGTTTGTTTGGCTGGTAGCTGGCCTTTGAGGGGATTCTGACTGGAGGTGTGGGTCTTGTCTCAGCGGTGTGGCCCTGGCTGCGGTCGCTGGGTCGGGGGCCATGCCGAGTGCTCGGCTGCTGTCGCAGTGATGGATTGCTAAGTTCCCGTATACCTTCGGGTGAGGCGGGTGTTGTACCTGATTATCGCTATATATAGGGTTCTAGTAAAGTTCTTGAACACCCCTATGACTTTGCAAGGAAAAGTCCTACTAGTTAGGTCTATCTATATATAGTAAAGCAGCAATGCCCACACAAATAAAAGTAACTGCAGCTAGCCTAACGGAAAATTAAAAAAGTTAAAATACCGAACACGGCAACAAAGCGATGTATAAAAAAGAAAAATGCCAATTAGAAAGTTATAGAGGATTATCTAGTTAGTAGGAATAGACATCAAGAAAGCAACGAAACGTGTAGATGGAAGGTAATAAATACCTGCTTAAAAGTCGTATCATCACGTTCATATCATCAACGGTAACACCAGATATTTGATTTCTGTATATTAGATTTTTGCGCATGTAAGTGTTGCTTTTAGCACTTCTGAATAGGGTAGCCATTCACCAATAGTTCCATTGTGTCAAATAAATGCTTTCTGTAACAGTTTTATTGTAGATTCCAACTTATTAGACAATGCTAATTGGTTGCTTTCGTCTATCCCGCTCTCGAGTCCGTTATCCTAACTTTTATTCACTAGGGGACGCTGCAATCCCTTTTATTCGATAGGGTTTAGTCACTTTACTATAGGTAGACCTAAAATGTACACTCATGAACATTTCCTTACAAAAATTTCTGAGGTGCTTTAGAATTTGCCTATGAATATCTAGTATATAAAAAAAAATTGTAAATCAGCTTGATTGTCCCATTTGATACCACATCACCATTACAATCCAGGGCATGATTTGTACATGAGAATAGACGCCCACCCCCTCTGCTTTCGAAGTCACAAAGGTGAACATGAAACATGTCTATGTTGTACGTCCTATCCTTGAGTCCCCATCCCCAGAAAAAGTTTTATGAACACGGTTACTGGGCCGGGGCCGCGGCCCAGGGCACCAACGAATTAAGAAACATATAGATAATGTGTTTCATCAAAAAAGAATTACGAAGATTGGGTATGATATACGTATTCTCATTTATACCTCCAGAAATTAAAATAACATTTTAAAAAGTTTTTATTTTAATTGTCATTGTATTCTCCCATACAGATACCATAAAATTTAAAATAAGACCCTCAACCTGCAATAAAAATTCTTCGATAATAGCAGCATGAGACGTAACAACCGGTTTCAAATGCCGAAAAAAAGTCTTCTTCGTCCGGATACAGACAGAACAAACGCTCCAGCAAAAATCAAGAACGATGGGCACCGTCATCTAACTGTAAGTCAGGTCCTGCGATGGTTTAACTGACGGGGTTTAAACAAGGATTTTTGCATGCCGTTGCCACATGAAAAGAACGATGGACGCATTTTCAAGAGTGGTTTTAGAGTGATGGAGTTGGTCTTATTCTTTTCGTCGTCGTGAAAAATTACGTATAAAACAAGCATTAATGTACCGAAATATCATCAGCACCAGAGTATTCCACAGGTGATTTATCCACCAAATTTTGTGAAATTTGGTCAATTAGTTTTCCAGCTACAGTGGATACATACTTTTTTTGCGGGTCACTTCGCAATAAATGCAGGTTCTTTTTCATCGAATCGTACTGAAATCTAATCAGCACCAGGGTAACCCACAAGTGACTTGTGTACCAAATTTTGAGAAATTTGATCAATTAGTTTTTCAGCTAGAGTGAATACATGCATTTCTAGAGTGAATATAAATATCACCAACTTGGCGTTTTTTTTTTTTAAATGTTGCCAAATTGACGAAAATGTCGCCAAATTGGTAAAAATGACGACGAATTGATGAAAATTCAATATCTTGGGAAAAAAAACATAAGAATCGACTATAAGAATAACTCATATTTCTCCATCCTTAACGCTAGGCGAAAATTTTGGCAGGTCGCCAACTTGGCGATTTTTTAAATGTTGCCAAAGTGATGAAAATGTCGCCAAATTAATAAAAATATCGCCAAATTGATAAAAATGACGTCAAAAACACTGTATCTTGGACCTTTTCATCATTTTTTTCGCTGTGAAAGAAGTCAACTAATTGCATTATGTAAGGAAAGTCATGTGCTGCCCACATCAGATTTTTTTTTAAATATGCAGCACATTATGCAATTCGATATTCTGAGAACACGGTAATAGGAGCCGCATGTATAACATTAGGTGTATGTATGACCAAACAACCCGAGTGCTGAATTTCAATCTTGATTGGTGAAAACTAACAATTAGACAAATTCGAGTATGAATAAATTGTTTAGATTGCTTTTGAAATGTTGATATGTACAGTCGATAATGGAGGATGGTAAGCGTAGCGAACATGTGGAAAAGCAGCATAGTATTTTAAAATAACTTATCTTGGGCGATCATTTTTTTTTGCCTCACATTTTTTTAATGAAAATATTAATTAACTTGTGTTAATTAACTTATAGTGGAAAAGGAATCTTCCAACTAATAATTAGTTTGGTGAGAATAAAACAAACTACCGAATCAAAGGGAACTTCTCTGAATATCAGATAACACTGGATATCACGATATCATCGAAAATGGAGAAACATTTTTCAATGGCTAGTTTATCAGCGATTTAATAATTGCTTCCGCATATCTGGGAAGTAACTGATGACAGAATAACTTCAGCTTTACAACTACATCCAATAAAGATAATAAAAATAAATAAACAACGCAGTCTGGTTGATATTTTTGACATAAAAAATAACTCTTGAAAAGAAATATTGTTACGGCACATCCTCTCTAATCGCGGGTGTACGTTCAGGATACAAGAGAATAGTTCGGTAACTAACTTATAAGATCACTAAACGACTGTCAGGTGCAATAAAACAGCAATTAAATGCTCCACTAATTCACAAAACAGATTCTGTTCACGCTAACGTATTTCGCAATTTACTTTGACTCGTATCATATCAACTCCCTCCAAATGAACGATGACTTCCTTATATACTCTCCACAGAAATCTCTAGAAAGAGGGCAGTATCATCGAAACTAGTAGATATTTCTAAAAAGTTCCAACAGATTCAAAAACTGATCAACAGTTGCCAAGTTGGCGATATTACGCTAAATATGGCATCCATGTTACGAAAATGTGCCTAATTCAGGGAACCCTACTTTGACGAAATGACAATGGTTGCCTGTAAAAGTGCTTTCTCCTTGTGAGGAATCAAATAGCCGTGAAGTATTTTACACATTCGTAACAATATATGTTGTACACACAGATACGTGCCCGTTTATATGTGCCAGTTTTGGCTTTCGTCAAATTTTATTTTGACACTCCATTTGAAATATTTATTTTAACTTATAAATTCTTATATTCCAAAGATCACTGATTTGAAAAAAAAAAATGGTATAATAGTATACACTACGATTAGTATACCATAATTTTTCATTTTCACATTGGCAGAATTCAAATTCGCCAAATCTTTTTTGCAATCACCAAACTGAATATTTTTTCGCAAAATGTGACAATGGTGATCGGCAGCGCAACCCCTGTATATATATATATATATATATATATAATTGTTTCGGTAGCTCAATGGATAGTCGCAAAAGCGATTTACAGACTATTTAATGAGTTTTGTAGTATATGTGTCCAGTAGGAATAAGAAATTTAACTGCCCGGTAGGAAGCAAAAAGCTTTTTTTTTTTTTTTTTTTTTTTTGTTACATAAACAATTAACAAGAAAATTTTCTTCTGTCAATGCTTACAGCTCACGAATTTGATTGGATTTCTTTCTTTTTATGTGTGTGTGCCTTACTGTTCTTTTAACGTTCACCAGAACTGCTTTGACCGGAACCTAAGGGCTAAAGGTAAATTCCGAGCAATTATTGGCATGTTATGGAACTCAAATTTAGTTCCTATGAATCTGAAAGCCAGAGGTTGAACCGTTTGGCTACAAGTAGACCTTGCAGTTCATTTAAAAGTTCACAAAGGATAACATGTTTGTGACTTAAAGAAATATTTTATTAGGCCCTTTCTTAGGGACATCATTGTGTTTCCTTAAAAGAAAAAAAAAGACTTCTCCGAATTTTTAATGTTTTTGTTGATAATAAAAATCTCAAAAAAAGGTTTTATAGCGTAGGGTATATATGAAAAGAAACCATTTCCAGGAAAAATACTTTTAGAGTGGTGTTTCAAATAAAAGTTTATACATATTCTGAACAGAATACTTGGTTGATTCCCCCCCCCCCCCCCCATTGCTTTATATCAAGCACATATTCTTGTAAAAATAAATTAAAGTGTTGAAACTCTGCAAATATAAACTCAAGATCGGCGATATGCACCTTATTGTGATACATCATTGCGGGGCTCGAAAATACCGGCTCACTTCCCTGCAATATCCAACCTTTCACGTAAAATTTATTGGATATAGATTAGTACAACTCCTATTTCGATATTGCATTTCTAGGGGGGGGGGGGGGCACAACCAAAGTATCATCTTCAAAATTTAATATAGAGGTATCATCTTCAAAATTTAATATAAAGAGAAATTAACTATCAGAAACTTAACACTTACCTTTTAAACATGTGTATTAGTAGCACACAATATTCCATGAAATGAATCTAATGAACATTAACTTTTGCAAAAAATTTCGCATAAACATCATATATACAACCTCATCACTTGTAAACAGAGTTATTAAAAATTATTTTCAACAAAAAACACTCATGTAACGTAAAGTTCCAAAATTCAATGAATGTTAATAACAAATATACCGATAAATAAAAAAATGAACACAGTTCTCCCGTTCCTACTGATCCCGGATCCCATTTTTTAAACACGTCCGCCATAAACAAACATCTTGCGGCCGTCCTTAAAATCGGAACGGAACTGCATATGAAAGACCGCGTTCCACAAAAACATAACATGGAATAGCGGTGAAAATCTTTCCTTGCCGCGAGGTCGTCAAAACAGCCATTACTAGAGGACGGTGAGTCAGCAGCAGTGACGTCACGCAGACTCCGGACCATTCAGAAAAAAAGTAACAGATGCTCGTAGGTGAAGCCGCAATTCAGCATTCTTCGGTCACCTGGATGTTGACCACTGTTTCATATTTCGGAGATGAATCACGGAATTAGTCATTTAAATGTACTGCAGTAATTTAAACGGATGCTTCACCAGCGATGTAGGAAAGAGAGGCCATAACATCCCCTATTGGAAGAAAAATTACATTCTCTATATCTATAGGGTTCGTATTAAAAATAGAAATACAGTACGTTATACTCTACCCCCCCCCCCCCCCCCCATTATTAAGATCCTGACTACACCAATATAGTTCTCTATTTGTGTTTGAAAAATTATTGGAATTACTAATTGGCTCCAGTAAATGATGGCGAGTATGGGAAACCCTCAACGAAATGTCATTTTAAGACAACGGACATACAGTAGAAGTCCGATACAACGCGGCCCAATATACCGAAGATTCGGATATAACGTGAAGAATATGTATACCGAAAAGAAAAACATCATTACTGCCCGGTTCGACATACTGAGGAGTAAACTATATACGTATATACTATATAGTTTACTATATATACTATATATAGTAAACTATATATAAACTATATATATTTAAATATATATAGTTTATATATATATATATGTATATATACGATATATAGAGCTATAATGCGGGAGTAAAGTATGTGGCCCCACAAAAGCCATATATGAGATATCTGCTATTGCGGCCGTGTTGCAAAAGAAAGAACTTTCAAAGAAGACTTTCTATGCGAGAATTGCGCCGTATTGGCTTTGCGTGCTAAGAAAATAACAAAAAATAACAAACGCAGTCTGCCAATATTATTTAACAATAGAGGCTCGAATTTAGGTTCAGCAAAATTGAAGGCACTCCCTTTGCCCGAACTCTCTAAAAAATCAATAGATCTTATCGATTGAAATAATCGCACCCTATCTCATTTGACTAGCTCAATTTGTTCAGGATGATATCGTGCCCGCTGACTTCCAGGCAGATAACCATCGCTGCAATAATGTTTAATTCGCACTCAAGTATGCTCTACACGAGTAAAGCCATCGAAATCCATAATTCAACTTTTAAACTCAGTTACAATACTTTCCTTTAAACACTATATATTTCAAGGAAAGTCAAAATCTGACATTGAAGAAATACCCCATAATTTATACCTTTTACGTGCTAATTTTCCTTTACATATCCTTGTTTAGATGATTGTATAGTTAAATTTTATTCCTGTTGCCACAACTGCACCTTATATTGTGTTTCATCTCTGCTCAGTACAGTCGTCCCCGTACTTAAGTTCGAGGATAATCAAATACCGCGCTTATACGAATGAAATCATATACAACCAAAATTATTCCAATAAAATCAATGTTAAATTTTCTCGCTTTAACAAATAATCTTCACGGGTTATTCCCGGATAATTGAATAAAAACTGAGAAATCTTAGCATGAAAATGAGTGCTAAAGCAAGAAAAAAGAGTTTGCGTAGAAAATTTTGTCTTTGAAAAAGCTGCCCCAATAACGCGCCCTTTTCCTTCATAATTATTATTCCAAATTCCAAGTCAAGCACGTATTGCAACTATATTGAATTCTATCCCAAGTCACTAATATTAACAAAATCTGCCTGTACTTCCTCTTTTCCTCGACCATACCATATATGGTCACTAATTTTAACATCTGTGTAAACTTTCTCATATGAAACTGCTTCCCCATCACATTTTTAAAGCATACAGAACGCGAAAGCAGCATGTTTCCCATTTCGTCATATTCCTCTCCCTTTGGTATAACTGTACAATGTGTGAACCAACGCAGACTGCGTTAAGATTTCTTGAGAGCTAACTGGTCGCCGATGTAAGTTCGGCCGGTTCTATGTAACAAATTATATATGTCGAGTGTCTTATAATAAAGTAGATTTTTGATAACCTGAAAGTCTCGTCACTGGGCTATTGTTGTAAGATAGTTAAAAACGAGTCCAATATGCAGCTTTGCTTCTCCCTCTCTCTCTCTCTCTCTCTCTCTATATATATATATATATATATATATATATATATAAGAAAAACAATTTTAACACGTGATACTGCTCATGACGAGTTATGATATGTTTTATATATAAAAATATATAAATGTATCATAATAAATGGTTTGATTGGATATCTGATGCAAAATTGACAAAATCGCAAGACTAAAAAGTATAAAACAAAATATTATAAAAAGCTTTTTCAGTTACATGGTTTTAGTAAAATACACTAAAACGTAAAAAATAATTTTTAGCTATCGCAGCATTCTTGGTCATATGCGACTAAGAATGAAATCATGTGGCGTCCATAATAGACTTGTATTTGGACATTAACAGAATTTTAACGAACAAGAGAAGTGATAACATAGAAATGACATATATAACAGACAGATAGAATGAGAGATTTTTAAATCAAAATTGTTAAAAATTTAAATGCATTCAATGTAATCATTCTTGTCATTTCTATGTTATCACTTCTCTATTGTTCTTTTAAATTCTGTTACTGTTCAAATGAAATTCTTTTGTGGGCGCCCCACAATTTTATTTTTAGTTGCATATGACCAAGAATGGTTGTTGTTGTTGAGACCCAGACCGTCCGATCTACCAGAAAGGTGTAAGGTAACTGTTTGGACAGTCGGGAAGTGCCACCCAATTTAGACCGGAACCCAGTGGGGGAGGCATCCACAGGGACCGTACCCTCCTTCCCCTACCACCAACCTCTCGGAAGGACTTACGGACCCACATGTTTAACGTGATCGTACTCCGCGTGAACACGGCGGCAGTTTTGGCAGTGGCTGGAATCGAACCCGAGCCTACCGAGTGCAACTCCAGCGCGCTAATCAATGGGCTACCGGAATGGGCTACCTAATGGGCTACCTAATCAATGGGTCCAATGGGCTACCTAATCAATGGGTCGGTCATGCTTATTTCTCATCTACAAGTCAGGTCGGCAATAGATCGGGCCGATCTCGGCAACAGAACGGGCCGATCGTTAGAGAGATTTAGATCAATCATCACAAGTGGCCATCCATATTTATGAGACTCACTCAGCTGCACAAATATCCTCAAGATGATGTTCGGCGACCCAATCATTTAAGAAAATCAATTCAATCTTAGTATACAGATACTTTAATTGATTGAGAAACCTTGATGGGTGTCATATTGAATCTCCACTTACCTTGCCGTCAACACTAAAAAAGAAAACTCAATAGCAGGCGTGGAAACCTAAAACAACATAACTCAATTTTCTCATGATTGAAGAATTTATTTACAATATACAAATTGTTCCCCGTTCTGATCCCTAAGTGTACACGTTAAGTTGGCCTGGCCTTGTGGTGGCAGAAGGATACATCGTTTTACCTTTACAAGGCTGGTTGGCTTTCTTTTAATGGGTTAATGCAGCGGTTTCCAATCTTTTTTCCCACCTGAGTACCCCCTGACTGTTAATTTCCTTCAATTATACGCCTTAATTGCATTTTTATTTTTTCATTGTACCCCTTGTGCTTCTATTTCTTTCAATTGAACACTCTGATTGACAATGACTCAATTTCTTTCATTTGATCCCCCCCCCCCTCTCTTCCCAAGTTTTTTAATTTAATTAATATTCTCTTTACAGATTTTAAAAATAACACAAGGATTTTAAAAGTTTTTGAGAATAAAATACGTACAATACTTTAGATCCTTATAATTTGAAATTTCTTGGAACAGATACAAAAAATGTAAAACTTTCACAAATATTAACAAAATGCAAATAAGTATATATCTATACAAAGAACTACTGAAGTGTCTAAAAATAAAAGCACATTATTACAAACATTATAAAAACACATTATTACCAGAAAATGTTGAAAATAAGACTCCGCTGGTTTCTGGAGCTCAATAAGCACTCTTCGTCGGAAACTGTAAACCACGAAAAGTATCGAAGTAGCAAGCTTGCCGTCAAAGAAGGGCATATTTTTCTAGGTTTGGTAAAATTTCGCGAAGTTGAATCCAGAATAGGTGACAAAAAACTAGATCATTTACATTTGGTTTTATGTTTAGAATATGGACTTCGTTTCATAAAAGTGGAATTTTAAGTTTATTTTTAGTCACTAATATCAAAATCTATATAATCTGAATTAAAAACCATCTAATTGGAGTCCGCAATTGCTGAAATATTTCCACATACCCCAATTATCCTTTAACGTATACTCCCAGAGATACGCCGAGCTAGGGCAATAATATTTCTGTTGAATGCGTATCTAACTTAATAACGCGGATATGAGAATACAAGTGAAAATATTTCCATAGCATTGGTGTATTTGACTTCCCCTCCCTCCTCCTCTCAAAATGATGTTTTTCAAGATACGCAGTTTTTTCATCACAAAACCAAGGCCTATCTATAGTAAAGTGACTATCGAATACAAATAGTTACAGCGCTCCTAGCGGATAGTTGAAGAAATTACCATAACGAACTCAGCAACAAGAAAAATATCAATTAGAGTATTGTCTATTAGTAGGAATAGACACTAAACTGCTACAGAAGGCATTTATTTAACAGAATATGGTTATAGAAGATTTTCTGGCATATTCAGGAATGATACCATAAACAACACTTGTACACAGAATCAAGTGAGCTCGTCAATGACAATACATATTTAAATTTGAGAAAGAATATTATTGCTTACTTTCAGAAGCATAGCAACGCCCCTACACCGTATGAAGTGGAATGGGAACCAAATATTTTGTTTTCCAATGCCTCAAATATAATTTCTCCGTACTTCAGTGGTTTCCTGGGGGATTGAACCCCTCCCCCCATCCCCTTGAATTGATGTACCCCTTTGATTGATTTACCATGATTGATTAAATGAAAGCATTTACAACACGCTAATTCGATAATCTAACCTTGTGTGCAAGCAAGATACAGAACAAATGCCGGTTTCAAAGTTCTGTAGCAGCAGTTTCCAATTATTATTATTATTTATATTTTTTTTATGTAACATCTCTGATTGGGGTATCTCTGTCTGACATTGGAGCGTCACAAAAAATCTAAACTCTTTGGGCGCTTATATCTCCCAACCTAATAGACTAAAATGTAAATTATGTTGAAAATATGGTTCTATTTATGAATTATAAAAATAATTTCAATATTTCCAATATTTTAAACTTTTCCTTTCGAAAAATCTAAAAAGTTTCTGTCCGAATATGTTTTTACTTCACTTTTATTCGAAATATCTTCTAAACTATAAAAGATAAAATATAAATAATAAGCGACAAAAATGTTCAGTAGAAATCCAGTTTCTAGATTAATAATTTGTTCTTACAAAGCACTTATCGATATTTCAGCTATCTGTGAACAGTAAGCGAGTTATTTGTTGCCCTTTGAAAGCCCCAACATAGATGTACAATTGGCATTTTATTGGAGTTTTATTTATTTTACAATACATTATTCAAGCAAAACTATTTCGGCTCCATCGGACTAGTGACACCGCCGATTTTTTTTTCAAAGTTACTTCCAAAGATTATACTTTAAAAATAATTGTTTTTATATTTTTTCAACAATGTCATTACCGGGTTCGATTCCAGCCACTGCCAAAACTGCCGCCGTGTTCATGCGGAGTACGATCACGTTAAACATGTGGGTCCGAAAGTCCTTCCGAGAGGTTGGTGGTAGGGGAAGGAGGGTACGGTCCCTGTGGATGCCTCCCCCACTGGGTTCCGGTCTAAATTGGGTGGCACTTCCCGACCGTCCAAACAGTTACCTTACACCTTTCTGGTAGGTCGGACGGTCTGGGTTTCAACAACAACAACAACAATGTTATTACATTCTTTAGAATTTGCACTTCTTTTTTCAAGACTTTAAACCTTTTAATTAAAATTGCCGAATTATGTGTACAATAAACAAAAGAATTCCCAAAATTCTTAATTCGGCACTGTATACCTAACATTATGTGCGTATCAGGAATACGGCACATAATGCAAAGTACAGGGAATGAAAAATTAGTGAAAATAGTTCAAATGGAACTTATTAACAAGAAGCTTCTTAACTATTTTGGTGGATTTATGGTCAAGTCAGAAAACACCGGGAATGGTTACGAAGTAAATCCATAGACGTAGCCAGGATGTAAGGGGAGAGGGGAAATTATGACCCAACGGGGGAACGTTACAGCGTTCGATTTCGTTATGGACCCTATGGAGAACTAATGCAAATTTTCTGTCAATGGGTGTGACCTCTTCCTCCCCTTCTTACGCCTTTGAGTAAAGCCCTTTGAATTAGTTTGAAAGTAAATATATCTCTAAACATATACCTAATTAGCCCAGTTTAGGAAACAGGGCAACCAATTTCAGCACCTTTCTCTTACGCAAAGACATTATACTGTTGCCCAATAAGAAGTTCATCCGAAAACGAAATTACCTCATTCTGCTACTGCAAAACGCGAGGGCGGTGAACAAGCAAGGCCCACCCGTGCCCTTCAGTGGCAAAACTTTGCTGGTTTTATGAGCACTTAACCTAAATGTGTCGAAATTCCGCAAATCTAATCACCTCTAAAGCTTCAAATCCTCAGCCTGTTTTCCACTATGTAAATAGTACAGACGAGTGCGATTAATCCCCAATCCACCAATAAAAGAAAAGAAAAAAAAATGATATCGCCGTTATATTACTGGGAATAAATAATGGCATCTCGTGAACAGGTGGTGCTAGCTCTCAGGCATGATATCAATCGATTTAATTTATTTTTACTTTTTTTTTTAGGGGGAAGGGGGGGGGGGTAAAAATACGCCAATTCACTTCAACATTTTAAGAATTTTTAATTTTCATGATTTTTTTTTTTTCTATGAAATCAGTTCAAAACCCCACAAAACAGAGAGGAAATTTTAGAAAAGCAATGTTTTATCTAATATACTATAATATAACACCTAAAAAATAAATACTGTGTTAGTAAATAGCCTAGAAAAATTAAATAATATATCAGCCGGTTTCGAAGGCGAGAAAGAGCCTTCTTCAGGATAAATCATACAGAGCACAAGTACAAAAGAAAGCAATTTTAAGGTCTGTTAAAAAACAGTTGTATCCCATCCCCCTGGAAAGAAAAACCAACAGGATACAGAACAGTGGAATTAAATATTTCTTCAGTAAACAAAGTTATGAACTAAGTGTCCTATGAGGGTAATTTTATATTTTCACTTAAAAAAAAAATTACCCTTTGTGGAAAATTCTGCGGCAAAAGCATGTAACTTTTAAGTCCTTAGCCAACCAACATAATTCGAGAAGTTTCTATAAATCGCCAAAAGTTGCCAACTTGGGCGATATTTCGCCAAACTCGTCGCCAAGATCAAGTCACCCAGACCTTTAAATTATAACAACGGTTTTCTATTACTATCCGTAACCAAAAGGCTAATCGTCAGTCATCCGCGATCCGTAACAATGTGTCACTTCCGTTTTATCCAAGTCACATTTCAAGATTTACTACCTCGTACCATAAAACGTTTCACTTCAAAAATTAAAGAAAATGTATCTGTAAGAAAGTTAAAAAGCAATTTTTAAGATTATGACTGTTATTACTAAGAGTTCAAAGTATTAAAGAGTTGAAAATATCTAATGTGAGCCAACACATAACCAAATACTCTGAAAATAAAATATGTGGGACGCGAGTCTCCACTCAACTATCTCATATATTCATATTCCATTATTATGTGTTTAGTCCACTCGTATCAGAATATTTTTTAAAAAAAAAAAGTATCTTTTTATCAAACTTCGTACGCAACGTATTCTTTTAAAATATTCCATAAAAATTCTTTAAAAAATTATATTTTAAAGTTGGCAACAGATCAATTACTCCCATGAATATGCATGCATTCGGTTCATCTGTGCTAATACCTTTCTACAATACCTATCTACCCTTTACAGTCATAACGTAGTTCAGACTATCATTTTCTATATTGTATCGGAGCATTGTCAGTTTCCCATAAGAAATAACGCTATGAAAATCTTAAACATCAAATAATTCGTGTTTTATTAACGCAATGTTTAAAAAAATTCTATATACAGAGAAATCGAAAAGTCGCGAACATCAAATTTTAAAAATATATAATGTACCGAGAAATTTAAATAGTACAATTTTGTTCAGTTACGTGACACTAATATACTCTCAATAATATATCAGAAATATCGTCTGCTGTTTTTATTTTTAATACGTCATATGGTCATTACAGACCTCTTTTTTTTTATTAATCGAAAAACACAGAATGAAAGAATTTTTATTTTAGAGCAATATGTCTCTCGCCATATTTTTAGGGTGTCATTAAAGAGTTTCAGGAAAGCTCAAAGCAACATTCCGGAAATAGTTTCAACAACACAATCTCTATTTACAACTTATCCTGAGTTAAATTGAGAAACGTCTGCCTGTTCTCGCTTTGTCTAACGTATCCATTTTTTTGGAAAACGCTTAACTAGCCTCGTAATCGTTGAACTGTTAGGGCGTTTATTTAGCGCATGGGTATTTCTTCGGAGGGTGCTTATGTTAGGAACGCTGTATAATAATTATGAGAAAGTTAAAATTAAGTATGGTTGCAAAGAAATAAAAAATATACAATCGTTTATTCATTTTATAAGATCCTCCAAACGTCCTTCCCTTTCATTACCAAAGACTGCACAAAGACTCACTCTAATCATCAAGCTCATTACCGTGCAACGAACATTTGTTAACGGTTCAGATTCTTGCATAAACCATTTACAGGGCTGTGGCTTCGAATATTCCAGCAAGACTGGTTCGTAACGTTCTTTCTCCAGACGTGGGAGGTCAATTCGAAACGTGTTCCAGAGTTTTGAACGCCAAGGTTTCACTTTTTCTTTCTCATCAGGACACACTTCCGCGCCTTCTAAAATTTCAAGGATCGTGCAAGACAGGTGTGGAAGATTTGTTGTTAAAGAAACTTATTGTTAAATCCATAAAAAAGAGTAGGTTGGGGTTATAGTGTTGTGCCCCTAACTTCGCTCGCATTTTGACGGGCCCATTCTATAACGTTTATTTGACTATTGACAATTATTTTTCTAGCTCAAAACTGCATTTCGCACTAAAACATTAAGCGACATATATATAAATTTGTTTTTCGTGCTTAGCACATATTTGTTTTATACTTATTAACTTAAAGACGAAATTTAAAATAATATCTAATATATACAGAAACGTTCAATACTACTTAATTTGATATATTTTACAATGTATAATCACCAATATACACTTCTCGACACAAAAACTGCAACACCATGAAAGAGCGAATAGAGTATGATGATAAAGGACACACAGACAGAGATGGCATCTATATAATAAAAGGCAATGTCTGTGTGTCTTATACACTATAGGTTCAGCGACCGCGCATCGGAGAGGCACGAAATTTGGCAATCGGAGACTATGGGTGGGTGGGAAGGGGACACGTGAAAACCGATTTTTTAAATTTGAATTATTTTTTAGTTATTTAATGTTTTATGAGATTTCGACCGTTTTCCCCCCTTTTTTCTCCACCATCCAGACGTCGTAGATAAAAACAAATCACACCACCGGAAAGAGCTGACAATTGCGAGTAAAGATATATCAATTTCAAATCTCAGGGGCAAATTCTAATATTTTTTAAAGATTTTAAAACAAAAGTCACTTTTGGCTAAAAAAAAACGAACTTTCGTTTTTAAATCCTTGCATCGGGAAAAGTTCCGTTAATTTCGCCTAATAATTTACATTTTCAGAAAACTTAAAGATCAGGCTTTTTTACAAGCCCAATCTGGTCAAGAAATAATTATAAATGGCAGCCTGATACCGATTTTAAAAAGCGAGAACTTCAAGGCGATGAGGGCAGACTTCCCACTTCCCCACATGGGCGCGCGGCGTTTCTATGGCGACCGTTCTTGGCATTCACTGGGTTAGAAAATAACGTTATATTTTAAATGATGGAATTAAGAGTTTAGCATATGGTCATTATAAAATTCAAATGATTGAATCATGGTGGATTGAATTGTGGTGATGTATAGTATACATCGGATGAAATTATTATATTTATATTTTAAATCATGGAATGATATGGATTTTTTAAATGGATATTTTAATTTACGGATATTTTAATTTTATGGATATTTTAAATGATGGAATGACGGATATTTTAATTTTATGGATATTTTAAATGATGGAACGATGGATATTTTAATTTTATGAATATTTTAAATGATGGAACGATGGAATGAGGATGATGGAATTATGAGCTCAGCATATGGTCATTATAAAATTTAAATTAGGGCGCGGGAATTGCACTCGGTAGACCCGGGTACAATTCCCGCACTGCCAAAACTTCCGCCGTGTTCACACGGAGTACGATCACGTTAAACATGTGGTTCCGTAAGTCCTTCCGAGAGGTTGATGGTAGGGGAAGGAGGGTACGGTCCTTGTGGATGCCTCCCCCACTGGGTTCCAGTCTAAAATGGGTGAATACAAAGAAAGTTATGGAGATTGGCGCGGAGGGCGCAGTAGCCCAGTGGTTAGTGCGCGGGAATTGCACTCGGTAGGCCCAGGTTCGCTTCCCGCCACTGCTAAAACTGCCGCCGTGTTCACGCGGAGTACGATCATGTTAAACATGTGGGTAAGTCCGTAAGTCCCTGTGGATGTCTCTCCCACTGGGTTCCGGTCTAAATTGAGTGAATAAAAAGAAAGTAATGGAGATTGTCGCGGAGGGCGAAGTACCCCAGTGGTTAGCGCGCGGGAATTGAACTCGGTAGGCCCGGGTTCGATTCTCGCCACTGCCAAAACTGCCGCCGTATTCACGCGGAGTACGATCACCTTAAACATGTGGGTCCGTAAGTCCTTCCGAGAGGTTGATGGTACGGTCCCTGTGGACACTTCTCCCACTGGGTTCCGGTTTAAATTGGGTGAATAAAAAGAAAGTTATGGAGATTGTCGCGGAGGGCGCGGTAGCCCAGTGGTTAGGGCGCGGGAATTGCACTCGGTAGGTCCGGGTTCGCTTCCCGCCACTGTCAAAATTGCCGCCATGTTCAGGCGGAGTACGATCACGTTAAACATGTGGGTCCGCAATTCCTTCCGAGAGGTTGGTGGTAGGGGAAGGAGGGTACGGTCTGTGGATGCCTTCCCCACTGGGTTCCGGTCTAAATTGTATGGCACTTCCTGGCCGTCCAAATAGTTACCATACACCTTTCTGGTAGGTCGCGCCAGCGAGTTTGCCCACGGTCAGAATTTTCAAGGGTATCGAACAGGCTGGTCGTCAAAGACGGCTAGTATATAAATAAGTGATGCTAATTTCAGAAGGGTAATGCAATACAGTAATGGCATAGACAGGGTGATCAGTAGACAGTAGGATTACCTCTTGCGGCGATACAAGCAGCAACTCTTAGAGGAACAGATGCAATCGACGTGCTGATAGTTTTCCGAGGGATGGATGATAATATACATTCAAACATTTCCACAGGCTGTTCTCTGTTTGAGGCGGGGACAGGGCAGTCAAACGACGGCAGCCAATCGCGTCCCATGCATGCTCGATGTGTGATAGATCTGAAGCCAGCGGAAGCCATGGAAGCACCTGGATATCTTGCAAGGCTTGTCTGCTGATGGTTGCCGTGTGCAGTCGCGCGAAATCTTGCTGGAAAACAGCATTTTGAAACCGCTGAAGGTAGGACAGTATAACCAGCCGCAGCACCTCATTCACACATCGTCGTGCCATCATTGTGCATCTGATAAGAATGGGTGATCGGCTATCTAAGTCGATGGCACCCCATACCGTGTGCCGCGTTCTTAAGCAATATGGCGTCCAACAGTCACGGCAGGATTGTATCTGTTTCCACGGTGATTGTCATTCGACAAACAGAACCGAAACTCGTCGTCCTCAAAATTTTCCTCGTCGTCTATCGGCTTTTTCCTTTTTATATCGACTGTCCACTGATCAGTTTTCTCACGCTATGGAGCTTCAAAAGAGCCGACCTTCACAGTGAAGCTTCCCACTTCCGGATGGAATGAATCCTTTTCAACTTGAAAAGATTGGGCTAATGTTATCCTTTTTACTTGAAAATTTTAAGTGTCCGAATTCTTTGAAGTCCTTTGGTTCACACGCTGTGAAAGAGATAAACAACTTGGGGGAGGGGGGGTATCTTAGACGAGGAGGCGCTACAACATTATTTAGCATTGACAAACTGAGGATACATTCTAAATCAGTCGTATTACTCACTCAAACAATAGATTCTCTTTGGCTCGCATGTGTTGGCGCCAGCGAAGCAGTATTCATTGTTGGCTCCAACGAAGCATTCTCATTGGCTGCTTGCTCCTCAAGACTGACGGTGACTTTGTGTTTGCGTTGAAGGAAAAAATGCGATTAGTAACATTATACTCTGCAACAAAAAAAATCGATGCACCAAGAAGGAGTTGTTCGATTGTAATAAAATTTCGTATGTAAAGCCATTTTGAGCGAACATGCAAATGAATAAAATTTGGTGTACAATGAATAAATAGCGGGAGCTCCAGCTCATTGGAACTGCGCATTCAGCAGATGTATATAAGGAGCGATTCTGAATCTGTGGTCAAAATTTTTGCTGCATTTCGACTGCGGATATCTTACGTCTTTGGTAGTCATTTCTGGCACACTGACAGCACAGCGGAACGTAGACAACATTCTACGAGAGGTTGTGCTACCGTTCCTTTTGCGACACCCCGGACTTACTTTTCAACAAGATAATGCGCAGCCGCACACGGGGCATGTTGCTATGAATTGACTTTAAGCTTGCCCAACACAGGTATCCTTATCTCTCTCCCATAGAGCACATTTGGGACGTTATGGGAAGGCGATTGCAACCATCCCGGAATGCGTCAGCATTCCGCGATGCCCGACAATTGGAGACAATTTGGAAAGATATTTCGCAGGACACCATACGTGAACTTTATCAGTCTATGCCACGCCGGATGGCATCTTGCATCCAGGCCAGAGGTGGACCAACGCCTTATTGACTCCCTCCCTTTGTATACGGTCAAACTCTAAATCATTAAATTGTTCTGAAATTTTAATCGTTTCTTTTCTATGTATATGTTCTTCACATCCACCAATTTTTATCACAATCGGACAACTCCTTGGTGTGTCGATTTTCTTGTTATAGGGCAGTTATGAGTTCGAAAAAGCGTCGCTTGAATAAAGACATTAGTAAATTTTTCATAAAATGCCCAAAATGAGATGAAAATGTGCCTCCCGAAGAAAATCGTGATGAAGATAATGCTGTTCATGAAGCAGAAATTAGAAGTATAGATGAATTTGGAATTGTGCCATCAGGAAGTCCGATTGAAACAGAAAGTGGAACAAAGAGAAGTTCGGCAAATTTGCTTCAGGAAAGATATCCTGTTAACGGTTCTCAAAGTTTCAAAGAAACATAACTTTAGGTCCATATCAGCCTGAACTTTCTCTCTTCCCAACTGATAAAAGAGGTCGCAAGTTTAGAAAATAGTGGCATAATTTATATAAATGGCTAGAATACAATCCTTCTACGAATACAGCGTTTTGTTTTTCATGTAGAGCATTTTCAGAAGCTAATAAACGATACACTGAATCATCTTTTATTCTTGATGGCTTTACTAACTGGTCAAAAGCAGTTCAAAAAATCAAGGCCCATGATTCATGTTCTTCTCACAAAAAAGCAGAAAGCTGTCTTTTAAATTTTACCGAAACTCTGTCTTCAGGTTCCGTTTGTGCCAAACTTGATAAACAGTATATTCAAAAGAAGTTGAAGAAAATCGCCGTTATATGAAACTGGCATGTGAAACTGTTGTTTTTTGTGCACGACAAAGTACTGGTTTGAGAAGACATGATGAAAAAATAACCTCAAATAATACAGGAACTTTTTTAGAATTAATGAAATTAAGAGCTACAGCCTATTCTTTAATTGAAAGAATATTTAAAAATAAAAGAAAAATATTTTACTTACGTTCACAAAGACCAGCAGAATCATATTCTTAATTTATGCAAATCGCAAATCAGTAGCCATATTCAAAATAAAATAAAAGAAGCATGCTATTATTCTATAATAGTAGATGAAACTCAAGACAATTCCAGGCATGAACAAGTGGCTGTAATTTTTCGATATGTGGATGATGACCTAGAAATACACGAATCATTTGCCGGCCTTTTCAGAACAGAAAAAACTAATGGAATTATTGGCTAAATATTTCAGACTTACGAGCTCAATGTTATGATGGTGCAAGCAATATGAGAGGTCCGCTGGCTGCACGATTTTTATAGGAAAATTCATTGGCAATTTATATCCATTGTTATGGGCATATTTTAAATTTATGTGTAGTTAGCGCATGCTGATCCATTCCTTCTGCTAGAAATGCAGTTCAGCAGCTCAATGCATTATATTCTTTCATAGAAACATCATATAAAAGACATGCTATTTTCGAAAAGATTCGCTCATCAACAAATACTTTTTCTAGAAGCTCTTCAACTCTACAATCACTAAGTGATACGAGATGGTCTTCCAGAGCTAAAGCCATAAAAGCACTACTTGATAATTCTGAAGCGGTGATTTTAACACTGGAAGAATTATCTGAAAACGATTCTTTCAATGGTGGAAGAGCCGAAGCCCTTTTAACATGATTGACATTGTTCGAATTTTTGTTCACTTTGTATTGCGCAGTGTTTCTGGTCAATGCAATACTCTCTCAAAGCATCTTCGATCATCTGATCTTAATTTTCTGACAGTGCAAGCTTTGGCTAAAGCTACTATTGAAACTGTTAGTTATTTCCGCTCTGATGCATAATTCAGTCAAGTATGGAGTTTTGTGGCAGTACTTTGCGAAAAAAATTCTTATTCTGGACCCAAACCGAAAAGGCGTAAAAAAATTCCAAGCGAATTCAGAGGCGGTAAAAAAATTCCCATGATGATGTTAAATCATATCACAGGATCAATATTCAATACGAAATTATAGATTTAGTATCTAATGAAATTGAAACAAGTTTTAATAAGAACAATATATATGTTTTATTTGCCCTTAATTAAGTATTATCCAGATCAGATGTCGAAAAAGAAAATGTTTCAACCATATGCAAAGTATATAACTTCCAGAAAGAGAAATTGCTATGTGAATTGCGACTGTCTTATTCAATGGTGAAAAATGAAAACATAGACCATCCCAATTTTAACAGTCGCCTGGATTATTTTAAAGAGCGGAATTTTAAAAAATGTGTTTCCTGTCATAACATTATTAGTTAAATTGTTTTTGACTGTGCCAATCAGCTCAGCCAGTTGTGAAAGGTCTTTTTCGTGTCGCAGGAGGCTGAAAAATTATTTTCGCAGTACAATGGGACAAGAAAGACTTTCATCTTTAGCTGTTTTAGCTATAAAACACGACATACTAATAGATTATGATGATATTGTAACAAAATTTTCTCTTATTCCAGACTCTAAGAACCGGCGTTTAAAACTTCAATAAAAGGTAAATAAATATAGATATTTGTATTTAGAAAAATTATGTTAACACAATTATGTACAAAAACTATGTTAACACAATTAAGTACAAAAACTATGTTAACACAATTATATACAAAAATCATGTTAACACAATGATGTACAAAAATTATGTTAATTATTTTTCTCAACATCAATTCAATTTTGTGACCCCCCCCCCCCCCTCCCCCGTTAACAAACATTTTATTTATTTCATATTGTGGATTTTCATACATACAACTCTGGCACTCCCAAATGAAATGCTGAAATGCCGCCCCTGCTTCATGGTGTTGCATTTTCTATGTCGGGTAGTGTATTTGTCGTGAAAGAATTCATTACAATTCCTTCTATAGGATTCTTATATTATCATCGATACTTAAAATTGAAAATATAAAAGTTCCTACCTCAGATTCCCGGGGAAGCAGTAGATTGATGACAGTATTTGAGCACTTTTATCGTTTCTGTCGATTCTGAAAATACTTCAGTTTAATTAAAATAAAGATATCTCCAATAATTAGCCGAGTCGGTTTTCATTTTTTAGATTATATAATTTCACTACACACTAATATGTTACATATTTACAAATCATTAATAATCTTTACAGTAATCTTAGTTCCATACTGTTCACTGATCGACAGTTCTTTTTCATCTCTGGCGTTCGTTTCTCAAAGTCCCAGCAACATGTGTTAGGAGTGACGTCACGGAAATGTTTTATGCGCAATATATCTTCTGTAAGTGGCAATTCTGTCAGCTCACCCAATTCAAAACATCATTAACGCCATCAGAAGGGCAGAATATGAAAGTTCGATGTAACAGTTTTTCGACACTCCCCCTTTTGAGTTTCAGTGAAAATTTCACCTGAGACTCAACATCTATTACTGTCTGTAACTTTGAGGCACTCGAACAGTTCGTCCTGCTCGTGTAGTCACATAACGATGGTCAGGTTCCTGTGCAGCGTTTTTACCACCAGGAGAATCAGGCATGGTCTCTTCAGCACCGTCTGACCTGGCAGGTTCATCTTGAGTGAGGTCAGAGCGAGCACCATCGTCATCTAATTCCAGTGGGCACAGTTTCCGAACTGGTCGGATGAAAATACCTGATCTGGTCTTTATTTTGGCTAGACGTACCAGTCCATCTTTGCTAGGATATACGTCTAGAATCCTTCCTAACGGCCAATTAATTCTTTTCACATTGTCAGTCCACACTCAGTCACATTGTCAGTCACATTGTCAGTCCATTGTCAGTCCACAAGACAATATCTCCCACCTTTGGGGTATGCACTTTGCTGTTCTTCATGTGACTCTGGCGTAACTGTCCTAAATATTCAATACGAAACCTAGCACGAAGATCTTTCATGATTCTTTTTCGGTATACCAATCTTTTGTTCAACTTTTTCCTATCTAACTGGTTCAAATGGTCTAAGTCAGCAACACTATTGTCCTTGTTTTCCTGTAAAAACATTGCAGGAGTAAGTGGACTCAGGTCATTCACGTCTTCTGATACATAAGTTATTGGTCTTGAGTTAAGTAGGCTTTCACAATCACATAAGACCGTTGCCATTTCTTCATAACATAAAGATGTTTTTCCAAGAACTTTTCTCAAAATCCGTTTCATAAGACCAACTAACCGCTCCCAAAATCCACCCCACCACGGAGCGGAAGTAGGAATGAATTTCCAAGTAATCGGTTCAATACTTAGTTTCAATTTTTCCAGATTGATAGTTTTAAGGAAGTTTTCAGACCCGACAAAATTTGTTCCATGGTCAGAATAGATTATAGACGGTCTTCCTCTGCGTGCTATGAATCTTCTAAGTGCCAACAGAAAATTATCAGTAGAAAGAGCTGTTAGCAGTTCCAAATGAACAGCTCGATAAATGGCGCATGTCACAATTAGAATCCAGGTCTTTTGTCGATCTTTAAGAATTAAAGGACCTGCAACATCTACTCCAATTATCTCAAAGACAGAGGCATCCTTCACTCGATCTTCAGGTAAAGTTCCTTCAGGAATATGCGGTGGTCTTACACTAAACCTTTGGCATACGACACACGATTGGATAACTTTTTTGATAGTTCTTCTACTTTTCAGTATCCAATAATTTTCTCTTAACGCAGACATTAAAAATTGTACTCCAGCATGTCCGAGTTCTTTATGTTTCCAAATTATCAAACTCTTAACCACATTGTGGTCCGTTGGCAGAACAATTGGAAATCTGAAATTTTCTTCATCTGCTCGCATGAAAACTTTCGTCTTGATTCTTAAAAGTCCATTAGAATCTGTAATAATTGGTAGGGATTTAAGTCTACTATTATTTTCATCCAAGAAAACATCCTTTTGTACTTTCCTCAGAATCACAAGTTCAGCTTTTTTAAGCTCATTAGTATCTAACTTCCCAAGTTTTCTATCTCCAGATTTCTTAGCATTTTCGGCAAATCTATATATCCATCCAGTGACTCTTATTATTTTCTGGTATGAGGATATATAATGATAATAATCATCTTTCTCTTCATTTATAGATGATACTATGATCTTCCTTTTCTCTGAATTCACCACCTTCTCATCTGGAATCAGTTCGAAGTCAGGCCAGTTATCCCTGGAACACTTCAACCATAACGGCCCTTCCCACCAATTTCCTTTGATAAGTGTTTTCACAGAACATCCTCTTGATGGGAGATCCGCAGGGTTCTGAACCCCCGACACGAAATTCCAATCATTGGCGGAAGATAGACTTCTGATTTCCCGTATTCTATTGGAAACAAAAGTAACCCAAGGACCCTCTTTTTTGATCCAATATAAAGCGTCCATTGAGTCAGACCAATAAAATGTCTCAATATCTTCCATATTTAGATCTTTCTTTACCGTGTCTGCCAATCTTGCTCCAATGTTACAAGCTAATAACTCCAATCGAGGTATGGATATACCTTTTAAAGGAGCTACCCTTGATCTTGCTTGTATTAACTGACAGGTTACTCTATTTTCCTTTTCTGCTCGAAGGAAAATACAAGTGGCATACGATAACTTGGAAGCATCACAAAACACATGTAATGTCAACTGCGCATCATTGAGGTCTAAACTGGATAGTCTTCGGGGAATCCTAGCGTTTTTTAATTCACGTAGTTGATTCTTCCAATTATCAAATTTCTTAACAATGTCATCAGGCAATGCAGAGTCCCACGATGCTTCTATTTTCCAACATTCCTGTAGAAGAAGTTTTGGTATTAAAGTCACAGGACATGTAAACCCAATTGGGTCAAATATTCTATGTGCCACAGATAAGATTCTTCTCTTTGTGACGGGTTCTTCATTGTCTGTATCGATGAACAAACATGACAAGGTATCCTTCTCAATGTTCCACGAAAGACCCAACACCGGTACATCAGTTTCTTCGGCATTCAGACCATGCAAATTTTGTACATGTTTCTTCTCTGAAGAAAACTCGTTGTTCCTCCATCCACGTAGGTCGAATTTCGCTGATGACAGAAGTTTCTGAGACTCGGTACGAAAATGATCTAACTCTTCCATTGTATCGACACTTGCAACGCAGTTGTCAACGTACATAGAGTCTTTGAGTTTTTTAGCAAGCTCTTTCAGCGGTTCTGTAACTTGATCCAAAAGGTGAGTCAATACAGCAGCGAGGAGAAAAGGGCTGCAGGACACTCCAAAAACAACTCGAGTGTGTCTGTAAGTGATTACTTTGTGAGGATCGCCGTCCTTCCACCACAAAAACTGCAAAAACTTCCTGTCATTTTCGTGTAAGCTTATTTGTAGGAAGGCTTTTCGGATGTCAGCTATTACTCCGATCTTACCCCACCTGAATCTGTTCAGAATTGATGGTATCAATTCTATCAAATTGGGTCCCTTTTCCAGGCATTAGTTTAACGATACAGAATTGCGGGTTTTGGCTGACCCATCAAAAACCGGTCTAATCTTGGTCGTGGCTTGTTCTTTTATCACTGCTCTATGAGGCAAGTAGTGTACGACGGAATTTTCATCGGTAAGTTTTTCGAATCCTGGACTAATTTCTTCTATTATCCCCTCCTTTTCCCATTCGTCAAATACCTTTTGATAAGCTTCTAGCTTGTTAATCGAATTAAGGGATTTTACTGTGTTTTTAAGCCTTTTTTCGGCCAAGTCTTTGTGATCAGATAATGGCTGATGTCCATCTAACCATGGTAAACATACTTGGTATCTGCCTGTTTTGTCTCTGGAAACAGTTTCGTGAAAGTGTCTTAAAGTAAGATCTTGTACTTCTAATTTTGTTCGTTTTTCACTCGGGTCACTAATGCCCAAAGAATCTAAGTTCCAGAGATCAGTTATCTTAGCATTGTTTACATGTAGAGATAGCAGCAAAAGAGAATTATCAACCTTGCTTTATCTATGATCCTTGCCCATTACTGTCCAGCCTAAGTGGGTATTTATGGCTACTAAACCTCCAGAAAGATGTTTTACATCCCCAGTAAATAATTTTCCCGCTAAGTCTGCTCCAATAAGTATATGAATTTCATTTCTATTCTTCTCGAACAAACATAATTTTTCCTTTATTTCAATGTCACTAACAAAAATACCAAGGTTTCTTAATTCACTTATGCATTGAGAATCATCGATTTTAGGAATAGAAGCACAAATTTTTCTTTGATCCATCGCTTCAAATTCACAGTTGTATTTCTTATCGATGCTAGTTAACTTTACCCGGTATTTCTTGTGTGTTTCAGAATTTTCTATACCCCCAAAAAGTCCGTGAATTACTGTTTCTTCTCCTAAACATTTTAATCCCATTCTTTTAGCTACGTATTTGCTCACGTACGATTTTTGACTTCCAGTATCAATAATTATCCTTACAAAATGTTCTAAACCATTTTCATTAATACACACAATCATTGTTTGTAAATAAACTTCTTTAGAACAAGACTGATTTGTAAGTACTGTGTTTTCTACTACTTCAGTGTTTTCATTTTTAACATTTGGCTTACTAGCGCAATTATCATTCCTTTTAATAAAACACATTATATCTAAATGCCTTTTACCACATTCCGAACAAGTTACTTTTACTTTACAATCTCTGGAAATATGATTCATTTTTAGACATCGAAAACATGCACCTCTTTTAATTAAAAGAGATTTCCTTTCTTCAAGTGCTAATCCGCGAGCATATTTACAAGTAGAGCTCTGGTGATATTTACTACAGAATACACATATTTTATTATTTTCTTGAACATCTGAGCTAAATAATTCTGCAGTTGTAGCGACCTTCGCTTTTCCGAACTTCACTTGTGGTAAATTTCTCTCTGGGTCATCAGATCTGTTTATCCTCCGAGAGGGTAGAAAAGATTTATGAGTTTCATGTTGATTCATTTCGGAAATGTAAGTGTTTGATCGTTCGCGAGCTCTTAACTGCTTATCCATGAAGCCAATTAAATTGTTTATGGTATAGTCAGCATCATTAAATTCTTTGCTGAAGTCAAAGACTAAATCATATGGTAGTAATTTCAAAATCATGGGGCACAATAAACTACCAAAAGTATCGGAGGAAACTCCAAGGGATTCTAAACTTCTAATTTGTGTTTGGCAGTTGTCAAAAAGTTTTCTAAATCCTTTAACATCATTAGATCGTCTAAGAGGAGAAATATGTAATAAATGATTCATGTGTGCATTTATCAGAACGTCATTTCGGCCGAATCGGTCTTTTAACAAATCAATTGCTTTGACATAATTTTCAGACGAAATAGCGAATCCTTCGACAGTACCCAAAGCAGTGCTTCCTAAATGTGCTTTTAGATAGTTAAATTTGTCGACTTGATCTAAATACTCATTTTTGTGTATTGCGGTTTCGAATGAATTCCAAAACGTCAACCACTGACTCACATCACCATAAAATTTCGGAATTGTGATTTTTGGTAATTTCACACTGATGTGGTGTTCACTTTGTTTTATACTCGATTTCGAGTCTTCCTTAGAGTGTGGTATAATATCATTTTGAATATTCTGATTTAGAGTACGTAATCTTTTCTTTGCTCTAAAACTCCAAATAACTACTCTTTCGCGGTATTCTTCCGCCGATTCAATTTCTTTTTCAATATCATCTGGTTTCAAAAGTTGTCCTAAATCATTATCAACTAATTTAAGAGTTTCAAATTTATCCGTTAATTGTTCCAATAACTCTTCGATTTCATTTTCATTTACTTCTGTTTTTTCTAGTTCAGTTTCTAATTTATTAATGACTTTAGTAACATTCGATCTTAACACTCCGCGTTTCTTTTTGTGTGCAGTAATCATTTCATCGGCCATCGTTTTCTATCAAATATTTTCAAACTCTTCAAAATTCAAAATTAATTAAAGTGTTCAATCTTATAATTTGTTATCAAAATATCTGCTCACAGGTCCCGGCAGGGATGCCATGTCGTGAAAGAATTCATTACAATTCCTTCTATAGGATTCTTATATTATCATCGATACTTAAAATTGAAAATATAAAAGTTCCTACCTCAGATTCCCGGGGAAGCAGTAGATTGATGACAGTATTTGAGCACTTTTATCGTTTCTGTCGATTCTGAAAATACTTCAGTTTAATTAAAATAAAGATATCTCCAATAATTAGCCGAGTCGGTTTTCATTTTTTAGATTATATAATTTCACTACACACTAATATGTTACATATTTACAAATCATTAATAATCTTTACAGTAATCTTAGTTCCATACTGTTCACTGATCGACAGTTCTTTTTCATCTCTGGCGTTCGTTTCTCAAAGTCCCAGCAACATGTGTTAGGAGTGACGTCACGGAAATGTTTTATGCGCAATATATCTTCTGTAAGTGGCAATTCTGTCAGCTCACCCAATTCAAAACATCATTAACGCCATCAGAAGGGCAGAATATGAAAGTTCGATGTAACAGTTTTTCGACAGTATTATACATATTAATCACAAACAACTTTTAAATATATTCACCTGTTCATCTATAAAGCAACAGTGGAAAAGGTAACTTGAAGCACACGACTAATTTGTATTAAGCTTAGGCCAGATTCATAAAAGCCGATAATTTGATATTTCACACTTTGTTTCATTCTTGCGGAGGATCATTAACATTTTTACCTCCAAAGAGAGTTACAGAATATAAAATGTGTATAAAAGAAAGTTATTTACAGTCATTGCTATTCCTTCTAAATACACAATTATCAATTCTGCAATTAACACTTATACTGATATCCACTACCCAAGAATATCAGGAGCGGAAGTTTTGCAGGCGGACAGGAATCTTTCAGACCAGTTTACGTACCCAGTCATATTCATATGACAAGCTTAATATCTAGTGCTTATAAATCCTGAAAAGATTCCGCGACCAAATTAAAATGCGACCTTAACACATAGTAACAGTTGTTAGGGGCCGTGAAACTTCTATAATCGGATCCGATGATTTCTATGAAGAGAATAATAAAGATCTTCGATACATTTATATATCGAATTTCAACATTTAATTATCGAATTTCGAAGTTATCTTCTTTATATAAAAAAACTTCGAAGGCTTTCGAAAAAAATACTGCCAGACTGCCAAAATCATTGATAGAATTAAGAGGATTTACGTTCTCAACCTCGTATCCCACCTGTCGCACAGAAAACTTTCGTTTACAAGAAACGCAAAGAAATAAAAAGTACTAAAATACACACAGAAATAATAACACAAAATAAAGATACAATTCTAAAGTTATTTAACTGCTAGCCCGCAAAAGGATTTGCTTTTTGGTACACCCAACTTGATTTAAATAAAATATGTTAAATTAAAATAAACATATACATTTCCTTGAAATATGAAAAGATATTGACACTTGTTTCTAAAAAAATATGATGTGGGCAGCACATGACTTTCCTTATACACAGCTGGACAATTACTAAGGACGGATCTCAAATTGCAATGTAGTACAACGTGAAGCAGGGGTGGAGGCTCAGCAGGATAAAATATTATTGCCACACTGTTCGGACATTAGAATAAAGATCATTTGTTGTTCTGGAAAATACAGAAGGTTTTGAAACATCTGAATGGAAAAAGGTGTTCATTTGATGCTGTGTACAACAGAGAAATGGAAAAATGCATATGAACGACAGCAGGCACCTTTAAGAAAGATGTCAGTACGAGATATTTCCACCGTGGAGTGCGATGCAACATTCCACACGTCGTGCCATGCTTTGCACAACATTATCCAGCAGCTGTTGAGACAAGTTATCCCACTCCCCTGTCAGTGCACGGATGACGGTGTTCTTGTTTGTTGGAGGATATTTTCGACCAGCAAGTCGCCTCCCCAAAGCATCCCAAACATTTTCAATGGGGTTTAGATCTGGAGAACATTCTGGCCATACGAGGCATTGAATACCCTCGCTGACTAGACAATCCTGAACAGCGAATGTTCGATGACATGGTGCGTTGTCGTACATGAAAACAAATTTATCACCGACAGTACCACGGAAAAGGCGAACATGAGGCAGTAAAACTTCATCAATGTATTGTTGCCCGGTCATAGTCCCAGTTGCAACCACATGTAGAGGCGTGCGGTCATTGATCATTACGCCGACCCATACCATGATACTGCATGTAAGATATCGGTCCCTTCCCTGGATATTTTCTAGACGATACGTAGTACCACTCTCACGCCAGATCAGTTGGCGTCTACAATCCGATGACAGACTGAACCTACTCTCATCTGAGAATAGTACGCAAGCCCAGCCCTGTTCGGTCCAATTGCGATGTTCACGACACCATTGCAAACGGGCGGTACGGTGCAGTCTGGACAATGGGACACACACAACAGGTCTGCGAGCGTATAGTCCTCCTTCTCCCAAACGTCTGGTAACAGTTTTTCGGGAGATCCGCTGTTCTGTGGTAGCAAGAAACTGATTTGCCACCTGCTGAGCTGTGGTGCGCCCTTCGACCAGAGATATAGGCTATACCTACAACATCACTCAATAAGTCTCCGGTCTAACTAAGAAAAACAATTTTTCTTTTAGAAATTCGACTTTATTCATCAACATACTCTCCTTCAAGAATGATACATTCATTCCAACGCTCCTCTAACTTCTCGATGCCTTTTTTGTAGAACGATTTGTCTTTGCTCTCAAAATAGGCCTCAGTTTCGGCAATCACTTCTTCATTTGAGCCAAATTTCTTTCCCTGGAGCATCTTTTTGATGTCTGCAAAAAGCCAGTAGTCGCTAGGGGCCAGAACTGGAGAGTACGGTGTTGGTGAGGAAGCAATTCAAAGCGTAATTCGTATAATTTAACCATTGTTTTCATCGACTTGTGACACGGGGCATGTCTTGGGGCGCGGTAGCCCATCGGTTAGCGCGCTGGAGTTGCACTCGGTAGGCCCGGGTTCGATTCCAGCCACTGCCAAAACTGCCGCCGTGTTCATGCGGAGTACGATCACGTTAAACATGTGGGTCCGAAAGTCCTTCCGAGAGGTTGGTGGTAGGGGAAGGAGGGTACGGTCCCTGTGGATGCCTCCCCCACTGGGTTCCGGTCTAAATTGGGTGGCACTTCCCGACCGTCCAAACAGTTACCTTACACCTTTCTGGTAGGTCGGACGGTCTGGGTTTCAACAACAACAACGGGGCATGTCTTATTATTTTTGGTCCGGTGTGAGCAAGCGCGGCACCCACTTCGAAAGCAACTTAAGCATGCTCAAATTTTCGTGTAAAATTGTAAACGCACTACCTTCTGATATCTTTAAGGTGTCAGCTATCTCACGCAACTTCACTTTGCGGTCTTTCAAAACTATTTTGTGGACTTTTTTTATGTTTTCCGGAACAACTGCCGATTTTGGGCGACCAGAGCGTTCAGCATCATCGGTGTTTGTGCGACCGTTTTTAAATTCAGCATATTAGTCAATATTAGTTGATTTCCCTGGTGCAGAGTCTCCATAACACTTATCAAGCCACTGTTTGGCTTCAACAGTATTTTTCCCCATCAAACAACAATGTTTAATTAACAAACGAAATTATTTTTTATCCATTGTTTTGAAAATTACAAAACTGGGGTCACTAAAACCACTGTAACCTGTAAACTAATTATTAGTATGTCATGAAATTTTGACACGTATCGTTTGAAGGTTGGTACTATCCAGAAATCATATGGATATATCAACAGTGTTGCCATATATGTGTTTGACAGGAGACTTATTGAGTGATGTGTTATATTTCACCTCGATGGGTGCGCCAGTCTCTTTTTACCGACAGAACAATGTAACTGTCTCCTGCAGGCGTCGTACTTCTAACAGGACCTCCCCAGTGACGCTTGCTACACATTCCAGTTGTTTTAAATGCTTGACACAGCCGTGAAATAACGATGTGGGCGATGTCGAACCCCCTGGCGTGGCAACATCTGTTATTTTTCGCCCTTCTTAGATCTTTCTCATAATACGGCTACGCGTAAAATCATCTAAATGATATCGGGAAGATATACCGAAAATTTCAAGTTCGTCAATTAAATCTTTCACTTGGAACAACAACCGTCCACACGCGGCAAATCCTTTAAATCTCTTATCAGCGCTATCACGTGACGAACAGGCGTGGAAATAAAAAATTTGCATACGCACACCGCTTACTGTATCCTGCACTTATTCTAATTTTCCACATTTTACTTCCCTTCATTTTGTGGTTGCTAAGGCTGATAGTGTCATCCGTCCTTAGCAATCGTCCAGCAGTATATAATGCAATGAATTTACTACTTTTACAGTAAAAAAATACTAAAATTCACTGTACTATGTTTTTATAGTTGAATTGTACAATTGACGATTTTCAGGATGACAACATGTAAAACTATTTCAAAGTACCCAATTAACTTATATTTCGCGCAACTCTAAATAAACAATTATCAATATTGATAGCATCCTCAATAAGTGATATAGTCCATATATATTAAAATATTTTAATAATTAATTCATCAATTAGGCGTCATTATAATTAATTTAGTGTTATTTTTGCAATTTTTACCAATTTGGCGACATTTTCGTTAATTTGGCAACATTTTAAAAAGGCGCCAAGTTGGCGATATTCCGCCAAATTCGTCACCAAAATCTCTACAAGTGTTATGCACGAAGAAATAAGTTATTCTTATAGCACATAAATGACTATTGGCATCCAACTACAAAAGTATTACTCAAAGTATCTTTTCTCATGGATGGAACAAGCCAGATCCACGAGAATGATGTCACCAAATTTATCGCATGATATTACATATAAAAAGTGAACATATTTCACAATAGTTAAATTTTTTTTTTATTTTATGTGATTTTTTAATACATTTATTTGAAAAATGTGCAATATCTTGAGAAAGGTACATGATAGCATTCTAAAGTTTGTGCCAATTGTTTTCTAATGAAAAATTACATAAAAAATGTATATTTAGGTAACTTTATTAAAGGTTTTGATTTTTTGATGATTTTTTAAAAATTTCACTCGAAAATTTAGGGGGTTCTGTACATTCGATTGCGTTTAAAAACAATAGACTTCCAGTATTCACGGATTGTAATTTTTGTACCAAAAGCAATGCATCAGATCAGAACCTGTACTTTTGTAACTCTCGCTATGTTGGCTGCTATTCAATATGTGGTTCTGTTCATAATCTAAATCTGCATCATTGCTGATGGTGCACATTTTGAACACTGTGTATGTAGAAATGTTATCTGTATTGCATGAAATTTGTGTTATATCTATGTTATGAATCCTTACCACTTTCACATGTCTGATCTTATCTGCAAGTGTTTCGGTTGAACCAAGTATCATTATGTACTAATTAAACACCATACTTTCATTTTGTAATTGGAGGGTTTTTTTTTTATTTCTATCAGTTTCTGAATTAGATTTCTGAAGGTCCATATTTCACCATTAGGAGTACTACAAACACGTTCAGTCAAATGCACAGTCACTTTTTATCACTTATGTTACTTCTATGGTGCTACAATATGTCATTTCAAAGTTAGAGGATATATAGACTTTCTTAAGAACCCTGTATATTTTAGCCAGGGCAATGCCACCCAATTTAGATTGGAAGACAAAGCAGGTGGCAACCACAGAGACTGTACCAAGGCTAAAAATAAAATTTTAAAATTGGCAGCAAACACTGCTGTGAACTTTTGTAATCTAGCAGCAACTATTCTGCTCGAGTCAATCCCAACCATTGAAAATGATTTCTAAATTTTAGTTGCAAAATTTTTACTAAACTTAAAAAAAAAAAAATTCTGCAGCTTTTATATGTTTTTTATGTTTGGAATGGGTTTTAGCATTGCATTTTTTAATCACTGTGACTGTAGTTACTTTGATGTAAATATTGCCATTATTAATTATCCGTAGATTTGGAATGTTTTATCAGTTCAGAGTAACTGCAACGAAACTTGCATCTTAGCATTTCCGAAAGAATTCGTAGTTATAAATTATCACAGCAAGCTTGCTGTAAAAACCTTTAATTGTTGCATCAGTTTAAAGGTAGCTCACAGCATTCATTGTCAACCATTGCACAACCATTTACCATGAATGTCACAACTTATTTCAAGCCATGGACCATCTTTCCCCTAACCCATCCCCTCTTAGATTGACTTTTGAGACTACAGATTTATGTGCCCACTCTCCACTTGGACATGGAGATAGTTTTGCGCATCATCGGAGATCAAATCAATGTCTACCATGTGTGATCCCAATACTTTAACCCTCTCAGTCCTGGATTTAGAGGTCTGCATGGACTTTAGTTACATTTCTCAGATGTTTGGATAGATTTAGAAAGTTTTGGGTCATGCTACGCTTGGTCTAAGTTTGGAAAATTTTAAGCCAAACCAGACCGGACAAGGTTTATGTTTTGAAAAGTTAACACTGTTTTTATATAATTCTGAACATGTAGATAGTTCTGATTTATGATTTCAAATATAATCTGGAAAAACAACTAGGCACAATTCAATAGAATATTTTGGCCAGGTTGGATTCAGGCTTTAAATTGTAAAATGTCATCAGATTTGAACCAAGCTTGATAAAAGTCCATGCAGACCATTATATGGTTGGATTAACCAACATATACTGGATAAAAAGATCTCCTTTGTTTATAGTATAAATTTAACTTAATATTATATTACTGAATTATATATATACTATAAATAAAAAGAATCGCAATTGTTAGTCTAGGCTTTAAAGTTTATAATCTACGACTGTGTTAAGTTCTTGCAGCCAATCACTTCATTGTCTTTAATGCAGATGCATCTTGCGAAATTTGTAAGTTGTTTAAAATTATGAATTTCTGGAAATATCTGGAAGTTTACATTGAGTGTAAATAAATATGAACATAATATGAATTTGTCAAGAGGAATAAACTACTTTTAGGATGTTGGCATATTTTATTTATAATGCATGTTTCCCTAATTAACGTATCAAAAACATAAAATACAAAATAGGAATAAAAATATAGAGGTAAAATATAGATTAACTGTCCAAAATTTAATATGTAAAATTGTAAATGCTGTAGTCTTTATGAATCAAAACGTCTTTCTTATATGCAATTTATATAGGAACAAATGAAACTATATTTGAGACGCGGATATTGATATCACGAATTTTACATTTTGTTGCTGCAAAAGGACGGCTAGGGTGCTGGAATATATTATTTATAGGTAATGCAGAAAGTTGTTTATCTGCAGAAAGTTAAATACAATTTCAGGCAAGTTGTACAGCAGATTTACAATAAAATATTTAAAGAATGAATGTAAAACCAGGAAATGCAAACTTACCGTTTCAACACATGCTCGTCATATTTCAATCCTGTCACCGCATAAAACAAGGTTCGGCATAAACTCATTCATTAAAAAAATATCAACAAACTCCGAAATTGAAATTAAAAGGACGCGATGCCATGCCAATGAAAATAATCTTATTTTTTGAAGTGGGACTTTTTTTTTTTACAGATTTTTCTAGCATACTTTGCACATTTGATTTACATATTGAAAAAAATACTCATATGAAAGAATCAATAATAAAATAACTTTTGTAATTAATCAATAACTAAATTTTCGTAACACTAGGTTTTCAGCTGCTGTTGTTCCATCTCAGAATTTTTAATTTTTTGACATTGTTTATAACAGTTTTGAAATAACTTTTAAATAATTTAGGCTTGAGATAGTTTAGCATGCATTATCAATGAAAAAATTATTGAAAGAATTAAATCGAATATGAAGTAGCAAAGCAACTAAACTTCTAACAAGAATTTTATTGAAAAACAAAAACCGGCTCGAAAATATTTTCATTTTCAATTTTTGTGTTGTTTCTAGATTCCACAGAGACTAATGTTTTAAAGACATAATTAGGTAAATCTTTAATTTATAAAATGTATTTTAAGAATAATTGTGAAGTATCTATACTCAATGGTGAAAGGTAATTTACTCATTGATCTTGTTCTGAATGTATAAAGGAAATGAGTGAAGCAGGCGATGCTGAAATTCAAGAGTCGGAAAAATCCGAGCCTGATGTCCCAAAAGTTGAAGATTCACAAAATCTAGAAATTTCGGAAAATCAGTCCTCCGATGATACTGGGAAAGAAATTCCGGTTGCAAATAAGCAAGACTCTGAGGCGAAAGAAGTTGATGTAAACATTGAAGATGGCCCACCAACTGTAGATGATTCTGATGAAAAAGAATCTCGATGGTGTGATAATTATCAGTTCATAGATGACGAAAAGCCTGTTACTGATTTTAATGGTCAGTTAAATATTAAATTAATTTTATGTAAAAATTGAATTTGGTAAAAATGTTAAATTTTATTTGTTTACTTTTGTTGAAACATACCACTGAAATCCATATCCCACTTATTAAAATAATCGAGCATACAGCCAGTCCTTTTCAGTGACTTTCCTTATTAATTATTTAGCTATTCACATTCAATTTAATTTCACTTTTAATGACAAATTAGCAATATTTGTTCCAATTGATGTCAGGTGCACAAAAATTCTTCAAGTTTGGGGAATTTGAAGTATACCTTCAATTGAAATTGTATCCACTGGCGGCTGTAAAGAGGAAAAAGCAGTCTCTCCCCCTTCCTGTTGTTCCAATCAAATAAGAAAAAATGTTTTACAATGTTCTGACCCAAATTCTTCAATGCATTTTTTCTTAAAGAAGGTCTTAAAAGTCTGTTTGAAATACAAATGAATGGACAGTGGTCAAACGAATGGATTTAGACTTCATACTCTGCCTATTGAACATTGGTCTTCCATTTTGACCACATTGACTAAACAGTATCTAGCAGTGTGTAATCCCCCTTTCTGAGATCCTTCTCATGCCTATGTTGAGAAGCATGAATTTCACTTTTTATTTTAACAAAAAATGTTCCACCAAGTGATGAAAAATGTCAGCCAAAAAAAATAAATGAAATCACCTTTCACCTAGTTCGATTCCATCCAGATGGAAATGTTCCATTATTGCTTTCCACTTATAACTAGAATAAACGAAATGCTGAAAGAGAACAGGAAAAGGTTCCATATACCTTGGTGTTTTGCTAGGATTTTTATTTTCACTCTACAAGAAATACTTTAGTGTAGCCATGGTACACTGAAGGAACTTTGTTCACATTGCATTAATTAACAAGGCAGGGCGCAAAGGTATATAGAACCTTTCCTTGTTCTCTTTCGGCATTTTGCTTATTTTAGTTATAAGTAGAAAGAGTTGATGGTACATCCCCACCTGGATGGAATCATACTTGGCATCAAAATATGCGATTTAATTTTTTTTTTTAGCTGACGTTTTTCATTACTTGGCAGAATGTTTTTGCAATACAGTTGTTTTTCATTCAGTAGTTTTGTGTGATATATATATATTTTTTTCAAATCTGATACGTCTAGTTTATTTTTATAGTGATTTTTAAAACATTTTTAATTTGAATGATAACTTTTTTCAACAATTGTTTTCACACAAGTTACCTATATAATGAAAATTAGTTCAACTTTTACATGATTAATATTCATATAATTGCATTTTTGTTTAATTGCTTAAAAATTATATTTTATTGAAATATTTTTAAAGATGAATTGTTTATTCTATAATTTTCATAATGTATATTGTTATTTATTGAAATTGATTGATATATATAATTTCATTACCTAGATCAAGATCCTCAAAAGTTAATATTATGGGCTGCAGAGAATAATGAATTAGAAACCTTGAGGAAGTTACTTGAAAAGGATCCCAACCTAATCAATGCTACGGATAATGATCTTTATACTCCTCTTCATAGAGCATCTTATAATAATAATGTTGAGGTTATAAGGGTAAGTATAATTTCATGTGTTTGTTTTTTTAAAATAAAACATCTAACTATATTTGTACTGCATTAAAAATGATACTTATACTGATAGACAAAATTTTTAAAATTACATTTCCCTTTTTTTACTGTTGTTAAAAAATGTGCTTTTAAACACAATTTTATATATATTCTCAAAATAAAAATTCTAATTTAATATTGAAACATTTTATCATTAAAGTGTGTTTGAAATAAATTAAGTGGAATCATGTTCTTAGTAAAGCAACTAGTATCAGCTTCTCAGTTTTGTTCTTGTTAGAGTTCATCAGCACAGGTCCTTTAACTGCCTTAGCAACAAAAAGACCTATTTGCCTCAATTTTGTGAACCTCTGGGGGTGACCAACAAAGTTATTGTATCACAGAGCCATAATCAAATTAATTGCACTTGCAGCAAGTTTTCTTACTGCCAATGCATGCAGTAAATAGCTATTGCTCTGATATTAGTTGTTGTTACACTGGGGGCATGATTCCAAACTTTGAAACACCTTTTTGCAGTCTATAATAAATCTTCTATAAATTTGATGCTGGCTGCATGTTATGGCTAACTTTGTCGATCACTACAATAGGACCACTCAAAAAATTATGGGGCCAGTGATAAATTGTCATGCTGGGTCTCCTTCTTTACTTGATAGTTATCACACCCCTTATTGACCACTAGACTCTTGATATTTATCTTACATGTTTCCTTCTATAAGCAGCCATGACTACAGCGGTTCACAAAATTGTGGTACATAGCTTGCTTTTGTTTTCTAGCTGTTGGTGCAGTTAATAGCGGTTCAATGTGTTTGAGCTGTAACAATAGTTGTTGTTGTTGAAACCCAGACCGTCCGACCTACCAGAAAGGTGTAAGGTAACTGTTTGGACGGTCGGGAAGTGCCACCCAATTTAGACCGGAACCCAGTGGGGGAGGCATCCACAGGGACCGTACCCTCCTTCCCCTACCACCAACCTCTCGGAAGGACTTTCGGACCCACATGTTTAACGTGATCGTACTCCGCATGAACACGGCGGCAGTTTTGGCAGTGGCTGGAAAGCTGTAACAATAGTGAAATTGTTCCTCCGATGTTGGTTATTTCACTGGGAGCATGATTCTAAGCTTCATAAAACCCATATATCATTGTGTTTTGTGACTGAAAAATTTTGATTGTTAAGCTATAAATACATAGAGGAAAAAATTCAATCTCCCCTAAATCTACAAAATTAATAAATGCTTATTTTTAGATGCTATAATCAGATAATGTTTATTTAACAATGTGTAGGAAAGAATGGGGCACCTTAAATTCTAAAATCAAGTTTGAGATTAAAATCTTGTTATTTTATGTACTACTGCACTGGATCGTATATCCAACATCCTGATATTCAGAATGCTCCCAGAACTGGAATTCGGCAGATTGATGCCAAATTTTACGCCAACAAATACACCAAATAGTTTTTTTTTTCTTTTTTAAATCACACCAAATGATTAGAGGTATCAATTACTACCAATTTTTCATAGTTTTTATTGAAAACATCCTTATAATATAAGTTATCATATTTCCATATTTTCATATGTAAAATTGCCATCAAACATGACCAGCAAAAATTTACAGTTACCTATAATGTCAATCAACAAAACAATGGAAATTTGTACCCACATTTGACATAAATTAATATCTCACTTTTCTTGGACTTAATATATATGTTTCAAAAAAGTTTTTTTGATTTTCATAAATCGTTAAACAGGACATCCAATCACTATCTTCATATAGTACCTCCTAAATTATAAAGGGGTTGCTCTTTTCTGATTAGAATAGAGAGCTGTGTCCAATGTTTTCTTCCTCTAAAGAAAATTGAAGAAATTATCATTAACCAAAAATTTCTGGCAACAGAAATTCCTTACGGTGCATAATTTATGCTCATTGTATTTCTTTTTACCGACCATTGAAATCAGCATTTTAGAATCACAATTTCTGAAATTTATTTGAGTTGTCCTCATTCAAAATGCTGAGAAAAAGAATATGTATATATATATATATATATATATATCGGACCGGCTGTAAAACATAATTTAAAATCTTTATTTGGCTTTTTCAAACTCTGCTTTTTCTCCTGTGACTCCTATTTTTTGCATTTTCTGCCAACCTTTGGGCAAATATATAATACTTAGTGTTTGAAAGGTTTAAGGAAAAATTCCTTAGTTTATTATTTTAATTTAAAAATGAAAGCCTATATATGTTGAAAATAGCTCACTCATCTAAAAACCATGGACTTACATTTGGTCCAAAATTTTCATTTCATATGTTGATGCTTTTTTTTATGTGTCATGCTTCATTTATTTATTGTAAATTTGGAAAAGATTCTCTGACAATGTTATGAAAATCAATACAATCTTCGTTATTTCATTTAACTATATAGACATTTTCAAATTTTGTAATTTGTTTGCATTGAAATAAAATTTTATAAGAATTTCATGTTTTATGTGGGAAAATTACTTTTCAAACATGGAATAAATAAAATAAAGGGATATTTTCAAGAAAGATATATGAAAACAATGATTTAGACACTGTAAATACAGCCATTTTGACAGGATATATTGTATTACGCCTCAATAATCAACTTCTTTTGTGTTTTGATCCTTTTCCATATTTTTTTTCTGAACCACTAGATCTGATTCTAATTTAGTTATGCATAATACATTTAATAATATGTAATTGTATTTAATTAAATATGCATTTTCATATAGATTGCAAAATAAAGCTTTAATACATTTATGTTTAAAAATCGAATTATAGTTTTCTATAACAGCATATTAGAACATTAGAAAAAGTTTTACATTACAAAAATGAACCTTATCCAATGTGGAAAATGCATTCTGGATAATATATTCCATACTGCACTAGATGACCCTTCAATGCATGCATTTGCTGTTGTGTGTTGGAAGCGCTACTATTAGGTTTATCAAACTTTTTTAGTTTTTATAATAGTAAAAAAACTTTTATGTAAATATTGGAGACAGTAGAATTGGAATTAGAATGTAATTTATTTAAATAAAACTACATATAAAAAAAACAGGCATGTTTATTGTGGAATTAGAAGTAAAATGGCCATTGTAGAGTTATGCCTAAAAGCATAGGAGCATTCAGGAAGAATCTACCCATTTGAGCCCCTTGAGATACATAGATAGTGGGATTCATCATAGAATTGTTTTTTGCAGTTAACTGCTGTACTTTATTATTTTAATTTGTAAATGTTCAATTTAAGTCTTTGTTACTCAAAAAGTCTCTAAATTTTTCATGTTAAAACGTTAGATTTTTTCAGATTTTTCACTGCAAGTTCAGTATGTGTGCGTTGCATGAAATTGTTTCTGCTTAAATCCAGAGTTTATTGTTTTAGTTATTTAAATTTTACAATACAACCAGAAATTTAAGGAAAACTTGAGTAACATTGTATAAGCACAACTAAAATGATAATGCAGCATATAGCTGTTTCGAGGATACGTTGAATCCCCTCCGTCAGTGCAAGGGAACCAATAAATCTAATGTCCAAAAGAGGAGGGGATCCAATTTATCCTTAAAACAGCTGTATGCTGCATTATCATTTTATTTGTGCTTATACAATATTGCTCAAGTTTTCCTTATCCTTTCACACAAAGTGTATTTTACTTATTAATAACCAGAAATTTGTTTCCAAAAAATTAACAAATAATGTTTTATCCGTTGAAAGCACTGTCTCAAGGAACCCATCAGGTGAGGCACCTTGGAATATTAAAAGGGTTTGGGAAAAAGAAATTATTAATTATGTATAAGACATTTGAAATGGATTATACTTTTACCTTATGCAAAAGTGTTTAATGTATATGAAATAAGTGCTTGGTTAAAATAAAATTATAAAATAAAAATATTTAGAAAAATCAATAATTGAGAAGTGTCCTGAGGTGCCCTGCCCCGCCCCACTCTCCCCTATCTTTGATTTTTTTATAAACAGGTTATCTAAAATTTTATTTTTGGTTTAATAATTAATTAGTTTTATTTCTTAACAAAAATAATATTTTTAATTTCATTACGATATAATATAGAGAAATATTGTAATTAGTCCAAAAGTTACAGATCTACACTTTTTTGTTCACTTTAAAACATAAATCCACTATTTTTAACATAGCATCTATGTGTGTGTCTCTGTCTGCCTATGTGTCTTTACAATGTATGTATCCACTCTAGCTCAGAAACTATTCAACGAGATTTCACAAACTTTAGTAGATAAATCACTTGTCGGTTATCCTGGTGCTGATTAGTTTTTGTACAGTTCCAAAAAATAGAACCGGACTATTTTGGCAAAATGGTCCTCAAAATCATCAAAATCTGACGTAAAAACTAAATATACTGTAAAGTGATTAAGTAATAAATCAAAGACAAATCCTTAGATTTTAAAAAGTCATTTAATAGACCTCCAAAAGACGTATATATAAATTGAAAGCCAGAGTGCTTTCAGGCATCTTTATACCCTTCATCAGTAGCATTAAGTGAGATTCGCAAACAACATGCTTAAATACCATCCACATTGGCGATCCAAATTTGCATATAACAATTGTCATCATTACAGAAAACAAAAGACACACTAATACAAGTTAAATACGAGCAAGAAATTTACATAAACCACATTTATAATACAAATTAGAAGGATAAATTGTCATGCTCCAAAGTAAGCATAAATTACAAGCAATTAATATTAAAACCTAGAGATAACATTGTAACGGCTTGATGCACATGGAATCGAACGAGTCACCAAACGTAGCTTAAAACATGCGCAGGATCAAAATTACATATAGAAGCACGATATAGATAAATAAACAGGGATTCATACAGTAAAGTTGAATGGGGCGTTATTACAACTAATCAAAAGAAACGATTTTTTGAAAAAGGATTGAAAGTTATTTTTAACCACAAGTTGGGCAAGAGCCGTGGACTGTTTACCATTTTTAATGTCCCGAGCATGTTCAGCCAACCGTATACTAACTGTGTGTTTAGTGCTACCAATATAAAACTTAAATTCGTTATTAGGAGAAAAAAGGGGTACCACATATACCCCAGCATGGCATTTAAAGTTTTCCTTACTTTTAAATTTATCAGTGCAAATACAATTAAACAAAGTGGTAACATTCGAGTGAGCAGATCTAAAATTAAACTCTGTGCAAAATTGGATAAGGGGATGAAAATTTTCTGGTTGATATGGGAAACTGGCTTTAAATGGCATACGGTCGTTAATGGAAATGAGTTTAGAATTAGTCTGAATAAATTTACAGCGAATTTGATAAAAAAATTTATAAACGAACTCAAAAGAGTAAGCAGCCTCCTTAACCAAGTTTAAAGATGAAATCAATTTCATTAGTTAAAGACATAATGGGTGAATAGACATTAAAAGCACGATTAAAGTATGCATTAAAGGAGGCGATTTAGATGAGATGGGATGAAACGAATTAATAGGTATACAAGTGTTAATAAAAGTGGATTTATGATAGATAGAGGTCTGAAAACCATAAGAATTACGAGAAATAATAATGTCTAGAAATGGTAAAGTACAATTAGATTCATACTCAACAGTAAAATGTAGGGGTAAAATTCATTAATAATATCCAACAGATTAAGAAAGTCACTTAAGTCCCAATGATCCCAAATGACAAAAACGTCTTCAACATAACGGCACCAAAGGATAGGCTAAAAATAGCATAATCTCGTTCTCGAGTTCCTGCAGCACAGCTTCAGAAAAGATATTAGACAAGGGGCTACCCATAGGGGCACCAAATGTCTGTAAGTAAATATCACCACAGAAATCAAAATAATTAGTTTCTGCCATGATGTTTAAAGCAGAGGTTATTGCGTCGATAGAGGAAATACTGCAATTTTGTTTTAAAAGCTTTTTGGCAATAATATCAATGGCCTTATTAATGGGTACACTAGTAAACAACGAAACTACATCAAAACTATAGAGGGTACAATTAGGGACAAATTTAATGTTAAACAGGGTATTAATGAACTAACTGTTCAGTGGAAGATATAGTGTAGCAATGATTATTAAAAAATGGTGTAAAGAAACTTACTAAATCTTTCTCTAAAAAATAGGCGGGACCATTGCATTTAGAAACAATTGGCCGCATAGGGTGGTTGAATTTATATAATTTAATTTGACCAAATAATTGAGGCAGTAAATGGGAATTACGGAAAACAGCAGATTTTATATTGGAAGGAAGATCAACGGAATTTTTAGTTTGGCGATTTTAAAATTGATATGGCAATCTAGAATTTTTTAACTTTTTTGCAATCCATCTCGGCAATATACCTCTGCATTGCATCAAAATAATCAACCTAATTGACAAGCACTAGTTGCTTGGTTTTGTCGGCAGATAAAATAATCAAATTAGAATTAGTTTTAATAGACTTAAGTCTAAAACAAAGAAAAAACATTATTTTATTATTTTTAATTATAATAATTCTTAACATGAAATGTATTTCTTACCAGTCAACAATATCATTGACATTGCTATATTTGCTGATTCAGTGATTGGAATCTTATCAAGCTTAACAAAATACACACTGATATTTTGCAATCGTGATACTTAATATATATATAGAGAGAGAGAGAGGAAAAAACTCTTTCTTTTTTGCAAAATGCTTATCTAGTTTATCATATGAAATCCATATAAATTCTTTGTACCATTTGGAAAGAAAAGCATTTTTCTTTTTGTCTGAAGCTTCATCAAACTCGAGGAACTTCATACTGTACCTGCTAAACTAGAATTAATTTCAAACTCAATGTTTCTTGAACTAGATTTATTGCTAGACTCTTCCTCTAATTTTTAACCAAAAATGTTTTAGCATATTTTTTCATGATGCAAAACTAAACCATGTTGTATAGCATTGCTATTTGCAATAAAGAAAAGATAAATTAGTCTGAAAATTTATGTTTGATGATTGGATATGACGTTTCTTTTTTATCATCATGTGAAAATATGCATACCTAGACCTGAAAATTCAAATTTTCACTTAGTAGCCAATGGCCGGTAGACAGTTTGTTTAGTGGCCACGCTATCACAAATTTTTATGTGTGTGTATATGTATATATACATATATATATATTCCGAACTATTTTATATAAACAGAAGAGAAAAATATTTAATTTAAACAACCAAATAAAATTCCAAAAAGCTTTATAAAAGCATCATATATAATATTTTGAAGAACTGTGGAATAAAACAAAGTATGGTCTTAAGAGCAAAAATCTGGCTTGTAAGTTTGTAGTTACTGCATGTAATGTACTCTATTAACTGCTATTTCAATGCTATTTGGATTATATGTGCCTGCTCAGCATGTATATCATTATTACATGAGTTCAAATCTTTTCACTCCAAATGCATACTAAACACAGAATTATTTAACAAAATCTGAAATTGAAAAATATATATATATATATGAAAACTGTTTTAAAGTTTTTTATAAGTTGGTACAGGGAATGTATTTGTTTAACATTCTACACATAGTGAGGGGGCTTTGTGGCCAATTAGTTGTTTTATTTAATTGCCAAACTGTATTTAATCGAACTGTGGCGAGTGGCGACTGCCTATTTTCAGGTCTATGCATATCCCAAATTTCATTGCTTCAATTGGAGTTTCAATACATAAAATATTCCCTGCAATGTATATTTATAAATACTGCATGATCTGCTACTGATTCCATGCTTTGGAAGTTTAACAATTTGGCACTAGTCACATTCCAATTTACCAAGTGAAAAAGGAAATTAATTTCAAAGAACTGCAAATTTGATGTTATTTATAGTACTTACTCGTTTTGTAAAAGTACATATCTTGTTTTAATGAATATAAATAAGAAAAGCAAGATAAATACAAATTAAAGTCTGTAAGAAAAACATGTGCTGCCCATTTCATATTTTTCTTAATTGTCTTATTTTGTTGTTATATACTTTTTTTAAAGTTAGCAATTCATTTTGTTTTAACAATTAGATATACAGATACATTTTATTTTTATTGAATTCTGACTCTAGTCATCATATCAATTGTACTGGGCATGGTTTGTGAGTGCAAGAAGGATCGCTAAGTTTACTTCAAAGTTTACAATGGTTCATAATTTATTTTTAAATCTGGATATTTGCTCAAAATTTGAATCTACACTGTTAAAAGGGTCTTCGGTGTATCAGTATGCCTGTCCAGAAACATAAAATGCAAATTGTGGGTGTAGAAAGTTGAGGTTAGTTTTAAATGAGAGGTACAGATCTTGTAATAAAAGCCATCAAAGTAAAAAGTAAAAAATAAATAAATAATAATAATAGTAATTTTAAATATGCGCCAGAACTCAAAATGTCATAACCTTGTACTGTCCTGGAATTTAAATGTAAATTCTTGCCATAGAAAAATGCAATTTATCTTAAATGAAAAGATCTTGATCACCCATTTAAGACAGACCATCTAAGAAAGTTTCAAAATAAAAATTAAAAAAAATTAATAGTTTTTTGTTTTTTTTTACTAACGCCATTTACTTCAATATATTTTTGGAGTCACAAGGATTGCAGAGGGTACAATGGAATGTCAGGGAAACTATCCCTTCACAGTAGAGAATTGAGTGGGAATTAAAAATACAGAATTCTAACATTCTGAATCTCATAACTCTGATAATTCTTCAAATTGGATATGTAGACATATTTTGTTACTGAAGGTAATCTGTGCAAAAATCATGTTATTCTGATAATGAATATGCAATTTTTAATCTTATTCAATGGGAAACATTTTTAATTTTATTTTGTTGAATTCTTGGGAGAAAATTATTAAAGGATTTATTTAGGAAGAAATTGCATGCTTGGAATGTTGTTAATTTAAAGAGAGGATTTTTAAATTTAGATCAGATATTCATAAGGGTTTATTATAGATGAATAATGGGCTTTGTAGAAGGAGGCACTTGTTATTAAGGATCTGTGGGTTATTATAGACATGGGCCTAATGAAGGAAGGAGTCAATATATGGATGTAGCAACTTATGCACTCAGTTTTATTTTATCATTCTTATTTCAGAAAACTTAGTGTGTATCACTAGCCTTGATTTGCTTGTTTAGCAGGCCACACAGTGGCCAGGTACGCAGACCTACAGAGAAGTCATGTGGGGACTGGTCACTGAAGATAGTTAGCTAGTTAAGTTCAGTGTTCTGTAACAAGTCTTGTTGTGGTTGCAACTAAAGAAAGACTTGTTCTGTGGATACAGTGCATATGCGATATTTTGGTATTGCTCCCCCTGGCATAATAGTGATCCCTATAATTGCACTTTAAACCCAATAACATGCTTAAAGATTAGTCTTCTAAATTTTATTTTTTCTTTCGATTTTTATAAACAGCATTTATAAAAGTTCTGCAAGGGTGTAACTACAAGAAGACTTGTTTTGTGGACAAGTGCATATGCAAGACTTTAGTATTGCTCTCCCTGACATAATAGAGATCTATACGATTGCGTTCTAAACCCAATAACATGTTTAAAGATGAGTCTTGTAGATTTTTTTTTCTTTCAATTTTTATAAACTGCATTTGAAAAAATTCTGCAATAAAATTCTTTGTTTCTGATTTGTGTCACAGTTATAAGTACATTTTTTAGTTGTCAATTTAAACCTTGTGTGTTAGAATGTAAAAATAGCACTAAAAGAAAATTCCTATTTTGTGAATTAATCTCATTTATTATTTTCAGATACTTCTTTCCTATGATGCTGATATCAGTGTTAAAACAATGGATGGTTGGGAACCCTTGCATTGTGCTTGCAAGTGGGACAGTGTTGAGGCAGTTTCTTTGCTGATTCAGAATGGCGCTGATGTAAATGCTCAAACAAATGGCCACATTACTCCACTTCACCTTGCTGCCTCAAATGTGTCTGGAAGAAGAACTCTTGAACTGCTGCTCTGGCACCCTCATATTGATCCCAACATTGTTAATGATGCAGGAGATACTGCATATGATATTGCCTGCCGTAGTGGCCCTCTAGGTGCCTTGTTCGAAATACTTGAAGAATCGGTTAATGTATACTAAGCAATGTTGAAATCTCTAATTGTACCATCCTTAGTAGTGTAATATTTTCCAGTTTTAATATATGGTACTTATACCCTACAGGGTTCTCAAAATACTTGAAAGTCCTTGAAAAGGGCTTAATTTTTATTTTGATTTTTAAAGACCTTTGAAAGTGTTTGAATTTTACAAAGGTCTTATAAAGTATTTTTTCTTATTTTTATTATCCTCTCATTACAAACTTAGTTTGGTGGTGCCACTTCAGACTCTGATCTACCCAGTAGATCAGGGATCATGGTTGCTCAACATATGCAATCAATCTTGGGCACAGTCTTCCTCACCAGCCAAATGCATTGCTATGGATTTTTTTGGCTAGATTATGGAAAAAAGTGTGCCTTGTAGGGTTATCGTATCATTTTATGCTGGTGTATTGTTTCATTTTGTGTGACTACTTTGATTAATCAAGAGTAAAATTGCCTGATAAACCAAGTTCTGTTTATTTTTATTCATCAAAAGTTATTTCAATGTAATCAAAAGGTTTTGTTCTCTTTATTTCTGTTTCATCAAAAGTGAATTAAAACATATTCATTTCAAAAAGACGGAAACTGGGGTAGGGGGTAAAAAATATGGTTCTTAAAAAAAAGATTTGGCTCTTAAAAGTCTGTGAAAAGTGCTTAAATTTTATTCGTAGAAAACTAGGAATTCTGTTTTAGCTGTCCAGTGTAAAATTAAGTATTTATCAAAATAAAATATATATACTTTATTACACTGAAATATATTTCATTGTAATATAATATTGAACGTAAGGTAACAACTCCATACTTGTAGATAAGGTAATTTATTAATTTGTAAATAGAAATGAGTTAGAGAATTGTTACATTTAAATAAGAGTAAGGAATAAGTGATTTAGTATTCTAATTGGAATACATTAAGAGATTTTGCAGTTAAAGTGAATAGGCTTTATTAGTAAAGAATGAGTTATGCATCTTATATGATTATAAAAAAGCATTTGTAAATACTTTCATTTAGGAATTTCATCAAGTCCATATTATTCATAAAAGTAGTTGAACCGCAATACTTCCACTATCCAGCTCTAAACTACTATTATGAATATATACATTAGTGTTATTTTGTATTTGTCTAATGTTATATATTCCTCAATTAAAAGATTTTGGCTCTTATAAAACATACAATAAAAACAGTGTAAAATGGTTATCATGTGATTAATATATGTTTCTTTTTAATGTTGTTGGTGTTTTTTATTTCTGTTTGAAGTGAATTGAATTTTTTTTTTATAAGTTGGGAAAGGTGTGCACATAAATCTAACTAGTTCTCTCTAAAGTGTTAGTTTAAACTTTAAGTATTCCTACACAACTACATGTTTATATATCAGCTTAATTTAATGATAAAATTGAAGTTAACTCTAAACTAGTGTATAAATGTCCTTGCATATTTTCATAAACATAAATATTTTATAATTGTTTTGTTAAATGTCAGTATGTAATTATAGAAGCGTGTCTGAAAATATAATTGAATTTCATTCATTTACAGTGGCCACTAAAGCATTAAGGAATACTTGAGCAACATATTCAAGCACAAACAAAATAAAAATGAAGCATTCAGCTATTTCAAGGATATGCTGAATCCTCTTCATCAGTGTAAAGAACCAACAAAACCAAAGTAAAAAAATTAAAATAGATGAAATGGCGCATTTCATCTTTTTAACTTTGGGTTTGTCAGTCCTCTGGGGCTGATAAAGGGGATCCAGTGTATCCTTAAAGCAGCTGTATGCCACATTTTTATTTTATTTGTACTTGAATATGTTGCTCAAATTTTCTTATCCTTTGCAAAGTATTTTTTACTTAATAAAATCAGTGTTAATTTGACTAATAATAATTCATGCATTACCAATATTAATCGCCCATTACTATTGAGCAAATACTTGTGATATTAATTCTTAAATCAATGATCTTAAATTCAGTTTTATTTCTAAACTCCAGATCAGGAATCAAGGTTTTCAGATCAAGAAATTTTAGGTGACTGTATGAAAAACAATCATATTTCAAAATAAAAGCAATTTAAATATAAAATGACTTAAGAAGCTGTATCATACCAAAAGGAAAATGTATCTTATATGTATTTATGTTATAGAAGTGTTTTCTTGATTTATAGCAACATCTCTCAGCCCTTGGGGAATTGAACACAAAATTGAAAATTCTGTGTTTGAAAATTTCTATCCCTATTTTTAAAAAGAAAATTACTATAAAAAACTATTTTTAGTTATTATAAGTAATTACTGAGTTAAAAATAACTAAAAAGTCACAGAATGATCGATATGCAAATGAAGAGTTAGTAATAAGATGAAAACAATACTTTAAATGAAATTTAAAATATAAGCTTAGGTAAATTATTTTATTAAGTTAAATAATTTAATTTTAATAGCATTCTGTGTGGAAGATTATATAATATAAATATATTTCAAATTTATAATTTTTAATAT